>JAHRHZ010000271.1:10400659-10436705 GCA_024137785.1 Ginglymostoma cirratum
TTATTGTTGCGGGGACGGGGCGTGAGGGATGTGTTCCGGGAAATGCGGGAGACACGGTCGAGGGCGTTCTCGACCACTGTGGGGGGGAAGTTGCGTCCTTGAAGAATGAGGACATTTGAGATGTGCGGGATTGGAATGTCTCGTCCTGGGAGCAGATGCGGCGGAGGCGAAGGAATTGGGAATAGGGGATGGCATTTTTGCAGGAGGGTGGGTGGGAGGAGGTGTATTCCAGGTAGCTGTGGGAGTCAGTGGGCTTGAAATGGACATCTGTCTCTTGGTGGTTGCCCGAGATGGAGACAGAGAGGTCCAGGAAGGAGAGAGAAGTGTTGGAGATGGTCCAGGTGAACTTCAGGTTGGGGTGGAAAGTGTTGGTGAATTGGATGAACTGTTCGAGCTCCTCGTGGGAGCACAAGGCGGCCACCTCCCTAACCTGTCCTTCCTCTCACCTATCCCCTCCTCCCACCTCAAGCCCCACCCCCATCTCCTATCTACTAATATCATCCCGCCCCCTTGACATGTCCGTCCTACCTGGGCTGACCTATCTCCTCCTTACTCCCCCACCTACACTCACTTTTACTGGCTCCATCCCCGCCTCTTTGACTTGTCTGCCTCCTCTCCACCTATCCTCTCCTCTATCCATCTTCTATCCGCTTCCCCCTCTCTCCCTATTTATTTCAGAACCCTCTTCCCCTCCCCCATTTCTGATGAAGGGTCTAGGCCCGAAACGTCAAGCTTTCCTGCTCCTATGATGCTGCTTGGCCTGCTGTGTTCATCCAGCTCCACACCTTGTTATCTGTAATATTCATTATACTTTTATTTAGTTAGTACATGCACAATTTCTCACTTATTTAGAACACATAGCTCTTGTATTTTTACTAACATTACTAACTTTAAAGACAAAAGGGCTGACACCTCTTAACAATGCAAGCTCAGACCAAACAGACATTTCAATCCCATCAGGAGTAATAGCTGGCATTTAGCATGTGCTTAAACCATCTCCTGCTTCCCCAGGACAGATGTCACACAAACTTGTGCCCAATAGATATAACTAGGTGACACCATAGTGCTAAAATTTTAAGGTATTCAAGAATAAAAGAGGTTACTGCAAAACTGTATTTTGAATTCCATCATTGACTTGAACTGTGCCACTGTGTTTGCTCAATAAAGGCTATTTTCACCGCTCACTGATCTCAGTCATTATTGAACACGATCCCACAAGTGTAACAAGCTCTTAGTTGCTAACAAGCAGTGCGCTCCTAATTGTTTCAAAAAGAACCTCTTCTCATTAGATTACCAAGTAGTATTCCTCTACCAAGTTAGGCCAAGCAGGTCCTGTCGATCCCCACCAGGAGAAAGTATGGTAGCAGAAAATGTATGTGACAGTGAGCAATATTGCAGACAGCTCAGACAACAATACTTATGCTGTAAAACTCCATTTTAAAAATGTTACAAAACAAGTTCCAGTGAGAATTAATTCATAAAACCACCCAGAAAATGTACTTCGTTGTTGCAACTGAATATTTGATTGCAAAGTTAATGATCTGGGTTAATGCCGTTGGAGGGGAGTCAGAGTATATCAATTTCATGGCTAACAGTTTGTTCGATTGAAGGGTGGACAGATGTAAAAGGTTGAGGAGAAGGATGTGAAGGGGCCAGGGATCATTATAGTTACATACATCACTCACTTAAGCCCAGATCTCACAAGCACTGAAACCACATAATCTTTAGGCTTTCAGTTTACATGATTCTCTAGCGTAGGCGCAGTGGACACCCCAGACCATCGTCCAGGCTGATCATTCAGTGGAGTAGTAAGGAAATGCTACACCATCAGAGGAGTCATCTTTTGAATGAAGCATTATACCAAGACCCTGTTTGTCCTCACAAGTAGATGTGATGTACCCATGTGTGCATTTGAAAGACTACAGAGAGCTCTCAATGGAGTCCTGGGCCAGTATTTATCTCTTATTCAGAAAGATTATTTGATCTTTTACCCCATTGCTTATTGTAGAATGTTGATGTGTACAAACTAGCTCCTATGCCTTTTACAATACAACAATGATTCCACTTCAGAAGTACATCATTGACTGTAAAACACTTCGGGATGTTCTGAGCTTGTGAATTGCTCTATAGAATGGAATTCTTTTCTGTCTGTATATCTGCTAAATATTTTCTGAGAAAGAAACTCTGAGGTGACCTTTTGTATCTCCAACCCTAAAGTCTGGATTCAGCTTCCCCAGGCAGCTTCGGGCATTATCTATGAGAAATGTTCAGTTGCTGTAACTACCTAATAGGAAAATCATTTTCAGTGCTAAGGCAAAAAGCAGGGGTGTAGAACTCATTAAATACGACACTGTGACTCTAGTTCTTTTTGGGTGGCTGTGGGTTGAACAGCTTTGATTCTATGGAATCACTTAATGTTACTTCTGAAATCTAAACTAGACACAAAGTGTATTAAGTCTGTATGGGACTAATAGAGATCAGTTGAAGGTTAACTGGAACAGGGGATTTACTGTTAATGAGTAAAAATTTTCTGTGTTTTGTGAAATGATTGCATACCAGTCATACACACAAAACTGCATTACGGTTAGAGGTTAACTGCATGACATTGCATCATTATCTGTTACACTAATGTGTCTGACCTAATTGGTCGATAAATCTGCTCTGCAATGAATCATTGGAAGCCTGGCTCTGAGTCACGAGTGTTCACTTGGGACAGATTTGCTAAGTAGAATAAAAACATCACTTTGAGCAGAATTGAGAAGAAGCAAAATTACCTTAAATGCAATTACTAGGCAATTGTTTGTTTCAAGATCATCAATCCAGTTGATGGTTGTGAGGCCCACTTCCCAATTCAACTCCCAATAACACGTCTGAATATCTGTTTTTGGCAGACTCTTGCACTAAAGCAAATACTTCCGCCGTATCACCCTGCTTGTCTGGCCCTCCAAGGGAAAATAAGAGGTTATTCTTATACAGGATGGGCAGTTGCTCCATAGAGGTCCGAATCAATAGCCTATCAACTAGCAATGCTGGTCCTTTTGGAGACAGCTAGTACCTTGCTATATAGAAGTGGCTATGATGACTGCAGAGGTTGGCAGAGTTCAATGAGTCACTGCTGCAGAAAGGCCAACATAGATATCCTGCAAGCTGGTGATGCCGATTAACATTTCATCTCAAATCCAGTGCTACGTATGCTTTTTGTACTGTGGAATAAAACAGCTGACAAATCAAATTGCTACTGTCAATGAAATCCACCTTCAGTTTAAACATGCTCACAGGCTTAAGTCAAAGAGACCCAGTCCACTGAATGAGGGCTTTGGTCTGACAGCTGACCAAATCCCACTGACACATTAAAAGAGACAGGGCGGCAGGAGCCTTTTGTTTTGTAGATATGAAAGCAGGCAGACTAATGATGGAGTAACTGTTATCACTGAACACAAGACCATTAGAAATAGGAGTAGGAGTAGGCCACTTAGCCCATCAAATCTGCTCTGGCATTTAATGAAGTCATGGCTGAACTTCTACTTCAAAACCATTTTCTGGAAATATCCCCCTACGCCCTGATATTTTTAATAGTTACAGATAAAACACATTCAGTCTTGAACACATTCAGTGACTGAGCCTCCACAATCCTCTGAGAAAGAGAATTCCAAAGATTCATATTCCCAAAAGGGAGCAGATTAAAAATCCTATTGTTCACCACCTTTTAATGGATAAAGACACTGCAAAGCATGTAGTGATGAGAAGCTGGGTTTTTGAAGTTTTGAGGTTTTGATCTGGGCAACAGCATTGCTAGTTGGAGGTTACACTTGAGCAGAAAGTTTTGCGACCTTTGTGAAAGCCAGGACCATTTTAATGCACACGCGTTAGCAGCTTATGTATAAGAAATGTCTCTTCATTAAAATTATATTATTACAAAATCTGCTTTCAGTTACTCAGTTTTGTTCAAATTGGAAAATGGCCTCATTGCATAAAGCATTCCCCAGACCCCTTTTAGAATAAATAAATAAAACAAAGAAAGAAAGTCTCATCTCATTTAATGCCTATTACAATCTTACTATATCCCAAAACAGTTCACAATCAATTAGTTTACTATTGACATGTAGTCATTGCTGCAGGAAATGTGGTAATCCATTTGCGCATGGCATGTTCCCACAACCGAGCAAGATAATTTGCTTCAGTAATATTGGTGGGAAAGTGTGTAGGGTGAAGCACTTTCCAGTCTAACACAAACAGGAGGGATGCTGCAGGATTGGGCCTGTTTGCCTGTTCGCCTCTACTTCCCACATCCAGTCAGTGAAGAGTGAAAATCAGGTGAAGTTTGAAACCGGTGTCTCTTCCCTCCCTTGTGGTAAGATAAATTCAAATGATTTCATTCAGTAAGGTGTGATGAAGACATGGATGAGTGTTTCAAAGAGTCTAATTAATATGAATAAATTTCAACAAACTAGAAGGTAACACCAACTGTTCTTTCTGCTACTTAGCACATTTGTTTTAGTCTTGTCAACCACAGTGAAAATATATAGAAAAATATACCAAAAATTTATGATTTTTTTCAATCCTTCCAATTAGATTTCTGCCCTGCCACAGCACTGGCACAACCCAATTAAAGAAACAAACAATATCCTGTGTGGTTTTGACCATGATAAAATTCCTCCTCACTCAAAACCAGAAGGTGACTACCCAAGGTCATCAAAAGCCTTGTTAATTCCACTTAAAGAAGGCTGACTGGAAATTTCCAGCCAACCCTTGCCGAAAGAGGACTAGTTTAACTGCCTTGAGGTGGGCACCCAGCATCAGGCCATTGTGCCCAAGCTTACCTTGGTTTTGGTTTTAAACTTCTCAGCCTTGTCTTTAAATCCCTCCATGCACATCCCCATTCTCCTCCAGTCCTGTGACCCTCAAATATATCTTTGCTTTTCCAAATCTACATTCTTGGATTACAAAGCCAATGAGATAACAGTTTGGGTGGAGGTTGCGCATTGACTGGCTTTCTGCTGCCGCAAAGTTTGCCAAGCTTCTCATACAGGTATGTATAACAAGCTTAGAACAGTGTAAATGCATGAAAAAAGCTGACCCACCCTCAAGTGGAAGCACATTGACTTTTCTTTCTGCCTGCCGCTGTAATTATACTCCAGCATTAGCAGTCATGACTTGCAGCTGCCAAGGTACTAGTCTCTGAAATGCCCTCGCTAAACTTCTTCATTTTCTTTTCAGACGTACCTTCAAATCTACCTCTTCCAGCATCTGTCCTAAAATTTGTCCTCGGTGTCATATTATGATTCATGGATTTTTTTTCCACTGACTCATGAGATGTGGGCATTCAGCAGCTAGGCAAGTATGTATTGCCTAATCCTAATTATTTGGAGGGCAATTCAGAGTTAACCTCTGCGCTGTGGGTCTGGAGTCACATGTAGAGCAGACCAGATCAGCGGAGTTCCTTCAGTGAAGGACTTCAGTGAATCAATAAATGTGGAGCTGGAAAAGCACAGCAGGTCAGACAGCATTCAAGAAGCAATGAATTCAATGAGCTATTCATTGAATCCAAATTTCACTAGCTGTCATGGTGGCATTCGAACCTATGGCCACGCAACATTAGCCTGAGGACCTGATTGCATTACTGCTAAGCCAATGCATCCCCTAGAAAACCCCTTGACACTTCTCAGGAGTGTTGCTATATTAAGGTTGTAAGTTACTGGCTGTATTAAATGTCAAAGAACATTAGTACATGTGGAAGGAACAATAGAGACCCCTATCTACAAACTTCAAAAACCCTTTAAGTAAATCTTAAAGGAAATGTCTATATGTCTCTGGCTCCCATGCTGTTCTTTTCACATTTAGTAACGCTCTTTGATATCTAGACTTGCTTTTTGTGTTCTGCAGACAAGAAAATAGTTTTTGAAATCTGGAATTAAAAAACCACATCCAGAGGTTAAAGAACACCTGAAATAGAGGGCAACAAATCAACAATAGCGCATTACATCAGCACGCTAACCTGAGGGCATTAAGTTACCCATATCACTAGGAGTCACACAATGGCCATACACAATGGGTGGTGATGGATTTAATCTCCTGAAGCAGATTAGAAAACTAACTGAGTGTTTACAATAATTCAGTATATTCCGTGGTGTGATATTGAACTTTGAAGAACTCAGAAGTTTCTCCACTTTAAGATTGGATGTATGTTTAGTTTTTTTTGTGTATGAGTACAATGGCTGGGATCTTCTATTGTGGAGTATAAGTACAGCAGCAGGCAGAAAGTGAAGTCAATAGTGCTTCTACTCGAGGGTGGGTCAACTTTTCTCATGCATTTACACTGTTCTCATCTCATTATACATGTCTGCACGAGAAGCTCAGCGAACCTTGTGGCAGCAGAAGGCCAGTCAGCGCCCCCCAACTGTTACCTCACAGGGTCAAAGGTCCTGGATTATATATAATGGGCACCCAGACGATCAAACATTTCCTGCAAACCGTGAGCATCACTTGGATTTTTGATGCCTGCAGCTAAACATTCTGGCATTTCTACCCTTCCCCAGACTGATAGCCTCCCTTGATAAGACATACTGCCTCCGCCAGATAGACTTCCCCTTTTGGGCAGCCTCCTCAACTTGTGTCCATTATCCTCTAGCCTCCTTCTCTCGGTAATCATCCCTGCCCTTCACAGCATAAACTACATCTACCTGATCTTGAGAGCTCCTCAAAGAGGACGAAGCATTTTAGAAATACAGCACATGCTGCTACACACATCTTGTATTCAGTCAGGAATTGGAAAGCACGTATTGTTCACTCATAGGGAACTTTAATAGATAGAGGAACGTAACTCACGTGAGCTGGCCTTTCGTGAGCATGCATGAGATGTAAATACATGGCAAACTGCCTTTTGAAATTGCTGGACCCACCTTTAAAGTTCTGAAACTTAATTGCAGCTTTCCATCCCACTGTCAAGCATCTAACATTTAGCATAATTGAGCTTCCCTGTTGGCTATACTTCTGCTCCATGGAAAATGTAAGATTCTGCCCCCAGCCCATGGCTATGTTCCATGTTTCCAACACAAAAATGACCCATCAACTGAAAGTTGGTTTTGATAAGCCCATTTAACTGGGCCTTTGTTCAATTCAATTTTACAGTAAGTGAATTGGCAGACAGCCGCTTCTCCTACACCCTCATTATGAACAAAACTCTAATAACATGGAGCTGATGCTGGACAGGTTCTAATTCCCAACTGTGCAAAATTTTACAGTTACAAGAAATAGGCACCATATGTTGGATTTTAGGAAATGCATGTAACCAATAAGCTCCTCAAATTTTGCCCTCTTCAAAATTAACCTACCACATAGTATTTGTACAGCGCCACTGTTCCAGCTAACAGAAGGATATAGTTAAATTTGAAAATCCATCAACCCACAGCTGAAGGAATCGATTGATGCTGTTAATCTGCATATGAGAAGGTTTGGCTGCGAAAAGTTCAGTCAGGATTTTGCAGAACTACAGGCCATGCTTTCCAGTGGCTGTGAAGAGATATTGCACAAAGCTTTCACATTCTTTTCAAGGCTTATAGCGAGTTTTCTCCTCCACATTGGCATGTTTCTACGACAGTCTGATAACAGACGATCCAACCCACTAGACGTTTTTAAATTCATGTCCATAAACCTGCTCAACATCAAAGTAACCCATCCATTATGCCAAAATACCTTTTTTGAGCTCCAAAGATCAGAGCTCTCCGTGATCATTTTAAGTAGCATCTTTTCTTTACAACCAAGGATAACATGCTGCCTTACACATGTATTTAAATGTGCCCATAAAGATAGATTGGCAGCCTTGAAAGCTGAGTAAATAATAATGAGCTTGCTGCTATAACATGTAAGTATTGTCCACAGTTCCACACATGCACCCCATGCAAAATCAACAAGTATTAGGAGTCATATATAAACACACATTCTTTCTAAACATTTCTTATCTTGACTGACACAATATTGATTCAGACAACAGATCATTCTGAAATAGTAGGAACTGCAGATGCTGGAGAATCTGAGATAACAAGGTATGGAGCTGGATGAACACAGCAGGCCAAGCAGCATCAGAGGAGCAGGAAAACTTGACGTTTCGGGCCTAGACACTTCTTCAGAAGAAGGGTCTAGGCCGGAAACATCAGCTTTCCTGCTCAACAGATCATTCTGCTGCCTCCATGCGACAATCAGAGGGTTTTATGATTCACAAATGTCAGCGTTGGCTTTAGTGCTGCCACCTTCACCCCAAAGTCAGAGGGTCCAGGATTCATAACACACTCCAGAGATTTAAACACAATCTTGCTCGGCACTTCAGTGTAATGCTGAGTTAATGCTGCATAGTCAGAGGTGATTTTTTTAGGGTGCAATAATAAAAAGGCCTCGGGTGCCCTTTCAGTTAAACATTGAAGATATGCAGTACTTTTCCAAAGACAGTAGAGGAGTTCTCCGGCTTTCCACGATACAGTTATCCTGCAGCCATAACCTCAGAGCAATTTGTCTGGCAATTTATTTAATTGCTGGCTTGTGGTATCTGGTTATGTATAAACTGACCATAAGACATAGGAGCAGAAGTAGTCTATTCAGCCCGTTGAGTCTGTTCCACCATTCAATGAGATCATGGCTGAAATGATAATCCTCAACTCCACTTTCCTGCCTTTTCCTCATAACCCTTGTTTCTCTTAGTCATAGAGTCATAGAGTTATACAGCACAGAAACAGATCTTTCTGTCAACTCGTCCGTGCCGAATGAGATATCCTAACTTGATCTAGTCCCAGTTGCCAGCATTTGGCCCAAATCCCTCTAAACACTTCCTAGTCACATACCAATCCAGATGCCTTTTAAATGTTATAATTGTACCAGCCTCCATCACTTCCTCTGGCAGCACATTCCATATGCACACCACCGTCTGCGTGAAAAAGTAGCCCCTTATGTCCCTTTTATATCTTTCCCTCTCACCTTAAACCTATGCCCTCGAATTGTGGACTCCCCCAACCTGGGAAAAAGACCTTGGGTATTCACCTTACCCGTGCTCCTCATAATTTTATAAACCACTCTAAGGTCACCCCTCAGACTCTGATGCTCCAGGGAAAATAGCCAAAGCCTATTCAGCCTCTCCCTATAGCTCAAACCCTCCAACCCTGGCAACATCCTTGTAAATCTTTCAAGTTTAACAGCACCCTTCCTAAAGCAGGGAGATCAGAGTTGAATGCAGTATATTAAAGGTGGCCAAACCAACGTCCTGTACGGCCGCAACATGACCTCCCAACCCCTATACTCAATGTACAGACCAATAAAGGCCAGCATACGAAACACCTTCTTCACTACTCTGTCTACCTGTGATTCCACCTTCGAGGAACTATGAACCTGCAGCCCAAGGTCTCTGTTTGGCAACACTCTCCCAGGACCCTACCATTAAGTATATAAGTCCTTCCCTGATTTGCCTTACCAAAATGCAACACCTCACATTTATCTAAATTGTACTCTTCCTTATTAAAAATCTGTCTATCTCAGCCTGATTGCTTTGTTTCCTACATTGAAATAAGGACAATAAGTCAAAAGTATTTCTGTGATGTTTTGGGGTGTACCAAGCTATGAAACATGACTGAGAAATACAAAGAGCTGTTGTGGTGCATTAATAGTGTCTCTGCCTTCAGATAAAGAGGCCTTGGTTCTAGTCCTACCTGTTTGAAATGTGTATCATAAAATATCTGAAGAATCTGACTTGAAAAGTGGTTGTTGTGGTGCAGTGATAGTGTCTCTAATTCCTTGTCAGAATTCTCCATCCCATTGCTCTAGAAGTATGCCATAACATCCTTAAACAGGTTAATTAAAAATAAATGGAAATGCAAATAGTTTCTTTGTTATGACGTTGATAGGAAAACTGCATTGGAAATTGTGCCCAACTATTCCGTGGGCCGGATCAATAGTGTGAATGAGTTTTTCAAACAGCAAAGTGGCTAATTTTTGTTTCTCTTTCGCTACTGTAATCTTGGACAAGAGAGATTTGTTTTTACCATGTTCTGTCAATAAACTTGAAAATAAGTGGCAAAACCAGTTTTCGACTAAAGTACTGGGCAGGATTAGGCTTAATGCTCCTATTATCCAAACACACACCCTCATACAGGTGGATGAGATACCTCAACAGAATATTTTTTAGGGTAGGGTAAAATAGACAAGAAAAGACCCATGTAGTTATCAGTTAAAAGTTCAAGTCCTGGAATAGGATGACAGGTCAGTTCCTGATAAGGGATAGGTGGGAGTGTGGAGTAATCAGATCAGCCTTGAATTTATTGAATAGTGCAGTAGGCTTGAAGCGCACAGTGGCCCACTCGTTCTCCTAATTTGTATGTTCGCTTTGATAACACTTATGTGGCGCATTGCACAACAAAATCCTTACAGCCCGTCAATGTACTAATGTACTGCCAGGTCTGCATCTTCTGGAACAAGCAATATCTGATGCTGGTATCATTGAAAGTAAAGGATCTATTGTCGTAATTCTGTTAACTGAATGCTTCCTGGCAACAAGAGAAATATTTAGATCCGCGTACAGGCAGTTCATTTTGCGACATTGAATGAATTTATTGGGCAGATATTTTAGCTAACTTTACAGGTCAAAACAATTCACTTTTCATTCCATTGTTGGGCGGAGAAAATGTAATAGAATTGTATATGATAAATAACCAAGTGCACTTTGCTGGTTTCATCATTTGATTTTATTAATCTAAATAGGCAGATGTGCCATGTGCCTTGTGAACCAACTTGTAGCATTCTTTCCCCAAGAAACTGCTTCAGATTCTGATGGCTGGTCCCTCTAAACATGGCAGATCCAGATGGTGTAAATGTCCCACAGTACTTGCCGAGAAATGATCCAACCCTGCACTTCACTGGAGATTTACCTCATTTGTATACAATATCAATTAGTATAGCATACAGCTCATTCTAAACAACATTTGCTAATGGAGTGTTAAAACTATCAGTTGAATTTTTCCTTGGGGCCAAATTTAGCGAGTCACGAGGAAATTCTGAAGAAACCAGCCATTTATACAATTGTTGTCAACTTTTCTTCAGAGATGGACTGGGCCCAAAGGCAGCATCCTGATTATTTACCCTTTGATTTGACTAATTACTTGCAAGCCTCGCGACATACGCCAATTTTGTCACTTTCCTGTAGGCTGTCCCAACTGGAGCTCCTCCGCTCCTCTGTTTCTTTTTCTTTTTCTCCCCCTTTGGTCTCTTGGTGGATCCAGGCCCTGTCTCCTGGTGCATTATAGCGGGTCCTAGGCCTGGACTCTTGGCAGCGTGGTGTGGCTCAGCCTGGTCTCTCATTGGCTCCTGGTGGTTCCTGGCCTGGTCTCTCAGTGGCTCGTGGGAGATCCCAGGCCCGGTCTCTCGGTGGTATGTCAGTCAGTCTCTTGGCGGCTCATGGTGACGTCACAGCTCGGCATGCGAGTGGATCCTGTCTGGGCATGTTCCCAAGTCACTCGGGGAGATCGGAAAGACAGCAGGTTCTGTGGCAGCAACGGTATTTGCGGTGGCTACTTCAAGAACGGACAGCCGAGGTCTCCCGGAAAGTGAGATCAGCGGAGGACTCATGCAAGACTGTTGAACCTTTAGCTTATGCCTTTATTTTCTTAGTTTAAACTATTGAATACTTTACTGTAAACTATAATCTATTTCTTTATTCTTCTACTATTCTATGAAATAATGCTTAACTTTTTAAACTCTCGTTTCTCCTACTGCTTTGTACCTAAGCTTTTCTGTACCTAGGTACTTTGGTACTCAGATGACACTATGTGTGGTGCAATCATATACTTTTCACTGTACTCCTGTACTTCTGTACTTGAGTACATGTGACAATAAAATATAAAGTCTTAAATCTTATGTCAGTTACTGAGATGAGGAAATGGTGAGTGGCTGCACACTGACGTGCACCAATATGTTATAAACTTCAGGAAGTACTTGAAAAAAAATTGAACAAAAGCATACTGACCTTTGGTGGTATCAGCTTGACGCATTCCTGAGTCTGAAACAAATGTGTAACAAAACATGAGCGGCACAAAATATCCACTTTTCTGTTCCATAATACTTGCCGCTCTTGTTCCACAAATTAAAGAGTCCACAGGAGGGCATAGAGACTCAGGACAAGTGGTGTGATGCTTATCATTTGGTTCCCCACTCCTTCCATCCTGCTCAGGGCCTGGACTGGAATTGGAGGTTGATCCTTACTGACTGTGCCAAAAAGACCCAAGGGAAATCCCATGGAGAACCAAGAGAAGTCTCCTGGCTTTATGTCTGCACTAAATGGCACAGCAAGACAGCAGTAACAGCAGAGCCTGGTACCTTCAGCTGGGAGGTTGCAAAATGGAAACTGGCGGGCAAGGCAGGGATATGATTATCCGGCTATGCTCAAAGTAAGCAAAGAACCCAGAGATACAGCCTGGTCTAGTCCATGAGTTGGGTGCAAGTCCCTGAGTGGACAGTGTTCTGGCTGCAGCATTACAATGAAAGTTGCTGGTACAGTCGGCAATAAGCACTGAAGTGCAGAATCAATCAAACGGAGGCATCTGGGACCCTACTTGTGACTACTCCTCCCTTCAGGTGCCTGCTAGCACCAAGCTTTCTGAGAGGAAGGGGCACCCAAAATGAGGTTAAGGTCCATTGACCCTCCTCTTGTTTTACCTTTAATGTAATGTGGAGCAGACGGCTATGTGAGAAAAGTTGACATGGACCATGACGGACTGCCCACAATGGATCTCCACCAAACAAAAATGTTATCAGAAAAGTGGGAGAGTCCAGCCCATGGTATACTGCACCCACTTCCTCAGCCCTACACCTTTCCATATGAAAATGCATGTCATTGTTCTTCATATGGTGAGTGCAATATTAGAGTTGCCACATGAAACTTGAACAATCCAAAGGTTTTCTTCACAAACCTTAGGAGTCTACTTTATGTGTTGGTGCCTTTTTTCAAGCATCAATCCTCATGTGTCCCCTTCCTCTTTCCTAATCATCAACTCTCATGTGTCTCCTTCAAATCCTAACCATTCTTCTCTCACCGTTATAGTTTAACTTGAAGTAGCGCTTCACATTTACTCAGTTATTCCATTTATTACCTTTGATACTTCCATATGCTTGGTTCAGTGTAATTTAAAGAGTGCAGTTCCACAGCTCAGTGTATTGAGGCAGTGAATATTATCTTGGTGCTTCTCATCACTTTCAAGGCTTAAGTGCCTCAGTGATTAAAACCAGATATTGTCCTCCCAAGTGCAGGCTGATAAAAGCACTATTTAGCTTAGCATTCTCTGACATGAATGCTATGATTTTGTAACATCTTTCAGCATTCCATTTGCTGCCTTTCAGCAGTGACTCAAGGCATTATAGCAGAAATTGAAAAGGAATGTTGGGAGACTTAGTGCACTCAATACTAACTACTTCTGAGTTATCCACTCAGTGTGTATGCCACTTGTAATTTTCATCCAGTGTATAGTCATTCACACTTATATGTCAGCTGCTATTGTTATGCCAGATGTTAATCCCCATCTGCTTTCTTCAGCTTTCTCTTTGCTTTGCATTTTCATGGACTTCTTTATATGATAAATTCAAAGCTTTGTGGATACCTTCATCATCATCATCCTGTGTGCAGTGAAGAATGTCGGAGGCCATACCTAAAAGATGAAGTGAGGTCCATTCAGTGAAGCTACAAAACAGGACCACCTGCACGCCAAAACACATAAGCAGTAAACGATAGGCAGAACTAAGCAATCCCACAATCAACAGACCAACTCTAAGCTCTGCAGTCCTGCCACATCCCATCATAAATGTGGTGGAAAGTTAAACAACTCGCTGGACAAGGAGCCTTCACAAATAACCTCAATGATGGAAGAGCCAAACACTTCAGTGTAAAAGACAAAACTGAAGCAAAAATCTTCAGCATGATCTCGGCCTCTTCCAGAGGTCCCCAGCATTACAGATGTCAATCATCAACCCATTAGACTTACTTCACGTGATATCCAGCAATGGTTGGAGGCACTGGATACTGCAAAGGATCCTGAATATATTCCAGCAATATTGCTGAATGGATTCTCCAGAATCCCTATACGAGACCTCCCAGTCCAGCTATAACATTGGTATCTACCTGACAATGCAGAAAGTATCCTGGGATGTCCTGTACACAAAAAAATGGGACAAATTCAACCCAGCCAGTCATGGCGCCATCAGTTTACTATTGATCATTGGTGACGTAATGGAACATGTCATCAACAGTGCTATCAAGTAGCAGCTGCTCAGCAATAACCTGCTTAGAAACACCCATAGTGCATTCTGTCAGGGCCACTCAGCTCCTGAGCTCATTACATCCCTAGTTCAAATAAAGAGGTGACAGTGACAAATCTTGATATCACAAGGTTGCATTTGACTGAATATGGCACTAAGAAGCCCAAGCAAAACTGGAGTCAATGGACATCATGGAGAACATTCTGTGCTGTTTGGAGTCATACTTGGCCCAAAGGAAGATGTTCATGATTGTCGGAGGTCAATCATCTCAGCTCCAGGATATTACTGCAGGAGTTCCTCAGGGTAGTGTCCTAGCTGCTTCATCAATGACCCTCTCTCCATCGTAAGGTCAGAACTGGGAATGCTTACCGATGATTGCACAATGTTCAGCACCATTGTGATTCCTCAGATACTAAAGCAGTCCATGTCCAAATTCAGCAAGACTCGGACAATATCCAAGTTTGGGCTGACAAGTGGTAAGTAACATTCACGCCACACAAGCTCCAGGCTATGACTGTTTCCAACAAAAGAGAATCTGACCGTCACTCTTTGACAATATTAAATGGTATTACCATCACTGAATCCCCTACTATCAACATGCCGGGAATGGGACGATAGTATGGTCTCCTCACTTCTCTCTTGACTGATGGCAGGAAGCCCTGTGGGCAACAATCAATGCCCACTTCACGGTCTTGCTCCATTGCTGATGATATTGACTTGTCTTTCGGGAAGCTGAACTGTAAAGCTGCCAGTGCTGCTTATGGAGTTCTAGGGTGAGGGGATATGATCAGCTTGCCTTCAGACTTGACAAGCACCCAGAATACTGTGAAAGCTCGAAGGTAGTATTATATAAATCAGAATAATCAGCAGATTAAGAAACAACAAATCAACTCAGAAGTTTGAATATTAAAATAGAAAAAGAATTTGCAGTACTGGAAGAAGAGAATTGCTACTACAGTGTCAATATATTGATCATCATTAACATGGAATAAAGATGAAAGCAAGATTTGCATTTATACAGGATGATATCAGAACATCTCAAATTATTCCATGACAAATGAAGTATTTTTTGAAGTGAAGTTACTATTGTAATGTAGGAAAAATAAAACAAATAGTGGCTGTTCTTGTGGCAGAAATGACATCAGCGTGAGCAATCATATAGTTCAAATTAAATTTATTATGCATTCAATATTTCAGAAACATACATATACTTTTAATGCTTTGCAGTATAATTCCTCCTACAGCAGCTTCCAAGTCAAGATGGTGAGTGGCTTGAAGGTGATGGTGTTGCCACGTATCTGCTGAGCTTGTCCTTCTAGGTTAAAGTTATCCCAGAATGTTGATGGTGATGGGTTCAGTAATGGTAACACCATTGAATGGCAAGAGCAGTATTTAAATTGTCTCTTATTGGAGGTAGTCATTGCTTGGCATTTGTGTGGCATAAATGTTACTTGCCATTTGCCAGCCCAACGCTGAATGTTGACTGGGATTTGCTGCATTTTGACACAGACTAATTCAGCATCTGAGGAGTCGCAAATGGTGCTGAACATAGTACAGTTATTGGTGAACAATCCCACATCTGAACTTATGATGATGGAAGATCATTGATGAAGCGGCTGAAATGGACACTAGGACACTACCCTGAGGAATTCCTGCAGAGATGCTCTGGAGCTGAGATGACTGAACTCCAACAGCCACAGTATCTTTCTATGTGCCAGGCATGACTCCATGATATGCTCTGAAATATTTCAGCTCCACATAGGTGGCAGTTTTGCATTACAGTTGCTAACATTTACTGCAATCATATAAAATTCACTTTATTGCACATTTAGGTTCAGGATTCTGGTTAATCACCTCTTGTTTAGATGATGCAAAACTTAAATTGGCACCAAGAGGGTCTGCAATTGGAACTCTGAAATAGTGCTAATATTCATAAGTCATTTGAGCAACTGAACAAGTGCATTTTTAAAAGTAAATAATTAATGTCCTTTAACGCACTGAATGACACCAGACTGAAATTGATAATTGTAACCTGTACAAAATGTTAAAAGCTTTCAAAAGGAACACTTATTTCAACAATTCAGCATTTGTAAAGAAAATGTTCAAAATTGTTTTCTTTTGAGTGAGATTTGGGGTGGGTGAGACAAAACTCAGTGTTGTGGTTTTTCCTCAGAATGAAAGTGCATTGCCTTGTAATATTCATGGCCTACAACAGCACAGCTACTGACCTGACTGACAAATAGTTATACAATTCTTTACTAAATATAACGTATTGTTTAGTTATGATATTAACGAGTGATGATTTTGCTCAATTGCAAATAAATGAAGCCACATTTAAACAATGACATGTAAAATAACTGCGCTGCATTGCAGCTTCTCACTTCTCCAAGACATTCAAGTCATTTACTATTAATTTTAGCACAGCCTGCTTAAATTGATGTAATAGACTGGGGATTCACACCCACCAGCATTCAGGGTGGCATATAGAATAATCAATTGTTATAAATAATAAGGCAGATTCTCAAATTGTTTCCGGCTCCACCATGCTATTTATAATTTGTGTAACGTTGTTTTCATGCAATTGGTCCAAAAAGTTGTGCAATATTTTCAGTCTTTGAAATTACACAGATCATAAAGGGAAGTGGCTGTTGAGATTATGCTATGGTATTACCAGTAATTGTAATGGAATTATTCCTTTTTGTAAAGAGTGGAATTAGACCATATAAATCCAGCAAAACCCTGAAAGGCAGAGGTTATCGACAGCAAAGATTCTGACTGGGAGAGAGATATAAAGAACAAGAAAGAGATACTAAAGGGTGGCAAAAGACAGATCAAAAAGATATTACTGAGAACTCCACTAAATGATTATGTAAGTACATGAAATGACAGAAAGGCCTTGAGGTGCAATGGCAAGGTCCCTGCCTCTGAGTGAGGAGGCCGGGTTCAATTCCCACCTTTTCTAGAGGTATCACAAGATGTCTGAACAGGTTAATTAAAAATATTTATGATGTGGCAGAAAATGGATAAGATTAATGAGGACCCATTAAAGAAAAAAAGTGATATGGTAATTGAAAAATCAAGAAATGGCAGATCTATTAAAGCTTGCCTTGTACTGGTGTTCATGGTACAGGATTAAATACCAGATCTACAGGGACAAGTGAAAAATAAATTAAGGTGATGAACTTAGTTGATGTAATACAAGGCTAACAATGCAAAATTCCTCAGATCTTGATGGTTTCTACCCCAGGATGTTAAAAGGAGAGACATTCTCGATTCCAAAATTGATCCGACAGATTTGCAATTTTCCAACATTATTCCATCATTCAAGAAGAATGAGATAGATAAAGTAGGGATGTACAGACTTAGTAGCCTTTGTGTGGAGCAGATATTAGACCATTACTAGGAGACAGAATGAGTGAACACTAGAGAAACATAAACTGATCCATTGACCATAACCTCTGTCATGGGAAAATGCTGAAATCCATTACCTAGGAAGAGTTTAAAGAACACTTAGGAGACTATGTGTTTGGGCAGTGTCTGCATTGTTTTAATGATAGGGATATAGTGGGCAGAACCTTAACTTTTTTTGGCTAAGTGCAATTCGTGCCAAATCTGGTGGAATGAATCCCACCATGAGGTTAAGCAAGTGTTTTTGTTGTATTTTACCAAATGTACCAATCTTACCAAATCTCAAGTTGACCATCTCACCTGTTTCTATCAATCATCTCACCAGAGCTCTTATTGCTCAGAGCCTGGGCAGATTTCGCCAGAGTTTAACATGTCTATTGGGTTTTTTCTTATTAGGATAGAGCTAAATAGGTTGATAAAGAGAAACTAATGGATCAAATTGGACGGAAGGATTTGTTTCTGTGCTGTACAATTCTATGACTCTATATAATATTCTTAAAAGGCCTTGAAAAATTGCACCATGATAAAGTCTTATTGGATTTAAGGATAATGCGGAGGGGTGGCAGAAGATTGGTTGAAGGATAGTCAACTAAGTCTAGAATAGGTAACTTTCAGATTCAAATGCTCTTACATGCAGGGTATTGCAAAGTTTATAGCTGGGCCTGGCTGTTTGTAATAGCAAATAGTTGTTCAAACGCAACTAGGCTACAGTCCAACAGGTTTATTTGAAACCACACAAGCTTTCAGAGTGCAGCCACTTCATCAGATGTAGTGAGAGAGGAGAGCACACAGACACAGAGTTTAGAGACTGAGAGATCAAGGGAAGAGAGATCAAGAGGGGCTAGTGGGGCTTGATATCCAGCGTGCTACTCCAGTGAGTAATGACACTGTGTATCTGGCCCAAGACTTTATTCTGAAAACACAGTCAGTGATTTCTGCAGCAGATCTGATTTCAGGTCCCCTAAGTTTAAATTTCCTAGGGAATTTCTGCACCTGTTTGCAGGAGCCCAATGCCTATCTCACCACATAAGTACCATCTCTGAGAATCTGAAGGCCAGAAGATTTGGGCAATGTCTGGAAGATAACCAGTATCCTGAAATGAGAGATAGTAGGAACTGCAGATGCTGGAGAATCTGAGATAACAAGGTGCAGAGCTGGATGAACACAGCAGGCCAAGCAGCATCAGAGGAGCAGGAAAGCTGACGTTTCGGGCCTGGACCCTTCTTCAGAAAAATGAAGGTTCTGAAGAAGGGTCTAGGCCCAAAACATCAGCTTTCCTGCTCCTCTGATGCTGCTTGGCCTTCTGTGCTCATCTAGCTCTGCACCATGTAATCTCCTGACATGAGAACCTAGTTTGTAATGTGCAAGTACTGCATGAGTCCTTAAATGCAGGGTAGGAATCCTTCCTGCCAGTTAGCATCACATCACTGGGCAAGTCCCACACAACTGGTCCAGCCGTGTAACTAATCTGTTTGTATTCTCCAGACATAAGTTCTTACCCCACTGCATGTACCTACTTCAATATGGTTGATGACACACCACTGACTGGAAATGTGCACACACTGCCTGACATTAATTGACCTGTCACTGTGTATCCGGATTTCTAAGTCTGAATGCCAAGGGGTTCAGCTCTGAATATCATTTCTGCATTCCACCTCAGCTAGTCACACATTAACATTAGCTGATGAGGAGACCCTATTGGCACTCACCAACCTCTCAGCCTGAGTTTTGAGAGAAGTTTGAGTGCACTTAACCGAACAGATTTATTTCTTTTTCCCCTTAAGCAGTTAGGTCATTGGATGACGCAAATAATACTATAAAATGTTAAAAGCATAGAAGATTAAAATTCTGTTTAATCTACGGAAGAGATAATGTGCCTTTAATTTCGTATGGTTTTGAATAATGGACTGACAACCATTGTAACCATGTTCTGGAAATATTCTGCCATGTTACATGATTACATCAAGATGACAGCAATGTCTGCAGAGATACTAATATTAAATCATAATCTCATACAAAATGATATTTCACCTCAAAGTCGGGGAACTAACTAAGGAAATCTAGCAGTGCATGACATTCAGACCATTTGTCTTCTATAAAACCTCTTATAGTCAATGGAAATTAAATTAATGGAGATTAATACTGCTTGCTAGCATCAGAAGGTCAGTAAGATAATGTAAAAGTGCATTTCCTCTAGATAGAGAGATTAGCAAGTGATAGATGGTGTTCTGTGGCTCACCATGCATTAGTGGACTAATGTCGTCCATTAGCAATTTTACAGTTAAAACTTTCAGAACTGATTTCTTATGCATCTTGTTCTTGCAAACATTTCCGAAGTTAGATTCATTTAGTCATAGAAATGTACATCACAAAATAAGAGCCTTCTGCCCATCATACAGATGACTGTCAAAAACAATGATCTAACTAAGTCCAGAATGGATGGGAGATTGTTCATACTTCCTAATATTTACAAAATAACACAGTAATTCCTTTTAAAACCACACCCCAACTGGTGTCTTTCCTTTTTTGCATATCTATTCACTACATTAATGGATATTTTCTAATTAACTTCCTTTAGAGATGCTCTTATACTCTTCTGAAGCATTTGAAACTAGACCTTGTAGTCCAAAGGTAGGGACACTGCCAATGCACCACATAAGCCTTCACACCACATTGATATGCTTCAAAACTGTCTTAAATAGGAAAGCCCATCTCAATATTTATCTTTTCCCTCTTCTCTTAAAGGCGCCTCATAAACTGATCATGATTGACAATCACATTAGACTTCCACACAGTTTGACTGAGATCATTCTAAATATTTTTAAACAACCTGTTCAGACATGTTGTGAAGACTGTTTTGAAATCGATCTTTTGAGATGTGTATAACACTAGAGTAGGTGGGACTTGAACACAGGCCTCCTGGCTCAGAGGTAGCAACACTAGCATGGCACCGCAAGAGCCTCAAACAAGACCACTATGTACATTAATAAGAAGCACCAAACATGGCTAATTGAACCATCTTCAGATTATTGTATTAAATCATTAAGCCTTCACTTCTTCCAACACAAGCAAGTTTATTTTCTATTTTTGTTTTGTTTGAGTTTTGAAGTTTATGCATCCAATTCTTGACAAGGCCAAATAAAAGCCTGAGCAAATTAATGGTAGAGAGTGTAAAACAAATTGTGGAAAACAATTTTATTGAAATTTTAAATTGTGGGAGAAGGAGGGGAGAACAAAACAGGCAATCCTCATTCTGCCTACAGTGGTTCAGTGATTAGCACTGCTGCCTCACAGCACTGTGGACCTGGGTTTGATCCCACCCTTGGACAACGCTGTGTGTGGAGCTTGCACATCTCCCCGGTGTCAGTGTGGGTTTCTGCCCACAGTCCAAAGATGTGCAGGCTAGGTGTGTTAGCCAAGCTAAATTGCTTGTAGTCCAGGGACGTTTCAGTTAGGTGGGTTAGACATGGGGAAATGCAGGGGTAGTGGAATGAGTCAGGGTGGGATGCTCTTCGGAGGGGCAGTGTGAACTTGTTGGGCCAAGTGGCCTGTTTCCACACTGTAGGGATTCTCTGAAAACAACAATCTTGTCTGGGAAAGCTACATATTCCCCATTTCACCTTGGTTTTTACCAGTTAGTATTTAAATTTAAAACCTTCATATTATTGTGTTGCCAATTAAATAATTAAGCCTGTGAAGCAATGATTGGACTGAAGATGCAAGCTGTTCCATTCAGCTTAGCACAAGAGAAGGCTCATCATCACAGTAGAACAATTGTTCATCAGGCTTTAAATCTTTAGTCACTGAAAGTCATTTGAAAAATAGATCAGCAGGGGAAATCTTTTTTATTGCAATCGTTAACCAATCCGTCAAACATCACAGTCTGCCACTAAATCAGTGGAAAATGAAACAATATATGAATAACGGACCCAACAATGTTAATACATTCCATTTACTTGGATTTCTTAGTCAGTGGATTTACTTAGACCAGGGTGGGGCTGGGGTTAGGGAAGGTCGGAATTGGATATTTCGGGTATAAGTGCCTCAAGTGCCATTCAAAGTCCTGCTAGAGCAACAAACAATTGTACTAAGCATTGAGAAACTGCAAAAAAAAAGTTGATGTGCCAGAACCTGATGGGGGAGGGAGGGTAGAACCGAACAAACAATTCTTATTCCTTCTACAAGTCTAAAATCTTGCCTGGGAAATCTACATCTGTTTTTTGTTCCTATTTTACTCTGTTTTCATCAACCAGTATCTTATTCCAAAAGGAAATTCAGTTCATTGAAATCTTTCAACATATCACTTGTTCCAAACATTTTCCAGTTGCTTCCACAAGAACGTCAACACAGTAAGTTAACTACAAAATATACTTGTACTTTCCAGCAAAACAAGTGAAATGGGATATTAACAAACAGTTACTCGACTGCCAGCAGCTCAAAGGAATTTTGGCTTAGCTGTCTTTAAACAAAATTTTTCAAATCACAAACTATGAAGCTGAAAAAGGCAAATTCACCCTGTAGTCGTAGAATCATAGTATCCCTACAGAGTGGAAGCAGGCCATTCAGCCTTTTGAGTTCACACTAACCCTCCAAAGATTATCCCACCCAGACCCCCTCATTACCCTATCACCGTAATCCCTCTTTTCCCATGGCTAATCCATCCAACCTGCACATTCCTGGATACTATGGGCAATTTAGCATAGCCAATCCACCTAACCTGCATATCTTTGGACTGTGCGAGGAAACCGGTACAAATAGACCTGGCTATTCTGACATAAGCATAAATTTAACGTTCTCTGTATGCTCTTGCTGTCACATGCACTAAACTGAGAAATCTTTGTTCTTTTTTAACAATGTGCTTCAAAAGAGTACCTTTTCTCCATTATAGGCAGGTACTCAGGCAAATATTGATGAGGAGACAAAAATTTCAAATGATGTCGTTTGATTGTGCTGTTTACAATATAGATTAACAAAAATGTTGCAAAAATTCTGCAAAGGAGACCACCTCAGCAGCTATGCAGAAAAATCTGGGTTCACTCTGTTTTGCAAAGTTTACAATATTATGTTTCTCATCTTACAAAGATCTGATGCATTCTGTAGTATAATTTCCAATTTTCAACAATTCCACATTCAATATCCTCTAATTTACATTTTCTATCAGTTTTCTCAAATGTATTTCACACGACAAATTTGACAAAAGTTATTCCTCTATTGCACAAGATTAAAAATAATACTGTCTCCAGCATCTGTTCATATGGTGCAGAAGTATTAGATTACCTCAGGGCAACACAGTGCAATTGATACATATACTCAATGTATGGTGGCAGATAACAAATGGTCAGGTAGGGGCTCGAGGTGGGTGTGAAAATTGGTGTCTGTTAATACTTCGTACTCAGCGAGACAGGTCTCACTGCTGGGGTGGCCCTGTTGACCTTTGGCACTGCTAATGGCAGCCCAATTGACCCCTGGCACCCCCCGGTGACAGGAGCTAATTTGGGTTTGAAATATTACTTGCATATCACCAACCTTTCCTTGTCAAATTGAAATTATGCACATTCTTTTGACAGTAGTCTGACAAATATAAGCAAATCACATGATACCAGTATGGACATAAATTAGAAATGTTTATCTCAGGGACCAAATTTATTGAAAAGATATGTAACCTATTGACATTAGATTCTAAATCAATTTGTATTCAAACGTTGATAAGTCAATTAATAATCTCACAAATATCTGACAAGGAAATAACTTGAACAGCCCTTTTTAGTCCAATATTAGCTATATTTATAAACATTCATTTTGCAGGAGTTTGATTTTGCTTTATCAACATTAATTATTCATATCTGTCACTCCATCAAACCTGCATGTTTTAAGGAAACATTTTTTAAACATCCGGATGAATCCATAACTGTTATGTCACCAAACTGGCCTGAAGAAAGGTCTATGGGACCTTGATTTTAAGATGACTGAATTATTAGAATAAGGCTTCCAACAAAATAAAGATGACAGTCCAGAGGAGCGCTGAGTGTGCGCTGCACTGTTGGAGGGTCATCTTCAGGTGAGATATTAAGACAAGGTCCCATCTGCCTGTTCGTGTGGGTGTAAAATATGCTTCAAGCCTGTTTCAATGAAGAGAAGGGGCATTCTCCACAGTGTCTAGACCAATATTTCTATCAGTTAATATGACACAAAGGGATTATCTAGTGCTCCCCACACTACTGTTTGTAGCAGTTTGTAAATTGCCTGCCATGTTTCCTTCCTTCCAACAGTGACGACACTTCAAAAGTATTTCATTGGCTATTAGCACGAAGTAGTCACGAAAAGTCCTACGTAAGTCTTTGTTTTTTTCTCGAACACTGAAGTCCAGTGTCATAGATTTATCCAGCTTAACATACGTATGACATACAACGACCAGGGAGCAATTATAACTACATCCCATTGCTGTTGCTTTGGGATTCAAATATGCAACAGTTTTGAGTTCAGCATTTTAAGCCTTTGCAATCCAAATCCAGATAGCAAACCACCACACTTTACACATTTTTCTCTCTTGCTGTTTTTGATGACTCAAACAATCTGTATTACATAAAAGTCAGTAGACAACTCCATATGTGCAGTTTTAATGAATTATCATTGACCTCAAATGGTGAACCATTTCTCTCCACAGATGCTGCCTGAGTATTTTCAGAATTTTCAATTTTTATTCTATACAATAAAATTTAATTGACTTACAACTTATCAATAACTTCAGGCTCTCACTTAGAAACCTCTTTTCTATTGAACTCATGAGTAAAACTCAGTTTCACTTTTAATCCATATAATTGCTCTTTTACAAAGCGAAACTTCTAGTTATGTCTGCCACACGTCATTCATAGAAAGAGTAATGCATACCTAGATCTTTCCCTTGCAGAACTGCGTTCTCTGACAGTTCTTCAATGATTAAAACTCTCTAAAGCTCAATATGGAATGGCAGATTTTTAATTAGAAGGCTTGAAAACTGAACTGTTTTGGATTATTGGGGCAAAGTTGTCAGTACAATGTCAATTTCTTAACATCACAAGGATGAAGGTTCACATTCATTAGACATCAATTAGCAGACGTAAGGAGGCTCTCATCAAGTCTCTTCTTAATGGGAAGAGTGAATTGCATTGCACTTTACTATTTTTAGTCAGTGCTTTGAGATCACTTCCTGCAATTCAGCATTCAAAGTACTAAAGAAGGAATGCAGTAGTTCAGGAGATAATTATGATTCCATTTGCAAATATAGCTAATATTCCATCAATTGTATTAATATCTTAAGAATGTAAAAAATAGAAGCAGGAGTAAACCATGTGGTGCCTGGAACCGGCTCCATTTTTTCATATGACCATACTGATCTTTGATTTCAACTCCACTTTCTTGACCATCCCCTAGATCATGAATTACTTTGGAAATTAAATATCAATTTAACCTAGCCTTAAATTTGTTGAGGTAGAGAGTTCTAAAGAATCTCGATGACTTGATTGATGAAATTTCTCTTGACTTCAATTCTAAATGATCAACACCATATTGTTGGAGGGAATCCAAGTTGTTGGAGGGAATCCTGAGGGACAGGATTTACATGCATATAGAAAGGCAAGGACTGATTAGGGATGGTCAACATGGCTTCGTGCATGGGAAATCGTGTCTCACTAACTTGATTGAGTTTTTTAAAGAAGTAACAAAGAGGATTGATGAGGGCAGAGTGGTGGACGTGATCTATATGGAATTCAGTAAGGTGTTTGACAAAGTACCTAATGGTAGACTGGTTCGCAAGGTCATATCACACAGAATACAGGGAGAACTAGCTATTTGTAAACAAGACTGGCTTGAAGGTAGAAGACAGAGGGTGGTGGAGGGTTGTTTTTCAGTGTGGAGGCCTGTGACCAGCAGTGTGCCACAAAGATCGGTGCTTGATTCGCTGCTTTTCATCATTTATACAAATGATAAGGATGTGAACATAGGAAGCATGGTTAGTAAGTTTGCAGGTGACATCAAAATTGGAGGCGTAGTGGAAAGTGAAGAAGGTTACCTAAGAGTACAACAGGATCTTGATCAGATGGGCCAATGGGCCAAGGAGTGGCAGATGGAGTTTAATTCAGATAAATGTGAGATGCTGCATTTTGGAAAGGCAAATCAGGGTAGGAATTATACATTTAATGGTAAGGTCCTTGGGAGTATTGCTGAACAAAGAGATCTTGGAGTGCAGGTCCATTGTTCCTTGAATGTACAATCGCAGGTGGAGAGGAAAGTGAAAAAGGCGTTTGGTATGTTTGCCTTTATTGGTCAGTGCATTGAGTATATGAGTTGGGAGGTCATGTTGTGGCTGTATAGGACATTGGTTAGGCCACTTTTGGAATACTGTGTGCATTTCTGGCCTCCCAGCTAATGGAATGATGTTGCAAAACTTGAAAAGATTCAGAAAAGATGTGCAAGGATGTTGCCAGGGTTGAAGGGGCTTGAGCTATAGGGACAGTCTGAATAGGGTGTGGGGCTATTTTCCCTACACCGTTCAGAGGCTGAGGGGTGACTTTATAGAGGTTTATAAAATCATGAGGGGCATGGCCAGGGTAAATAGGCTAGGTCTTTCCCCTAGGGTATGGGAGTCCAAAACCAGAGGCATAGGTTTAAGGTGAGAGGGAAGAGATTTAAAAGGGATGTAAGGGGCAAAGTTTTCACGCAGAGGGTGGTGCATACATGGAATGACCTGCCAGAGCAAGTGGTGCAGGTTGGTACAATAACAACATTTAAAAGGCACTTGGATGAGCATATGAATAGGAAGAGTTTAGAAAGATATGTGTCAAATGCTGGCAAATGATATCTGGTCAGCATGGATGAGCTGGACCGAAGGATCTATTGCCATGCTGTGTATCTCTATGAATCTATGACTCTACATCCTGAGGCTATTCTCCTTGGGTTAGATTCCCTGATTAGCAGAAATAACATCTCAGTGTCTACTCTGTTAAACCCCTGCAGAATCTTGTATGTTTCAATGAGATTACCTCTTTTATCTGAACTCCAGAAAATATAAGCCCAATTATCACAGCCACTCGCTGCTGGACAACTCTCTGATCCCAAAGACCAATCAAGTGAATTTACAGTATATTGCTACCAATGCAAGTATATTCCACCTTAAATGTGGAAATGAAAACCACATAGAACTTCAGGTGACCACCCACCAAAGCTTGGAGAGCTGTAGAAAACTTCTTTATTATTGCATTCTAAACCCCTTAAATGTCATTTGCTGTCATAAATGCAAGTTGTATCTGCATGTGAACTTCTGGTATTTCTTATTGTGGAGACAGAAAAAAACCTGAAGTACAATGAAGTGCAATTCTTGTAGTGGCGTATTTGAAAATATTCGGGTTAGACAGATATTTAATTTCCAAAGGAATCCATGATCTAAGGGTTGGACAAGAAAGTGGAGTTGAAGCTAAAGATCAGCCATGATTGTAATGAATGTGGCTTACTCTTACTCCTATTTCTTGAAAAACTGTGACGGTGGATAATTTTTCCTTAAGGTCATCTGGCGCATCCTCATAGGAAAGTCCATTTTTGACTCTTGCAGCACACTTTATAGGCTTTATAGTGTAGATTCATTTGGAGGTTTGGATCATTAAGGGAGAAGCAGACGGATTTGGTTTCTGTTTTGTGAAAGGAGCTTTGTTTTTTTTTAGAAAGGGTCAAAGTCATTTGGAAAGGTGACCGAAACACATCAATTCGAAGAAAGCATTTGACTTAGTTAGTATCTAGCAACATGCCTGTGGTGTCAATTGAAGGAGTGTTTATACTAGTGAGTTTATGACATACAAAATAAAAAATAATCACGCATCGCTAGTTTTTGAGTTCAGTTCAGAAGATTTATGTTTGAGCTTCATCTTAACAGGAGCGTCATGTTTGCAGTTCAGAAAGGTGGTTTGTCAGTCGAGTACCTCAACTTTGTAGAATCCCCAGGATGCAAGACTTTGTAGAAGTCTTGGCTGTCAGAACTGAAAAATGATCTTGGTGAACAGAACTGGAATAAAATCTTAAACCTGTTAGAGGTCTAAGAAGGAAATCTGGAAAAAGCCAGTTGAATAAAAAATTCAGTGTGATATTTCTCTGGGATTGCGTATCTCAAAAGGGTATTGCCGAGAAAAAGTTGAAATGATATTTTTGTTGTTTATGTTAACCTCTCCTCAAATTGACATATATATATGACTTACATATCATATATATCTTCTGTGAAAAATTGGCAGTCTTTTACGAATATGTTTAGTGACTTATTGCCACATTAACCAACTGCAAAAGTAAAAATGACCTACTAATCCAGGTTTCATTCTGGCATCTGACTTGCCCAGCATTACCACCAGCTACGATCATAACAATATAAATCATTATTTGGTTGGGAAAAACTTGAGAATGACCAGAAAAAAGTACATTTTTTCAAAACCTCTCATCATGGACATGTCAGAAAAAAAATTGCAATCCCAATGTAAAGAGAAAACAATCTTATTCATATCATATGAGAAGCGAGTGCTGGTTGAGTGGCAATTGGATTCTAAATGGCAGAGGCATTACCCATGGGGAACGTGTTAGCTATATGATGATTGACAGTTAATTGCCAAGTTTTGTCTGCATTTCTATTTCTTGCGAATTGTCCTGATGAGAACAAGACAAAAAGCTTTGACAGAATAAGTCAGCAGCAATTCTTCCAGTAATTTTGTGGAGCCGAACAAAATAATAAGTGGACTCCCATGGACCTTCAGGTGAATTTGGCAACAACAAACCACCTTCTGTGAAAAAATTGCTCAGAACAGGCTCATGAGGCTGTCCACTACAATGCTTTCCATCACCACAGAAGATAATATCAAATGAGAGAGAAATGGACAGTTGACTGCTCGTTCTCATTCCTCTTTTGGGAAAGAGACAAGTTGTATGATTCTCTTATGTCTTCCTCTGTCAGGGTTAGGAATTCCCACCTTAGATCATATCCAAAATCTGGCTTTTACTTTTCTCAGTTCCTTGCTTTCTTATGTGGCAATAAGTCAAATTGAAACTCAGTGAAAATAGTGTGCTCCCTCAAATCTAACCCATAAGGGATCTTGGAAAATGCCACTTTTGGTCAAAAGCCACTTTTTGTCAACACATTGCTGACATCCATACCAGAGCAACCATTGGATCCACCAATGTCAGGCGAAATCTGCACACACACAACAGCATTTTGAAACATTGTGGTAGGACCTTATTTTATCAGACAGAGTAAGGCACCGTGCATTCAGCTGCAAATAGTAATCCCATAGATAGGACTTGGTAGGAAATGAATGCCAGTGTTAAATATTAGCAGCCAGTATAACAATGATCACAGAGGCCAGGTCCGTGAGAATACCATAAGGCAACAAGGAATCAGTATTATGAGGGAAAGAAGAATGATTGCAGTTCTCCACTTCAAGTTATCAGGAGTGATAACAGGTTGAAGTGAAAGAGAAATATCTCACAGATTTACCTCTCACAATGACAAAAATAAACAAAATTTAGTCACTTGCATGAGCTCAGATGAACTCTAGTACAATTGCTGCTGACTCCAACATGGATAATGTTACTAAGTAAATAAGTAAGTAAGGGGGAGGTGATAATGGTATTATTACTGGGCTGTTAGCCTAGAGATCCAGATAATGTCCTGGGGACCCAGGTTCAAATCCTGCCACGGCAGATGGTGGAATTTGAGCACAATAAGTATCAGGAATTAAGAGTCTAATGATGACCGTGAATCCATTGTCAATTGTTGGGAAAAACCCATCTGATTCACTGATGTCCTTTGGGGAAGGAAGCTGTCATCCTTACCTGGTCTGGCCTACATGTGACTCCAGACCCACAGTAATGTGGTTAACTCTGAGCGGCCCTCTGGGCAATTAGGGATGGGCAATAAATGCTGCCTAACCAGCGATGCCCTCATCCCATAAATGAATAAAGAGAGGGAAAAAAAAGTCCTTTGCTGGACACAGAATCTGATCTGAGCAGGAAAATTCATTCACAGTTGGTGTTGCTAACTTGGCCAATGTTTTATTAGTCATCCTATTACCCAGAGGGCAGTTAAGAATCAACACATTGCTGCGGGCCTGGAGTCACATGCAGATCAGACTAGGTAAGGACAGAAGATTTTCTTCGCTAAAGAACATTAGTTCTCAATGGTCTTTATGTCAATGACGATGGTTACATAGTTACCATTGGCCAGCTTTTTACTTTGGATGTTTGTTTGAACCCAGGTCCCCAGAACATTAACCGGGGGTTCTGGATTACTAGCCCAGTGATATTACCACTATGTCACCAGCTGCTGTACTGCAGTATCCATTTGGGCTGTTCAACTGTAGGAGAGAAATAAACCCAGCATGAAATAAGTTACATTAAAAGTATGGCTAGCTTTTTGAGGGGCCTCACCTGGAGTTGCTTCTTTTTCTTGGTTGTAGGCTGCTCTACGTTTCCTTCATTTCCTTTGAATCTGTTAAAAATGAAATTCAACCCTGAAACAAAACTGCAACCGAGACCGACTGGCTACCCAATCTGCGACCAGCTCAGTGGACCCAAAACTTACACAAACATTCATTTCTCCGTGGCTGTACATTAAAACCTGGACTGAAATACAGGCAACACTGCTGTTGACTGCTGTGTAATGAAGTGACTATGATAGCTCACTCTAATGGCAGGTGTTACTGGGTTATACAATATCATTTGTGACATTTCTATCACTTTTACAACCCACAATCATGATATTAATGTGCTTTATAGTGCAATCTTACATTATTCAGGTTTTACAGCTGAGTTTTATGGTAGAATGATCATTTTGTTTATATTGCAATGTTATGAAATTGCAGTTAGGTTTTTAATCCAGTTTTATGGCATTCTACATATTGTGTTCTCCACAACTGGGATATGATCACAATTCTATTGCAGTATCTATCTCACTTGGAAGATACTGGTTAAAAAATATACACAGAGTCGTCAGAACACTGGAAAAACCAACAAAGCCAGTGGGTTAGCACTGGCGCAAATATAAAAGTGAATAATATAGTTTAGTCCCAACTTAAGATTGTGACCGCATTCCTGAAAATCTCAGCTTTGAGTGAAAAAAGGGACGGAATATTTCCAGAAATCTGCTAACTGCAATTTTTGTTGAGTTGCACAGAGTGTTTCTCTTTGCGAGGCATAATGAGTTTTCTTGTGCAATCACTCCAAACTCTCCTCATTAACAATATACCAATGGTCCCCTACTTGACTGATGCTAACTGGATTCTCCCTCCTACCGTAGAAATACTTGCTACTGTCGGGATATCCCAGGATTCCTGGTGCTGGCACCACCTTTAAAAGGCTGTTGTGTACCTGGATGAGCACTGACACCCATTTTGTGACATTTGTCCCAGACTAGTCAAGCAAGGGGAAATTGGTACTCCACTTTACAGAAAGGGACCTGGGTGTCTTGATGGACATGATGATGCAGAGGAGGGCAGTGTCAGTTGCCCCAAACAGAGAAGACCATGATACTCGCCAGCCTGGTCTGAGTTTGCCACCTGGGTCAGTGTGCTCTTAACCATCTGGAGAAATGCCAGCCAGAGCTATAAGAAGTTCAGTCACCTACTGTGCTCCACCAGGATAACTGCCACCAACTTTTCTCTGCCACCTCACACTCAACATTATCTCTGCTGCTAAACCAACCTCCCATCAAGACCCATCCTTTGCTACTCTATAATGTTTTCTCCCACTCACTGTCTTGCACCCTAAATACCCTTCCTCACTAACTGGGCATCGCCTCTGTGCTGTCTGCTCATTCACTCACTCCAAATACCTCACCGCACATTCCCTAGCTGCACCAGCTGTATCACCTCCCAATAGCTACCCATGTTCAATGTATTCAACCTCGCCTGCGTCTCATTCCAGAAAAAAAGGCCAATGAAAAGTTTTGGAGGAGTGGGAAGGAGCTCCTCAGCTAGCACCTGGGCTGATCCAGTTGTAATTCATCTCTTGCTAACCAAGAAAGAAGCATTGCTCAATGTTGTGCTGATCTCCCAATTCTATGAGTATATTCTTAAGGTGTCAGAACATTTACCTTTTGGTTACTACGTGTTCTCTCTATTGCCTTCTGTAAGCATCAGCAACATTACCATGGTCCCCACAGTTTTAAGAACAAGACATCCCCTCACTCACCTCTTTCGCCTTGGAGGTTGTACTGGTAAGGCAGATCCTCCCCCAGTTCAGATGCTGTCACCTCGGTGGGTAGGATAGTGAGATTAGAGTCAGGAGTAGCTGCTGGCGCGCACCTCACTGCCACGTCTCCATAGCTGGCTGAGGAAGAGACATTCAGCTCGCTGACACCCAAACATCAGGCATCTTCTCCACCCCAGGCAGGAGAGGTTACCATTGTTATTCCTAAGAGTTTTTTCCAACAATACTCCTACTGCCCTTCTTAAACAAAGGGATAACGTTGGCTATTCTCCAGTCTTTTGGGATCTCTCCTGTGATTAAAAAGGGCACAAAGATTACAAACTACAAGGCCCACATCAATTTCCTCACCTGCCTCTCTCAGCATTCTGGGATTCCCAAAGATCCTGGGGCATTGTCTACCTTAATGCTTTTTAAAACACACAACATCTCCATTTTTATGTTGACTACATGCCCCAGAATATCAAAATACCCCTCCTGAGACTTACCATCCACCATGTCCTTCTCCTGGGAATACCAATGCAAAGTACTCATTAAGGACCTCACTCACTTCTACTGGCTCCACACCTTGGGATTTTCCTTCATTCTGTTTACCAAAGACATTTCATGGCCTCTTTTAGCCCTCCGAATTCCTTGTTTGAGCTTTTTCCTGCTATCTTTGTATTTTTTGAGGGCTTTGTCAGTCTTCGGTTTCCTAAACCTTGCATATGCCTCCTTTTTCTTTTCTACCAAGCTCTCAATTTCTCTTGTCATCCAAGTTTCCCAAGTCTTGCCATCCCTATCCCTCATTTTCACAGAAACATGCAGGTCCTGAACTCTAATGAGCTGGCCTTTAAAAGATTACCACATGCCAGATGTGGATTTACCAGTAAAAAAATTCCCCAATCTACATTCCTAGTTTCTGCCTAATATTGTGGTAGTTAGCCTTGCATCAGTTTAGAAATTTCACCCGAGGGATACTGTTATCCATAAGTAACTTAAAACTTGCAGAATTGTGGTCACTTTTCCCAAAATGCTCCCCCAATGAAACTTTGATCATCTGGCTGGCCTTGTTTCCCAATACCAGGACTAGTTTGGTCCCTTCTTTATTTGGACTATTTACATACTATTTCCAAAAGCCATCCTGGACACACCTAACAAACGCTCCCCCATCCAAGCCCCTGGCACTAAATGTGCCCCAGTCAATGTAGGGGAAGTTAGAATCACCCTCGCCAACAACCCTGCTATTTTCACATTTTTCTGTATTCTGTCCACACATCTGCTCCTCTATCACTCTCTCGCTGTTGGGAGGCCTGCAGTACAATCCCATCAAAGTGATTGCATGCTTCCTATTCCTGAGTTCTACACATATGGTCTTGCTGGATGAGCTCTCCAAGAGTCCTCTTTCAGTACAGCTATGTACAACTCCCCCACATCTTTTACTTTCCTCTCTATCACACTTGAAACATGTAAATCCTGGAACATTAAGCAGCCACTCTAGTCCCTCTAGATGCTAAATTTCAATTTCTAGACAGCTTCTTATTCATCACTGGAAGCTATTTACCTCCTGCCTACTTGCTGTATTGCATTGGCATGAATCACAACGTCCATTCTTATAGCTCTGAGTTCTGAGGAAGGGTCACCGGACCTGAAACGTTAACTCTGTTCTTTCCTTCACAGATGCTGCCAGACCTGCTGAGCTTTTCCGGCAACTTTGTTTTTGATCCATTCTTATGCATTTTGTCATTTTTTTCAAAATAGTGAAAGGTCACAGAGGAGCATAGACTTCATTAGACTCCACCATCGTGCAGCAAGTACAGACAGAACTTCAGATTTATTCCTTTATCACCTTTTCATTACTATAACCGTGAGTACTCCATATTTCATCCTGGATGCTAACTGTTGGTTGGGCCGAAGAACCCTTACAGTGATATGTTAGAATATATGTGGTCTTACTTTAAATTGCAGTTCACAGGCAATAAGATTCACGGTATTACAGGCATATATTCAATTAAATACTCAACCATAAAAACTATTATTGACAATATTCAATTATACTGTTAATGGTAACATTTACTGTAAAATTTGAGGACTCCAGGGGCTCCCATGTTAACAGATTTGGGCTTAAGGTTTTAAGGTTGATCAGATCTCGTCAAATTCCAAGATTCTCTTCCACTGCTCATCCTTTTATGTACTTCAGTAGCTCAACAATAAGCCTATTAATCCTTCCACTGTTTCCCCAAGGGAAGAAAATGTGCATGAAACAAACAGATATATCCAGTTCATTTCAGCATTATCTAACACTCCTTTCATGATCCTTTATCAATGTCACTATCCCTGTAGAGGCCAATAACTTCTAAAAATATAATTGAATTTCTAGAAGCTGGCAGAGAAGATCATGCAATATTTCACATTAAGACTTTTCCTATCATAAACAAATTGAAATCATCATTGACTAAATATTAGGTGGTAGGCAATCAATACACTGAATGGTAGTTCAGATATTCGATGTGACTGATAACCCCACACCATGTTTATGTGGTGTATTTAGACATTATGCAGCAATCTTCAGTGAATTGTTGTCTTTACTGGAGCCATTCTACAGTTACTCTCAGTTTCCAATTGGCTTCCTTCTCCTATTTCACCAAGTTGCAATTCAGAAATAATTTCCTTTGATCTTCTGAGAATTCCTGAACCAATCTCCAGCAGCATAGCCACATCAAGGTGAATCTTAAATCTCTGCTGGTTCTGTGTCCTCAAACAAATGACTAGATGCCAACTTTATGCCTGGCAAATAAAGGAACAGTCTTTTCCCTGCTGTCTTGTATCTCTCTCTCTCTATCTCTTTGTGCTCAGGGCATTTTGATCAGACTGCCTGAAAACAAGCCTAAGCAATAAAAGCAGATGCTGGCAATCTGAATTAGAAACAGAAAATGCTGGAGAAACTCAACAGGTCTAGTAGCATCTGTGGAGAGACAAACAGAGCTAAAGTTTCAATTCTGATATAAATCTTCTTCAGATTGGCTTCTCTCTCCATGGCTGTTATCAGACTTGCTGAGTATCTCCAGCACATTCTGTTTTAATGTCCAAGGGTCTGCAAGTCTATTCATGGCAAAGCAAGCTGCTCTGTCCTTTGTTTTCAAATGTTAGACCTGGTATATGGATTTCAATAGCAGTTGATCAATGTCTTCTGTCTCACAGGACTCACCAGCACATCCCTGGACAGAACTAGTAAGAGGTCACATATCTCTCTACTTACTGTACCTTAACTTAAAAAGATGTGTAAAACATAACCATCTTATAACATCCAATGGTCATACAATTCCCTAGCTTTGGTATCGTTTTCAGCTATTAAAATCGTCAGGCAGAAGACAGTTACAGAAATTCATGAACTTCATTCTTAAAATTCAGTAATGGGATTTGGACATTGCTGGCAAACACAGCATTTGTTGTCCATCCCTAATTGCCCTGATGGTGGTGAACCGCTATTTTGAATCACTTTGGTCCATCTGTTACAGATATTTCAATGGCTCTTGTAGCTCCAAGTTCCAGTCATGATATCGTAGAATATCAAGGGCAGCTAGGGATGGGCAAGAAATGCTGGCCAGCCAGCGATGCCCACATATCACAAATGAATAGGGAAAAAAAATTACTGCACTGGAGTTCAATTGATCCATTGAGTCTTTCATAAGCCAGTCTGGTTAGACTCAACCCCAACTCTTTTTCCATGTCTTTGCAAATGTTTTCCTTCTAATTATTCACCCAATTCCATGTTAGACACTATTACTGAATATGTATGTATCTGTGTGCCTTTTCTCAAGCTTTCACCTCCTTCCAGTATATGATTCACAGGGGGTGGGGCCAAATGAGTAGCATTGGCTAGGGTTAGCACAACCCCTTGACTTTTGTACCAAATTAGAAAGTGTAGGATCCAATATGCTTTATTAATTTCTCCTGCCATCTTCAAAGATTTGTGCACAAACAATTTCTTTTTTGTTTTTGCACTTGTCGTGGAATTGTATCATTAAGTTTGTACTGTTTCTCCTCATTTTTTAAAACCGATTTTCCCAGATTTTTCTACATTAGATCAAATCTGCCTGCCCACTCTACCAGCCATGGGGCTGGATGAACACAGCAGGCCAAGCAGCATCATAGGAGCAGGAAAACTTGA
>JAHRHZ010000271.1:10437105-10456105 GCA_024137785.1 Ginglymostoma cirratum
GAAACGTCAAGTTTTCCTGCTCCTATGATGCTGCTTGGCCTGCTGTGTTCATCCAGCCCCATGCCTTGTTATCTCGGATTCTCCAGCATCTGCAGTACCTTTTATCTCTACCAGCCAATCTGTTCTCTTAATGTTTGAGGATGTTACTTTTCGAAGCTATATATGTGTGATCAATACAACACCAACCTGCCACCTGCAGCTTTGGCTGATTTTACATCAATTACAAAACAAAATGTGTTTCTTCTACATCATGGTAAAATTAATAGTTAGGTAGGCTATAAGATACTCTTCAAAAACATAATTCTGTGGACATTTCTAATCTGAAGTATCAGAAAAGGCCGGATATAATCATAAGATCTAGGAACATCTGAATAAAGATGTTTATTTTTCAGATCTATGAACTGTAAGTTCAAATTGAAATTGTTATGTAAATTGAAATGTTAGCTCTGTCTTTCTTTCCACTTGCACAGTATAACCAGTCTTATCTGTTTTCATAGATAATACATTGTTTACACATCCATACAGACCTCTAAACTCATGTTTATTATAAAGGGGAGGTCGACCCCCTGCTGAAAACTAAAACCAAAACACCCAGAGAGGCGTGCCTCACCCTGTAATCTGTTAAAAGAGCCACCAATCTGTTATAAAGGAGTGGTTAAATAAAAGCATATGCCTGACACTCTCTTTATAATCAACAAGTAACAATTTATTTATCTAACACTAACAGTGAACAAACTAACTAAACTATGAACAAACTGAATAAACCACTTCTAGCTACCAACTATTTCTGAATAAAACAAGATTCTGATGGTATGCTGTTCCAATAAATACAAATCCCACTTACATAAAGTAAAATAAAAAACTTGAATTTAATCTCTTGAAATTACATGAATTGGCCTTTCAATTCCACAATCATCCTCCTGTAACAACACAGCTCCAACACCTACACTGCTTGCATCGATGGCAACTTTAAAGGGTTTCAAGAAATCTGGCATGGCTAAAGCTGGTGCTATGGTTAACGTGGCTTCTAAATTCTCAAGTGCCTCCTGGCATTGTTCTGTCCACCGAACTTTCATGTTCTTTTTTAAAAAAATCCACCATTGATGCCACAATGCTACTAATGTGTGGTACAAACCTCCTGCAGAATCCACTCAGTCCTGAAAATTATAGCACTTCCTTCTTCGAGGATGGTCCTGGAAATTCCTCGATGGCCTTCTTCTTCACTTTCCTCGGTGTCATTCGTCCGTGTCCGATGTTGTTCCCTAAGAACGTCACTTCTGCCTTCGCGAATTCTGCTTTTACCAAGTTTATCACCAACTTTGGCTTCCATAATCTCTCAAAGATCTCTGCCAACTGCTCCATATGATCTCTCCATGCATGGATAAAGATCACTAAGTCATCTGTACGGACAGCACAATTAATCAATCCTGCCGCAACTCTGTTTATAAGTCTTTGAAAAGTGGCTGGTGCTTTTCTTCTTTCCAAAGGGCATCACCTTAAACTGATATAGCCCATTTGGGGCTACAAAAGCAGAAATATCTTTTGCGCTCTCAGACATTGGTATAACCAGTAACTGCAAAGTAAGTTCAACTTTGTGACGTAAGTGGCTTGTCCTACTTTTTCAATACGATCCTCCAGCCTTGGAATGAGATATGAGTCAGATTTTGTCACAACGTTGACCTTCTGATAATCTACACAAAATTGTTGAGTACCATCAGGTTTGGGAACCAACATGATTGGCGAACACCACTCACTTTGACTCGGCTCTATGATGTCAATTTGGAGCATCGCTTCTACTTTCTTGTGAACCTGCACTACTTTGAGAGGATTAGGCCTTTAGGGGTGTTGTTTTATTGGCACAGCATTCTCTACGTCAACCTTATTTACTTTGGTATTAGTCCTCCCTATTCTATTCCTACATATGTTCTCATAGCACTGTAATAAGTCTTTCAATTCTGTTCTCTGTTTCTGGCACAGATAGGTCACCACCCTATCCCATCCTTTAAGGACTTCCTCATTATTCAATTTATTCTGAGGCATATCACAGTCCACATTATCTGGATCTGATTCCTCACTCTGAGTTGCAGTAACTAATACCTGTTTCTCCAGTTCCCTTTCCCTATCATAGTAAGGTTTCAACATGTTCAATCACATATCTGATCATTTTCTTTCCTACCTGGTATCTTTACCAGATAATTCATCTGACTTAACTTCTTTTCAATCTGATGGGGACCACAAACCTTCCTTTGAAGGGATCTCCTACTGCTAACAGCGCCAACACTTTATCCTCATTGGCAAATATATTAATTTTGGATTTCTCATCTGCTTCTTCCTTCATTAGGTGTTTTGCCACTTTCAAATGTTGTCTAGCTAATATAGCTATAAGAAATATCACAGTATGGAGCTGAAAGAGCACAGCTGGCCTGGCAACATCAGAGGAGCAGGAAAGTTGACGTTTCGGGTATAGCTACTCTCTTTAACTTTTCTCTCACCTAAGATGCATAATCCAACTGTGAGATCTCTGACTTCAGACCCATCAACTTTTCCTTAATTACTTTTAAAGGCCTTCTTACCTTTTGCCCAAAAATCAATTCAAATGGATTAACCTGAGTCGATTCATTTGAAGCATCTCTAAAAGCAAATAATATCTTAAGTATTTGGATAAGCCTGGCAATAAACCCTCAGCATAGCCCTTGTTGTCTGATGCCACCTTTGCAGTGTTCCCTGGGATTCAGGATGGTACACACTTGATTTAAACGTTTCGATGACTAAACTATTCCTGACCTCCTTAAACAGTTTGGCTCTAAAATTAAACCCTTGCTCTGACTGAATCTCCCTGGGTAGTCCATAATCGGAAAATAAAGCAAGCAACTCCTCTACAACCATTTTTTTTAACCTTAACATTCCGTAATGGAGATAGTAGGAACTGCCGACGCTGGAGAATCTGAGATAAAATGTTGTGGATGAACACAGCAGGCCAAGCAGCATCAGAGGAGCAGGAAAGTTGACGTTTCAGGTCGAGACCCTTCTTCAGAAAAGAGCCACCAATCTTCATTTCTGAAGAAGGGTCTCGACCCGAAACATCAACTTTCCTGCTCCTCTGATGCTGCTTGGCCTGCTGTGTTCATCCAGTTTCACAACGTTTTATCTCACATTCCGTAATGGAACTGCCTCCAGAAACCTGGTAGACACATCTAGTATGGTTAGCAAATATTGGTTCCCACTTTTGGTTTTAGGGTGGGGACCTACGCAATCATTTATTACCCACGTAATAGGTTCTTCAAATGTGGGAATTGGCATCAAAGGCGCTGTTTTTATTACTGCCTGTGGCTGTCCTACCATCTGACACATATGACAGGTACAGCAAAATTCAACCACATCTTTATGTAATCCAGGCCAATAGAAATGCTTCGGTATCTTAGCACGAGTCTTCCTCATTCCTAGATGATCTCAAACAGGTAATTCATGTGCTACCCACAATATTTCCTGTCTGTATTCTACCGGCAACACAATCTGGTGAACCTCTGTCCATTTCTCATCTGCATTAACATGCAAAGGTCTCTGTTTGCACCTTAAGATTTTATCCTTAAGGTAATAACATTCTGGAATACATTCTGATTCCTTTTCCAAGAATATAAAAATAAATATAAATATAAATATAAATATAAATATAATTATAAGATATAAATCCTCTATCATGTCATCTTTTTGTTGTACTTCTGTTAGTCTTTCAGAACTAAACACCTCTGCCTGATCCTCTACCTGCTTAGGCTTTTCCTTGACCATTTCATCAAACGAGGTGTCAGCTAACGGGACCTCAACTCCTTCATCTTTCTCTTATGATTTCTCTTCTTGTTTTAGCTTATGGCTGTGAGATCTTGTCATGACACAGTCCAATAAAGTTCCAGAGTATTTTCCTTTTAACTCTTCAGTTCCCGGTTTTCTTTCAGCTTCTCCACTACAATGGGCATCACTTCCACCTTTGATCTGGCTATATCATTTCCAAGGACAAACTGTATTCCTGGCATAGCCACTGTTTCAATCAGTCCCACTATCACTTCCCCAGTCTTAATTGGACTTTCTAGCCTTATCTTACACAGGGAAACACTACTCCTCTCTCCATTTATTCCACAGATTATCACTTTCTCGGGTAATATTTCAGAAGGAGTACAAATATTTTCATCTCTCACTATTAGAAACTGACCAGCTCCTGTATCTCTAAATATTTTAACTTCTTTACCTACTGCCCCTGTTCTTCCTGGGTAAACCTTACCCATACAAGTGAAGCCTTTGTACAGATCAGGCACTATCCTACTATCCAGCCTGTGACTAGGCTGTGCACTCTCCTGCAGCTCCTTGACTTCTCCTGGGATTTCCTTCACTCCCTCAAATAATCCCACTGGATTAGTCCCTTTTACCACATCCTTTTTCCCTGTGCCTTTCTTAAACCACCAGCACTGTGACTTTGTGTGTCCCACCTTATTGCAGTGAAAACACCTGAGGTCTTTCACCTCTTTTCCACCCTCTTGGGTTTTTTTTCACATGTAGTAAACTGTTGCCAGTGTGATCTACTTTTTATTTTTCACTGAAGGATCTCCCTTTTTCCCAATTTCTATCCCTCATGGAATGAAATTGCTGTCGGAATCTAAATTTCAATTTATGCACTAATGTGTATTCATCTGCCATCTCCGCAGCTCTTCTCACTGTTTTAACTTTCTGTTAATCAACGTGAGTTCTTATAATTTTTGGCAGTGAGTTTTTAAACTCCTCCAGCAGAATAACATCTCTAAGATCCTCCTATGTCTTCTTTATCTTGAATGCACTTATCCATCTATTGAAGTTGCTCTGCTTAATTCTTTCAAACTTGATTTTAAGTCTGAACTGGTTCCTTTCTTGTATTTCTGAACCGTTGTCAATATCCTTATGGTATAAATTTGTAGGCACTCAAAATAGCCTGTTTTACTCCTTCATATTCCCTTGACACCTCCTCTGACAGTGCTGCAAACACCTCACTAGCCCTACCTACCAACTTGGTCTGAATTAACATTACTCACACAGTCTTGGGCCAGTTCATCTGTTTAGCCAATTTCTCGAAGGAATAGAAAAAGGCTTCTACACTTTTTTCATTGAATTTTGGTAATGTATATATATCCCTACCAGGTCTTTGACTACGATGGGTCTGCTCATCATCACTCTCCTCCTCACGAAGCCTATGTTCTATCTACATTTCCATCTTTTTAAGTTGGCTATCCTGCTAATTTTCAACTTCTGAAGTTCAAACTCTCTCTCTTTCTCTTTTTCTTTCTCCACTGCTTTTAAGCATAATTCAAACAGTTTCAGTTCCCTTTCATTCTCTCAGTCCAGTTGTCTTAGTTGCAATTTAATTTTTTCTGACTCCAGTACCCTTGATGGTTTCTCTGGTGTATCTAAATGCTTGACTAACTCCATTACAATTTCAGCTTTCTTCTTTTCCCTAGTTAAACCCAATTCTAGCCTGACTGCTAATTCTTAAAGTTTCTCGTTTTTCTGTCTTTCTAAACTTTCTTGGCAAACTTAGGAAGCATCTTCGACCCCGAGAACCTCTTTAGCAATGTTAAGAGCCATCTCCTCTCTCTTGATTTAACCAACAACAAGCAACCGAAATGAAACAAATTTTCCACTTCTCACTTAAGTTTTATTTAAAGACCGAGGACACTAATCCTCAAGTCTGTTTAAATCTGCTGGGACCTTTCATACCCTAAATCTGTCCAAATGTGTCCAGATCCGTCCAGATCTGTTCAGATTCTTTCAGATCCATTCAAATCCATTCAAATCTGTTCAAATCCTAGACCCAATCTCCCTCAACGTGTCCAAAGACAGGACCCAAACTGGCCAGTTCCTGGGCCCGAGCTGTCCAGATCCCTAGCAGTGAAAATATAAAATATTAACTCAGTGCACTGGCTAGTCCCCACTTACAAGCTGGGACTTTAATTAACTTGCTAAAAGTCAATTACTTGATCTTTAACCAATGAAAATGAATGCTAAAATTGCTTAGAATTTTTTTCTCAATCACAGAATTAGATTGAAACTTGCCTGAGGGGAGGAATTCAAGAAAAATGGAAGTGGCAGGGAAAAAAAAAACAAATGAAAGATCAAAGGCAATTAAGAGAAGGAAAGAAATTAAAAAGTTAGTAATTTCATTCACAGGGAGTTTCTTGTGTGAAACATTTAAAGGCTGCTCAAAACTAATGAACAAAATAGAAAATGGAAATACACAGTGCAGACTGTGGTAGCAAAGTAATATTAATTTTGATAAAACGTCATACTGAGAGTCACTAATGGCATTATGGATGCAATGGTGTGTTGGAAATCAGAACACTACATTCACTTCTGGGATTAGATTTGATTGTACTCCCATCTGAGCAAGACAAACATCTCGTGCGCTACAATCCTACTGGAAATTAATATCTGCTTGTCACAGCTTTCATTACAGTCATATTTCACATATAAAGCAGACACACACACACACACACACACACACACACACACACACACACACACACATCACATATGCAGATGTCCCTACAAAAGTGCATCACACAACATTTATTTCTCTATGCTGAAAATCAGCCGTCTTACGGACCCATTCTACCAATTACATTCACGACCACTAGTAATCTATTTTCTCATCTAAGGTCCTAATACACAAACATACATTACGTTTGGCCCTGACTGATAATATTGAAGAGCATTAATCTTAAAACTGGTCATCACAGATTCCATTAGTGACTCCTGCAACTTTCTCTACTGGAATGCAACTGCTGACTGATCCAAACTCAATTCCACTCATTAGTCCCTCAAGGACCAAACTTGCTGAGCAGACTTTGACAAAAGAAACTTTTGGAGTGCTAAAATACACTAACTTGTCCTGACTTTGCCAACCTTAAAAAAAAAGGCAACAATTTCTTTTCCAGAAACCATGCTGAGATTCTTTAATAACTCATTCTCTTTCTGAACATCAAGCAATGTTGTCAACTTTCCTTTCCAATGCCAAACTAATAGGCCTTTAGTTTCCAGATTCCGATTTAAAATTTCTTTAAAAATGCTGATAGACAATCAAAATAATCCCAGACCTTCAATGACCTTCTAAATACATGAAGAAGTGGCTCACAGAATACAGCCCCCTTATTGAAGTTGAGACCAATCACCCCTGACAAGTTCACTCCAGTGCCTGATGCACGAAGTCCCAGTGTAAAATTCCCACCCTGCTTTTTGAATATTTCTGTAGGCCTCCCTTTCCCATCTTTGTAACCTCCATCTCTTCTCTCATGTCCTCAACATTTCCTTGGATTTTTGTGCAATCCCTGATTCCTTTAAATAAACACCTAAAGAACTGCAGATGCTGTGAATCAGGAACAAAAACAAAGTTGCTGGAAAAGCTCAGCGGGTCTGGCAGCATCTGTGGCGGAAAAAACAGGGTTAACATTTCGGGTCCAGTGTTCCTTCCTCAGAACTGATAGTGGCTGGGAAAACATCACTTTATATACAGAAAATAGGGAGGTGGGTGGGGTAGGGAGTAATCAATAGGATAGAGCCCAAAGAGAGAGAAAGACAGACAGACAAAGGAATTGCTAATGATCAGGCTGGGAGGGTGAATAGTTGTTAATGGGGACTGTTAGTGACTAACAACAGGGGGTGTGTAATGGCAGGCTATGTGGTAACAAGGCCTGGTGTATGGGGTAGGGGGCTGGGACGTGGGAGAGTTTAGGCCCTAAAATTATTGAACCCAATGTTGAGTCCAGAGGGCTGTAGGATCCCCAAGCGGAAAATGAGGTGTTGTTTTTCCAGCTTGCTTTGGGTTTCACTGGAACACTGCAGCAAGCCAGAGACAGAGATGTTGGCCAGGGAACAGGATGGTGCGTTAAAGTGGCAGGCAACAGATAGTTCAGGGTCTTTTTTGCGAGCAGAACGTAGATGTTCTGCAAATTGGTCACCAAGCCTATGCTTCATTTCCCCAAAGTAGAGGAGACCACATTGTGAGCAGCGAATGCAGTAGACCAAATTCTTGGAAGTGCAGGTGAAGTGTTGCTTCACCTGGAAGGTATGTTTGGGCCCTTGGGTACTGGGGAGGGAGGAGGTAAATGAGCAGGTGTTGTACCTTCACCAGTTACAGGGGAAGGTGCTGTAGGGCTGCAGGGAGGTGTTGGGGGTAAAGGATTCAGACTCACCCCAAGTAGATTCCAACTGAAGTTTCATCCCTCATGTTTAGAATCCTCCCACAATCACAGATATCTCCGTGATGTTCAACATTCCATGGACAGCTGCTCTCACTGTACCCTGAGATCCACACTCAGTGCCATGCGGCACCACATGCACAATCTCAACCTTTCTCTCCAACAGCATTCCATCACACTGACTCAGGGCCGCACCACTCCGCAGTTCCATAGAACATAGAACATAGAACAGTACAGCACAGTACAGGCCCTTCGGCCCACGATGTTGTGCCGAACTTTTACCCTAAACCTAAGGTCTATTTAACATCCACGCTTACCTTATACTATCATCCACATGCCTATCTAATAGCTGCTTAAATACCCTTAATGAGGCTGACTCCACTACCCTCTCTGGCAATGTATCCAAACTGCTACCACTCTCTGAGTAAAGAATCTACCTCTGACGTCTCCCCTATATCTACCTCTACTCACTTTAGAACTATGCCCCCTCGTAATAGCTACCTCCACCCTAGGAAAAAGTCTCTGTCTGTCCACTCTATCTATATCTCTGATCGTTTTGTACACCTCTATCAAGTCACCTCTCATCTTTCATCGTTCTAAAGAGAAAAGTCTTAGCTCTCTCAACTTTTCCTCAAAAGACCTTCCCTCCATTCCAGGCAACATCCTGGTAAATCTCCTTTTCCAATGCTTCCACATCTTTCCTATAATGAGGCGACCAGAACTGGACACAATACTCCAGATGTGACTGAAACAGGGTTTTGTGTAGCTGGAGCATAACCTCATGGCTCTTGAACGCAATCCCCTCTATTAATGAAAGCTAACACACCATACGCCTTCTTAACAACTCTATCCACCTGGGTGGCAGCTTTCAGGGAACTGTGGACATGAACTCCGAGATCCCTCTGCTCCTCCACACTGCCAAGAATCTTTCTGTTAATCCTGTATTCTGCTTCCAAATTTGTCCTTCCAAAATGAATCACCTCACACTTTTCAGGATTAAACTCCATCTGCCACTTCTCAGCCCAGCTCTGCATCCTATCAATGTCCCATTGTAACCTAGAACAGTCCTCCGCACTATCCACAACTCGGCCCACCTTCGTATCGCTCGCAAACTTACTAATCCAACTTTCCACTCCTACATCCAAATCATTTACAAAAATCAGAAATAGAAGAGTACCCAGAACAGATCCTTGTGGTACACCACTCGTAACTGAGCACCATGTTGAATATTTTCCGTCCAGTACCACCCTTTGTCTTCTAAGGGTCAGCCAATTCTGAATCCAATCTGCTACTTCATCCTCCGGCTCATTCGTCGTGCTAACAAGAAACTTTTTCTTTTTCTTTCAGTCATCAATGCCCACAAGATGCAACAACTCAAAGATGCACATGGCCCTCTGGAATCCTCCTCTCCTCACCTTCCCTCTGACTCTATCCCGTCGCCCAAGCCCGCCCCCCTCCTGTCGGGTATTCACCATCCCTCCTAACCTTCTGCTCTCCAATGCTGAATGTTCCGTACTCAGCAAAGGTCTCAGCTTTATGCTTCTGCATCCCCACCTTAACGAATTTCGGGCACGACATGATGTTGAACTCTTCTTCTGCCATCTTCACCCCCAGGCCCATTTCTTTGGACAATAGCCATCTTCCTGTCCCACAGACCCCTTCGCTCAGTTCCAACACTCTCCCTCCACCTGGACCCCTCCCTCCGGCCATTCACCTGCACTCGATCTGTTCATTGAGATCTGTCAACATGACATTAGTCGCCTCAATTTCTCTGCCCCTCTCATTAAATCCAACCTATCTCCCTCCGAACTGACTGCACTCCGTGCACTCAGATCTAACCCTGACTTTGTCATCCAGCTTGCCGATAAGGATGGTGCTGTTGTAGTCTGGCGTACTGACCTCTACGTTGCAGAGGCTGAGCACCAGCTCTCAGATACCTCCTCCTACCTTCCCCTGGACCATGACCCTACCATGGCACATCAGGCCATTGTATCCACTACAGTTACTGATCTCAGTTCATCCAGTGATCTCCTCCCCCTCTCTACTTCCAAGCTAATAGTCCCCCAATCCCGCACAGATCATTTCTACCTCCTGCCAAAAATCTGCAAACAGGACTATCCGGGCAGACCCATTGTTTCAGCCTGTTCCTGCGCCACAGAACTCATCTCTTCCTACCTGGATTCAATCTTCCCCCCTAGTCCAATCCCAACCAACATACATCCATGATTCCTCTGACGCCTTATGTCGTTTTAAAACTTCCAGTTTACCCATTCCAGACACCTCCTCTTCACCATGGATGTGTAATCCCTTTACACATCCATTCCCCACTAGGAGCGTCTTAGGGCTCTCTGCTTCTTCCTGGAGCAAAGACCTGAACCATCCCCACCCACCCCACTTGGCCAAGCTCATCCTCACCCTCAACAAGTTCTCTTTCAACTCCTCTCATTTTCTTCAGGTAAGAGGGGTTGCCATGGGTACCCTCATGGGCCCTAGTTATGCCTGTCTCTTCATGGGGTACGTGGAACATTCCTTGTTCCAGTCCTATTCCGGCACCCACCCACAACTCTTTCTCCGATACATCGATGATATCATCGGTGCTGCTTCCCTCTTTCGTCTGGAATTGGAAAACTTCATCAATATCATTTCCAATTTTCACCCTGCCCTCACTTTCACCTGGTCTATCTCTGACTCCTCCCTTCCCTTCCTCGACATTTCTGTTTCCATTTCTGGGGATAGACTGGCCACTAATATCCATTACAAACCCACTGACTCCCACAGCTACCTTGACTATACATCCTCACACCCTGCTGCCTGTAAAGACTCCATCCAATTCTCTCAGCTTCTCTGTCTCCGTCGCATATGTTCAGATGAGGCCAGCTTCGACAAGGGAGCCTCTGAAATGTCCACCTTCTTCCTCAACTGAGGATTCCCCACTTCTGTTGTCGACATGGCCCTCAACCAGGTCCGACCCATCTCCTGCACTTCACCCTCACCCCTTCTCTTCCCTCCTGCAACAGCAATAGGTTTCCCCTTACCCTCACCTACCATCCCACCAGCATCCACATCCAGAAGATCATCAGACGCCATTACCGCCACCTCCAGCGAGATGCCACTACCAGACATATATTCCTCTCCCCTCCCTTGTCCACATTCTGCAGGGACCGTTCCCTCTGTGACACCCCTGGTCCATACCTCCTTCACCCACAACACCTCTCCACAGCCCTACGGCACCTTCCCCTCTAACCGGCGAAGGTGTAACACCTGCCCATTTAACCCCTCCCTCCCCAGTATCCAAGGGCCCAAGCATACCTTCCAGGTGAAGCCACACTTCACCTGCACTTCCCAGAATCTAGTCTACTGCATTCACTGCTCACAATGTGGTCTCCTCTACATTGGGGAAATGAAGCATAGACTTGGAGACCAATTTGCAGAACATCTACGTTCTGCTCACGAAAAAGACCCTGAACTACCTGTTGCCTGCCACTTTAACGCACCACCCTGTTCCCTGGCCAACATCTCTGTCTCTGGCTTGCTGCAGTGTTCCAGCGAAGCTCAGCACCAGCTGAAAGAACAACATCTCATTTTCTGCTTGGGGACCCTACAGCCCTCCGGACTCAATATTGAGGTCAATAATTTTAGGGCCTAAACTCTCTCACGTCCCAGCCCCCTATCCCACACACCAGGCCTTGTTACCACATAGCCTGCCATTACACGCCCCTTGTTGTTAGTCACTAACAGCCCCCATTAACAACTATTCACCCTCCCAGCCTGATGGTTAGCAACTCCTTTGTCTGTCCAACTGTCTTTCTCTCTCTCTCTCTCTCTCTCTATCCTATAGTTTACTCCCTACCCCACTCACCTCCCTATTTTCTGCATATAAACTGACGTTTTCCCAGCCACCATCAGTTCTGAGGAAGGGTCACCAGACCTGAAACGTTAACCCTGTTTTTTCCTTCACAGATGCTGCCAGACCTGCTGAGCTTTTCCAGCAACTTTGTTTTTGTCCCTGCTTCCTTTATCTCATCATTGACAGGTGTGTCTCAACATACATAAATATATAAACATATGAGTTAGGTGCAGAAATTGTCCAATTTACTCAAACTTGCTTCTCCACCACGGCACAGATCTGTTAGGGTTTTGAATTCTACATTTCCATCTCACCCCCATCACGTTTGAGTCCCATAGCTAATAAGAATCTAATAACTCTGCCTAAAAACAGTCTACTGACCCTGTCTCCACCACCTTGAGACAGAGAGTTCCAAAGTCACATAACCCTGAGATAAAACCAAATTTTCATCTCAGTCGTGAAAGGACATTCTCTCATTTTTAAACTGTATTAAATAGTCCTGGACCAACCCACAGAGGAAACGTTCTTTCCACTTCCACCTTTTCAACATTGTTCAGAATCTTATTAATTTCAATAAGTCACCCTTCAATCTCCAGTGGAAACAAGTCCAGACTGTCCAACATACCCCTTTAAGACAAACCACTCACTATCCACTCATCACTCACCAGGAACAGCATGGTGGCTCAATGGTCGGCAGTGCTGCCTCACAACGCCAGGGACTTGGATTTGATTCAACCTTTGGGCAACTGTCTGCGTGGAGTTTGCACATTCTCCCCGTGTTTGAATGAGTTTCCTCCCACAGCCCAGAGATGCGCAGGTTAGGTGGATTGGCCATGCTAAATTGCCCATAATGTCCAAGGATGTGCAGGCTAAGTGGATTAGCCATGGGAAATGCAGGGGTGGAGGTGTGGGTCTAGGTAGGGTGCTCTTCAGAGGGTCGGTGTGGACTTGATAGGCTGAATGTGTTGCTCCCACACTGTAGGGATTCTATGATCCTATCTATCTCGGAAACTTCCCCTGAACTGCATCAACACGTTTACATTTTTAAAATTTTGTAAAATTTCTAAAATTTTTAAATAAGGAGACCAAAATTGCGAGCGGTATTCAAGATGCGGTCTCACCAGTCCCGGTATAACCAAAGCATAGTATCCTTACTTGTGTTCAATTCCTCTCATAATAAAGCTTAGATCCCATTAACCTTCTTGATTGATTGCCTGCTTAATTAGTTACTGGAGACTAACGTTTTGTGACTCATGCACTATAACACCCAGACTCCTCTGAACATAAAAAATTCTGTATTCTCCATTTAAATAACATCCTGCTTTTTTCCTCTTCAGATTTTCCGACGTTATAATTCATCTGGTAGATTTTTGTTCTTTCAGTCAATAACCTATCAATGTCAAACTATAACCTCATTTGGTTCTTTCTTGCTGTTCTCTCACCTTCATTTTCCATATTACTATTTTGTTCTTCTGCCTTGATTCGTTATGTTTATCCAAGCATGATCCTTCACTATCACTGTTTAGTTTAAACAGCTCTCTACATCATTAGTTGTCTGATTTGCTATAACACCAGTCCCACCATAGTTCAGGTGTAGACCATTCGAATGGTCCAGCCTGCACCTTCCTCAATATTAATACCAGTGCCCCACAAACCAGTCTTTGAGCCATTTATTTAATTTTTCTAATCTTTTGTGCTTTCCACCAATTGACTTGAGTAATTTACCTTTAACGTATTCAGTTTGGTGTAGCTCTTAGGCAAACCTCTTTCCTTGTCCTGTCTATGCTGTCAAGTTACCCAAGTGTAACCTTGAATTTCTTCCCCAAACTCTTCCATTTCACTTACCTCTTTCAAAATGCTCCTTAAAACTGTCTCTTTAGCTAAGGTCTTAGTTTCAGCTCCCTAATATATGTTTGCACCTGCACGCTGTTTTCCGACTATACCTCTTTCTGAAGGGTCTTAGAATATTTTTCTTTGTGAATGACATTCCCAAAGTTGTTGCCAAGTTTGGGTTACATCATTAAAGCAGAGATCGAGAGAGCTGATTTCCAGCTGCTTGTTATTTTACCTGTTCTGAGCGTGCACTCATGGTGTGGGCCTTGAGTGGCAGGAGTTGAACATTTCACGGTAAGGTCATATCAACAACTCATTACAGATGCTAATATATAAGGAAAATATGCATGCAGAATGAGTGGTCAAATGATAATATAATTATCAACATGCACGCAAGACTGGTAAATATCTGAAACTTCTATTCATTCTTGGGACATGGGCGTTGCTGGCTGTTCAACATTAATTGCCCATACCTCGTTGCTTTCAAAATGTTGGTGGTGAGCTGTCTTCTTGAACTGCAGCAGCCCTATAAGATGTGCTATAGGTAGTTTCACAATATGGCAAAGGAGGAAGGTTTGAGGTCTTGAGGGTTTGGTTGCTGCAGGTGGTTGTGCACCTACCAGATGCCCAGGATCACAGAGGCCAAAGGTAAACTGGGGGCATGGGTGGCATTCAGCAGCCATCCCTCTTCCTGATGCTAGGTCTCCCCATTGAACAGAGTGCCTGATGGCGATGGAGCATTCTCAAATTGGATACACTTTCCTTTGATTTCCTGCTCAGTTGAAGCACTAAACCTCTGAATGGTATAGTGGAAGAATACTGAGCAGTCACTTACATTAGTAGATTTTACATTGTGTAAATCAAAACACTCATTTTCCTCACTTTTGCACCTCCTGCTATTTAAGGGTAAACCATTAGACATCTTCCCAAAAGGATTTGTCAATATAGCATATCTTATATTGAGGGATGGGGGTGGAGTGCAATATATTCTATTGTATTTGTCATGAAATAAGAAGATTTTCCTGGAATCCCTATGTAATACATCAGTTTGAGAAGATTAAGATGTCTCCTGATCAGCAAGCATCAACATTTTAATTTTGACTCTGTTGGTATGAGGCTGGAGAAGAGTAGGTCATTTATTGATAAGGCAGGGTGTGTAAACAGATGTTGAGAGTTGCAAGTAGCCTGAATACATCATTGAATTTTAAAGGAATATTACTGAAAACAATGGTATCTAAATCAAGAATAGGAAAACAATACATCATGGTGATTCCAGAAAGTGATCTCACTGACTATAAATCTCTGTGTACATTTTCTAGTTCCTTCCTTTGCTTCCTTTAATCTTCTCTGGTGACAAATTGCTATTCCCTTAACACCTTATAATCATGAAAAGGTAAGTGACACCTTTCCCATAAACCAGTCAGAGCATAATGCTACTCACATGCTACAAGGTCAGAGAATGTAAGAATAGGGCATTTTCTACAATGTAGATGTTTATAGAAAATCTTACCAGAGTCCAAATGAATTGCAGTTTAATCACAGAATACTTAACAGCTAAGATACATGTTTTCTTCATAAGTCAACTCACCAGCATAGTTTTGGTAGACTTTTCAGCAACACATGCAGTTTAATTTAATTTTCACTCACGTACATGGGCAAGAACAGAGACAGGCACACACCTAAATCCTGTCTGCCAGCCAACATGTCAGTTTGTATTCCACTCCAGATATTTTCCTGGAAGTGTGATTGGGGGTGGAAATGTTACTTGCTTACAAACTGCAAGTAGGCAATTAGTAGAAGTTAAGACTAATAAAGCCCAATTATTTGATGTTGACTGGAAAATTCCTACTGCATTGGCAATGGGTCGGCTTAGGCAGACTGGGGCGGCAATGCTCCAGGAATGGTTTGAGGTCCTAGCTCCTCCTGTACTGGAGGGCTGTCTGTAGACTTACCTACTATCCTTAATTGCACAGTGAGGGCACCGTGTGACCACTAATTAACCAATTCATGGAGAAGTCATGACAGGATGACTGTACCCAAAAAATGCAGGTTTGAGACCATTTGATCCTAACACAGGGATACTAGCTCCAAAACCTGCCCTCAAATTCAATGACTCACTACTAGCATTTATATACAATCTAGCAGAGAATTACTGAAAAGAAAATTATTTTTAGTAAACTTCAGAAATGTCAAAGTACTTCACAGCCAAGTGAAGGCTGTAGTACTGTGCTAGATAGAAATCTATTACAGAAATCAAGTGTTTTGCTTTCTAGTTTGTGCTCACATCTAGGAGTTTGTGTTCCTCACAGATTGAAGATGCAGCAAGGTGAAGAGCTATCTTCAGGTTTGGCTTCTTAATAACACTGTTGAATGGATTTCTCAAACTTTAAATTTAATGTTGATTTTGCTCTTTGGGCACCTTCTCTGCAACTGTAACATTGTATTCCTTGCTCTGTTCTAATACTCTAATGCACTTTGTATGGTATAATTTGCCTGTATTGCACACAAAACAAAACATTTTACTGTACCAAGATACACATGACAACGATAAATCAAGTCAAAATCAAAAAAATTGCTCCACAATATTAAACACAATGATACCATACATGGCAGTCAGAGATATGCCAAACTCTACTCTTACTGTGTCATGTACAGTGATGTATTAGTCCGTTAGTGGTACAGTCTACAACTAACCATTTTGCTCCACATACTTCTTCGCACATGTTTCTATCTCTCTGTCACAAGCTCTTACTAGTTATCTCATCAATCCCTATCGTATCAAATTAATTCCACACACGTTGTGCCATTTATGTCCAGTGAGGAGCAGGTCTGTGACATCATTGGAAGACTGATCCAAAATGCTGAAGTCCTTATACTGTACCAAATAGTAGGAAAGGGAGGTTTAAATGTTGTACTATGGTCTCTGCAAGGACAGGCGGTCACTTAAGAAATTTGTTGAAGCCAGGAAAAGATTAACCACTCTGTCCTTTAAGATCATGTAGTTGAGTCCAAAATAATTAAATTCTGGAATAATGAATGTTAGAAATTTCTTTTGAGTCACTACAGTGATAGGAGTTTTTGAAGAGACACAGAAAGGTACAATCTGAAATTTGTATGGTGTGACAACTGTGTGTCTGTTGTTGTCTATAACAGAATAAGGAGTTTTCTCATTGGACTAGACCCTCTCATTGAAAGTTATTTTTGAGTGAGGCTCAAAATTGGCATTGCATGGGAGCAATCCAAATAAACCATTTAGTGTAAATCCATTATAGACATGAGCTAAATCAGTATGAAAGCTTAAATAAAAATGGCTCTCGTTGTATTGGTCAATGTAATCACTATTGGGTTTCTTTCCATGAAAAGAAACAGATATACAATAACATGACTACAAATTGTGAAAAATTCTTCTCCAGTAGAATTGAGATAACAATATCAAATTTATATTGAGATGAATGGGTCCATCACTATATGGTACATCACACGATTGATCAACTGTCAAAAGTTCTTTTCTCTATCAATTTATAACCTTTTGCTATGACTGCAAGGAGAACTTCTTTCTATGATGTGACATGTGAAAGACGTTTGGGCGAAAACAGTGCTTTTACCATTACTTGATATGGCTGACTCAACCAAATTTAGTCTTCCTATATAAAAGTGAACAATTGTGTTGCTGTGGATTTTTTTTTACCGACTTCATGAATTTTGGATAATTAGGATTTGCATGGGAAGCTACACGACAGAGCAAAATTGAAACAATCAAAATCAAAGCTTTCCAATATATGTCCTCATTTGTCCACAATTTGGATGGAATATATTTGCATGAAGTGTTTTTTTCTAATACAAGGTTTAGTAAGTTTGCAGATGACACCAAAATTGGTGGTAGACCGTGAAGAAGGTTATCTAAGAGTACAATGAGACGTTAATCGGCTGGGCCAATGGGCTGAGGAATGGAAGAAAGAGTTTAATTCAGATAAATGTGAGGTGTTGCATTTAGGTAAGGCAAACCAGAGTAGGACTTATACAGTTAACGGTAGAGCCCTGGGGAACTTTGTCAAACAGAGAAGTCTAGGGATTCAGGTACACAGTTCCTTGAAAGTAGCATCACAGGGAGACAGAGTCGTGAAGAAGGCATTAGGCACACCTGCCTTCATTGGTCTAAGCGTTCAGTATAGGAGTTGGGACGTCATAATGGCTGTACAAGACATTGATGAGGCCACTTTTCGAGTACTGGGTACAGTTCTGGTCACTCTCCTACAGGAAGGATGTCATTTAACCAGAAAGGGGACAGAAAAGATCTTCAAGGATTTCACCAAGACTGGAGGGTTTGAGTTATAAAGAGAGGCTGGAAAGGCTGAGACTTTTGTCCCTGGAGGATAGGAGGCTGAGGGGTGACCTAATAGAGGTTTATAAAATAATGAGAGGTATAGATAAGGTGAATAGCCAAGGTCTTTTCCCCAGGGTAGGAGAGTTTAAAACTAAAGGGTATAAGTTAAAGGTGAGAGGGGAATGATTTAAAGGGATATGAGGGGCAACTCTTTAGAATTATTATAAGTAGGTATTAATGTGTGTGAGAAGTGCATGAAAGCATTACCAACAAGGTTGTTAGAACTGTCAACAGACCTGACAAAGCCAACTGTTAAAACTGTACAAGGGACCTGTAAAAAGATTCAAAGGGATCTGTCAAGAGCACCTATTAAAGGAAAATGTCAAACATATCTAGACAACTTATTAAAGTGAACTATCAAGGTATTTAAAAGAGCTGCCCTTTAAATTTTTGAAATAACATGTCTGGAGTATTTGAAAGAAATTGCCTATCAGTCCCCTTTTTCTGTTGATACAAGCCTAAGGATTTCCATTACTCAATGAGTGATGCATAACTGATTTCACAACCGACTGTCCTCACAGTAGGCTGCCTGCAATATCTCCATTTGATTGACAGCTACAAATTGTTATAGACTTTGATGTAGGATTATGAATTCCAATGTGTATAGGAGAGGAGAGAAAAATTGCCTCTGTTCATTGGGTGCCGTAAATCAGGTCTTCCTCTCTCCAAACTTAATTTATTGTGTGGCAAATCACAGTTTTTTAACCAAATTCCCTCTCATCT
>JAHRHZ010000271.1:10481256-10498180 GCA_024137785.1 Ginglymostoma cirratum
GCTTTCAATAGGAGCGTGAGCAGTGGGGCTTTGAGTCTGGAAGGCATCAGAAATAACACTAGGTCCCTGTACAGAGAGAGGATGCTGGCTGTAACCTTCAACATAAGAAATAGCTGGCACAGTGGCATATCAGACAAAAGATCTGTAGCTGCATTATATAACATAAAGATCTCCCAACCTTTGCGAAGTTCTGAATCCCACTCCTGAAAGGTCTCAAATTTTTAGACTGTTGTCATCACAAATAGGTTTTGATAGAGAAAAAACAATCTGTTAACTTCAATAGCTAAAAATCCTTGATCCAGTAATCTCATAACCATCAATATGCCAATTTGTGTGATCTCTCCTCATGAGTTAAGCCTTGCACTCCTGAGATCCTTCCAGTGAATCCATGCTACACTCCCTCCTTGGCCATATGCCTTCCCGGAGGTGTGAAGCTCAGAAATGCTTTCAGTTACTCCCACTCGCACAGCACTGACCCCATTGTCTTTGAGAGTGTAATCTCAGCTTTTTTCAAATTTGTACTGTAAGTACCACATTGTTTTATTTTCTTTAGTTTTGGATTGTAGATGAAAGAAAATGAAAATAATGCTTTAAGTAATGGAGACAGTGTAAAGAGGTGGCTGCGGTTGAAAAGGCTTGTTTACTGGAGAACTTTGTACATTCTAAATAATGTAGCCTTCCCATGAGAAAGTGAGAGCAAAAGCAAATAACATGCAGCCTATGGGTTCTGAACTAAAGGAAAACTGTTTGGTGCCAACCTTGAAGGAGTGCAGTTCAGAGTATACATGGATAGGTTGCTTGACCTTGGCTGACCATGGAAGTCACCAATCACTCAATGGGGAATGCCATGTGTTCACCTGCTTGAGATATGGCAGTACTTATAGCATGCTCGAACTCCTGCATACTCCATACAATGCTGTGCCTAACCCCTGTGCATTGGCCACCATGTGTTTCCCTAATCTTTGCAGTTTGTCTAGTTGACCTCGTGGCCGTGACTAGATGGACAATCACTAATATTTAACTCAGTGAGGCCTGATCCACAGCAGTGCTTTGAGTGTCTGGAAGCTTGGCTGTCACAGCCTCCCTCAGCTCTTGAGGAGTGTCTGTGTTGTGCTCATGAGAATGTTGTCCTGATTGGAAATTCGGCCCCTTCCTGACCCAGATGTTCGTAGCTAAGTTGGATCAGATGCACATGATTTAGGCTTTTCAGGTTCACTGGTGGTAATATTGCCCAGAGATGGAGTCTACAGTCTCCAGGTGTAGGGCCTGGACTGAGAGCATCTATGAAAGGACAGTCCAGTTTCAATGGGTCTATGGACACAGCATGGCATGTTCCCAACTGCCCACTGTGGCACCACCAGCTCGGATGTATTCTCACTCTGCTACATTGCCATTCTGGCCTTCTGTCAGCAGTGGACTGGCCTCCCAATGCCCCAGCAATCTGGACAGCTTCTGCCTTAGCAACGATGAGGCCCTAGAATTTGGCCAACCCTCCATCTGTCTTTCCTTCCTTTTGATTTTGGATCTGCTTGCCACAGGTGAAAGAGGAAATTTAGTAGCTTGACAAATATCAACTGACTCCCTTGTCTGCACATGCCTTCATCTCTCATATTGACCCACTGATGTGTTAGTTTCTATCCAACCGCTCCCTCAAGCAGAGCAGTCACCAGGTTTTGACTTCGAATACCATGCAGTGGTGAGGGTGATCACATGTTCACCAGCCTATCTGCACCCTCATACTAATGCATCGCTTGTGAGAGGCAATCTCATGACAGATTAAAGAAGGTAATTAACCCTTTTACAGCACCATCCCTTGACCTTGGATAGGCTCCATGGTGGCTAACCCCGTCCAGAATTCCTCACTCAGACTGTAGCGCCTCCTGTTGCCCTCATTCAGGGAGACCACCTTCTAATATTCTCTGGCAGCCTCTAAGTGAGTGTGCAGGGAAGCATTTCTGACCAGTGTATATAGAAGCAAATTACTGCAGATGCTGGAATCTGTACCGAAAACAAAAAATGTTGAAAATCACAGCGGGTCGTGCAACATCTGTGGAGAGAGAGCAAGCTAACGTCTTGAGTCTAGATGACTCGTTCATCAGCTCTGAGGCAGAGTCATCTAGGCTTGAAACGTTAACTTGCTCTCTCTCTCCAGATCCTTCCTGACCCACTGTGATTTCAGACCAGTGTGTGCCTTTGTTCTGACATCACAAACCACAATTGTAAAGACTTTTGACGTGATGGAGGCTGGGGAAGCATGGAGTGAGGGGTGGTGGTCACAGGATGACAGATTTTCATGAGGGCAGGATTGAGGAGATATAATATTGAGGGAGGCTGTGGGTTATGAAGCGTTGCAGAAACAAAATGCCGACTGAACAAAGATGTACAAGCAGCATGTGGCTTTGATGATGAGGGAGCTTATGCTTTGACAATGTGCCTCTCTTGTAGCCAACCTGGACGTTCTGAAACCTCACCCAATGTGGGATCCTCCAACAGAAACAAAGCCCACCTCACATTTCCATAAATTTCAGGTGACCACATTTGGCCCTTTAAAATTTCATATGAATTTCACGGGGATGCACGGTGACTCAGTGGTTAGCACTGCTGCCTCACAATGCCAGGGACTTGCATTCAATTCCAGCCTCAGATGACTGTCTGTGTGGAGTTTGCACATCCTCCTGTGTCTGTGTGGGTTTCCTCCGGGTGCTTCAGTTCCCGCCCATGGTCCAAAGATATACAGGTTATGTGGATTGGCCATGGTGAATTGTCATGTTTAAGGTTGGGGGGAGGGCTGAGTCTGGGTGGGATGTTTTTCAGAGAGTCAGTGCAGACTCGATGGGCCAAATGGCCTCCTCCTGCACTGAGGTATGCTATGAATCAACATCAGGAATGTTGTGCTGACAATCTGAACCCAAGTGCCATGTGGAGTTATCGTCTCAACACCAATTCTATGTGATAGACTGAACTTGACCTGGAGGCAGCGGGACCTCTAGCTTTTCCCCTTTGCCTGCTTTGTCTCTGGCAGATCCTTTAAAAGGTACCTGCCGTGATGTACTGTGTTGATACACATGGATGTCATTTAATTAATTATTGGTATGATGTTCAATAATGTTAACGCTGGACTGGACATTAACTTTAGTGCAGTCAATTTTAAAATAAATGATAATCACATTTATTGTAGTTAAAAATTGTTCCAGCACTAAAAAAGTTCCAAATATGTCCTGTTTTGGAGGCAGGTTCCAGGGCTCATTTTGAAAAGTTAGACATGCGTTGATCAAATCAACACGAGCAGTCACGGAAATTCAAGTGCCATTTACATTCAGCATAAAGTTACTTTGCATACTTCTGCTAATTTCAATTGTTTGTAAGCCCTTCAAAATGGCTGTGTTTTAAATGCCCAAACTGGAGGTACCATTTTCAAAGCTTTTAAAAATTAATACATACCGAAACTGACTTCCGTACACCAATGAAAGTAGTAAATGTTTCCGTTCAGCTTTTTCTCAGTTTTAAGCACAACTATGGTGGGGCGACCTTCTGGTTTCTTACAGCAGCCTCCCAGTGTGGCGTGTCGCTGGCGCAGTGTGTAGCCAAGGCCCAGTGCAATCTGGGAGCTAGATATCAGTATGGCCTGCTGTACTGAAGGTTTATTTCTGCAATGCTAGACATTTTATTTCTGTATTGTCTAAATCTCGTAACTAAAGACGCTGTGCCTCGGTACTTTTGTGACTAAGTCAGGGCTGTAATTGGTGACATATGAACTTTTCACTATACTCAATAAGTATAGGTGACACTAAAGGCTATTCTATTCTAAATAATGGACAGGAGATGAATGAAAAATATAGACTTTCTAATGATCAAACCTATTTTAAACTGTATTAAACAACACCAAGTTACGGTCTTTAATGAATCAAACAATAATTTGCAATGCAGAAGCAAACATTTACTTTCTGAAGTACCAATTGCATGGTTGAGAGCAGATATTTCACTTGCCGATATGAAAGTGCATTTATACAGAAAATTAAATAAATGTTCAGTTCTGAAAACAACTGCAATTTACACCAGATTGTCAAAGATCCCTGGAGAAAACTTTATCCTGTAAGCCAAGGTTTTAACATGCAGTTGGAGACAGTAAGGACTGCAGATGCGGGAAGCCAGAGGGTGGTACATGTACGGAACAAACTGCCAGGGGAAGCAGTAGAAGTGGGTACAGTCACAACATTTAAAAGCCATTTGGACAGGCGCATGAATGGGAAAGGTTTGGAGGGATATGGGCCAAATGCAGATATATGGAACTAGATCAGTTTAGGAAACCTGGTTGGTATGGATGTTGGACCAAAGGGTCTTCCATGCTGTATGACTCAATTACTGGTGTGATATTTTAAACTTCATTTTTAAACACTAATTTTAACATCAAACAACAGCCATATTAACTATGAACTTGATACATTGCTCCTAGTTTAGAATGAGAATGGAGAAGTTCAACCCGTTCAAGATTGAAGATATGGAGCATTAGACAGCCACTTTATCAACACATCCAAATTTTAATTTGCATTTTCTGCACAGAAGGGGTTACAAACCATTCTGCAGGCTAATGAATTGTAAAGATGTTTGTATTAAATAGTATCAATATTTTCCTTACAAAATACTCAGGACTAGACTCTTGAAGTAGTTATTTGAATGTTAGTATAATTATTCAGCTACCATTCTCTTCAGCTATTTTCACTCACCTGATCTTAAGCAGCATACATGCATAGGAAATGAGCTAAACTAGAAAGTAAGTTTTTACAAAAGTATAAAACAGAAAAGCTTTTTGAAAAGATCTATCATGTGATATAATGTGAGTGCAATTTGGATAGCCACTACTTTATTTAAAAAATGCATTTATTTGCCAGGCACAGAAGCGTGTACAAAATCTCAGCTTAAGAATAGGTGTGCTCCACTGACACTGATGTTTTGTTTCTATCTCTATAAGGATGGTTCATTTCACTATTTTAGTAATAGGACTGGTAGCCACATTAAATATAATGTGTTCCACTTGTTGCTAGCTGCTTCCTCAACCTGTGGAGAATATCACAGTTCAGGATGCATAAGATACAAGTACCGTATTTTCAAACCAGTGTTGTTCCAAATAAATATTTGTGGATCTGCTGTTGGGTAGAACATAGACTAAGAGATTTCTTTGAACAACACTGCAATTGGCATCAATGCATTACATGGACAGATAATATTTTTACAATCTTTTCCATTATCGGAATTCAGGAAAGTCTGGAATCAGAAGCTAAAATACTTGAAAGGTTTATGGAACTGGTCATTGCTACTCCACCCACCAATCCATCAGAACAGCATGAGTGGACAAACTCAAGGAGTATACCATTGATGTTCTACTAGGAGGAGTACACAAGTTTGATGTAATTACAACAAGTCAAGAGCATCTGCAAGTGCTTAATTCTGGAAAAACTACTGCAATCATCACCAGGTTCAGTAGCATAGGTTCTCCTGAATGAGATGTAGCTTGTCTCATCCAACAAGACAGTGTCCAGCATTTCGTGACATGTGCAAGCAATATTCCACAAGAAGACTTCAGAGATAGTAGGAACTGCAGATGCTAGAGAATCCGAGATAACAAGGTGTAGAGCTGGATGAACACAGCAGGCCAAGCAGCATCAGAGGAGCAGGAGCAGCTATGACACAAGCCTGTCAACAAAGTCCAAAAGGTAACTGCATTGACACAGCTTTAAACTGAAATCAGACAGTGCATACGGTAAATCTAACACACATCAGAAAAGCTGAAGCTATTAACTCCATCCAAATAATATGCTGTCCAGCCAGGGTCAAATGGCTATTGCTCATTACTATATCACTTCTTTCAAAGAAATAGAGGACACATCCAATCTACATATCATCAATCATGCATCATGTATGATAACATCACAGATACAAAAGGTGTTATGCCAGGCGACAACTACATATTTACAATAAATGATACACCATCATCCCCAATGAGGAGTCGCACACTGCAGAGGAAGCAACGCTGCCACATTGTGATAACTGTATAAGGACCAAATCTGATTATGCCATACGTCTATCAAGGCATTATCTGAATGTATACATACAAAGGGCAGAATCTTCAAGGGGTCTGATTGGTTGGAAAGTCCAATGAGGTTAACCTCAATTTTGGGATTATCTCACTCCATATTTTATGTTTTGGTGGCATGGTGAGATAGAGTTGGATTATTCTTGTTAAAGCACCTTGTTCATGGTCCAACATTAATATTCAACTCCCTGTCTTACCAAATGTGCTAAACATGCTAGACATTGAGAAAACCCAACATGGAAACTGGAACAGGTAGCTGGAGACCTCAGCTCACTGCATGCTCCAAACAACTTCCAAGTTGTACAGAGGGTGTCAACATGTCAAGGCACAGTCCATGGGGACTGCCCATATGCACACCATGTCGTCAAACATTAGAAGCATGAAGTAGCCATCAAGAACCCTCATGGCACATCTCTGATCCATTTACAGGGGGCTTCTCCACGTCAATGCTGCAACTCGACCTGCACTGGTAATTCTCATTGTAATGCTGCAGCGAGGACACTGTGTGCTCAGGGACACATACACAGCTCCTGGACTAGACCAGGCTGCATCTCCAGGCTCTTTGCTCACTATCACAGTGTTCACTCACTCTGAGCATAACCAGATGCACACTGTATCCCCGCCTTGCCTTACCATTTTGCACTTTACCCCCTCAGCCAGGCTCATATGTTGGGTTTTCTCAATGTCTAGCTTGTTTGGCACATTTGGTGAGGCAGGGAGTCGAATGTTAATGTTGAACCATGAACAAGACACAATGGAAGGAAGCTTGTCTTGGCTGTAAGCAAACTTCAGTCAATCCAATGGAGATAGGGATCGCTCAGGAAGTCCCGGTAAAGTAAATCAAGGGCAGTCTCTGATACCTGTCCAGAGGCTTGGGGAAAGGTCATTCAGTGGACTTTTTTCCTCATGGAATGAGAGAGAGAGGCAGTTGTTAAGGAGTTGGACATCAGTGGAACAGCTGTTACTTTTTGTGCAGAGGAGATGGTGTCTCAAGTGAATGAATAGGCAGCACAGTAGGCATACAGGGTTAGTGGTGTCAGGGGTTGGGGTGGATGGCAGTGAATAAGGGAAGATGTTGCAGGCAGTAGTGAAAGTGGTAGCATTGGCAGAGGTGGAAGCAGTAGCAGAGGTAGAGTGAGTGTGAGAAGATGGTGGCGCTTACATTGGTGGAGTGAATAAGCTAATTGCCTACATTGCTGTGGATCCCTCCTGGCAATTTGAAACTAGTTGGCAAACTTGGGCCAGGTTGGCATGTTCTAGTGGTGTGGCGCCCGCTGCATGTGCTGGGGTTGGAGAAAAGGAAGATTGGCATCTGCACCTTCCCATCCAGACCTGAAGCTTCCAAAATCAGTGTGCACCTACCAAAACCAGTCAGAACCGGTTTTCTCCCTTTTTTTTAAAAGCCATCATTTTCTGTTGTTGGCTAGTTAGCATTGGCCCTTCTTTGATCGACCATCTCAACATCCAACCAGCTGCCAGCCCAGGACATGGTAACCCATGGTGACAAATTGTCCACAATGTTCCTTAGAATAGAAATTAAGTTCCATTATCCTCCAGGCCAGTGACCAATAGTAAACATTTGCATTGTTTTCTTCTCTTTTTTAAATACGCAGCCATTTGAAATTCAACTAACCCTAACCTCACTCACAGTTTTACCAAAATAAAGGACAATTTTCAGGATCTCTATACGTTTCAGTCAGCTACATGTATGTAATGCATAATATCAGATAATGCATAAACCCAGACTGTGTGTCTGCGAGTGTAAGTCCGTATTGTTGTAGCTGTGTGATTTGTTCATGTTATTAATAACCTTCAAGATCTCTGTCTCAACAAAACCCAACTCTGTGGTATATGTTATGCAGATTACCATACAGAAAACCATAAAGTGCATCTGGCACACCTAGGGCCAACTAATGTGACTTTATTTCCAGCTGCTTTTACCCAGTTCTGGAGACAATTATTTTGAAATCATCACCAATAGTTCCAAGCCAAAAACCCTCAGTGATTTGTCAGCAAATTGCCACATGAGGGGCTTTGTGGTCCACCCAAATTGACTTTGTTGTTTGTATATTTTCAAGCAGTGTAGCAATATCTGCAATGATTTTAAACCATTCAATATATGTGTCTGGTAGTTTATATTCAACGCATTCAAAAATAGTGGCATGTGACAGATCTCAGGCATTGAAATATACTAACAGGGGGGTTTCAAATTTAAACCCTAGTCTTGCTACAATTACACAGATATTTAGCAAGTTAAAGAACGTTCTAGGTCATAGGCACTCCTTTATGAGTGGTTTGTGACAATGAGCCAGAGAAAGAATATGTGCAAAATCTCTAAATTAAACAACTTTGCAATTGAGAACACCTCATCAGCTGGTACAGGCCTCTAAGTTTTGTATTATTTTTAAATTGGTAAAAATGTTTTAGTTCAATAGCCTAACGATGTTTAAAATTTGTAAAAATAAAACCATGGACTCTGTTCAGAGATAGTAAGAACTGCAGATGCTGGAGTCAGAGATAACTCTGTGGGGTGTGGAGCTGGAGGAACACAGCAGGCCAGGTAGCATCAGAGGTGCAGGAAAATTGACATTTCGGGTTGGAACCGTTCTTCAGAAAACGTCAGAACTTCAGAAAAGTCATCTTTCCTGCTCCTCAGATGCTGCCTGGCCTGCTGTGTTCCTTCAGTTCCACACTGTGTTTTCTCATGGAATCTGTTCAATTGGCTTTGTCCACGTACTTAAATTTTCTCAAAACCCACTACCAACGTAGACTCTCAAATTTGCTGAATTGAGCTGCAGTGTGAAACCAGAGGGAATTGCATTGTTTGGCTAAGAATCAGAGCATTATGTCTGAAGTGTGGTTGTTCCTTAGCATCTAAATGCAATACATCTACAATTGAATGCACAGCTATTCTGAAAATACGCAGTAAAGTACTTGATATTTAGTTGCCCTGTATTCCTATTACAGTTCCAGTTTCTCATATTATATTCACCACTTAAAATTAGTAATACTGACAGAACAATTGAAATAGAAAAGACGTTCATCTGAGTGCGTCAGAAGTACCAAGATTTGCAACACAATGCTCAGAAGACCATCACACTGTTAATTCAAGTGCTCAAACGCATAAAATAGCATATAAAACATAAGGAGAGAAAAAGAATCAGAAGTGGCTGAAAGCTAGTTGTTTTAAAACTAAATGAAATCACTGATGTACCCAGAATTGACAAGAGTTCATTTTACTCATAGCTGTCTTACCAACATTACTAACTCATTTGCATACTGTCCTTTCATCAGAACTTAGGAAATTAAAAAATTCTGTCATGGAGGAGGAGCTCAACAGAAGTCATTTCAATTCAACAACAGTGCTCTGAGGAAGGGTCACTGAACTCTAAATGTTAACTGTGATTTCTCTCCACAGATGCTGTCAGACCTCCTGAGATTTTCCAGCAGTTTCTATTTTAGTTTTTTTGTTAAATTATTTTACTATTTTGGTTAAAAAAAAAATAAAATTTGGCTGATGAAAGAATCATTTTGACCACACTCTATAATGGGTTTCACTGAGAAAAACATCAGTCACCCGTTATTGCCAGGGCTGCAGTGTTCAAAGTAAGTCTGAAATCTTAATGTTTCAATCTCCTTCTTATTGCAAACTTCAATGTTAAGATTAAACAAGAAGAATGTTTTTAAACTCTCTTTGCTGTGAGCAAGACTTTTATCTCTCAATGTTTTTGCAAAATTATTGAACAAAGGACCATTTTCACCAGTCAATGTGCCGTTTAATACCAGTGCCCATGAGTGGTATTGGGCTAGGCGAAGCTGAGGTAATCCATTGTCACCAGTCTTCCATTGTCTACGTTATTTTAAATCAACCAGTTTGGACATATTATAGCACACCTCCATATTAGGTGGGACTTAATCCAGACCTGGCCCAGCGGTAGGGATACTATGACTGCAGCACAAAATCACTACATCTACTGCCTATCCTGCATCCAGAGTCTAATTATTGGTGGCAAGAGATAGACCACTGGTGAGTCTAAACAGAAGAGGTACCGATGTATAAATGATGGTTTAATGCATGGCAGAAGTAAATACTAGTCAGGTATAATTGATAAAGGACTCTCAGAAACTATACAGAATATATCTGCTCCCTCAGAGGGTGAATGTAGGACACAACAACCTCCACCAAAAGATTGATGCATCAGATTGGGTAGAGCTAATGCAAATTTAACATGAACTCTTTCAGAACCAATTTCTTGTAAAACAACTGCCGATCCATTTTCTTTCTATAAATCTATTAAACACAGAACTAAGGAGATGATAAATCATTAATGCCAGCAGAATAGATCACTCAAACGACATTAACATAATGTTCTTCAGTGCCTTGGAAGGTCTTTTTTTGAGTGAAGACCATGGACAGTCTGAAGATGTGCATGAATGGTCTGTGCACAGCTCAAAACATCCTAAAGTATACATAGCACTGACTAAATAATGCTGCTTTGGCATTATGCTGTTACAGCAGGAATGTTTCCAAAAAGATAGGGCATTGCACAGAACACTCCTGTGACTTGAGAAATGACCCTGCATAAAATCCCCACAGTTGTTTAGTCCAGGTTTTGAAAAATGTCAATTGCAGTGAAGCAGGGAACTGTTATCATTTTGATTGATAGATAATTTGAACTAAAACACTTCTGATGCTAAGTGCTCAGGTAAATCATACAGCATTTGCTTATTAAACAGTCTTCAAAACTCATGAGTGTTGGGTTAATTGAAACAAACTGCAAGGTTATAAATTCTGAGAGATACAGCGGAGCAATTCATTTACATATGGATAAAATGTGCTGCTTCTGCAAAAATGCATACAATAAACAGCTGAAATATAAAACCAAGTAAGTACTGCAAAGCAACTCCATTCAGAATGCTTCATACCATTCAGCACTGAATTAAGCTCCGTACATTGATGAATTAACATAATGATTTTTAAAACCGAGCTGAAAACCATTCTAACCATTACAATTCTGTAGAATGCTGGTCAATGGGATAGGTTGCACAAGTAAATAGGAAGTATGATATTTGCTGCCTATCCTCTAGCTACCCCGAGTTTGATACAACTCATTGGCTCAATAGGCCACTTCCAAAGAGGGATGAAGAGACGATTACATTGATGTGGTATTCAAGACACAATGACAGTTGGTCTTTCAATTAATATGATGTCAATATTGTCGGTTCAATCCCCACACTGGCTGAGGTTACAAGAAGGACTCTTCTTCTCAATTGATCCTTTGTCCAAGGTATGGTGGCTTTTAGGTTAAACAACCACGAGTTGTCTCTTTCTAATGTGAGAGCAGCCCTGTGGTCCAGTAAGACGAGGCGACTTGACTTGATAGGACAGGCTGGTGAAAGTTGGTAGGTTTCCTTTCATTACAAAAAAGGGGTTGTGGACCAGTTGAGTTTTGAAATCTTTATTTTCATCATCGCTTGAAGTTTTTCTCTGTTTCCAGATTTATTTGTAAACTGAATTCAAATTCTTAAATTGCCACCATAGAATCTGAATTACTTTTTTTGGATTGTTAGTTCAGTTCACAAACATTCCCCAGATCAAGTAAAGAATGAGTTTTAGATTAAGGCCACATGAAAAAAAAAACTTCGAGTTTCCAACTTCTTCCATTACTTCTTTATTAGGCTTGCTACACCCAGTCCTATCCTGTATTTCAAGTAACTGCTTATTTTGGGTGGTTCTGGGCAGACACAGCCCAATAAAGGAGCAATGGAAGCAGTTGGAGACTCAAATTTATTTTATATGTGGGCTTTGTATTCCCTCAGTGAGCTGCTCTGAAAGCACAGGTAGTTCACCGAGTGGAATCAATGAGAAAGCTGTGGCTCCAATGTGAAAACATAAACTTAAGATAAGGGAGGGGAATAGGAGGAAGCAATCTCTTTAAGAACCACCTTTTCGACTCAAATTTTATACACTGCCCAACTTCACTACTTCCAATAAAGTCAGCAGATGAAAATTGGTCCAACAGTATAGTTCCAGAATACAGAAAACTGTCCAGAAAATTGACTTAGCATTACCATGGCTGAAGTATGAAACTGTCATTTATTTTTTGGGTCTACCAGTAACACACCATTTATAGGGCACTGCTAATATCATAAGCTTAGTAATCAAGAGGCCCAGGTTAGTGCACCAGGTACATGGGTTCAAATCCAACCCAGACATGTTTTGGAATTTTTTTAAAAACATTCATTCATGGGACGTAGGAGTTTCTGGCTAGACCAGCATTTGTTGGACATCACTAAGTACCCAAAGAGCAGTTAAGAATAAACCACGTTGCTGTTGATGTGGAGTCACCTGTAGGTCAGACCACGTAAGAATGGTAGATTTCCTTTCCTTAAGGACATTAATAAACCAGGTAGGTATTTATAATAAGTCAACAATGTAGCAATTAGACTAGCTTTTATTCCATATGTTTATCGATTCAAAATTTCACCATCTGCCATAATGGGATTTGAACCCTTATTCATTGGCCCATGTTTTCAATAGCTATCTGGTGCCATTACCACTACTCCACCACTTTTCCTTAGCAATAGGCAAATACTAATCAGTTACAGTTGGTTATCAATTTTCATTTGCATCATTCTGAATACATTGGCTCTTTGGTAGTAACTAAAAATAATTCCAAGGAGTATTTCAATCACAAGATTGTGAATACCACTGCACAGTCACCCATTGAGTGACTTTCACAGTGAATGAATTCAAGACATACCTCAGTTTTCAGAGAAATGTGATCATCCACTCTTGCCCTATTTACATTTCATAGGCATCAACCTTAGCTCAGTGGTAGTACTCTAATCTCTTGAGTTCAAAAGTTATTTGTTTAACTCGACTCTAAAAATGAATCTTCCCTGACTTTATGACAGACCTGAAGTTCTGGTGCACTGTTCGAGAAGCTATTTTATTGGTGAGATGATATATAACAGTTGCCTCATCCACAGTTTCAATTCAAGCTACAGGTCCATGCTGTTCCACAGGAGCCTTCTCACAGCTCCGACACCTGTTTCAACACTTGAAAAGGCCAGGAATGGTTTTGAGGTATCCTGTAGTAGCTAAACAATTCTTCAACTAGGATCATCAAAAAGCAGATGAAATTGTCAGTTATCTCACTGCTGATTGAAAAATCTATTGACCTGTTGAATTGTTACTTCCATTACAAAACTTTGATTTAACCATGAACCTGCAAATGATCTCCTGGATTTTCTTTGCAGGCCAATGACTCTAAACACAGGCTGGCTATATGTTGGACTGTTCTAACGGTTAGAACAGAATTGACTTGTTTGGGGAGGGGGAAACCTGTTTATCATCAAATATACCAACACGGAAGAGCGCACTAAATCATTTTGTATCTATTGAAACTGTCCGAATTATACTGGCTGCATAAATGAATTCATGTATCTAAAAGATATCTGAGCTTCAAAGGAATGCAAAAGTATGCAGTCTGGCAATTCTATCTGTCCAATCTCTTGCAAGAATAATGTACTTAAGTAATCCCTAAAGCTATATTCAGCAAATCTAAGGAAGTTCAGTTGACCTCACATCTGTAATGTTCACAATTTGAGTGTGTTAGCAAATCAATCATCCAAAGTATTTAGCACCCACACTGTTCAATAATACTGTAATCACTGCAGTGTACATCATGAGGTTGGAACACATGTTCAGTTAAGGATGTTAGGTTCTGTCCAGCTGTCAAAGAGATTCCCAATAAGTCTTGGGGTAAACAGTGAAAGATGCTTTCAGTTCTATGGCTCAATTCTTGCTACAAATAAAAGTACATTATTAAAGTAAACAAATATTTTCATTGCTTCTTATTACATTCTCATAAACTCTCAAAATGTTCTAACACTAAATTTGTTTGAAGTGCATTCACTGTTAGATGTGTAAATGTGTATCCAATTTGCACACAGCCAGGTCCCAAGATCAAAAATTAATGAACTTCGTTATGTGTGGATTGAGCTGCTGTATATTTTGCTTATCTCAGAGTAATGTAGAGATAGTTCTCAATTCAATGTTTGTTTACATGACTTAAAACACATTGGAAAGTTGTGGAACTTTCTGTACACATGTAGTCATAGCTGGGAGTAACGTATCTAACTTCTCACTAGAACTTTCACTCTGAGTCAGCCACTTGACTCATTAACTCCAACCACAGCCTAAAATATGTACAAGGAAAGATCTGGGATCAAACTTAACCGAGCTATGCACTACTGAATGGTTCATTGTTTGGTTGAGGAGAACTTGGGCTGGATGTTAGAAGAATTCTAGGTATTTCTTCAAAATAACATCTTGGGATTTTGTACCACCACTTGAACAGTCAGAAAGGAACTTTGTTTCACATTTTATGAGAAGACAGTGAATATTGCAGTACAATGCCATCCTAGATTATAAGCTTTAATCCATTGTGGATGGCCTGAACCTATAACTGAAGCACTCTAAAGCAAGCATGCTGCTTCATTAAGGGCATGTTTCTGGTTATCAAAAAGATCACCCTGACTTAGCACCATTCTCTCTGAAACACTCTAATTAAAGGTAAACTGTGTGTTCTGCTGGCTAATCTATGATCAGACTGCAAGAATGAGGATACATTTGTAGGTAGTGTCAGCAATGCCAGGTCATTTTCAGGTTGGGCAGGATTCAATGAATAATGTGTCACAGGAATCCATGCTGGGACATCCATTATTTACAGTCTAAATCAATGACTTGGATGAAGAGACTGAATGTATGGGAGCTAAGTGTAATGATGGTACAAAGATAGGTCAGAAATTAAGTCATAAAGGGGACATAAAGAGCTTTTGACGGGATATAGGTAAGTTAGGTGAATGGGTGGTAAATTGGCAGATGAAGTATAATGTGTCAAATGTGAACTTGTCCACATTGGCAGGAAGAATAGCAAAGTGATATGTTATTACATGGAGGGGGAGGAGGGAGGGCTCCCAAGACATTAGTATGTGTGTAAAGCATTGGAATGTTGGAGTAAATTGCAAGGGGAATGAATTACAAAAGGAAGAATATTTAGCTACACTGGTATACAGCGTTAGTGAGAACACATCCTTATTTGAGAAAAAAATGCAAGAATACTGGAAGCATTCCAGAGAAGGTTCACTCGACTGATGCCTGGGCTCGGAGTATGAGAAAAAAGGTTGAAATGGCTGAGGCTGTATCCATTGGAGTTTAGAAGAATGAGACATGATCTTAGTGAAGCGTACAATGATCCTGAGACGACTTGATAGGATGGATGCTGAAAAGATGTTTTGCCTTATGGAAAAGATTAGAACTAGGGAATATGCTTTAAAACTAAGGAATTCAATTAACACAGATTTCAGTAGGTTTTTATTCATTCAGAGCAGAGTGACTTTGGAACTGTCTTTCTAGAGACAATGGCGGAGTTGGGATTATTAAATGCTGTTAAAGCAGTGGTAAATAGACTCTTAATTAACAAGACAGTCAATGGTTATTCAGTGTAGGTGGAAATACAGGGTTGAAGCTACAAACTGATCCACCATGGGCTTTAAATGCAGAGAAAGCTTGAGGACTGAAAAACCTACTTCTGCTCCAAATTCACATTTCTGTATTTTCTGTCAAAGCAAATTCAACACAACTGTTGGTTAGATCAGGCACAGTCATTTGTTATGAATTTTAATTTGATGCATTTCAAAGAAATCTGTGCATGAATTTAGAATCTAGGATAACAATATTTTTGACATAACTGGAGGATAATTTTAACGATATGAACTTTTTGCTACAGAAGACATCCTGTTGGAACCCAAACATTTGTTAAACTAAGCATAACCATAAAAAGGTAACGCAGTTATTATCAGAAGAAACACAACAGGAGCTCTCACCTTGGCAGTGTTACAGATTGTTAAAATGAAGTCTATTTCAGTGAGCCCCAAGGCTATGACTTGCACTAGAACATAATTTATTAGCCCTCTAACAGTTTAGAATTTAGATGGTAGTTGTGGGGGGGAGGGGTGGGAGACATGGGTGGCTGGGAAAAACAAACAAAACAGGCATCTGGTGAGCATTGGATTGCGTTAAATTCAATTCCATCAGCCTGACCAAACAAACATTTTTGCTGGTAGAGCCCATTTCTGTATGTCACACAGTCACACATAATTTGGAACAACATAGCTATCTTTCTGAAAGCTATGGCATGGTTTCAGTTCAGCACAGTTTCAAAATTTAAAATACTCAACAAGCCTGTTCATGTTATATATAGAATGTCTGGGTTAAAGATTTCAGGGAGGATTTGGTTTTCCAGGCCAACTATCTATAAAGACACCATTGATTTGACAACGAAAACATTGCTCCACATTTGAGCACTAGTGTTGAATCTAATCTTATATACTGGCTATCCTAGCCGAGTACATGTTTGTCAGCAAAAATCTAAATGACAATTATGAAACAGGACTCCAGAAGTCTACCTACAACTTTATTTTTGTTTAAACTCACAAGATACAGATGTCATTTTTAAAAAATACATAGAAAAGCAAAGAAGAAACAAAGTCCCAAAAGGTTCTGAATTTTAAAAAATGCCATCCTGTACAGGGGTGAAAGGAGAGAAATTTAAAAAAGACATGGAGGGCAAAGATTTTGCATAGAGGGTAGTTCGTGTGTAGAATGAACTTCCTGAGGAAGTAGTGGATGTGGGTACAATTACAACTTTTGGATAAGTACATGAACAGGAAAGGCTTGGAGGGATAACAAGGTGTACAGCTGGATGAACACAGCAGGCCAAGCAGCATCAGAGGAGCAGGAAGGCTGACGTTTCGGGCCTAGAC
>JAHRHZ010000271.1:10503180-10544155 GCA_024137785.1 Ginglymostoma cirratum
GTATCTGGATGGGTATATGAATATGAAGGGTTTAGAGGGACATGGGTCAAATGCTAGCAAATGAGACTAGATTAATTTAGGATATCTGGTTGGCATGGACGAGTTACACCAAAGGGTCTGTTTCCGTGCTGTGCAACTCAATGACTCTATGACTTTGAATTGATTTGTGCAGAGACAGAAATAAACTTGCAACAGTTTAAGGGTGATCTTACCAGTCCACAGAAAACGTGATTAGGGCAATGGTTTGTGTGTAGAAATGTGTCAGTTTTGTTTTTCAAACTAACATTTGTTGCCATCTTATGTCTTGTGTCAATTTCAGTCCTGTGATGTCCAGGAAATTTATGTTCTCACTGTGTGTTGTGGTTTTAACTTTAATGGAGCAGTGATGGTTGGGAATATTGATGAATTTTTCTGTGCAAGTCTAAATCTCTCGATTAACAGGTATTTCTCCTATAATGCAGTAGTTGCGTTCTTGTATGACTTTGTGTCATAGAAAATTACCCTAAAGAAAATCACCATAGAAAATTGTGTTATAGGGGATTGTGAGAAAAAATAGCTATTGTACAGCAGAGGATTCACATTATCCAGATTGTGTCCACTAGTCATCAATTGCATTACAGCCAATCTGTGTTAACGAAACATGCATTACAGCAGAAATACCTGTATTAACACAAATGCAGAAGTTATTGTTATTGAGTGACTGCACCACCTAACGAAGATGTTAGTGAAACGAACAGAATTTTGGAGAAATTCAGCAGGTCTGGCAGCATCTGTGAGTACAGCATCACTGTTAACGTTTCGAGTCTGAAACTGGAGAGCCATACTAGACTTGCACCATTAACTCTGTTTCTCTCCCCACATGTTGACAAACCTGTTGAGTTTCTCCAGCATTCCTTCTATGAATAGTGATGGAAAAGGATAGACTGGATCTAAAAGTTAAAATTCTAAATTGGAGGAAGGCCAATTTTGATGGTATTAGGCAAGAACTTTCAAAAGTTGATTGGTGGTGGATGTTCACAGATAAGGGGATGGCTGGAAAATAGGGAGCTTTCACAAATGAGATAATCAGAGTCCAGAGACAGTATGTTCCTGTCAGGGTAAAGGGCAAGGCTGGCAGGTGTAGGAATGCTGGATGACTAGAGAAATTGAGGCGTTGGTCAAGAATAAGGACCCATATGACGGGTATAGATAGCAGAGATTGAGTGAATCCCTTGAAGAGTATAAAGACAGCAGGTGTATGCTTAAGAGGGAAATCAGGAGGGAAAAAAGGAGAGATGAGACAGCTTTGGCAAAAAGAGTTAAGGAGAATTCAAAGGGATTCCACAAATACATTAAGGACTAAAGGGTAATGAGGGGCCAAATAGGGCCCCTTAAAAATCAGCAAAGCCACCTATGTGTGGAACGGCAGGAGCTGGGAGAGATACTAAACACATAATTTGCATCATGTTTACTTGGAGAAGGACATGGAAGATAGAGAATGTGGGGAAATAAATAGCAACATCTTGAAAAATGTCCATGTAACTAAGGAAGAGGTGCTAGATGTCCTAAAATGTATAAAGGTAGATAAATTCCCCAGAACCTGATCAGGTATACCCTAAGACTCTGCGGGAAATGAGGGGAGTGATTCCTGGCCCCCTTGCTGAGATACTTTTATCATTGATAGCAACAAGTGAGGTGCCAGAAGACTGGTGGTTGGCTAACATGGTGCCACTATTTAAGAAAGGTGGTAAAGAGAAGCCAGATGAGCCTGACATTGGTGGTGGGCAAGTTGATGGGGAGAATCCTGACAGACAGGATTTACATGTATTTGGAAAGGCAAGGACTGATTTGAGAGAGTCACCATGGCTTTGTGCATGGGAAATCGTGTCTCACTAACTTGATCGAGTTTTTTGAAGAAGTAACAAAGAGGATTGACGAGATCAAAGCAATGGATGTGATCTATATGGACTTCAGTAAGATGTTTAACAAGGTTCCTTATGGTAGACTGGTTAGCAAGGTTAGATCACACGGAATACAGGGAGAACTAGCTATTTGGATGCAGAACTGGATCAAAGGTAGAAAACAGAGGACGGTGGTGGACGAGTGGTTTTCAGACTGGAGGCCTGCGACCAGCCGTACGCCACAAGGATCGATACTGCCTCCACCTCTTTTTGTCATTTGTATAAATGACTTGGATGTGAACACAGGAGGTACGGTCAGTAAGTTTGCAGACGACACATTAATTGGAGGTGTAGAGGACAGCAAAGAAGGTTACCTGAGAGTACAGCAGTGCCTTGTTCAGATCGGCCAATAGGCCAAGGAATGGCAGATCAGTTTAAACTTAGATAAATGTGAGGTGCTACAGTTTGAAAAGGCAAATCAGGGCAGGGCTTATACACTTAATGGTAAGGCCCTGGGGAGTGTTGCTGAACAAAAAGACCTTGGAGTGCAGGTTCATAGTTCCTTGAAAGTGAAGTCGCAGGTAGACAGGATAGTGAAGAAAGTGTTTGGTATGCTGGCCTTTATTGGTCAGTGTATTGAGTATAAGAGTTGGTCATGTTGCGGCTGTACAGGACGTTGGTGAGGCCACTTTTGGAATACTGCTTTCAATTCTGTTCTCCTTGCTATGGGAAGGATGTTGTGAAACTTGAAAGGGTTCAGAAAATATTTACAAGGATGTTACCAGGATTCGAGCTATAGGGAGAAGCTGAATCGACTGGGGCGTGATCTTATAGAGGTTTATAAAATCATGAGGTGCATAGATAGGGTGAATAGCCAAGGTCTTTTCCCAGAAGTTGGGGAGTCCAAAACTAGAAGACATAGGTTTAAGGTGAGAGGGGGAAGATTTAAAAGGAACCTGAGGTGGAACATTTTCACGCAGAGGGTGATGTGTGTACGGAATGAGCTGCCAGAGGCAGTTGTGGAGGCTGGTACAATAATAACATTTAAAAGGCACCTGGATGGGTATATGAAAAGGAAGGGGTTAGAGGGATATAGGCCAAATGTTAGCAAATAGAATTAGCTTAATTCAGGATATCTGGTCAGCATGGACGAGTTGAACCAAAGGGTCTGTTTCTGTGCTGTACAACTGCATGATTCTATTTGTTTCAGATTTCCAGCATCTTGCTTTTATTTGAAGGGATTAGTGAGACCGAGAGAAGGAGCCCTTGAAAACCAATAAGGCAATCCCTGGAAAATCAAGAAGTAGCCCTCAACAGATCTCAAGAGGAGCACTCAAAGAAAAAAAGATGTTGATTTTTGTCTATAACATTGAGGTGATTGTTAATACTGTGTTGCTCTCATGATTGTCTCTTCCAGTATTTTGGTCAATCTCATTCACAAGCTTCACATTTAAATTAGTGTCACAGACTGAGCATTCACTGAGACTATCTAAGGTCACAATATCAGAAGTATTTTAGTAAATTGCCTGGACAACAGAATCAATGAAATAAAAACTGAGTACGGTCAAAACACACATGTAGATTTTTGCTCTTGTCCCTTTCAGAGATTAAGATCAGCATAATGTTTCTCACTCATATAGAATTGGTCCCACTTTCTAATTATAAATGTGCTCTTCAAGACACATTTACATGAAGTGAATCAGTTTCACCTCAGGTGTAGCTGCAGTGTAAACCTAGCTTGAATCCAGAGTCTTGGTACTGGAGAAAAGAATTGGATGGAATTGCCAGTCCTTGTGATTTCTGGCTCAGTTTGGAACAGCACACTTCGTTTGCATAATATTTTCAGCACAGCACAGTACAAAACTGCTTCATTACCAGCATTAATCTTGTGGTATAAATCAGTGTCAGCAGGTTTTTCTTCACTTATTCATGGAGGTACAGGCAGTAATTCCCAGCTTGAGACAGCATATACAAACCTTTGTTGATACCTTGGACTGGTACGATGTGAAAATTAGGACAGAAAACCGAAATGTTTAGAAATAAAACATGTGCTAACTTAAATATTAACATTAATTTATCTTATTCACAAGAAATTCTGTGTCTTGAAGGTCTAACTATGATACAGCCCTTTGACACAAAAGCATTTAAATTAATAAAGGTGTTGACAAACATTAGTGTATGTTTATAGCAATTTTGTTTTATTTTAATCTCAGTTATCGTGCATTCCTTTATGAAAGACTGAATAGACGCAGACCACTAACAAGTAAAAACTGGAATTAATAAGGCATATGTCATGCATGGATGGATTAAATTGGCTTTATTTGGTTATTCTTTCACACACAGAACTCAATAGAAATAGACATTTCACTTTTACATGTCTGGCAGTTATTGCATTTTGCCAACAAAATCCAAGTTCTATAACTCAATTGTTTCTATTGATCAGTGAACTTAGTGTGCATGTTGGATTCTGCAGTATATTTTCTGACATTATTTGCCAATATTCCCCATCAGTGCCTTTACTTATTTGACCATGGGCATGTTTAATGTATTCATTGTTTCATTAAGGACTGGGCTCAATTCCAAATAAATGGATGTTCTAAAGGGATTAGAGAATAATTTGTTACTGATGCAAAAATTGAGATAAGCAGATGGAACAGTTCTCAGAAAGCTTGACCTCTTCCAAACTCAACAAGATTTTTCAGTTTAAGTAAGAAATCATTGCTAAGTTTTATTCAGAGATCAGCACTGGGGAGGCTATGATGATTAATTTCTCTTAGAAATGGGACTTACACGTGGGCGTATTTCAGCAGAATAGAGCTAGCCTTATTCCAGCTTTCTGTTTTATAGCTGACCTACAAGAGCTTGGAATTGACAATGTGCAAGAACTAGTCGGGGGAGGGAAGAACCTTTTGTCTCAGGTGATGGATAGCTCAATAGGTAGACAGATAGATGGAGAAACAGAGACAGACAGATTGACACACAGATAGGCAGACAGATGGACGGCTTTAGGCTTGCAACCATTTGACGAAAGAACAAAATAAAGCAACAAACGAAACCTTTACATAAATTATACGTGTCTGAACTTCATTACATTTCTAATGCCAGGAGGCTTTTTGTTTTGCAGAGGGACAAGTTGCCAACACAGGCAACATTCTGGCGTCACTAATTGTAGGAGAGAGCTTTCCTAATGACTAAGCTGGCAAAGGCTGTGAGTGGTTCAGTGATAAAGGTCAATTGAAATAAAAGTTGGAGCATTGCAACTCTCTATTGCATTTTTACGTTATAGTGTAAACTTAAAATCACCCTATATCAACAACAAGATCTTGAATTTGTTTTTCACCCTTAACAAAATGAAACCTTGTGAGAAAAATATGAAACCAAGTAACATTTTTAAGGTGAGAGGAGAGAGATTTAAAAATGACAGTGGAGCAAATTTCTTATGCAGAAGGCGGTTCGCGTGTGGAATGAACTTCCTGAGGAAGTTGTGGATGCTGATACAATTACAACTTATGAATATTTGGATAAGTACATGAATAGGAAGGGTTTGGAGGGATATGGGTCAGGAGCAGGCAGGTGGACTAAGTTAGTTTGGGAATACGTTCAGAATGGACTGGTTGGACCGAAGGGTCTGTTTCGGTGCTGTATGACTCTATGATTCTATGACTATGGGGAGATATTAATGTGGATGACCAAAATCTTTGACAAGGAGGTGGATTTTAAGGAGGTAACACAGTGTGGAGCTGGAGGAACACAACAGGCCAGGCAGCATCAGAGGAGCAGGAAAGTTGAAGCTTCGTGTTGGCACCCTTCTTCAGAAATGGGGAGGGGTAAGGGAGCTCAGAAATAAATAGAGAGAGGAAGGGTGGGGCTGGGAAGGTAGGTAGGATGGTGATAGGTAAATGCAGGTAGGGAGTGGTGGGGAATGGTCAGTGAGGTGGGAGGGGTGGAGATGGACAAGTTGTGTCAGGTCAAGGAAGCGAGGATGAGAGGGAGGGTTGGTCATGGAATGAGGCCAGGGTTGGGGCAATTTTGAAACTGGTAAAATCCACATTTAGGCCATTGGGCAGTAAGCTCCTGAGGTGAAATATGAGGTGCTGCTCCTCCAGTTTCTGGGTGGTGTCATTGTGACACTGGAGGGGATGTGAGGGCAGAGGTGCGGCAAATGCAAGAGATGTGGTTGAGGGCATTTTCAACCAGCAAAGGTGGGACGTTACCGTCCTTGAAATAGCAGGGCCAATGCTCCCTCTCATCCCCGCCTCCTTGACCTACCGCAACCTGTCCATCTTCTCTCCCACCTATCTGCCCCTCCAACATCACTGACCAATCCCCAACATTACCTACCTGCACTCACCTATCACCTATCTTCCCCAGCCCCACCCCTCCTCTCTATTTATTTCTGAGCTCCCTTCCCCCTCCCCATTTCTGAAGAAGGGTCCCAACCTGAAATGCCAACTAGCCTGCTCCTCTAATGCTGCCTGGCCTGTTGTGTTCTTCCAGCTCCACACTTATCTCTGACTCCGGCATCTGCAGTTCTTACTATCTCTGAGTAGGTTTTAAGGCGGAGTGTCTTAAAGGTTAAAAAGCAAGGCAAGAGAGTCAGAGAGGTGTAGGGAGGGAATTTCAGAATTTGGGCTCGAGGCAGTTGAAAGCGTGGCATTAATAATGACGGACCAATTAAAATTGAGGATGCTCATGAGGCTGGAATTGGACCAACACATATTTTTTGGAGGATTGTTGGGAAAGTGTAGATCACAGGGATAAGGATTGACAAAGTCATGGGGCAATTTGTAAACAATGATAAGAATTTAAAAATTAAATTGTTGCTTATACAGACCAGTAAGTGTGAAATGATTGATGTGGTCATAATTTGGTACAACTTGGGACATGGGCAGTAGAGTCGTACGGATGACATAATGTGGAACACTAGTTGGTTATGTATGTATGTTTTAAAGTTTGGAAATAGCAAAGGCATGGATAAGGGTTTCAGCAACAAGAGAATGCAGGCCGGGTTGGAGCTGGATAATGTTACGAACCTGGAAATAGACTGACTTAGTGATGGTGCAGGTGCTTAGTTGAAGGCTCGCCTCAAATTCAAATATGGCACCAAAGTTTTGACTTGCTGGGTAAATCTTTCTGGAGCCAGTACAAACACGGTAGATCAAAGGGCCTCCTTCTATACTGTAAAATTCTATGATATATAATTCCAGTTTAGCCTCAGAGTTCCTAGGAAGAAAAGAGATGGAGTTACGAGCAAAACTTTGGGTAGTGGTGAGGCATTGACAGGCGTCAAAAACAATGGCTTTCCGATATTTAATTTCAAGGATTTTCTGCTTGTCTCATATGGTCTATCAAATAACAGTCTGACAAAACAGTTAAATGTATCAATAAAGTGACACCTTTTCTAGATGCTCTGCCTTAAGAGCCTGCTACTCAGCTTTGAAATTTTGGAGGAGTTCAGTTAGAACTGGATCTGAAATCAAAGAAGACCTCTGTCAGATAAAGACTGCAGCTCAATCTTTCTGCCATGGTCTCTTCCCAGAGACCAGAACAGTGCCAGAGCAGCCATTTGGCCTAATTGATGCAAGCTAATGATTTCTATGCCAGGACAACAGAATTTACACAATTTAAATGTGCTTGATGTCATGTAGATGAGGGAGAAGGCCAAAACTTCAAAATTGCCTGATAGTCTGGTGAAGAAATGAGTTGAACTCTTTACTTCATTTTATACCAAGTGAGACACAAGTTCCTTTGTTTAAACATTTATTCATGCATGCATGGAAGATGTACTCATTGAGAAACTGGCGTACAGTTCAAATCTATTCTGCAAGAACAAAGATTTTATACCACTGTTAAAGCTTCCAATCAATTATTCCTAGAAACAATCATTTCCAACCAAAATGTTACACTCATCTATATCTCTATCTGATGATGTTTATATTGAAGACATTCCAAGTTAGTACATCTGACTATATTGTCCAAACATATTCAAACTAACATATGATTATATTATGCAGTCATATCATTACATGTTCAAACCTCCTAGCTGCAGTATGTAATTATAGATAAAATCTACACTATTTAATTCTCCCCCATTGCCTGGCATTATTGACCATATGGCGGTACACATCCCAAATCTGATCTTTCATATTTGATTGGTGAACTTTTCCAAATTCTGAAATATGCTAGAGGTTGTGCCTGTCATTGGCATATACTGGGAGCCATCATGAAGCTTTTATAATTTCCTGTGCCCAGTGTTTCTGTTCTATTGAACAGCAGCGTCAAAAGCCTCATGGACAGCTGGTTTCTAGCCTCATGACACTCTCCAAAGTCCCTTCACTGTTGTAGAGGGGCAATACATTGAAGCCCATGCTAAAACAGGAGTACGAATTGAGCAAATTAAGGGAAAGATCTAGTGTCACTGAGAATGCTTGTCAAAAAGTGCTGGGCATTGTCTTGCATATCGTAAAAATTCACAGCTTGCAATCAGAAATATTCTGATGATGGGTGTCTGAGAATACACAGAGAACCAGATGACAGCTTTGTTGATTGTGATACTCAGCCCATAAAGTGCAAGAAATGCAAAAGCAAACCAAGCACTGGGCTTTGTTTCTAGATGGTTAGAATTGAAAAGGGAAGAATCATAGAATCCCTACAGTGCGGAAACAGGCCATTCAGCCCAACAAGCCCACACCGCCCCTCCAAAGAGCATCCCACCCAGACCCATTATCCTATCCCTGATTTCTCATGTCTAACCCACCTAACCTAAACATCCCTGGGCACTGTGGGCAATTTAGCACCACGTAGCCTGCACATCTTTGGACCGTGGGAGGAAACTGAAGCACCCGGAGGAAACCCACGCAGACACAGGGAGAATGTGCAAACTCTACACAGAAAGTCACCCGAGGCTGGAATCGAGCCTGGATCCCTGGTGCTGTGAGGCAGCAGAGCCACTGTTCCACCCCAGTGCTAGTTTGTTAAGCCTGTGTCAAATTTTTTTTACTGCACTGCATGCAGTTCTAGTTAACATATCATAGAAAGGACATTGAAGCACTGGAGAGGCCTCAGAGAAAATATATGAAGCTAACCCTAGAAATACATGGATATAAGTTTCAGAGAAAGAAGGGTTTAGGCCCGAAACGTCAAGTTTTCCTGCTCCTATGATGCTGCTTGACCTGCTGTGTTCATCCAGCCCCACACCTTGTTATCTCTTAACTGATTGGGTTCCTTTTCTCCGAAAAGGAAGTCCTGAGTATTGAATGATTTTGAGGAAGAAGAGGAATTCAAAGTTCTGAATGATTTTATGGATACAATTTCTTTATAGGGAAAAGCATAACAAGAGTCAGGAATGTAAGTTAGTCTGAGAAATCCAGTAGGAAATTTGTAAAAGACTTCTTTACCAAAACAGTGGAACTATCTGAGGTAATAGGAACTGCAGATGCTGGAAAATCCGAGATAACAAGGTGTAGAGCTGGCTGAACACAGCAGGCCAAGCAGCATCAGAGGAGCAGGAAAGCTTGAGGTTTCGGGCCTAGACCCTTCTCAAACTATCTGAGGGACTGGTTGCAGCAAATAATACAGATGCATTTATGGGAAGTTAGACGAGCATTTGAGAGATAGGGGAACAGAGGGGAAGGTTGGTAGATTTCAAGAAGGAAGAATAGGAGATGGCTGAAGAGGAGTATAAACACAAGAATTGACTGGTTGTATCAAATGGCCTATTTGTGAGCCATACTGAAACATTGTTTCAGTGTTACATGGGTACACTGAAACAATGAACCTCTCTCTCTTTGCCATGTTGCATTCAATGGACACATCTTCAGGGCATAAACAAAGCAACATAATTTTGATGTCTCAGCCACCGAAGATCTACCTCCTTTCATTACATTCCTGTGACCCAAGAAATATCATTGCTCTTCACAGTAACCCATCAAATCCTAATCCATCAAGTCCTTGATTGCTGCCCATTGTGATACTACAGCAAATCATTAAGCAGTCTTGATGGTTTAAAAAAAATGATTTCTTGGAACTATTTAGAAATAATTACTTGCTGTGGCTATTGTGTGCATTTCCAATGACCATGTGAGCTTTTTTGTTTAAACGCTTACGCTATACTCCAATTCAGGGCCTGGGGAATCAGGTGAAGATAACCTCAGCAAATATCACGTGGCCCTTGGGATGGAGCTAACATACGATGGCTTCTAGTCAGTGGAGTCCTCACTGCAGCTTGTTGGTAACTTGCCCCATCAAAGGGAGTAGGTGGAAACACCAGGGGAGTTTGAGAATAGAAGCAACTTCTGAAGCACCCACTGGTACCAGGAACAGGATTGTGGTGACTTGTAATCAGAAAAGAAAACAAAGAGTGAAAAACTTCCTGATATCTCCAATTGAGTAACCTGAATGTACTTTCATCCCTCTGAAATACTCCTTTCTGCTTATGTAACCTGGTTGCTCCAGATTGTCCTGTGAAGGAATGGCTTAAATGTCGGATAGAAATGAAAAATTAACTGAACAGGAAGCTGCGTTCTTCCAGGCGAAAATGGCCAGGCATAACATGGTCACCTTCCTTCACAACAACATCAGATTTTTGATAAAAGTTACACAGCTACCATCGTGGGGATCTGCAAAATCACATCTCTTAAAGGACAGTTGGTCCCACGTCTGACTATCTTAGTGAATGCAATACCTTGATCAAACAGATTGACCAAGATGATGGCTCCTCAGCCCTAGATTTTCAACAGTAAATTCAAAAAAGCATTCCTTGGAAATTGAGTGAGCAGTAATTACAATGGGAAGATCCTCTCACCTAATATTGGGTAATGATTAGAGACGGTCCATTATTGATTGAATGATCATCTTTTACTTATACAAGACCCAAACAAAGCCATAGTAACTTTTTCAACATTAGTTAAAATAAAACAAGTTTTAAAATTTAAAAAGAAAAAGAAACATAAGTTAAATTATAAATTTTGTTCAAGTAAGGATGCTGGTATTGGTCACCTCCATTTCAGATTCATCCTGAAATTCATCACTCTGAGTTTTGTTATTGAGGAAGAATGAATTTGATGTTTGATGGATATCCTTCCTTTCCTTTATAGTCTTGCATCTGTTAAATGCTGGGAATCTCTTGTAGAAATAGGTCATGGTTACTTTTTCAGGATATTAATCAGCATTGTGATTTAATCTTTGCATAGCCAAAACAAAAATGCATACTTTCTTACTCTACATTTAAAGCTTATTTAAAACTTCAGTTGTCTCATCTAATCTTCAGTACCAGATGCTCACCCCACCCGGTTTCTATGCCATTTGGTGCTGAATATTTTTTGAGAAGTTTCACTCACAATATCTGGCAAAATTAAAATCCAGTTTAAAAATATGTATTTTCAACCATTGAGAAGAATATAATAACCTCGGATAACAAGGTGTAGAGCTGGATGTACACAGCAGGCCAAGCAGCATCAAAGGAGCAGGAAAGCTGACATTTCGGGCCTAGACCCTTCTTCAGACTGAAACGTCAGCCTCCTTGCTCTTCTGAAGCTGCTTGGCCTGCTGTGTTCATCTAACTCTACACCATGTTATCTCAGATTCTCCAGCATCTGCAGTTCCTACTATCTCTATAATAACCTTGACTGGTTTTCCTCCCAGGGGGAAGCTATTAATAGGACTCTGCAGGCCCAAATTATGTATCCTAGAGTCTAGATCCCTTAGTTGGGACAAATCAGATGAGAGATCCTCCTGTTAAGTGAGGCTTACAACGTAAAAGAATGCCATATTCCCTCAAGAAACAGATTGGAGCCTAGAGCATTAAGAATGCAGGGGAAAATATTAATAGTTCTTTCTGATAATGGTGCACAGGAAGGCAATGGGCTTCATCCTTATCAGAGTCAGAATCATGGAAAGTGCAACATAGAAAAACCTCCTCACGTCTGGTACATTGCTAGATTACTACTCTTCATAGCAGCAACCCAAAACATTATTTTCCAAAAATTCTTTCGATGGATATGAATATTTAATGTCCAATCCTAGCTGCCCTTGATGGTTGTGAATTACCTTCCTAAACTGCCACAACCTATGTGTTGTAGATTCTCCCGTATTAATGTTAGGGAGGATGTTTCACAATTTTAACTGGGTAACAGTGAAAGAACCGTAAAATATTTCTACATCAGGATTATGTGTAACTTGGAGGGAAACTATGCATCCGTTTGGCATTCTGTGTCGTAGAGATGTTGGTCTGGTGTGTTCTGTCAAACAAACCTGTATAAATTACTGCAGTGCATTTGTGCATGGCAATTACTGCAGCCAAGGAGCAAGGAGTAAATGTTGAGATGGTGGATTAAGTGGACACTGTTTTGTCCTGAATGACGTTGAGCTTTTTTGAATATTTTTGGAGATGTGTTCATCTAGACAAGTGGAGAGTGTTGCGTCTCACTCGTGGCTTGTGCCTTGTAGACAGTGGATGGGATTTGGGATGTTAGGTGGTGAGTCAATCCATTGGGATACACAGCATTTTCCTTCTCTTGTATCTTCAGTCATGATATATCCTTTTTCCCACACATCAGTTCCACATCAACACCAACTATACCCCCTTGAGTGGTGCCTGAGAGATCTAGAGTGTACAAAAGAAAAAGAGAATGATGGAGAGGTTGACTTTTTGCCTGTTTACCAGACAAAGTGAGACCACAAGGCTCTTCAGTAATCACCTGTTACAGATGAAGCAAGATTATGAATTTAAGTATTCTCTGCACTGTCCAAAAATAGAGGAGTTTGTCAACTTGGTTACATTCTTTTTTGCTTTTAGAGTCTGCATTGGTCTCTCACGCGCGCGCACACAAACCTTGACTTGATTGACAGTGAGACTTGCAGCTTTATTATTATAATTGAAGTCCCAAAACCCACCTTCTTGGATCGGTTATAAGAGATAACAAGGTGTGGGGCTGGATGAACACAGCAGGCCAAGCAGCATCATAGGAGCAGGAAAGCTTGACGTTTCGGGCCTAGACCCTTCTTCAGAAAAGGGGGAGGGGAAGGGGGTTCTGAAATAAATAGGGAGAGAGAGGGAGGCGGAGAGATCCACTGAGGTTTTCCCGGAGGGAGGTCGTAACTTCTTCAGGGTAGGCATCCTTAGAAGAGGCTTCGCAGTGGGGTTAAAATTATTTCAGAGACAGTAGGAACAGCAGATGCTGGAGAATCTGAGATAACAAGGTGTAGAGCTGGATGAACACAGCAGGCTAAGCAGCATCCATCTTCCAATCTTAGGTAAAGCTGGAAATGAGAAGTTAGAGGCTGGAATGAGGCAGGTAACAGACTTCTTAGGCCTTAATCCTGGCGCTCCTCCACCTGATGTAAATCTTTCTGTTTTTCATGTTATGATTCCCCCTTTACCTCTGTATACCCAATACACGCAAGCACAATTATTACACATTTTGTTGCAATTTCACTATTCACAGCAAAGAAGGGAGATTGATTCTGTGTAAATCTGATATCTGTTTCCGGGGAAAGGGGGCTGAATCCAGACTAATTTACATTACAGAGATAACAAGGTGTAGAGCTAGATGAGCACAGCAGGCCAAGCAGCATCAGAGGTGCAGGAAGGCTGACGTTTCAGGCCTAGACCCTTTTTCAGAATTTTCTGATGAAGGGTCTAGACCCGAAACATCAGCCTTCCTGCCCCTCTGATGCTGCTTGGCCTGCTGTGTTCATCCATCTCTACGCCTTGTTATCTCAGATTCTCCAGCATCTGCAGTTCCTACTATCTCTAATTTACATTACACTTGTCAAACAATTACTTTCCAGTACCATCAGCTATTGGCATGCCCAAATAATTTTAATGCCCCAGTTTATTTTCATTATAATTTTTACATCATTATCTCAATTTGCACATTCAGCGCTGACTCCAGTCTTGCCTCAGTACTGAAATGTCTAAATTTAAAACCTATCTCAAAATCATGATAGGTTTCAAGAAGAAAATGCATGTAATCTTCATTCAAATACATTAAACTTGTGTTGTAACTGAAAAGGGAGAGGGCATTCATTGGTGCAGTAGATTCACTTCTCTAATACAATTCACTCACTAATTTGAGGCAAAAACATTGAAAGTTGTCACCAATGATTTAGATATAGTTCTTAAGGATAGAGATATCAATGTGGGAACAGGGTATTGAATTGGATGATCAGCCATGATCATACCGAATGCTGAAACAGGCTTGATGAGTTTAATGGCCTACTACTGTTCCTATTTCTGTGTTTCTATGTAAGTTCATCTCTGATGACCTCGCTACAACCACCTTGGAACACAACATGCACACGCAACTCTTCTGATATTGCTGAAGGACCATTTCACCTCCAGCCCAATCTCCAGTCCAGTCTCAGCCTGCTTCCAGACCTATCCCCTAGTCCCTTCCATACTGATTCAACAATAAATCCATCTGTCCGACTGCTCCCAAGTGTCTGAAGAGTGGGAAGGTAATACGAGCGCATATGCCTGGAAGACAAATCAAACAGCAATATTCCTATTGATATTATAAGTAATAAAGTGAAGGTAGTTGTGTAACAAGAACTAAAAATATTTAAATGCACTCCTTTCGCCAGTGCATCTGTTTTTACTTCCTGGAAGATTATCACTCTGGAAGCTACTTTGAGTCAGTTGCCATGGAATTGAAATACATACTGTTAATGCAAACTATGCTCAAGAAAGCAGTTTAACCTAAAAGCACTTGTGTTTTTGTGGGAAAAAATAACTACTGTCTCACCTGTAAAATGACTATTCATTCCTTGCAACTGTCAGAGTTCTCCAGTCTTCCTTCGAAACCAGGCAACAGTGATATATAGCACGCTGCTGAGGCAAGAAAAGCTCCACAGCAAGTCTGCACAGAAATGGGATAATTGGAGCTCAGTTTATAAAAGAAAGGCCCTATCCTTCATCATGATGCAGCTGAAAGCCGTTAAAACAACAGCTCTGACACCTGAACTGACACTCATTCAATGTGCGTGGGTCACTTCATGAAAATCCCTTCACCGAAAGAAAATAGCGGTCCTTAATTTCCAGGCGATTAACAACAAACTCCAACTAACTTTAAAGAGCAGGGTTTTCAGAAAAAGCAATGTGTAGACTCTTGTGCCCTCCCTGAGCCTTGCTTGATACTGTTATGGTGTATTTAGTCAAGTGGGAGATGGTGAATAGGGACCCTACCACCTCCCTACACCCCAAATAAGTCTGGGCTGGTCATGGATGGTCAACAGGAATACCAGAAAAATGCTAGAGTTTATTGTGAAAGGAAATGAATGCAAGAGTAGGGGAGTTATGCAGGGCATCGGTGAGTCTGCACATGACGTATTGTGTATGGTACTGATCACCGTATGTGTGGACAGATATTAATACATTGGAAGTAGTTCAGAAAAGATCGAGTACACTAATACCTGGATGAGAAGATTATCTTATGAGGAAAGGCTAGACAGGCTAGGTCTGCACCCGCTGAGCTTAGAAGAATATCTTGAAGTTTAGAAAGAATACTATCTACATGGCTATAATATCACATAGCTACACACACAGTCCAGATTCTATACTTACTGATCTTCCTGTACATCACACACTGGCTGCTTGAAGCCACTGCACTAACTCCAATACACAGAGATTATGACTAAAGGCACAGCTGGTAATGTTATACTGGAACTTGTTGTAATATCATATAACTGTCTTAAAGATACTGACCTGTCTGTTCCAGAATCCAAAGGAATTTGTTGGGGGCAGGGGGTCAGCTGCCCAGTCACACCTAATTGACGTCATGATTCCAGGTCAGCGGGACAATGTGTTCCCACTCAAACCAATCTTGCTCGAGGTGGTGTGAAACCAGCACCAGCCACTGGCCAAGTAGTTACAATTAGCCAATCTAAATATTAAGGACCTGTTTATGGGCAGGATTTGGAATCTTGCTGCACTGAGTTTGGCAGGTCCTTGGAGGGACTGGTCTCAAACTGTGATTATTGTTAAAGGAGATAGCAACCAATGGTAGGACTATGGGCCTAGTCAAAAAAATAGTTTAAATTCAGGAACAGCATTACAGATCACTTCTTCACAGAAAAGGCATCAGAAATTTGGAATCTACTCCTCAAATGGCAGTTCATGCTGGACCAATTGCTAGTTTTAAACTGAGATCAACAGATTTTTTAAAATAAAAGGTATTCAGGAATGATGGGATAAAAGCAGGAATATGGAGTTAAGTCATATATCAGCCTCCAGGAATCCTTGAACCTTGAGGGGCTAAATGACCAACTGTTGAAATGCCTCCACTAATCAAAGACTCCTTACCAATCAGTCAGTGCTCTCTTCTCATACAATAAGAAAGTTGTTTTCCCTCCACATTGGTATTTCTTGCGAATTGTCCTGACAAATGCAAGATGGAAGGTTTTGACAAAACGTATCTTTTTAGCAATATTCAAGTTATAAAAAGATGTAGAGATGCCTTTCCAACAAAAATTTGATGTTCTGTTGATTTTATTTGCAAAGAATACCTTACTAGATCTTGGCATTTGTACTATTTCAGTAAAATGTTATAGCAATCCATAAAGTACATTGAACAACTTTGTAGCTAAATGGCACTATACACAGTTTGATTCAATTTGGTACAGAAACTCTTCAGAAATACACAATCCTTGTAGTATAACTGTCCTAAATAGAATCATTGATTGTTATAGTATAGAAAGAGGTCATTCAACTTGTCTAGCCTCTGCTGGTGTTTTTATCCATGAACCACTTTGTTTGTTTAATCCCACTTTTAATAGCTGTACTCCAAACTCTTCAACGTTTCTCTTTTTCAAGGATTTCCTTTTGAAAGATTTAATAGGCTCTGGTTTAACAACAATTTGTGGCAAAGAAATTTAAATTTGAGTCACCTTCTGCGCAAATAATCATCCCTCTAATTCCTTTAACTAATTTGTCAAATATATGCCCAATTCAATTCCAATCCTTTTAACCAGTAAAATCAATCTACTTGCTTCTTCAGGTCCATGAATCATTCAAATATCCTTATCAGGTCACCCACTAATCTTCCAAGGTTCTCTATAAAAAAAAAGTCACCTTCTCTAGTCTTTCTTCATAACTGTAATCCTTTATCCTTTTAAATCAATCATTTAATACAATGTAATTCTCTGCTTCATGCCCAATAGTTTGAATGCAACCTAATTAAGCTCTTATACAAGTTTAACATTCACAGACAAGTTCTCTTGCTTTTGTATTCTAACTCTTCACTTGTGGCGTCAATATTTTGTTTAAGATGGAATTCTTTGTCTCATCCTCACTCCCATGATACATTAAACTGCCAGCTGTTTATTAATATGTACCTCTGGAAAATAACACATACCTTTATCACATTTCTTTACCCTAATCCTTGCCTTTTTTTCTTTATCTAACTATGCACTAGGTTGCATTTTCTTTCACTTACAGTCACTGAAATGTATAGCACAGAAACAGGCCCTTCAGTCCAACTTGTCCAGGTCGAACAGGTATTCTAAATTAATCTAGTACTATTTGCCAGCATTTGGCCCATATCCCTCTAAACCCTTCCTATTTTTCTACCCATCCAGATGCCTTTTAAATATTGTAACTGTGCCAGCCTCCACCATTTCCTCTGGCAGATCAACCCATACACATACCACACTCTGCATGAATAAGTTGCCTCTTAGGTCTGTTTTAAATCTTTCCAGTCTCACCTTACGCTTGATATGTTAATATCTCTTATGGCAGCTTCTTAAATACTTTCTGAAATTTTATCCAAGCTGCCATTACAAAATTTGAAGCATTTTGGCTGAGGCTTGGTGATATAGATTTACTTCCTCATTGCTGTGGTCCTCCTTGGGATCAGATCCAGTTTAAGCTTGAAAAGCCACCTTCACCTGGCACCATGAGCCAAGAAATAACAATACATCTGTAAGTCCGAAGCTATGTGCCGGATTAAGTTAAGACATTCAATTTTCCAGGCTGTCTAATTCCAATCTATTCACTTTTTGGTGGTGCAGGCCTGTCCCCAAGCATTGTGTGTGTTGTGATATTGTAAATATCTGTCAATTTAATTTACTTGTGAGAAGATTCAGATTTTAATAGGATTTACTCAATTTTTCTCCAAATCTCTAAAGTTTGGGTTGACTTTGTCTCAGTGGGCAGGCAGTTTGAGACCAACAATTATTCCAAGCTACTTCTGTTGTTCCTTAGAAAGATTAGCCTCATCATTCATCCTTTAATGTCAAAGAAGATTACCGGAAGATCGCGGACGTAGTAAGAACAGCCGATGCTGGAGAATCTGAGATAACAAGATGGAGAGCTGGAGGAACACAGCAGGCCAAGCAGCATCAGAGGAGCAGGAAAGCTGACGTTTCGGGTCTGGACCCTTCTTCTGAGCAAAGCTCCACACTTTGTTATCTATGCCGGAAGATCATCTCATTTTTATGTACTGAGTTCTCTGGTGACTGATTAGGCCTATTTTTGCTCAGAAGCAGTGAATGACTGTTTCAAGGATCAATTTTATGTTGAAATGTAGCTCAATATTTTGACATTTCCAGGAGAATTAAGTTTACTGCATACACACTGTTGACACTGTATGGCACTTATACAAATGTTTAATGTTAAGCAAGTTATTCTGTCAATTTATACTGAGTCTTTGTTTAATTAAATGTAAATTCATTCCTTCCCTGCTGAAAGTGAGGTCACATGGGGCACACTCAGTCAACTGAATTCAGTGGCAAGCAATCTTTGTTCAATCTCTGAGTTTTGCTGAAAGTACCTAGTTATTGAGCAGAAAAAGACTGCTTCATAAGAGATGAGGGTTTCAATTATAGGAGTGGTCATTAACACTGAGTCTAGCATAAAAACTCAAGAGTGTGACAGTAATTGCATTCCTTTCATCCATCCTCCTATTATTGCATCAAGAGGATTCTATGAAGTTGGTTCAGCATGACCAATATTTGAGAAATCTCTGCTAACTGACCCTGAATAATGTTTCTGTCACCAATGGCTGGGTAAATTCTTCCTCTACTTTCAACAGTAATCTTCTTTTTAAAACATACTGGGCATCAAACTTCTGGGCTCCGTGCTCTGCCAGTGGACATACCTGTGGCGTAATAAGATTCATAGAATCCCTAAAGTGCAGAAGGAGGCCATTCAGCCCACCAAGTCGCCACTGACCTTCTAAAGAACACCTCACTCTGACCCACTCTATCCCATATTCAGTATGGCCAATCCATCTAACACGTACACCTTTGGACTGTGGGAGGAAACTGTAGCACCCGGAAGAAACCCACACAGACACGGGGAGAACGTGAAACTCCATACGTTCAAAACTGAAATCGAACCCAGGTCCTTGGCACTGTGAGGCCACAGTGCTGCCCATGTAAACTGTGGTGACATAACTAATCTCATATCTCTAATATCAGTAGGAGAAGATATCATTCTAGAATGAGCATGTGGAGAGAGATGTCTTAGACACTCCCATAGAAAACTGTATTTGATAGCTTACTAAACATAGCTGTAAACAAAAAAGTTACACAAAGAGCTAAAGAACTTTACTTAGTACCTAGGAGTGAGCAGCCTCAGTGACAGTGTATATGTAAACGCCCACAGCTCTAAATACTCCAGACCAGTTTCTCAATGTGCAAGTAGCAGTATTGGCTAAAAGCTCAAGGCAAGGCAGTAGTGCGGTCAATGAGACAAAATGGTAAGGACAGGGTTATTTCCATAATCAGTGTTAGAAGCTACATTGTATGGACCCAATTACTCCAATGGGGTTGTTTCTGAGGCCTGGAAAGAGCTGAAGAAATAAGGCGAGCAATTTTGTTTTACTGTAAAGGAGTAACGGACTATAGCCTTTTTGATAAATTTATGATATATTTACTCAAGGTAATCCAATCTCCTTGAGACTGATTTCCTCACTCACGGGCTGTTGGGCAGCCTCCTCTGTTCATAGTTGACAAGTTGGCAGAGTGGGCAAATAGATGGCTGATCATGTTCAATGAAGAGAAATGTGACGTGATGTATTTCGGTCGGAAGAATATTGAAGGACAACATAAAATTGAGGCTACAGTTCTAAATGGATGCAGAAGCAGAAGGATCTGGGTGTATAAGTGCACAGATCATTAAAGATGGCAGAACAAGTAGACAGCAGTTAATAAAGAATACAGTATTCTGAGCTTTGTTTTCGGGGCATAGAGTACAAAAGCAAGGAGATAATGCTGAACTTGCATATTGTTTACAATTGTGGTTGTCACAATATAGAAAATATGTGAATGCATTGGAGACAAAGCAGAAGCAATTTGCAAGAATGGCTCCAGGAACGAGCATCCTCAGTTCTGAGGATAGATTGAATAGGTTGGAACTGTTCTCCTTGGAGAGAAGAATGCTGAGAGGAGATTTGAGATTGTGAGTGGGCTAGATAGAGTAGATAGTGACAGGCTGTTCTTGCTTGTAAGAGGAACAAGAACCAGAGGCTATAGAATTAAGGTGATGGGCAAAAGAAGCAATAGTGATACGAGGAAAAGAAAACTTTGCTGGTCAACAAGTAGTTCGGGTGTGGAATACAATACCTTGATGAGTAGTGGAGGCAGATTCAATAGGAGCATTCAAAGGTGCATTGGATAGAAATAGTCTGCAAGGAAATGGAGTAAAAGTAGGAGAATAGCATTAGCTAATGATGTTCTTTTGAAGAGCTATTGCAGGCACGAAAGGCTGGATGGACTCCTTCTGGCCATAACAGTTCTGTGATCATTCCTGTTCATCGATGCAGAACTCTCCTTTTACTGCACTCAGTGGTTCCGACCCTCATCTCCTAATTTATATTTCCAGGTATAGCAGATGGAAAGACTTCTCAAACGTCTTCAAACCTACATGAGTCAGCAGAACAAATGAGCTTGCAAAATTCCCCTGGCACTTCCATCCTTTAAAATCTTCTCTGGCTCTGATAGGAAGCAGCTGCGCTATTATTCGCTTGAAGCCCGGTTCTGCTTTCTTTCTGCAGTCATCGAAACATGCCAGGCAAAATGTCGGCGATCTAATTGGCTCAACAAATGGTAATGAACTAGAGAAATTATGAGTGCTGAGAAGTAAAAAAAATGCAAAGTTGATTGCCTGGCTGCAATTCTGAAGATATGGTCTCAGTTACCTTAATGGTTAATGTTCATGGACAGCCGTGAACTGTATGGTCAGGCTCAATGACTAGATGGTGATTGAGAGACAACCAATTTTATTTTAAATCAGGCAGCAAACATTGGACTCAAGAAACAATATTTTAAGAAACAATATTCTAAAATGGTGGACTGACAAGAGCATGGATCTGCAGCTGCTCTTGAAATTGCAGGCTTACTTCTAGATTTCTTACAGTTACTACATTTCAGTAGCGTAAGATTTTTATGCACAATGTACAGTTCACATTCTAATAGAATGTCTTCCCAGCAATAAAATTGGGACCAAAGTAGATGGGAGGAGGGAGAATACACCTCATTTTCATGGGAAAGCAGTTACCTTCCGAAACCTGGGACATTCCCCTCGTCACCATCAATCAATCCATTCAGTTGCTGGAAAAGCTCAGCAGGTCTGACAACATCTTTGAAGAGAAACCAGACTTAACCTTTTGGGTCTGATGACCTTTCCTCAGAACAGTTCTGGTTTATGTACCTTGGCAGAAATAGTAGATTTTTAAAATTCATTCACAGTATGTGACCATTGTCCATGCCTAAGTGCCCTTGAAGAGATCATGGTGAGCTGCCTTTGCTTCTGCTATCTTAGGGGTTTAGGGACATCCACAGAGCTGATAGGATGGAGGTTCCAGGAAGTTGACCTCTCGACAATGAAGGAACGGTAACACAGTTCCCAGTCGAGATGGTGTGTGGCTTTGATGTGAATTTGCAGTAGCAGTTCAAAACCCCTGGTCTCTGAACTATTGTAGCATATCTAACTCAATTATACTTCAAACTATATTTATAATTTACTAGAGAAGGTGTTTGTGTGTGTGAGGTGTTTGATACGCTTGCCTTTATTGGTCAGAGCATTGAATTTAGACCTGCTGAGCTTTTCCAGCAACTTTGTTTTTGTCCATTGACTTTAGGAGTTGGGAGGTCATGTTGTGGCTGTACAGGACATTGGCGAGGCTACTTTTGGAATACTGCATTCAATTCTGGTCTCCCTGCTATCGGAATGATTTTGTTAAACTTGAAAGTGTTCGGAAAAGATTTACAAGGATGTTGCCGGGGTTGGAGGATTTGTGCTGTAGGGACAGGCTGAATAGGCTGGGGCTATTTTCCCTTGAGCATTGGAGGTGACGTATGGCCTTATAGAGGTTTATAAAATCATGACAGACATAGATAGGGTGAACAGTCAAGGTCTTTTTCCCAGGGTAAGGGAGTCCAAAACTAGAGGGCATGGGTTTAAGATGAAAGGGGAAATATTTAAAAGGGACCTAAGGGACAGGTTTTTCACGCAGAACGTGGTGCGTGTATGGAATGAGCTGCCAGAGGAAGTGGTAGAGGTAGGTAGAATTACAACACTTAAAAGTCATCTGGATGGGTACATGAATAGGAAGGGTTTAGAGGGTTGTGGGCCAAATGCTAGCAAATGGGACTAGATTAATTTAGGATATCTGGTTGGCATGGACAAGTTGGACCAAAGGGTCTGTTTCCATGCTGTACACCTCCATGACTCTATGACTGAATTAGACAATATGTCTTGTCTATTAACAATCAAATTATCTTTGTCCAAGATGATTTCTGAACCAAAAGACATTTATGTCTCTGTTGCAGACTGCTTGTCTTGCATCTTGATACTAATGAATGACATCCTACATTTTTCAAATCATTGAAAATAAAGACAATAACTTCCATTTCACCACAGTCTGGTTAAGTGACGTTTTAGAGACAATGTCAGATTCGTGTATTACCTGTGCAGTTTTCAAAATGTCACTGGATTCATTCGTTCAGAACCAAACAACATCGATTTCATTTATAGCGCATGCTTTGCACCCACGACATCCTAACAGAAACCTTTTGAGAAAAATGATGAAAAATTGTGGAAAGGAGGTAGAGAACTATTTAGAACCAATAACAAGATGTAACAACAATAAAGTGCCTGAAATACAGCAAAATGTCTGAAGACACTTTACAGGAGTATTAGCAAACAACATTTAACACTGAGACACATAGAGATATTTTGACAGGATGCCAAACTCCTGGACAAAGGTAGGTTTTAAGGAGCTTTCTAAAAGTGGAAGGAGATCATAGAGTCATAGAATCTTAGAGATCTACAACACAGAAACAGACCCTTCGCTCCAACTTGTCCATGCTGACCAGATATCCTATATAAATCTAGTCCCATTTGCCAGTATTTGGCGCGTATACCTCTAAACCCTTCCTATTCACATACCCATCCAGATGCCTGAAAAGATGCAAAAAATGTTTACAGAATATTATTTCAGAGCATAAAGTCTCAGCATCTAAGGGCATGATTATTAATTGTGGATAGATTAAAAGCTGGAAGAGAATAGAATTAGATATCTCAGTGGGCTGTGGGGTGAAAATGATTGATAGAGAGGGGCAAATTACGGATGGGTTTAAAAAAAGGCTGATAATGTTAAAATTGAAGCACTGTGTAACTGGGAGCCAGCATAGGTCAACAAGGAAGGAGGTGATGGATGAACAGGACTTTTATGAATGTGAGACTTTATAAACTGGTAATGATTTACAATTTAACTGAAAGGAAAATTGAATGCCCTGAGTAAAGGTACAGTGACCTCATATTAACCTTCTGCCCAGAGATAGACCCATGTGATTTGCTTGTTAAGCGGAAAGAGGCAGAAATCTAAAGAAAATCAACTGCCAGTTTTCGTAACTGTTCACAAAAGAATAGCAGGGATAACAACGTGTAGAGCTGGATGAACACAGCAGGCCAAGTAGCATCACAGGAGCAGGAAAGGTTGACGTTTCGGGCCTAGATCCTTCATTAGAAATGGGGGAGGGGAAGAGGGTTCTGAAATAAATAGGGAGAGAGGGGGAGGTGGATAGAAGATGGATAGAGCAGAAGATAGATGGAGAGGACACAGACACGTCAAAGAGGCGGGGATGGAGGCAGTAAAGGTGAGTGTAGGTGGGGAGTTAGGGAGGAGATAGGTCAGTCCAGGTAGGACGGACAGGTCAAGAGGGCGGGATGAGGTTAGTAGGTAGGAAATGGGGGTGCGGCTTGAGGTGGTAGGAGGGGATAGGTGGGAGGAAGAACAGGTTAGGGAGCTGGGAACGAGCTGGGCTGGTTTTGGGTTGCGGTTGGGGGAGGGGAGATTTTGAAGCTTGTGAAATCCATATTGATACCATTGGGCTGCAGGGTTCCCAGGCTGAATATGAGTTGCTGTTCCTGCAGCCTTCGGCTGGCATTGTTGTGGCACTGCAGGAGGCCCAGGATGGACATGTCGTCTGAGGAATGGGAGGGGGAATTGAAATGGTTCGTGACTGGGAGGTGCAGTTGTTTATTGCGAACCGAGCACAGGTGTTCTGCAAAGCAATCCCCAAGCCTCCGTTTGGTTTCCCCGATGTAGAGGAGGTCACAACGGGTATTAATGTGGATTTCACAAGCTTCAAAACCTCCCCTCCCCCTACCGCATCTCAAAACCAGCCCAGCTCGTCCCCGCCTCCCGAACCTGTTCTTCCTCTCACCTATCCCCTCCTACCACCTCAAGCCGCACCCCCCTTTTGGAATTACTAACCTCATCCCGCCGCCTTGACCTGTCCGTCCTACCTGGACTGCCCTATCTCCTCCCTAACTCCCCACCTACACTCACGTTTACTGCCTCCATCCCCGCCTCTTTGACGAGTCTGTGTCCTCTCCATCTATCTTCTCCTCTATCCATCTTCTATCTGCCTCCCCCTCTCTCCCTTTTTATTTCAGAACCTCTTCCCCTCCCCCATTTCTGATGAAGGGTCTAGGCTCGAAACGTCAAGCTTTCCTGCTCCTGTGATGCTACTTGGCCAGCTGTGTTCATCCAGCTCTACACCTTGTTATCTCGGTTTCTCCAGCATCTGCAGTTCCTATTATCTCTGATACAAAAGAATAGCAGTTGGTTTTCTGGATACACAGACTTCGAGCTCCAGAGTGAGAGACAGAGGCAAAGGTTCTTAAGAAAACCAGAGGAAAAGACTATTTTGAATTATGCACTTGGCAGGATGCTGATGAGAACTGTTTCTTTGCTCAAACAGATGGGAGATTTTGGGACCAACGAGTCAGCAGAGGTGCCTTGCTGCTGGCAGCTAGCTTAGAAATAATCAGATGCCAGAGCTGAACAACTTTCAAAGGAAGCTGGAAGACTGACTTCAATTTGACAGGGAGAATGGAGTTGGCTGAAAAGCTGGTTGGAGTTAAGACTTAATCTTTTGTGCTAAGAGCATGGTGTAACCTAGAAACATATTTTTGTCGAATTAGTTAGTTATCAGCTCTCTCCTTCAGACCCCTGGGAAGTAGTCCATCCGGTCTAGGTCATTTATCCACCTTCAGGCTTCTCTGCTTCCCCAGCACCTTCTCCTTAGTGATGGTCACTACACTCATCTCTGTTCAATGACTCTCTCAAAGTTCTCGTATTTGCTTATGGTCTTCCACAGTGCAAACTGATGCAAAGTATCTATTCCGTTCCGCCACCATTTCTTTGTTCCCCACTGTACTTCTTCAGCCTTATTTTCCATCATCCAATGCCCACTCTTGACTGTCTCTTACCATATGGATATCTAAAAAAAATCTGGCATTCGTCTTTTATATTGTTTGCTAGTTTACTCTCATACATCATCTTTGTCCCCTGCCCCTCCATCCCATTGCTCTTTTTGTGATTCTTTGCTGGTTTTTAAAGGCTTCCCAATTTTCTATGGTTAGCACTGCTGCCTCACAGCACCAGTGACCTGGGTCCAATTCCACCCTCAGCTGACTGTCTGTGTGGAGATTGCACATTCTCCATTTCTCCAGGTGTGCCAGTTTCTTCCCACAGCCCAAAGATGTGCAGGTTGGATGGATTGGCCATGCTAAATTACCCATAGGGTTCAGGGATGTGCAGGCTAGGTTGATTAGCCATGGGAAATGCAGGGTTACAAGGATGAAGTGGGTCTGAGTGGTATGCTCTTCAGAGGATTTGTGTGGGCTGAATGGCCTGCTTCTGCAGTGTGGGGATTCTAATGGGGAAAATATGTTTTCTTTAGCTTGGCACATTTGTTGTCTGTCAACTATTGTTTGTTCTACTTTGATTCTAACTTCTTTGTTACAGGACAATCTTCCATAGAAGCATAGAAACTAGGAGCAGAAGTAGGCCATTCGACTGTTTGAAACTGCTCTGCTATTCAAAATGAGGTGGCTGATCCTCTATCTCAATGCCTTATTCCCTTTGTCTCCACATACCACTTGATGCCTTCAAAATCAAACAAAAATGATGTAGTTCGTTCTTGAATATATTCAGTGTTTTGAAACGTAAAATCTTGTCCTGCAATTCCTTCCATTGGTTGCGAGGAAATACATACTTTTAAGAACAAAATTATCACCCTCTTAGGAAACTGTAACAACTTGGCTGGCGTGACTTAGGAAATGGGAAGCAGAGTTTTTGATGACCATAAGATTAACTCAACATCTGAAGAAAATTGCAACACAGCTTCACGTTATTTTTTAAAGGTGATAATGGAATGTTGATGCAAGGGAATGGGCAATGGCGATGCCACTGAAGGTCAAAGAAATATACTTGGGCTTTTCTTTGCTCAAAATACTGCATCGATGTGGCATGCAGATTGCCTGGCACTTGTCTCCCAAACCTGGATATTGACTTGGTCCTGCGCCAGGCTGCTATAGTGTCATCGCACATTGAGGATCCCTCGGCAATTCTTTTAACATGATTTTAATCCTTTAGTCAGACCAGTGAAGATTTTCTTCCTTGAAACATTTCTGAGTGATTGCAACACAAGCCGGAGCTGACATTTTGCTCCGCAATTGTAAAAGTGCATCGAATAGTTTTATGTTTTAAAGTCAGCAGCATTTGCCATGTATCCGCAGTCATGTGGCAAATTAGGAATGTGGGTTTCGCCTCTCATTTTGAAAATGCAATTGGCAACTAATGAACTTGACAGTCCTTAATGCTTTCTAAGCCTCTTCCAGCTATTCATGAAGCCATTTCCCAATAACAGAGAGGAACGCTGCACAGAAAATTTTGCAAATTGCATGGCAATGTTACCAGATGCTAATCGGACTTTACTGCCAAAGCAGTCAGATTCCGGTTTGTATATGCTTGGGACTTCAAAGGGAGCTGGCTTAGGTATTATCATACCAGCTGTAGGAGCCCAGCTGCTCCAAAACAGAGCCAATAAACTGCTTATTGAAAGATTTCTTAACGTACACTACCTCTTTTGGCATAGTTTGGATTTTAAGTTGAAAATGAGAGGTAAAATAACCTGGAACGATATCCTGGGCTAACTTACCTCTTTGATCACAAGGTATGAAACACTTTATGAGGTTTTACTAGATCAAAGCTGCAGGTTCATGTTATTGTTCCTTTGGCTAATCTCATTTCAAGTTTGAGCCATTTGGGTTCATCAGTTCAAGCTTTTGATGCAGACTGTCTGTTGCACATCTTCAGATGTTTGTGTTTGGATCATGTTAAAATGAATAATCAGGTTCTTGTGGCATGTCCTTTCCGGGTCAGAAGACCTAGGTTCAATTCCCTTCTGTCCTGGAAGTGTGTCATAACAAGTCTGAACAGATAAATTAAAAATGTTAAAATTGATTACTGCCTAAATTTCTAAGGCTAAAATAAAAAAATTCCATGAACACTTAGGATAATTAAGTTAAAATAAGCTCTGCTAACATACTATATAGTGGGTGGCTCAGTGGTTAACACTACTGCCTCACGGCACCAGGGACTTGGGTTTAATACTGCCCTTGGGTGACTGTCTGTGTGGAGTTTGCATGTTCTCCCTGTGTTGGTGTGGGTTTCTTCCGGGTGCTCTGGTTTCCTTCCACAGTCCAAAGATGTGCAGGTTAGGTGGATTGGCCATGCTAAGTTACCCATCATGTCCAGGGATGTGAAGGCTGGGTGGATTAACCATGTGAACTGCAGGTAGGAGGGTGGGCTGTGGTAGGATGCTCTTTGGATGGCCAGCTTGAATGGCCTGCTTCCACACTGTAGGAATTCTATGATTCTCTAATTCAGCAAAATCACACAAGCTTTCTTTTACTATTACCACCCAGCAGGATTTGAAAATCACCTGTGACAAAGAATTTCCTAAAATACACTCATTGAACATAATCTGAAATAAAATAAATATACAACAGAAAGGAATACATTAAAGGAAACTTGCTTGGAAGGATCACTTTGGGTGACTAACCATAACATGGGGCTGAAAAGTGTGGGGTAGATCCTTCAGGAGCGGATTGGATTGTTTTGCACTATTACATTCTGTTAAGCCTATTGAAAATACACATGTGAGTAAAACACCAAATTTAATGGGCAGGCAGGAAGTTCTGTCCATGCTAGGACCCTCCAGGCTCCAACTTCTGGGCATGACATTTAAAAAACATGTGAGCAGCACGTGAGTCTCAGCATGACTCAATATCTGTTCATTACCACCATCCACTCCTGGAGATATCGCACACCAGGCAAAAAAAGGCAGTGCGGCAGTTGGCAATGAACCCACCACACTATGTCTACACCTAGCTTTCTGTATGAGTCAACATGTATTTTTGTCCCTGCAGTAGGCAGTCTCACAGGAGTTTGATGCCTGGCATCTTCATCAGATGCCATGTGTTCAATCAATATCTGTCATCATAGTCTCCAAGATGGCAAGAGGGTAAGACTCTGGAGCCAGAGTTCATCCACACTATCTATTTCTTTTCCTTGCTTTCTCTCTCTCTCTTCACATTTCTGTTTTCTTTGTTCTTTTATCTCCTGTCCTTGGGTGGTATCTGTGACATCTAAGGTGAAAGCCTATGTGGACTCCTGGCTTCAACGTGGGCCTGAACTCCCGGCCTCAGTGTGGACTCAGACTCCCAGCCTCAGAGTGGACTCTCACTCTCGGCCTCAGTGTGGACTCTCACTCCCAGCCTCAGCGCGGACTCTCACTCCCGGCCTCAGTGTGGACTCTCATCCCAGTTTCAGCGAGGACTCTCACTCCCGGCCTCAGCGTGGACTCTTACTCCCGGCCTCAGCGTGGATTCTCACTCCTGGCCTTAGCGTGGGCTCTCACTCTGGTTCTCAGCATGGGGTCTCACTCCCAGCCTCAGCGTGGACTCTCACGCTGGGTCTCAGCGTGGACTCTCACTCCCAGCCTCAGCGTGGACTGTCACTCTCGGCCTCGAAGTGAAGCCTGGTGCCATCTGGATTGAAAAGACTGTAATTCTGAACATCTATTTCTCCATTTTGCTAATGTATTGGTGGACTTCTTATATTTTTATTTTCTACTTTTTCCTAAGGATTTGTACTAAAGTATCTGTACCTAGGTACTTTGGGAGCTAAGATGGCACCCTAAGTGGCAACTTGTAAACTTTTCACTGTACGCATGTGAGTATGTGTGAAAGTAAAGCTAATTCTAATTCTAACTCATTTCTTTGCAACTCCCAATGTAGCACTACTTACACCACAGTGGAACCACCTCCTACAAAGGGAAAGTAGTGGAGGCAGGCTTAATTGAGGCATTCAAGAGGGCACTGGATGGTTATTTGGATAAAAATGGTGTGCAGCGATATGGGGAAAAGACAGGAAGTTATCATTATATTATAGAACCAGTGCAGGCAAGATGGGCCAAGTGATCTCCTTCTATGCCGTACTAACAATTCTGAGAGTCTGTGAACTCCGTCAGGCTTCACCTTTAAAATATAAAAGGAGCTACCGCAGTCAGCAGTTCATGTATCTTCTGGTCACTGTCCTTTCATTCACAGCTAGAACATACACATCTGATAGCTTTACATTAAAAGGCTCCATGGGACAAGGATACAACCACAAAAGGTGGATTCAGGTTGAAGACGTCCCAGGTATCTCTTGGCATATATATATATCATATAATGATTTATTGGTTTTCACAACTGCAGCTTGTCGACAACAATTTATTGTTGTCACCTTTGAGATTCAGTATTCATGTGATTTTGGTCTGATGAGTAAATGATAAAAAGTTTCAACAAGCATGTCTTTTTTTTTAGCAAAACTCAAATTCTGTTCTACTGAGCAACTACTGTGACATAAACAGAAGTTGCTGGAAAAGCTCAGCAGGTCTGGCAGCAACTGTAAAGAAAAATCAGAGTTAACGTTTCAGGTCCGGTGATCCTTCCTCAGAACTGAGCTTTTCCAGCAACTCCTGTTTTTGTTCCTGATTTACAGCACCAGCAATCCTTTCAGTTTTTACTACTCTGACATAGTTGAGAATGACCTGGGAGAGGTGTTCTGGGGAGTATTGAAGTGTTTTTTCCAAGACTCTTGGAACATTGGATACATTCCAAGGTCAGGAAGTATTATGCATGCATTGCAGAGATTTTCTGAGAAAAGAATCTGAAGAAAACACCCTGATGATGGAGCGGAAAGCCTTGGTTTCCTAGGTTACACATTCATTTGAGGAAGAAAGGAGGAGTTCGGTAAAAATGGTATTGAGGAAAGAAATGGAATCAGGTGCCAGGTCCAAATTAGTGTTACTCTTTTTCACAATATCTGAACCCAACCCTAAAATAAGCGCCATCATCAGCCTCCACCTTTCGTCTAACTGTAGCTGTTTTGTGTGCTCGTTGCCTATTTTATTGATTGTTCACTGCATGCAATTTTGTGTTCTGCCTTAAAGCGTTTAATGCAGATTAGCAAATGTGCAGACTCAACTGTCTTTAAAAAACAAATTTAATTTAGCAAGGGAAATCTATTTCATAAAAGACTCTAAATATTGCTTAGCTTTCCACATGTTAATGTAAAACATTCTTTAACCATTACAAATGTCAAAAAAATTCAACTTTACACTCAGCTTTTTAATTAGTGAAAAATAAAACTATTTTTAACATTCTTTGCTGAGAATGAAGAAACAGAACCATTCCATTGATGATTACAAGGGTGTTAATAATTTATAGCCTGGTAGACTGAGCATGTTTTAAAAGGAAAGTTGTTAATATTTTAACTGAGACCTAACTGAAGTAAACCATTAAGAAAGCAGCCTTCAGTTTTCTCGATATTGTTCTGGAATAAGCAAAGGATTTGTAAATCCTCACACTAGGAGGGGACACATTTTGTTCTTTTTATTTCAAACTTATACTTTATTCATAATAGTCTTTATATACATGCACACTCACTAAAGCAGTTTGGTTCTGTACAGTCTTAGCATATTGAGAACAAACATTGGAATTTGACTCTTCTGACAGTTCCAGAAAGTCCAAGGCATTTCTTACTTAAGCAAGATGCTATTTACATATATTTGAGGCACTGGGAGGGTTCAATAACTGAAGGGACTGCAATTATGCTTTGGCAGTAAGACACTAGACGTTGGTCTTTCCCAACTGTGCCTTGGCTTTAGTACATCTCTCAGCACATAGTCCTGGACCTTGGAATATGCCACTCTGCAACACTGGGTCGAGGTCAACTCCTGATTCTGCAAGACCAACAAGTTTTGGGCAGACCAAAGAGCATCTTTCACTGAGCTGACAGTCCTCCAGGCACAGTCAATGTTTGTCTCAGCGTGCTTCCTGAGAAACAGACCGAAGAGCACAGGGTCCTGCATCACAGAACTGCTCGGAATGAACCTCAACAAAAACCACTGCACCTCTCTCCAAACTTCCCTTATAGCAACACATTCTAGCAGGAGATGGGTGACAGTCTCTATACCACACCACACCCAACCGCCTCCCCCACCCACCACCCCGCAGCTCCTTCGAGGGTAGTGTGCAGTGGTGCAGAGATCATGAACGCACATGAAGGATCTCACAGGTAACGCCCTTCTCACCATCAGCCAAGCGATGTGAGAGGAGACATTATTTTCTCCTTTAACTCCTGCATGCTGAGATATTCTGAAAAAAGACAAGATGCAAGAGATAACCTGATGATCGAATTAAACCTTTTTTTTGGTAAAATATACACAGATAAGAATTTATTTGACATCTTACTTTAGCATGTAATTTCCGTGACTGTTCAAAAATGGGAGAATCAGTTTTGGAAAAGCATTTTGAGGGAACATTTTTGATGCACCCACACAGTTTACATTGACATCTTCAATGTTAAAGATTTGAAAGAGTGACAAAAATTATTCAAAGAAAGAATGCTTTTTTGGCCAGGAAGTGCTTGGCACTTATATGATCTTTTAAGAATCAAGAAATAGGAGTAGGTGTCGTCAGTTCAGCCCCTCAGTCAACCCTATTCAATGTGATTCTGGCAGAACTTCTGCCTCAGCCACACTTTGTCTCCCTCTCCATATTTCTTTGTTCCACTGAGACATCAAATTTATCTATCTTGTACATACTTAACAAAAGCATTCACAGACCTCTGGGTAGAGAATTTCACAAACTCCTGGAACGAATTGGCTGCCTCATAAGGAAAGGATGGGCTTGTATCTGTTGCAGTTCAGAAGAGGAAAAGACAACTGATTGAAATGTACAAGACCCTCGAGCATCAGGGCATTACTGTGGCTCATTGCCTAGGACTGCAGCCTCACAGTGCCAGGGATCCAGGTTCAATTCCACCCTCGGTCGACTGTCTGTATGGGTTTCCTTCGGGTGCTCCAGTTTTCTCCCAAAGTCCAAAGATGTGCAGGTTAAATGGATTGGCCATGTGAAAAGCAGGGTTATAGGGATATGGGGATTGATCTGGGTGGGATGTTCTTCGGAGGGAGGAATGGGACGTAGGGATTCTATGAAGATCTTGGAATGGGTCTTGTCTCAGGGACAATTGAGTCAATATTGGTGCTTGGGCACAGCGCTGAAAGTCACCTAGTAACAGTGTGATCATAACTCATCAAGGGTCAGTCTCTTGGGAAGATAGTTACAGGAGAATACGGATTTCAACCTCAGGTGAAGGATTCCTTTATTCTGAAGGCTGGAAGTCAGCTTGCTGGTCAGTGAAAAGTGGACAAAAGAATTCTTTCACTCTGAGAGCTGCCAAACAACCAGCATCAAAAGGAAACAGGTCAAAAGAATTTAATCTACGCTGTCAAGCCAAGAATCCAAAAATTGACATCTCTTCCTCATATTCCCCAACCCTCACCCCACCCTCTGATTTCTGGGATGTGACAATTATAAACACCTTCAAGTAGGAAGATATATCATACTGTAGAAACTATCTAGATATTTCCCTGTTATCCACAGCAGGTAAAATCCTGACCCACATTTTCTGGAACTGCCTACTTTCTGACACTGAGGGAATCCTGCTCTAATGTTAGGAAATCCAAGAAAAGTTCTGAGAACAGCATTTGATTTTGTCAATTATGAGGTTTTGTGGATTTGGTCTCTAGAGTTTTGAATGTCAATCCCGCAACTGCTTCATGACAATATGACTGCAACTGTCTTGAGTGGGAGAACTGACACAGATGCCGTCAAAACCTGGATCGATGTCAAGCAATGCTGTTTATAACTCCCATACTATTTACAATCTGCACTGAGTAGTTATTCAACTTCATCAAAGATCAACAGTCCTCTAGTGTGAGTATGAAATACCACCGAGATGGAAAACTCTTTAACCTTACTTGGTTCTGCTCCAAAACTAAACTGATCAGTTTAGATATACAGGGCCTGTAGACCGCATGTGACTGCAGAATCATTGCTCACTCTGTACCAGATTTGCAATTTGCTCTCAATCTCTTCAGTTCTGCATTTTAGACATTTAGTCTTTATCGAATGTTGGCAAAAACAATATTTACATCAGCCCAGACCTGCTGAGTCAAATATTCCATCTTCCACATTTGTTGAGGGAGAGTCTCTGGAATATGTTGAACAAAGTTCACAAATGACACTAAAATGAGTGTCATTTTAGACAGTTGCACATATGAGAATGCTGCTGACTTTGAAACTGGTCCACTTTCCATTTCGAGGATTTTTTTCAGCAAAGTGAACAGAAGACACTGAAAGTCTGCAGGGGAATATAGATAGGTTAAGTGAGTGGTTAAGCGTCTGGCAGATGGAGTACAATGTTGGTTAATGTGAGGTCATCCATTTTGACAGGTAAAGCAGAAAAATTGACTATTATTTCAATGGTGAAAAATTGCAACATGCTACAGTGCAGAGGGACCTGGGTGTCCACGTGCATGAATCATAAAAAGTTGGTTTGCCAGTGCAGCAGGTAATTACGAAGGAAAATTAAATATTGTCCTTCATTGCTAGAGGGATGGAGTTTAAAGGCAGGGAGGTTATGCTGGAGCTGTATAGGGTGCTGGTGAGGCCACACATGGAGCACTGTGTGTAGTTTTGGTCTCCTTATTTGAGAAAGGACTTACTGGCACTGGAGCGGGTGCAGAGGATGTTCACTAGGTTGATTCCGGAGTTGAAAGGATCGATTTAAATGGAGGGATTGAGTTGCCTGGGGCTATAGTCATTGGAATTGAGAAGAAAAAGGGGCATCTTATGGAAACATATATAATTATAAAGGGAATAGACAAGATAGAAGCAGGGAGGTTGTTTCCACTGGCAGGTGAAAGTAGAACTAGGAGGCATAGTTTAAAAATATGGGGGAGCAGATTTATGACTGAGTTGAGGAGGAATTTCTTCACCCAAAGGGTTGTGAATCTATGGAATTCTCTGCCAGTGAAACGGTTAAGGCTACCTCGTTGAATTTTTTTTAAGGCGAAGATAGATTTTTGAAAAGTAAAGGAATTAAGGATTATGGTGAGCAGGCAAGTAAGTGGAGCCGAGTCCAAGAAAAGATCAGCCATGATCTTATTGAATGGCAGAGCAGACTCAATGGGCCAGATGACCTACTCCCACTCCTAGTTCTTATGTTCTTATTTCACATAACACGGCAACTACCTCATTCAAAATGTTACCATTGATAGAGAGATCCAACAGCAGATCAGCTGTGCCAACTCACTTGTATTCTCAGACTCATATCAAAGAAAACTTATGTTTTCATAACCACTTGACTCTGTCAACAAAACTGTAAACTTGCAGGGCTTCTACTGCAATAATGACAGGTTGTGGAAGCAGTCAAGCAGCACTAATATTAAGTCAACAAAAAGTGAATTAGAAACCACCCATCTTTTGGAACTGCGGGTTGGATTTACAAAAAAATTAAATTCCTATGGATCTAAATGTCTGATAGCTTGACAGTTCCACTGTGATCAGTCACCTTTTACAAATATTCATGTCTATTCTGAAGATTCCAAATGTGTAACAGCCCTCTATAAAAGGGCATCTCTCCCATTCGAAAAGTCTACATTACCTCTCCACAGGGTATATTACTCCACCAAATAATTCCAGCAGCTTTAAACCATTTTGCTCAAACATCTAAAGCCCACAAGTTGTATTCTGAAAAAAATCCTCGAAATGGAAAGTGGACCAGTTTCAAAGTCAGCAGCATTCTCATATGTGCAACTGTCTCTTTGAACCAGGGGTGAACAAAAAATTCAACATGACAAGCTCCTTTCCCTTTCAGGTCAAAAATGGCAGTTCAGCTGTGAAACATCCAGATGCTGTGAGTGGATCTGGGCTCACACATTAGGAACGATATATTAGCCGTGGAAGGAGTACGATGTAGGACTTCAAGTGTTAAACTATGAGGAAAGTTTTATTCAAATTAAGCCCATTTACTCTAGAATTTTGAAGGTTAAGGGGTAATCTGATCGAAGCCTTCAAGATATTAACAGGAAAAAACAGGGTAGATAGAGATAAACTGTCTCCACTGATTGGAGATTCTCGAATTTGGGAATATAATCTGGGAATCAGGGCCAGACCATTCAGAACAGATATTAGGAAGCACTATTACACACAAAGGGTGGTAGATGTTTGGAACTGTCTTCCACAAATGGCAGTGGATGCTGGATCAGTTGTTAATTTGTAATCTGAGATAGATACATTTTTTGCTAAGCAACGCTATCAAAGAATATGGGCCAAAGGCAGATATATGATGATCTCAGCCATGATCTCACTGAATGATGGAACAGGCTGAAGAGTCTGAATGGCTCATTCCACTCTTCCTACGTTCCCAATCAGGAGAGTTGTGCCATTTTGGCTAAGTGATGGAGCTCTTCTGTCTCCCCAAAAATTCAGGCTTACGTCTACAATGGTGCAATTATCTGTTTCTCCTTTTGCGTTCAAATTTTCAACCTAACACTTGATCTGCACCTTGCTCTCCATGTTTTTAAGGATCCGTAGGTCAGCCAAAGCACAATTGTTATTACTCCATTTCTTTGAATTACAGAGACAGTTTAAAGCGTAACTATCTCACAATCAACTTTGGAACAACTTCTCATGGAAAATTATGTTCTGTGAAATATTCTTCTGAAGCAAGAAGTGAACTACAGCTTTGTATATTTCATTAAAATAAAAGCAAAGTACTGTGAATTCTGGAGATCTGAAATAAAAAAAACTGAAAGTGCTGGAGAAACTCAGCAGGTCTGGCAATATCTGTGGAGAGAGAAACAGTTAATATTTCGAGTCCAATATAACTGAAGAAGGGTCCTAATTTTCCTGACATTTTCTCCAATTCCTCAGAGTAAATAACATTATCTCTAAGGCCTTACATCCTAAGACTATCCCAAGTTTGACTGTATGGAGTTATTTGCTGACAGTTGTGCAGTGACAGAGAACTACAGTAATTCTAGGATAGAAATGAATAAGTTGCTCAGAAGTTGCTGAAAGTGCCTCCTGTCAGACTACAGATAAATCCAGTTGTGATTGATTTTCTCCACAATTAGGAGGCCAGGTGAAACTCTTTAATAAATGACATTTTGGGTTGCAACTACCAAAAGTGAAATCAGACCCGAATAGCAGGTTCAGAAGGAGCAGCCTGGGGATTTATAAGAAGTTCTTTGAAAGTGACCATGATTAGAGCTGATTATACAAAGCACTAATGAAGTTGCTTCTATGAGAACCACTTACACCTTAGATTAATGCATTAATTCTTATTTCTCAGGAACTACTAATGAGAGCAGCACCAAGCTTCAGGGATGAACAGCCCTAAGTGGCAAAGAGAATTCGGTTAAACTGAATTAAGTGTGAGCTTTCATGATCTCAGTTCAGCAGTAAACTGAACTGTTTTTCCAATTATACTTAAGATCTTCAAAGTAGTAATGAACATATTTGAAACAAGACTACGTTCCAAAGGAATAAACATTTAACCCTGCCTTGATTAATCTGTAATCTTTTCAGGATTAAAAATGGGACAGAACACCATGTCAGTCATAGCTAAAAGAAATAAAGACTGCAGCACAGTTCATGTTCCCAGGTCTGCAGTCAGTTAAGGACTTTTTGAAATGTAGTTCCTATGTAAGAAGCCTTGGTAAATTTCTGCAGTTTTTCTTGCTGGTAGTACACACTGTTGCCCCCTGAGGCACTGATGTATGTCGATCTAGGCTCAATCAAGTAGGCAGCTTTGTCCTGGATGGTAGCAAGTGTCTTGAATGCTGTTGGAGCTGCATCCACCCAGGCAAGTGAAGAGTATCTAATCACAATATCAACTTCTGCCTTGTAGATGGTGGACACAGTTTGGGAGTCCAGAGTTGAAATTCCCAGCCTCTGACCTGTTCTTGTAGCTGCAATGCTTTTATGACTAGATCAGTTCAGTTTCTGGTCAATTATAATGCCTAGGACATCAATGGTGGGAGATTTAGTGATGTTGATGCCATTGAATGTCATGGGGGAGAGGTTAGTACTCTCTTGCTGGAGATGGTCATAGCTTGGTGTAGTACAAATGTTACTTGACACTTTTTGGCCCAATTTGGACAAAGATTGCTTCAGTATCTGTGGAATCGTGAATGTTGCTGCACATTATGCAGCCATCAGTGAACATTCCCACTTCTGACCATGTGATAGATAAGGTCATTGATGAAGCAGCTGAAGATGGTTGGGCTTACATCACTACCCTGAGGAACTCCTGTAGAGATGTTCTGGAGCTGAAATGATAAACACAACTATTTTCCTTTGTGCCAGGTATGACTCCAACCACGGGAGATTTTTCCCCCAATTCCTATTGATTCCATTTTTACAAGGGCTCCTTGATGCCATAATTGGTCAAATGCAGATTTGATGTTAAGGGCTGTCACTGTCACCTCACCTCTGGAGTTTAGCTGTTTTGTCCATGTTTGAGCCAAGTCTGCAATGAGGTCAGGAGCTGAGTGGCCCTGGCAGAACCCAAACTGGGCATCACTGACCAGGTTATTGTTGAGCAGGTGCTGCTTGATAGCGCTGTTACTGACACCCTTCATCGCTTTACTGATGATCGAGAGTTGACTGATGGGTGGTAATTGGCTGGGTTGGAATTTGTCCTGCTTTCACCATTTGGGACATACCTGGGCAATTTTCCACATTGTCTGATAGATGCCAAAGTTATCGCTGCGCTGGAACAGCTTGGTTAGGGGAACAGCCAATTCTAGAGAATAGTTCTCAAGTACTATTTCCAGAATGTTGCTAGGGACCACAACCTTTGCAGTATCCGGTGCCTCCTGGTGTTTTCTCGATCTCATGTGAGTGAAGATTGTTACGAAAACTTCAGCCTTATCTTTTATGGTGGGTTTCTCCATCATTGGAGATGGAGATATTTGTGGAACCTCCTTCCCCAGTGAGTTGTTTAATTGTCCACCATCATTCATGTCTGGAAGTGACAGGACTGCAGAGCTTAGGTCTAATCTGTTGGTTGTGGGATTGCTTAGCCCTGTCTATCACTTGCTGCTTATGCTGTTTAGTATGCAAGTAGCCCTGTTTTGTAGCTTCACCAGCTTGATTCCTCACTTTTAGGTATGCTTGGTGCTGTTCCTGGTATAGCCTCCTGCACTCTCCTTTGAACCAGGGTTAATCTCTTAGTTTGATGGTAATGGTTGAATGGGGAACATGTGGGCCATGAGGTTGCAGATTGTGCTGGACTACAATCCTGGGGCTGCTGATGGCCCACAGCTTCTCATGGATGCCCAGTCTTGAGATGCTCAATCTGTTTGAAGTTGTTCTCATTTAGTATGGTAATAGTGCCACACAACGTGATGGAGGGGATTATCAGTGAAGTCAGACTTAGCACCCAAAACAACTGCACCGTGTTTATTGTACTGATACTGTCAGGAACAGATACATATGCAGTAGTCAGATTGGTGAGAATGACGTCAAATGTGTTTTTCCCTCTTGTTGGTTCCCTCACCACCTGCTGCTGACCCAATCTAGGAGCTGTATCCTTCAGGACCCCACTAGCTCGATCAGTAATGCTGCTGCCGAGCCACTCCTGTTGGTGGACACTGAATTCCCCGCCCAGAGTTTATTCTACATCCTTGCCACCCTTAGAACTTCTTCCATGCGTTCTTTAACATGGAAGGGTACCCATTCATGAATTAAGGGAGGACAGTACATGATAATCAGCAGGAGATTTCCTTGTCCATGTTTAACATAATATCATGAGAATTGATTGGGTCTGGAGTCAGTGTTGAAGGCACCCAGTGAACTCCCTCTTGACTGTATACCTTTTTTTGTCACTTTTTCTGGCCCTGTCCTGCTCATAGGAACATAAAATCCCTACGGGGGCGGAGGGGCAGGGAAAGCAGGCCATTTGGCCCATCAAGTACATGTTGACTCTCTGGAGAGCATCCCACCCAGGCCCACATTCCCCTACCCTACCCTATCCTTGTAACCATGCATTTACCATGGCTAACCCACCGAACCTTCACATCGTTGGACTTTGGTCAGAAACCAGAGCGCCTGGAGGAAACCCACACAGACAGTCACCCAAGGGTGGAATCAAACCCATTTCCTTGACACTGTGAGGCTGTATTGCTAACCACTGAGCCACCGTACTGCCCCTAATTAGTGGGACTGAAATAGTTTCCATTACAACTACACAACATCCTGAATAAAGTAAAAGATTTTTTTGTTCTGTGACATAAAAATATGCGTTGCCATCCTCCCTAGTATTGCGGCCTTTTCAAAATATACAATTCTCATCCTTCATTTAAATCTTTAATGTAATTAAAGAAATTTACAAAATCTGAGGAAAGAGAAATTCTTTTCTATTTTGCTTTGACGTAAAGGTGCAACTAAAGATGCATTCTAATTTATTCTTTACACACTATCTCATTGTTCCTGTTTTGAAAATCAGCAGCTCAAAAGCTGAGTGAATGGATAACTGAGATAATAGGTACTGCAGATGCTGGAGAATCCGAGATAACAAGGTGCGGAGCTGGAGGAACACAGCAGGCCAAGCAGCATCATAGGAGCAGGAAAGCTTGACGTTTCGGGCCTAGACCCTTCATCAGAAATGGGGGAGGGGAAGACGGTTCTGAAATAAATAGGGAGAGAGGGGGAGGCGGATAGAAGATGGATAGAGGAGAGGATAGGTGGAGAGGAGACAGACAAGTCGAAGAGGCGGGGATGGAGCCAGTAAAGGTGAGTGTAGGTGAGGGGGTAGGGAGGAGATAGGTCAGTCCAGGGAGGACGGACAGGTCAAGGGGGCGGGATGAGGTTAGTAGGTAGGAGATGGGGGTGGGGCTTGAGGTGGGAGGAGGGGATAGGTGAGAGGAAGGACAGGTTAGGGAGGCGGAGATGAGCTGGGCTGGCATCCCAAAACCATCTCCTCCCTACCCCCCCACCTACACTCACCTTTACTGGCTCCATCCCCGCCTCTTCGACTTGTCTGTCTCCTCGCTACCTATCCTCTCCTCTATCCATCCTCTATCCGCCTCCCCCTCTCTCCCTATTTATTTCAGAATGGATAACTGCTTCACACTACCTTGAATATGACTGAGCTGTGAAATGGAGATCATTGATGGTTCTCTTGTTCAATCTTGCTTGTCAGAATTAACTGAGATGACTAGTACAGGGACAAAATAGACATATGTGATAGAATCAATCAAAGCAGAAATAGGTTTTGAAACAGGGTCTGTCTACTGAGGTAAAAGGTACTGCAGATGCTGGAGAATCCGAGATAACAAGGCGTGGGGCTGGATGAACACAGCAGGCCAAGCAGCATCATAGGAGCAGGAAA
>JAHRHZ010000271.1:10560001-10658213 GCA_024137785.1 Ginglymostoma cirratum
AGACCCTTCATCATTTCTGATGAAGGGTCTAGGCCCGAAACGTCAAGCTTTCCTGCTCCTATGATGCTGCTTGGCCTGCTGTGTTCATCCAGCCCCACACCTTGCATCCCAAAACCAGCCCAGCTTGTCCCCGCCTCCCTAACCTGTCCTTCCTCCCACCTATGCCTTCCACCAACCGCAAGCCCCACTCCTATCTCCTACCTACTAGCCTCATCCCGCCCCCTTGACCTGTCCGTCCTCCCTGGACTGACCAATCCCCTCCCTAACTCCCCACCTACACTCACCTTTACTGGCTCCATCCCCACCTCCTTGACCTGTCCGTCTCCTCTCCACCTATCTTTTCCTTTGTCCATGTTCTATCTGCCTCCCCATCTCTCCCTATTTATTTCAGAACCCCCTTCCCCTCCCCCGTTTCTGAAGAAGGGTCTAGGCCCGAAACGTCAGCCTTCCTGCTCCTCTGATGCTGCTTGGCCTGCTGTGTTCATCCAGCTCTACACCATGTTATCTCAGATTCTCCAGCATCTGCAGTTCCTTCTATGTCTAGTTACACATTACTTTGATGTGATCGACATTGTACAGAGACTTCAAGAAAGACCAGATGTTAGGTCTTTCACGATCATAAGTTGTTCTCAACACAAATCCATATGAAGTCAGCACAGCGTGTGGTATTTATGGAACTCCTCAGTACTTAACGCTTTCCAGATCTATATACAACTGTGATGTTCAAGGCACCTTGTTGAATTGCTAGAGTGCAAACTAGAGATTGTATATACTGCGCACATTGTATTGCAATGGTGGAGAAAGTGGATATTAAATTCACTGGTGGAGGCAATGATAAAGCAGTGATGATGTTGTGCTTCTTCAATGCTTTTGATGAGTATGCAATTACTTTCCTGATTGTAGGTGATGAACACAGAGAAAACTAGGAGAACTGGAAGTCCCATACAACTTAAGAGGTCAAAGTAAATACTGGACTTCTCAGGAAATATCATTAACCAGCACAGAAAATAATCAAAACAGCTAAACGAATGCTAATCATCATAGAGTGTGGAAGCTACACTTCAGCTGTACCCCTCCCTTAACCCTAACCCTAGCCCTAACAATGGTAAGGCAACACTTGATGTATTGTGAGGAATTCTGTCACTGTGGAGTTGTCAGTGAAGAGTCTCATTTCTGAGCAAACTACATAAGGAAGGTCACCAAAGTATTAGCTGAAGATGTTCTCATGAAGGACATTTCCCAAAGGAATCCCTGCAGTGATGTGCTGGAGCTGTGGTGATTGGCCTCTGACAGTCATCATAAACATTTGTTCTGTCAACTGTGTCTGCAGGCCTGTGACCCATAACGATCTCAGTTATGTTACAGTTTCTTGCTGTCCATACTCAGGGGGCTGCCTTCTGAATCAGTATACGAGAATGATGCCTTGAAACCATTCTTATCTCCTGCTATTTTAACTTACATTTGGCTTGTGCAGCGATTTGGTTAACTTCAGTCCCAAATTTATTTTTATCATCAATACATCGACAAAACAAATTCTGTGGTGAGAGCAAACAAGTTTTTCTAAAGGGGCTTTCAAAGAGGCAAATGTCACAGAATGCTTGAAGGAGCATAACCAGCTGAGGATAGAGATATTTTAGGAAGAGTGATCGTTGGGTTTTAAGATGGCTCTTAATGAGAGGAGAGAGATGGAAGAGTCGAGGAAGATATTCCCTGTATATGAGACTAGGCCCGGTGAAGGTATGGCTGCAAATCATGCATTGAATGGGAGGAGGGCAGACAAGAGGCAGGGTTGAAAGAGTAGTCTACATGTGGAATGTGGTTTTAGGGCCAAATAAGTTACAGAAAAATAAGGAAGGGCAGGACAATCAATAGATTTAAAATCAAGGTTTAGAAGGTTAAAATTAAAGCATTAGGATCAGAGACCAATATAGGTCATTTATAGAGGTGATGAGTGAGCAAGGTTCACGATAACACATGAGAGGATAAAGATTAGTGACTGGGCAGGTGACCACTTGAATAGTCAAAGGGTGAGGTTGGAAAAGCATGGGTGGAGCAGAGACAGAGGAGGTGCAATTAGGCAGACATACAACCATATGAAATAGGAGCCGAAGTAGACCATCCAGCCCATCGAACCTGAACCATCATTCAATAAGATCATGGCTGGTCTGCGTATGCTTTGAACTTCACTTTCCCATCTGATACCAATAATTTTTAATTCTCTTCGTTCCAAGGTTGCACATCCTTCTGAAAGAAATAAAATCACATAATCCCTTTCTTGAAAAGACAACTCCTAATTTTAAAACTGTGCTCTCCTAGTTCTGGACTTACATCCACCATGTCAAGACCATTCAGGATATTATACACTTCAATCAAGTCACCCCATAGTCTTTGAAAACCCAATAGAGACACCTCCAGCCTGTCGAACCTATCCTCATAAGAAAACCACTGATTCAAGGCATCAAGCCAGTAAACTTCTTTTGAAATGAGTCCAATGCATTTGCAATCTTTCTTAAATAAGGAGACAAAACTGTAAGCAGTATACAAGATGTGATCTTACCGGTTCCCTGTATAATTGAAGCATAATGTCCTTACTTTTATTTTCAATTTCTCTTGTAATAAGAGATGGCATTAGCTTTAAATAAAGTTGTGAAGAAGGGACACTGGACTAACACTGCTTTCTCTCCATAGATGCTGCCAGACCTGCTGAGTTTCTCAAGCAATTTCTGTTTTTTTTATTTCATTAGCCTTGTTGATTATGTGCTGTACCTGCACAGTAACCTTTTGTTACTCATGCATCAGAACATCTAAACCCCTCTGCCCCTCAGAATCCTAAAATCTCGTGATTCACAGTGGTAGAATCCATACCTCTGGACCAGAAAGTCTATGTTCATGTCCCACCTATTCCAGAGATCATTTCTGAACAACTTGATTGAAAAAAAACTCCTTCTCCATGACAGTCATCAAGTTAACTACCTAGAGTCATTTGTCGCCTGCCTCTCTTCCTTCTTAAATAGAGGTTTTACATTTGCTACTGTCCAGGTGGAACTTCTCCTGCACCTAGAGAATCTGAAAAATTGGCACCAATGCATTCACTACCCAATTTCTATTAAGACCCTAGGACAAAGTCCACCTGGAGCTGAAGACTTGTCAGGCCATAGCTCCATTGGTGTGTTTAGTAACAGTTCCCTTTTAATTGTAATTTCAGTAAGGTGAAGAAAATATGTAGAGAATGAAGCTTTCAGCATCTCAATGTTGAGAATCTTTTCTTCCAATTTCACCTCTAGCCTCAAATGGTGACTTCAGAATCTTGGCATAAGCCATGCATATTTCCATGTATTTGCATCTCATTAAAGTCCAAACTCGTCTCATTTATATATAAGTCACTTGCAATTCTCCGCTCTTACCCCAAAGAACTAGACTAGGCAAACTCCCAACACAAAAACCAGAGCAGCTAACTGGCTGCTGCAGCTTGTCCCAGCCATTGTGCAACTTCACAACAACGTCACTTCATGCTCCATCAATACTATTGACCTTAACCCTACACCAACGCAAGTCTCATCAGCAAACCATCAGCCTCATCATATCACCAGACTTGCTCTTGGACAAGCTCACACATTACTTCGGTTCTTCAATACTTTACCTTGGAGTTCAGGGACACCTCTGACTTCTAAAGCTCTGCCAGCTCAACAAACACACACGCACATCTCAAGCATCTACACAGGATGCAAGTTATGGCTCAGAGCTTGTTTTCCTAATGCTCACTGACTGATTTGGAGTCTGCTAGCTTCTTGTACATTTTATATTGCTTTCTTAATGCTCCCTCACTCAGCTCAACACTGACCTACACGCTGCCAGCCTCTGTGTGAGTCACGTTGCTTCCCTAGCACACAAGATTTTCTGTGCTCAGTCACAAGCTGACAGCATCTGCGGCTTTTATTGCTGTTTACTCAGGCAGCTTGTCACAGGACGGGGGATGCACTGAGGGGCTGGCCATGTTCACTGTACTGCACTGTGCTACATCAACCTCACACCTATAGCGGTTTCACAGCAACACGCACCACAAGCGAATGGCCACATCTGAAAGTCAAAAGAAAGCAGTCTTTAATGGGGGACTATGCACAGTTAGGATGTGGAGCCATAGAAAGTCAAGGGCTCATGTGATTCCAGTCCAGAAGATTGGCAATGGTCAGTCAGAAATTTGGTCTTACATGAGTCCGGGAATCGTTGTCCAAACAGTCTGAGATTTGGGCTATGGTCAGTCCTGCAGGAGAAGTGTGAGCCGGAATCACGGGCAGGTGAGCCAAGACGCTGGCTGAGGGATGGGTCAATTTATCTTGCAAAGAGACAGAGGGAGGGTTGACTGTGATGGAAGTGTTTGGATGAGCTGGAAAGGCATTCAGGTGCACCCAGTGAGTGAGTAGGAAGCAGAGTGGGAGAGAAACAGTGAGTAGTTTGGCAGCTGAGTCAGAGCTATTGAGTGAACATTCTACCTGTGAAAGAGAGAGCTGCAGAGCTTTGCTGAGGGCTGTGTGCAGGGACAACATTCGAATGAATATTAGATCTTTGAGTGTGAAGTATCAGAGAAAAGATGGCAGCATTTACCCTTGTATAATGTAAATAATCATTCACCTTCTTCGTACCTACACTGCTGAGTGTCCTCCTTCACCCACGAGAAAACACAGAACTAGGCTAAAATTTGGACCAGTCCAACTTGATCCAGTGGTTTAGCCCCTTTGGCAGTCTACAGGAAAAAGCTCTGCACTTCTCTCCACTATGCTTTAGACCAACATCACCAAGTCCCTGTCTGTAAAGCAGTGAGTGAGCTTTTCCTTCCTTTAGCTCATGATTTTGGTGACAATGGTTGAGTATTAAACTGAGGTTGTTCCTGGCTTGCAGCATCTAAAATACTGTGAAACTGAGCTTTAAATCTGGCATCAACAGCGTGGCTGGTGCAAGTTCCTGACTGTGGTGAGCACGTCTACTTTTCTGGTCATGTGATTCCGAGACAGGCAACCCTTCAGCCTGATTACAAAGTTATCAGACTGTTGAATGGACTCTAGCCTCAAATAATGAAGCCTACAATGTAACCTGTGTTTGATCTGTACATCCTTTGTTTGCTGTGATCTGCCTGTATCGCTCATAAACAAAGCTTTTCACTGTGTTTCACCACTCATCACAATAAAATCAAAATCAAAAAATAATGAGATGGGTAGCACAGTGGCACAGTGATTTACAATACTGCCTCACAGTGCCAAGGACACCGGTTCGATTCCGGTCTTGGTTAACTGTGCGGAGTTTGCACATTGTCTCCGTGTCTGTGTTGGTTTCTGAAGGGTGCTCCAGTTTCTTCCCACAGTCCAAAGATGTGTAGGGTAGATGGATTGGCCATGCTAGAAATCGGCCTTAGCGTTCAGAGATGTGCAGGCTAGTTGGGTTAGCCATGGTAAATGCAGGATTATGGAGTTAGAGTGGGGGCTTGGTTCTGGACCGGATGCTCTTTGGAGGGTCAGTGTAGACCGGATGGGCAGAATAGCCTCTTTCCATACTGTAGTGATTCTAAGAGTGGAAGACTGAGGTGAGAAAAATGTTGCAGTGAGCTATGATATACTGGGTGCCCCAGATATCACTTGACAAAACACTTTGAAAATGGAAAAATTCTGCCCTAGTTATGTATAATGTAATTGTGCGACTGAGGACTTGCATGCTATCTTTCAGAGAGCAGACTGAAAAATTGTCTTCTGAAATGAGACTAATCGTAAGCCAATAAAATTAGTTAACGTACAAATGCACAGAATATAAATTTCACAGGAAGCTTTAGTCAAATTTCATATTGTACCCTATAACAAGGAAAATAATACATTTGATTATTGACTCTCTGATTGGGTGCTAACTCACTTGGCAAGTCAGCAACCTCTGAAGTGATTGGTGTTCATTTTTATAGCACAACACCTTGCTGTCTCATTCTACTTCAGACACAAACTTGAGGCAGAAACTGGAAAAGATAAATGCTGCACCTCTGCCCCCTTCCTCTCTTTCAAAGAGGAGTCTGACAAGCTGGCAATAAGCATTCCATTGTAAACAGCATCCAAGTTTGCAATATCCATCAGTCTGGAGAGCAGGTCCTTCAGAACTGAATCTAACTTTATACTGATAATATGAAAGATGCGCAAATCCACTTCAGATCAAATAGGTGAAGATTTTGAGCTGTTACTGCAATCTGCAGTTGATCCTTTGGAATTAACAATGTACAAGAAGCTGCTAACTCTTTAATTAATGGAAGAAAACTCATCAACAAGCCGGATTACTTGGGAAAACTTGCAAATGTATGCCTTCCCTAATAACAATCCCATTGTACCAGTGCCTATCCTGTCGTAGACCTGCAATGTGAGTATTTCTTTCATTTTAATTACTTGTAAACATTACACAGTTCAACCTTCCAATAAAATGAAAATGGCTCATTAGAGAAAGGCTGAAGTGAAATCCCTGTCTCCACATTACAGTATAACATTAATGGGGGTTTAAGAAGGTGGACAATAGGAACAGGAGTGGACAATGCAACATGTCATGGTTGAACTTTTGACACAGCTCCAATCCTTACCAAATCCCTCACTTACCCAAGAGGCCAAAAATCTGTGTATCATAGATGTAAATGTACTCAATGCTGGAGCATCCACAACCCGCTGGAGTAGAGAATTCCAAAGATTTATCACAACTCTTCAAGTTAAGAGATCTCACCTCTTCTCAGTCCTCAATGTTCCTTTATCTGAGACTGTGTATCCATGTTCTAGACTCCCCCAGCAAAGGAAACAAGTTCGGTGTCTTGTTCAGAATCATGTGTACATCAGTTAGATCTCCTCACATTCTTCTAAACTGCAGAAAGCCAATGTCAAAGTATTGTCTTCATGCTGTCTTTCTTGAGATCCATGGTTCTCCTCAGTTCCAACGTTTACCACTTGATTCATCACAAAAAGCAATTCATGTACATCACAATCGTAATGGGACAATGTTTCTGTGGTTCTTTAGCTACCTCACAACCTTTACAGTGATATGGATGACATATAATTTCCTGTGGTTCACATCTCCAAAAACAATTGTAGTTTCTGTTTTATAACCCTGATCCACACACACTGCTCCGCTCCTAGCTCTGTTAGATTCCTCACATTAAGACTGCAATGCATAGCCTGCCATGTGTAATCAGATTGCTTTTTATCATGTAGCATTTGGAAATCATGAAGATTTAATTGTGGAACCAATTTCTTAGGCAAGACGGCGAGCTGACATTTTAGCTTTGTGAAAACTCTAGACCACAAAGTAGGAGGGTGGACCTATAATTCAACAGTGCTGTTTAGAAGTCGGAATTATTCTTCAAGAAGTTTCTACCTGTTCTGACCCTACATGCAGCACCCCCACCTCCATCTCCCTTCCCTCACTTTCCCTGCCCCCAATCCCACCTGCACTACCATTATCAGATTGAGGGAACCACGGTGAGCTTCTGACATTCTCAATCCCAGACTGGCTGAAGCTGTCATTGACAAACTGTGACCTGTTGTCAAAAAAGGGATGTCATGAGTTGCAAAAATCTCATGTAAGATTGAGATAACTGCTTCTGTTGTCGCTTTTTATAACTTCTTAACCACAATCCATCATGAGAAATAACTAATCATTTGAGGTAAGACTTCTCATCAAAAGCAAATCCATTCCTGCACGTTCCCAAGGTCTGATAGGGAATTTAGTGGGTATTAAGTGTTCTCTTTGTTCTGGCCTTTGGATGGCACATGTCTGGCAACTGGTTATGGATTCTTCAATGTCCCTGGAAATTCAAAGCCATTGTACTGCCACCTCAGCTTAAGGCCAGTACTTGGGGATTCCCATGTTAAAATGTTTCCTTTGCGTGAAATGTGTATTCACAGGGACACCATTGTCTTTGTCTTTGAAGCAGCCATTCCTGACTTTAGTATCAGTAAATGTTGCAACATTCCCGGTCTCTGATTTGCTTTTGCTGAATCTAGCTTAGTGAAATGTGCTTCGTTGGCCACTGTGCTGCTGTGGACTGGGCATATTGCTTAATTTCTAAGGTAATGTCTCCATCACAACAGGCAAAGCTGTGAAACATTGCTCTGGATGGTACATCTGTCATCATCTCCAAACTTCCCTGTATGTAGACTGTTTGGTAAGTAATTTTTGTAAGATTGAAATCTTTGGAGGCATTCTTGCAAGTTCCTCCTTGTCCGGTAGAGAAACTAAATATTTGCAATTCATTTGAATGACCACTTTCAGCACAATGTTGGAGCTTTCTTGCACAACCTCAACTATTTCAGTTTACATGAATATTGTTTCAAATGATATGTCCTTAGTGACTGCCACAGGCTACACATAGAGGCATTTAGGGCAGAAGGAGAGGTCACACAACTATGGTGAGCCTGTGAAAACACTGATCCCTGCAGTTGCATGTCTCCAAAATTCCCCTCTTCCTTACAAAATAAAATAATATTTGCAGTTACAAATTACTCAAATTATCCAATGTATGTTGTCAATAATTTTATAATTATCATTCATTAACAGAGTTGTGTTAACGCCAATCAGTTAAACCTGTCAGTCTTTGCACATGCAGTGTGTACATAGTCTTTAAATTAAGTGGGTCTCCTAATGGTGCATTGTTGATGGCTGTTCCTCTGGCATCAGTTCATTCCTGGGGTGATATCTCTTCTCCAGGGGTTGCCGTTCCTGTTGTGAGTGCTGTGCTGTGGGAACTGTTCTTGTTGCTCCATTTCCATTGCTGTGGAACTGTGGAGCTCTGGAACTGATGATCGTCCCGTGTAGAAAGTGATATCAATTCTTTCTAATCCACTGCCTGTGATAAATGAAGAGTTTCTCCATCTCTTTGTATATATCTGCGGTTGCAGTGAGATATGCAATTGCTCACCATGAACAATCAAGGTGACATCTGCTCTGCACAGTTCCCAAGATGACTTGACAGTTTTATCAAAGTACAATTTGGCTTTCTGCTGTTTCTCTTTGACTGTCACACAAGCCTGTTACTAGCTCTGACCTCAGTAGCTTTTTCACTAATGACGAGTAGTTTGCATATCAAACGACATTAGTCTTTGGATTACTTACATTTCTATGCCTTCAGTAGGTGTATTTCTCTATTTAATGATTGTCTTGTCAAGCCTATGCTGGATTTGTATGATTTCTTTATAATCTTTTTGGCAAATTTTACCGCCACTCCAGCCTCCCCACTGAGGATAATGAGGAGATGATATGAGGTGTTGGATTTCCAATTCTTTACAAAGTGGCTGAATTCTTCCCTTGTAACTGATGGTCATTGTCACTCAACACACTGTCTGGAATGCCTTACCAACTGATTTGTGCTTTCAGGTATTCTACACTCTCACTGATAGTCACTGAAGTCAGAATAGTTGTCTACAGTGACAAGGTAATCATTTCCTGTGAGTGTGATGAGATCTACTTCCAGCTTCTCCCATGGTCTGTCTGTAACAACAGTGGCTCTCCTTGCTCAGCTTGATATTTGGTCTAAACACAGACATGGGTGATGTGGTCTTTAATCTCATTGCTCGTGTTTGTCCAGTAGAGCAGTTCTTTTGTTTTGCTCAGACTAGACTCAATTCCCTGATTGCTTTCATGAAGACAGGTCAGTATCTCATCCCCTTAGAAATAATTAGAGAATCCCTACAGTGCAGAAAGGGGACATTTGGCCTATCAAGCCTGCACTGACCCTCTGAAGAGCATCCCACACAGCCCCGGCATTCCGCCCTATCCCTGTAACATTGCAGTTCCCATGGCTAACCTACCTAGCCTGCACATTCTTGGACACTATGGGCAATTTAGCATGGCCAACCCACCTAACCCGAACATCTTTGGACTATGGGAGGAAACTGGAGCACCCAGAGGAAACCCACGCAGACACGAGGAGAATGTGCAAACTCCACACAGACAGGTGAGAGGCCGGAGGCAGGAGGCGGGAGGCGGGAGGCAGGAGGCGGGAGGCAGGAGGCAGGAGGCAGGAGGTGAGAGGCGGGAGGCGAGAGGCGAGAGGCAGGAGGTGAGACGCGGGAGGTGAGAGGTGGGAATTGAACCCGGGTTTCTGGTGCTGTGAGGCAGCAGAGCTAACCACTGAGTCAGTGTGGCACACACTGTTTTGACCCTATTTCCCTTCTAGAAAACAGTATTTTGAATTACCACTTTCTCTCTGCTTATCTGGTGATTCCTTGGTGCTGTTCAGCCATTCTTCTATCACTACTTCCTGCGACAATAGAAGAGTTGCGCTTTGTTGCTCAGTTCACTTGATTTGAGCAATTGCATGCCTTTTGGATTTGTAGACCCTTTTGGGTCAACAACTTCAACTGCATGTCAAGCTATTGATTTTCTTTGAATCTCAAAGATTGCATGCTCTGCCTATACATCTTCAAATTTCTTCACAGGGAATGCTCCCGTCAACAGTATATTGGCAATGTACACTACTTTCCCTTGTATTTCACAAGCAGATCACATCTCTGCAAACAAAATAACATTCTTTGCAGATGCTTTAGAGCGGATAGATGTAGTTTGAGGAAGATGCTTTGAAGCGGCTTATGGTTGGGTTCCATTGTCATTTTGTCTCTCCTAAACAGGTCTTGTTCAAAGTATCTCCCTGCAAAGATAATAGTCAGGTACTCTTTCTCTCCCTGGAGAAACATCATTCAGTTTGTGGTAAGTCCCTGGATGCAAATACTACTCGTTGTTCTTGCTGAGTAATGGTTGCTGCTAGCTCTGTCTCACTGGGATCACACTGCAATCCGACTTCATCACTGACATTGTCGACCACAGCACTGGCATTGCCATCACTAGTTGTTTGATTTTAGCAAAAGGTGCTTCTTGTTCTATGCCCCAATACCACTGAACATCTGTAACATTGAGTTTACATTGAGGCTCATATTAAGAACTTTGCTACATGGCTCACGCATCCAATGAATTATTTCACTGCTTACAAATCAGCTGGTTGCTCCATCTCTGCTAAAGCTCTCATTTTGTCAGGATCCTGGTGAAGTCTTTTGCTGTCAGTAAATCACCAAATATTTGATTTCAGGCATCTTCTATTGCATCTTTCTCTTGTTTAGCTTCAGGTTCATCCCCTGAGCTCTCTCTAGTACCAAATTCTGATTGTGGTCTTTGAGCCTTTTTCCAATGTGTCTCAACATCAACAGACTAGGAGATTCTCCACAATAGCTTCCACTCCAGGGAGATCACTGACTATCTCAGGCTGTCAGTATTGATATTCTTCTGGAGATTCTGCAAGCACCGAATGTCATATACAACTATCTGTACCTCCCAAATGTAGTTAGAAATAATAGAGTGAATCCATTCTGAAGAAGCGTTACACCAGACTTGAAACGTTAACTCTGTATCTCTCTGCACCGATGCTGCCAAATTTGAGTTTTTCAGCACTTTTCTGTTTATATTTCAAATCTCTTGCATCCACAGTATTTCGCTTGTATGAAATTAATGGGAGCATGTAAGAGCTTGTAACTAATGGAGTGCCACAGGCATCAGTTCTGGGATCATAATTGTTTGCTATATATATTAACGACATATACGATGACTTGAACACACCATCGCTGAGTTTGTAGTCGACACAAAGACAAATGGTAGGGATAACACAAAGAATCCACAGAGAGGGAAAAAGCAGGATAGGTGAGTGGGGCAAAGTGCTTGTTAGCTGGTATATAATGTGGGAAACTATGAGGTTATGCACTTTAGCAGAAAGAATAGAAGAATTGAATACTATTTAAATAGAGAAATTTTGCAGAAAACTACAGCAGAGAGGGATTTATGGTTCTCACAAATAATTTACACAAAGCTAGTCTACAAATAGAATGGTAAAGAAGTATTGCTAAAACTATATAAGGTACTAAGTGGATTATCCCTGGAATAAACAGTGAGGACAGTTTTGGTCTTATCTAAGGAAAGATACTTTGGCATTGGAGCCACATCATAATGCAGCTGACTTCATCTATAGAAAAGACATTCACTCCATCAATGTGCAAGTGATCTGTGATCATTAGAACCACATCTTGGAGGTGTGTGCCCAACACCCTGGGAGATGCCACAATGCCTGTATTATTGAGAATGCTCATGTTGCTGCTTCATTCAGCCAGACACACGACAAGGCTGGTTACTCAGAGACAAGGGCTCACCTCTGTGATCCTGACTGATGGATCCATTACTCAACCATGTGGCTGAGGTGGACTAAAGATGCAATGCAGCCCATTGTTCAACCAGGACCATGTTGGAGCTGCCAATAGGCCTGCTGAAGACAAGTTTTGATGCTTGGATAAGTCTGGGAGTGCAATAGTCGGGGGGCTTACGGTACACTCCAGACCGCATGTAGCACATATCTTAGTATGCTGTGCTCTGCACAACTGGAGAAAGCAAAGAAGGAGGTGATGAAGGCTGAAGAGCTTGGAGAGCAGCTGCACTCTTCTGAGGAGCAGGATGAAGCCATTCAGCAGGTGGAACATCACCTTCTGCATGATGGAGCATTGCAACTTCAAGCACAGCAAGCCATACATGACTTACCACTGGTGTGGCAACGCCTGCCCCGACAGCCCCAGACACACCTCTGCCTCTGTCACCTCTTCAGTCTTCCTCAGAGTCAACCCAAGGAAAGTGATAGGTCCAGACAGTGTCCCCAGACAAGCACTTAGATCCTGTCTGGACCAACTGGTGGATGTATTCACCAACATCTTCAACCTCTCCCTCCTACATGCCAGTGCCCCCACTTGCTTCAAGAAGACCATCATCATCCCTGTACCCAAGAAAGCACATGCATTGTGCCTGAATGACGACCGCCCAATAGCTCTGACCTCAATAATCATGAAGTGCTTCGAGACACTGGTCATGGCCCACATCAACTCCAGTCTCCCAACTTGCCTCCATCCCCTACAGTTCGCCTACTGATGTAGCAGGTCCACAGAGGATGCCATATCCCTCGTCCTGCACTCATCCCTAAGGCGTCTGGACAACAAAGACACCTATGTCAGACTCCTGCTCATTGATTCCTGCTCTACCTTCAACACCAGTATCCTCTCCAGTCTGATCTCAAAACTGCGTGACCTTGGTCTCGGCTCCACCCTCTGCAACTGGATCCTCAGCTTTCTGACCCACAGACCACAATCAGTGAGGATAGGTAACTGCACCTCCTCCACAATAACACACAACACTCGAGCCCCACAGGGATGTGTTCTCAGCCCCGTACTGTACTCCCTGCACACCCACGGCTGTGTTGCCAAATTCCGAATGAACACCATCTACAAGTTCGCTGACGACCCCACCATAGTGAGGCAGATATCTAACGATGAGTTAAATACAGAAGGGAAATAGAGGGCTTGGTTCACTGAAAACAATCTATCTCTCAACGTCGGCAAAACTAAAGAACTGATCATCAACTTCAGAAAGAAAGGAGGAGAACACACCCCAATTACATCAATGGAATTAAGGTTAAGAGAGTGAAGAGCATTAAGTTCCTCGGAGTGACGATAACTGATGACCTGTCCTGGACTTCCCATGTAAATACGACAGGCAAGAAGGCACGACAACACCTCTTCTTCCTCAGGCAGCTCAGGAAATTTGGTATGTCCATAAGGCTCCTCACCAACATTGAAAGCATACTGTCCGAGTGCACAACGGCCTGATACTGCAACTGCTCTGCCCAGAAAGTGCAGACCATCACAGAAGCCAACCTTCCATTCATGGACTCTATTTACTCGGCTCGCTGCTGCGGAAAGGCGGCCAACATCATCAAAGACCCATCACACCCCAGTAATGATCTCCTACAACCTCTTCGGTGAGGCAGAAGATACAGAAGCCTGAACACACGCACCAGCTGGTTCAGGACCAGTTTCTTTCTGGTCGTTATCAGACTGATGAATGGACTCAAGCCTCAAATAATGTAACCTGCAATGTAACCTGTATGCCTCCAAGTCTTTTTGATCTGTACATCCTTTGCTTGCTGTGATCTGCCTGTATCACTAGTAAACAAAGCTTTTCACTGTATTTTGGTACAATTGACAATAAATCAATCAATCAATCAATTAAGTGACACCCAGATCCAGTAGGTGTAAGCTGAGTGCAGTGAGCATTCATCCACTGTAAATGTTTTGATGCTCATTGCTCAGACCTTTGAGTATAGGAGTTCAGATGTTATATTGAGGATGTTATATTGGTGAGGCCTCTTCTGGAGTACTGTGTGCTGTTCTGGTCACCCTGCTATAGGAAAGATAATATTAAGCTGGAGAAAGATCAGAAGAGATTTACCAGGATTTTGCCAGGAATGGAGGATTTGAGTTATGAGGAAAGGCTGGATAGACTGGGACGTGTTTCACTGGAGACTAGGAGGTTAAGGGGTGAGCTTATAGAGGTTTATATATTGTGAGAAGTACAGATAAGATGAATGGCAAGTGTCTTTTCCCTGGGGTGGAGAATTTCAAAACAAGGGCCATATTTTTAAGATGAGAGAAGAAAGATTTAATAAAAAGACATAAGGGGCAATTTTTTTTACAGGGAGAGTGGTTCTTTATGGAAAGAAATTCCAGAGGAAATGGTGGATTCAGGCACAGTTATTACATTTAAAATACATTTGGATAAGTACATGAATTGGAAATGTTTGGAGGGATATGGGCCAGGATCAAGCAGGTGGGACTAGTTTAGTTTGGGATTATGGTCAGCATGGACTGGTTAGACTAAAGGGCTGTTTCTGTGCTGTATGACTCTATGACTCTGTGGAAGGATTCCCTGTCTGTTTCCAGAAGCAAAGGTAATTTTTGGTTGGTTATTTTTGTTCACTTTCACTCTTGTTGAATAAAAGTGAACATTTTGAACAGTTTGAAGGCTTCCCTGTGTGAGATGGTCCCACATTGAACAATGATAAGATGCTGGGCTACATTGGGAAACAGACAGACTGCCTTAGACAGGATTGTAAGATGGGATGAGGTTAAGGACTCTGTTTAGCTTGGTTCTTATATACCTATATGAGCAATGGAGTGTCAGCAATGCCACCGTCTTGCTCTGAGAAGTGTTTGATTTTGGTTGTCCTCTCAAATGTATATAGTGAAGGACAGCTCTGAACAGACGGTGCTTCACCGGACCTATGGCTGGGTTTCAAAAATGGCACTGGTATCAGGGATCAGAGGGTGACCCAACAGTGTTTAGCATTTCTGCCTACAACAAGTGGGGGAATACAGTGGTAATTCACCATAGTGGCATGGTGCATAGATAATGAAGCAAGCTTGGAAAGACAGTATGAGAAAACTTGTGGACAGAAATCCTCCAAGAAACTCATGAAAACTGACATTGCTTTTTGGTATAATTTCTGGTAAAATTTGGCCCCGTTTTTTTGGCTTTGCAGGTGGAAAAGACCTTTGCCTTGACAAATTGTGGCGAAATTTCTTCAAAGGTTGGCATTCTATTAAGATTTCTTCTAAGCTTCATTTACAGTTATTGGCTGAATGGATACTCTCAGCTTCCAGGTTTTCCCTGTTTCCAAGCTGCTAATCCAGTCTGTAAGGAGTTATCAATTCCTTGATTGCTCTTTCCTTTTCCAACTCTTCTGTCTTGTTCTTGAGGCTGGATCTGATGACAGCTAGAATGCTTGTTGGCAGATGCTGAGTTGGTCCCACACTTTCTCTACTTCAATATGGTATTCATCAGGAAGACACTCAATATCTGCAGAAACATGTTTGAAATTTTATGGGATCTCTTCTGCAATCAATACCTCGGTGGTCTTGTTATGGACCAGACAAAACTCCCTCAAAGTACATTAAGGAGATAGTCTAAACTGTAACTTTTTCTTATTTTAAAGATAAGTGTAAAGTGTTGTGCAATTCGTTTGGTCAAGCTACCATACTTTATTCATACACTATAATTAAAATACAGACAAAATAAAAATAGAAGAGTTGGCTTCAATGTAACTGTCAAAATGCTTAACAAAATAATAAATACATTAACTACCAGTAATTAACAGTTCAATGTAGTAACATCCCAAAAACACACACTTGGCAAAGGCAAATTCAGTAAAATAGATTGTCTCACATACAATTCTGGCAGCAGGAAGAGAACTCCAGCTTTTAGGTGTAACAGAGAGAGGGATAAGAGCTTCCAACTCCAGCTTCAACATGCCAGCAACTGCTACTGAAGGCTAAAACTAAACAAACATCCTGGTTCTGTGGAAGCTTGACCATTCAAGCTGCTCTTATTGTTTCAAATTTAAAAATAACCCAATGCCTCATGAGCTGTTTATTTTATTGGCTTTGGAGCAGACTGCTCATCACCTGTGTCTCAACCTTTCTTCATAAAAATACCGGGACAAAATATACCTCTTAAAGCCATAGTATTGCCACAGTCTGCAAAACACTGCAATGTCTTCTGGCATGTGGAGGGTTACCAACCCAAGCTTTAGACTTGCCACAACTAAGGACTGATATTGCTCAACATCTGTTACCTTTATTCCAACTGCATTGAGCCTTCAGCTTCACTTGCCATCTCAAGAAGAGTATTGTTCCAGCAGGACGATGAAGGGTCTAGGGCCAAAACTTCGACTCTCCTGCTCCTCTGATGCTGCCTGACCCACTGTGTTCCTCTAGCTCCACACTGTATTGACTCTGACTCCAGCATCTACAGTTCTTGTTATCTCTGCTGTTCCATCATTCACCTAAGTATTGGTTCCCCCCTCTGGAACTGGATCCTTGACTTCCTGACTCATAGACTGCAATCAGTAAGAATAGGCGACAGCACCTCCTTCAGGATAATCCTCAACACCAGTGCCCTGCAAGGCTGTGTACTCAGCCTCATACTATACTCCTTATACACTCATGGATGTGAAGCCAAATTCAGCTCTAACTCCATTTACAAGCTTGTAAATGACTCTGTCTGTATCAATGGTACTGAGGTGGAGATGGTTGACAGCGTCAAGTTCCCTCTAGAGATGATCGCCAACAATCTGTGCTGGTCCACCCAAGTCGATGCGACCATCAAGAAAGCACAACAACATCTCTACTTCCTCAGGAGGCTAAGGATATTTAACATGTCCACAAGGACTCTTAACAATTTTTATAGATGCACCATGGAAAGCATCCTATCCAGATGTATCACAGCATGGTTTGGCAACTGCTCTTTCCAAGACTGCAAGAAACCATAGAGAGTCCTGAACACAATTAAGTCCATCATGCAAAACAGCCTCCCATCAATTGACTCTATCTATAGTTCCCACTGCCTTGGGAAAGTAGCCAACATAATCAAAGACCCCTTGCACCCCGGTTACATAGTCTTCCATTCTCTTCCGTCAGGGAGAAGATATAAAAGGTTGAATGCACGAGCAAACAGATTCAAGTACAGCTTCTTCCCTGCTGTAATCAGACTTGATCAGGCCTTTTAAATGTTAATTTTCACTTCTCTCTCTCTGCACCTTCTCTGCAGCTGTAACACTGTATTCTGCACTCTGGTCTGCTACCCTGATGCCCTTTGTATGGTATGATCTGCCTGTATAGCACACAAAACAACACTCTTCGTTTTCTCGGTACATGTGACAGCATTAATATCTATTTCAAATCAAATCATTTAGTCTCTACTTTACCTTTGAGAGTTTTGTTTTTGGTTTACCAGGTCTGTGAAGCTCATGATATTGCATGAAGCACAGAGTTTATCTGACATTTTGCATTAACTTGATGGCTCCTTTCCGCAGTCATCATTCTCACAATCACAAACCATCTATCACCTTTAACCCCAATAATGCTGAGCTGAGTACAGTAAAGTCAATTGTCAGAATAATCAGCTGACATCTCTCCAGCTGCCATCTTTACAGACTTGGGGGTCACTTCTTTCTACCATTAACAAGCAAAACAAGTCGACTTGCTGCAGCCACAGCACACTAACCCCATGCTGGACTGACTTCTTTTCCTTTTGAATGGAATATTAACACCCTGCTCCACACTCTTATCCCCATCCCATCCCTGCCCTTTCTGTAAATGTTTCTTCCCTCTTTCCAATCTGTTCTCATTTGGCCTGGAATGTTTCTCTGCTCAACACAAAGCTTTGTCTGTTCCATTAATACATTGTAGCTGATGACTGATTACCTCAGAGATTCTGCACATGTCAGTAACTTTCTTGAGATTAAGTTCCTCCTCTTGCTACAGAAGGATCTCTTATGAGTAAGAAAATCCTGTTGCTGATGGGATTATCTTGCAGATGTCAAAATTTAAAGGCTCCAGCTAGATGTATCAGTACAGTTACATACTAATCAATGGTTTCCCTCTCCCTCTGACCTCTGAAGTTACACACACACTGTTTTTACATAACATTGGTACGAGTTTCAAAGGGTGTCTTCAATGATTTTGAAATTTCCCAGTAATATTTATGCCATACAAAAAGTCAGGTAATGATCATTTCCAGCCAGAGGGGATCCAATCAATACTTCTTGATGTTCAAAGGTATTATTATTGTTGAATTCCCCACTGTCAACTACCTGGGGGTCACCATCAACCAGTAACTGAGCTGGACCAGCCACAAAAATACTCTGCTAGCACAGCAGCTGTACCAAAATCCCATAAATGAATAAAAAATTCTGCTTTCTCCTGTCCCTCAATGAGATCTGATAGCACTCCTTCCAACCCAGTGAGGTAGGGTTGCCTCTCTATTTTGCTCAGGTATTTTAAAAAAAATGATTCCATAGTTATTCAATAGAGTTGCCCTGAGGGTGAAGAAAATCCAAATTCAGCCTTTTATCTCCTTTCATTTCCATAGCAATTGAATGTTGAAACAGCACAACCGTTTTGGCTAACTCAGTAATTGAATGTTGCAGACTGCTTTTTTTCAAAACTTCTCCTTGCTGCTGTGTTGTAGTTTGCTCTCAGAAAATCCACATATCTTCAGCTCCCCATTGCTTGCACCATGTTTCAAGTGATGTGTCTTTAATGGCTGCCGTAGATTGCATACCAAGGCACTTCCAGCATTGGTAGGGGTCACATGACTACAGCCATGACACGAATTACAGTTGCATTTTTTCAAACAAATACGTCCCAAGTTACATTAATATAGCCCCAGATCAATCTACCTCAAGCTCCTTCTTTATTCTGACCAAGTCCGTGTCACAACATCTCAGTGGATGATGCTTATGGCAGCCCATCAGCCTCTTTCAGACTCATATGCAAAGACAATCATTTATGCCAAGTGCCAATTTAGTGAACTCTTGCTGGATGGCAAGTATATCCCTCCTTAAATACAGAGGCAAAACTGTGCACAGTATTCCGGGGACAGGATTTTGCATGGGGTGGCAGGCAGCAGGACCAATAACATTCAGTGGTGACGTGCCTGGTACTTGCCCGTTTGTCCCTAGCCTCAGTAGTTAATGGCCACTTGTAATTTCCAGCCGGCAGGCAGACGTTGGAGAATGCAGGCAAAGTCTGTTCGGACTTTGGCTGCAAAAGTGCCTTTTTCCTTGATCGGAAACACCCCTCCCCCTCCAACCCAAGGTTCAGCTCCTTCTCACATATGCCCTCCACCACTGGCCTGCGCATCTGTCCTGCACCACCAACTACAGCCAATTATCAAACTTCAGATGATTAAGTAGCTGCAGGCCAGTCACCCAAAGTGGCTGTTGCTTCCTGGCTGGTTATTTCAGTGGTGGAATGAGAAACCCTGCCTGCTGTTAAGTTGTGGTTCTCATCAAATCCCTGTGCAATTGTAGCAAGATTTCCTTGTTTTGATACTTCAATCCCTCTGCTATGACGACCAACATGCTTACATTTTACTGTAACCAAACCTTAGCTTACTGTGTTCTTTCTCCAAGCATCAGAGTCTTTGTAAACCTAAAGTTTAACACCTTTCAAAAAATATTCTGGTTTTCCATTCTTGTTACCAAATTGACTAGGGTCACTCTTCTTTACATTATAGTCCATCAGCCACTTTGTTGCAAAAACATGATTTTGGGGGCGGAAAAATTAACCAGTTTGACTGTATGCAACAAATCACAGTACTTGAAAATAGCTTGTTATTCCTTACACTCTGCTTCCTGTCCACTAACCAATCCTCTACCCATGACCAATCTATTACATGCAGTCTCATTATCCTATATAGCTTTTACATTTTCCAGCTTCAAGCTGCTGAAACCATTCTAGAATCTGATAAATTTTGGAAAATCATAATTGATTCACCACCTCTCTCTAGTGTATAGACCATCAGGTCCTAAGGATTTTTCAGCTTTTGCTTTGTTAAGTTTCTGCCAGCATTAATTACCTTGTTCTCATCTGGTTAATCCTTTGATACCCTCTGTTTCTGCTATGTAGTTGCAACATTTGTTATTTTCCAAGATAATTGCTTGCATCTCTACCCCAAGGGTTCCAACACTTACTGTTGGCACTTTAAACCAAAGAGGCTCCTGGCAGCACCACCAAGAGTTAAGATGTACAATCATGGGTCAAATCAATTCTGTCATCCACAATTATCTTGTGATCTCAGTCAGACAAACACATAGTATCTCCACAAAGCTTTGGAATATGAGAAACAATATTCAGCTCAGATGTGCAATCAGCACTGGTGATCACTTTATCTCTTCCTGATGTATATTCTTCCCTCTGGGAGTAATTCTTTGCATTTTCAGGCCATTCATATTTATTTAACTCTCAGGAAAACTGAACAGCAGTCTCTGAGATGCAAATCATGAGACAGCATCCATTTTAAAATTAACACAAGTGTGGAGATATACTTACAAGGCCAGTGGGAAGAGCTGCTCATTCTGTGATTAACCAACAATGCAGTGATATTTCATCTCAAACACTGATGGGAGAGCGCTGTCCCTTCTGAGAAATACTAAATAAGAAATATAGAAACATAAATACAAAAACATGTAGTGCTAAAGTCCCATAAATCTTTGACTGGAGGAATCCTTAGTGTAAACCATCTACAACACCATGAAATTCAACACTTCCATAGTGACCAATAGTGATTTTACAGTGGCCTTTTTTGACCCAAAAGACATATTTGTGCTCATTTGCACAATTAACATATATTGTTACTCATTGATTTGATCACAAAATTGGGTTAAAAACTGTTGTCAGGAAACTCAGACCTAAAGTTATTGGAAAAATGGGATTCACAATAACATGTCCAATTTTTAAGAATCACAAATACAAACACAATCTTTCTCAGGGCACTCTCTCAGGATTGTTCCTTGATTCTGCACCCAGTGAATTCTTGATTATACTCACACCACTCTGATCACAGGCTAGTTGAGACTAGTCATTGTGCCACAAGAAACAAATGAAAATTGCTAACGGTATTAGTTCTATCAAATACAGCAGTAAGAGTTTTTTTTAAAGTCATTAACAATTGGTACGTTTGTGAGAGTTGGACAAGGATTTTTAGGCCAGTTAGTTTCAAGACAGCCAGTAGCTTTTCAAATTACTGGTCAGAAATGTGAACCATTCTTTAGTTTAGTTATAATTTGCAGCTACCTCAATGATGCTTTTGTTGGAATCTGTCTGCAGACAGCTTCTTGCTTATTTTAAAAACAAAAAACAAACTGGTCCTTCATCATGTGACTTTCCACAAATAAAAATTAATTTTCTTAATGAAGGGATAGTTTATGTTGATAGCACATGCTGCGTTGTTGTCTAACATCTAGAGTTTGAGACAGTCAATGTCTGTGTTTGAAATGCCTGTTCAATTTAATGGTATCCTTTTGGATTAGTTTCAGGAAAGGGCAACGATTCAAAATCTGTGTGGAATGCTCCTGCTGTTTCTCTTGAGACAAGGAAATGGTTACAAACCACAAAAGATGGACCTCAGGCAGAGTTGCGGCCTTCTGTGTTTATTTTTAAAATAGAAAAAGTACTTTGAAGTTCAGAAAATACGGGAGCATGCCATGAGGAGGTCTTATTTGCAAAAAGTGACAGACGTTCTATAATGTACAGCCAAGTTTATAAGCTGTTTACTCTGCTACTTTGCAATTTATACTTGAAAAAAGAACGTCAAAGTCATTGACTGCAATAACCAGCCTCCCAGAGGAAATACCAATGAAACAATATAGATGTTTAGTCAATCTAAAGGTATCAAAGAAAACTAAAGTCAAAAATCAGATGGAATATACCCTGAGGTACATCAAGAAAATTGATGGCTGTTATTGTTAATAGGCATCTTTCTGAAATCCTTATTGAAGAAACTGTACCTGAGAATAGAGGAAAGGAAACATAATGGCAAGCTCTAAAATGGACTCTAACCTACAAAATGATAATCCAGTCAACCTGATATTGATTCTAAGGTAAGATCTTGATGGTATCTGAAGGAAGAAATGAGGAACTGGATGAAGGAGTACAGATTTATGAAAGGGGACTAGCCTGGTGTGATTTGCTGGAGATCATGCCTGTTGGATCTATTGAGAAAATAATACCTTTGTAGGCAGCTGTAATTCAACTGATATTTATTTAAATTACAACAAATGCAGTGATGTAGAAATGTGATCCACAATACTGAAACACTTGCAGTGCTTCTGAAAATGATTTTTAAAAATAGCAAAATAAATAGCAGGGTGCCTCAGCAAATCAGTAATGACATTATTGGTACCTACAGGTTACATAAGTGACTATGAAATGGGGACAGAAATAAAACTAAGATAAAACGTTGCGGAGCTGGATGAACACAGCAGACCAAGCAGCATCAGAGGAGCAGGAAAGTTGACATTTCGGGTCGAGACCTTTCTTCAGAAATGGGGGAGGGGAAGGGGATTCTGAAATAAATAGGGAGAGAGGGGGTGGCGGATAGAAGATGGATAAAGAAGAAGATAGTTGGAGAGGAGACAGACAGGTCAAAGAGGCGGGGATGGAGCCAGTGAAGGTGAATGTAGGTGGGGATTTAGGTGGGGGATAGGTCAGTTCAGGGAGGACGGACAGGTCAAGGGGATGGGATGAGGTTAGTGTGTAGGAGATGGGGGTGGGGCTTGAGGTAGGAGGAATGGTTGGGGAGGTGGGGACGAGCTGGGCTGGTTTTGGGATGTTGTCGGGGGAGGGGAGATTTTGAAGCTTGTGAAGTCCACATTGATACCCTTGGGTTGCAGGGTTCCCAAGCGAAATATGACGTGCTGCTCCTGAAGCTTTCGGGTGGCATCATTGTGGCAATGCAGGAGGCCCAGGATGGACATGTCGTCCGAGGAGTGGGGGTGGGGGGTGAGTTGAAATGGTTCGCGACTGGGAGGTGCAGTTGTTTGTTGCGAACTGAGCGTAGGTGTTCCGCAAAGCGGTCCCCAAGCCTCCTCTTGGTTTCCCCGATGTAGAGGAGGCCACAACTTCACAAGCTTCAAAATCTCTCCTCATCCCACCTTGTCCCCACCTCCCTAACCATTCCTCCCACCTCAAGCCCCACCCCCATCTCCTACACACTAACCTCATCCCGCCCCCTTGATCTGTCCGTCCTCCCTGGATTGACCTATCCCCCACCTAAATCCCCACCTACACTCACCTTTACTGGCTCCAACCCCGCCTCTTTGACCTGTCTGTCTCCTCTCAACCTATCTTCTCCTTTATCCATCTTCTATCCGCCTCCCCCTCTCTCCCTATTTATTTCAGAATCCCCTTCCCCTCCCCCTTTTCTGAAAAAGGGTCTCGACCTGAAACGTCAACTTTCCTGCTCCTCTGATGTGGCTTGGCCTGCTGTGTTCATCCAGCTCCGCAACGTTTTATCTCAGATTATCCAGCATCGGCAGTTCCTACCATCTCTGTAAAAATTTGAAATAATTATGAATTGTTAGGAATTTACTCAGCGAGGAGTTTGATCGTGAATCCTTTGCTCTTTTTTGGGAATAAACCAATTCACTACCGCCCTCAGCTGGTGAACCAGGAAAACGTTTTATCTATCAGCAGAAAAACTTTGGGATGTGATGTGAAAATCAAAGGTCAAACAGCTTGATAAATGAATGTTGCCAGAGTTCATATGCTAAAATATTTAAATTGTAACTGAACTGCAATGAGCGTGCTTCAGTTTTTTTGAGTTAATGTCAGAGGCCTGACCTCAGCATGAGGCCAAAGGCATCAAAACATAATTTTGTGTGTGGCTTTATCATGTACCTATCCCCAAACAGAAAGGAAATTCTCTTGGATACAAGAACTTCTGCCCTTGCCCTCTCAGAATCCCTGTGTTCAAAGACTTGATTGATTTTCATCTCTAAAATGTTGATTACAGTTTAAAGTCGCAAACTTTTAACACAGAAGTAAACAAATGGATTGAAGTTGACACTTCCATGAATGACAATATGAAGATAGATATAGACTTGGTTCAATTTCAATTGTCACTTCTTCAGATTGAATAGTCAGGCAGCATATTCACTGTCTCAGTAACAAAGTGGCTGAGGTGCTGAAGTATCAATAAAACGGAACTGAGAGCAATGCTTATAAAACTAGTCCTGCAGTTGTTCGTTCTTAGGACAATTGATATCTACTTGCTATTATGCATGTTGATTTCCCAGAAAGCATGCTCCAACATGAAATCTTAGCAGTTAGAGCATCAATAATTACAAACATGAAAGTAAAAGTAGATATATCCAATATAGAACAGTAGGGTGATAATTTATATCTCACCATTCCCAGGGTACTATTGCTGCCCAAACAGCCTGAATGTCTCCCCTAGTGTTTCAAACCCACACCAAATTGTGTGGACTTCGCTTTCAATTCTGAAACAACAGTTCTCACAGTTTGCCACACCAACAGCTGCCCACAGTCTTATTGGGCAGTATTTAATGTAGGTGACAGGGCTCTCACCTGCTGGATAGAAAACCAGTGAGATGATATCATATCATGGAATCATAGAATCCCTACAGTGTCGAAACTGGCCATTCAGCCCAACAAGTCCACTGACCCTCCGAAGAGCATCTCACCCAGTCCGACTCCCCCCCCTACCCTTTCCCTGTAACCCTGCATTTCCCATGACTAATCCACCTAACCTACACATCCCTGAACACTATGGGCAATTTAGCATGGCCAAGCCACCTATCCTGTACATCTTTGAACTGCAGGAGTAAACCGAAGCACCCGGGGGGAAACTCACGCAGACACGGGGAGAATGTGCAAACTTCACACAGACAGTCACCTGAGGGTGGAATTTTTGAACCCGGGTCCCTGGTGCTGTGAAACAGCTGTGCTAACCTCACAGTCTAAAGTTTTTGCCTCCTTTCGGGAAAGCTCACCAAATTAAAGAAAAACTTCAAATAGTTGTAGAAACTCATCAGGTCTGGACCATCTGTGGAGACAGAAAGCATAGTCAATGTTTCGAGCCCAGTGACCCTGAATTAAATGACAATCAGGCATTGAGATGACCAGCAATGGACTTTCCTCAGGAACAAGAACCACAGGCCTGGAAATTCTGCCACCTGAGGTGGATGGCCAATCAGATCCTGGCAGCTATTCATTACACAGTGGTGCCACCAGGAAAGAGCTGCTGGTAACCCAACCACCTGAAGCCCAGGATTGTAGAGGGGACAAACCACAGGAGAATATTGGCAGACCCAAGATTGTAGAGGAGATAATACACAGGAGAGTATTGGCAGGGCCAGGGTTGTAAAGGGATAAAACACAGGAGAATATTGGCAGGCCCAGGATTATAGGCTCGGGATTGTTGAGGGGCGGGGGAAGGTGCAGGCAGCAAGGGCGGTAGGAGTGGCCCACACCCATTTCCAGTGCTGGTTCCTTCAATGAGGCATTAAGTGCCATTGAATGAGGAGCAATCCACACCCCCTACCATCAACTGGGAGGTTGTGAGGAACTCTGACAGGTTTTGCTTTTTGGACTTCTCACTTGTGAACTGGACTCCAGTGGTGGCAAGATGAGACCCTGAAGTAGGCCTTAATTGTACATGTGGGGTGAGTAAGTTTTTAATCCCACTTTCCCTGATCCATCAGGTTTACCCTGGATATCAAGTACCCAAGGTGTTTCTAACAATGGAACATATCCAATGTTTAATGTTAAAGCAAAGTGCCCTACAGAAGGTACTGCAAAATTTTGACCTGTGCAACATTTACAATCACAAGTGAACCCTCGTATATGCACTTGTCAGACCAGAGCAGATGATCATCCTTCTCCATCTCAACTTCTCATCATTGATTAATCAACTTTTCCTGCTGAGCTGACTAAATTATTACTGTGAAGCAAGTATGTTTTAGGTTCTTTCCATACAAAGAAACTGTGCATTCAAAGTCTTTAACAACATCCAGTGTCCAGAAAATGATCTGTTTTACCACTGGTAAACATCACAAACATGTCATGTTTTCACTATCAGTTTGATCAATTAACTCATTAAGACTTGCTTGTGTGTCCTTGGAAAGATGCCTGTTCGTTGCCTTTAATGAATTTTGACATAGAACTTTTCATTGGACTCGCTGTTCACCACTTTTACGCCATCCAATCAACTGCATGACATTTACACAGCACAATTCTATGACAATCACAAACTGAGCTGATAAATAGTCCACATTGTCACATCTGATCTACTGTGTCTGTTTTAAAGAAAACTTCAGCCTTTTCCAGAGTTACTATGACTGTTCAGTACATTTCTGCTAACTTACAAGACTTGATGTTATCAAACTGACACATTCCCTCAGTCTAACACACTTTCAAATTCTGAGACTTTCCTAATCATTAGGTCATCATCAAATTTTATATGTTTTCTCTTTCTCATTTCATCCACTTTAATTTCAGCTAACCCAGCAAATTCTAGTTTAATATCTACAGACCTCACTTGGGGTGAAGGACAGAGAAGGCTGTCAGCAACATGGATGAAGCACAGATGTATTTTGAAATAAGCAGCCAAACTGTGGAGCGGAAAGGTTTGAAAACCATTCAAGTGAAAATGATTCATGGTGGTACATAGGCTGCATGGCCGACAGAATAAAATTAAAGCCTACTGTAATTTTCCAATACAAAACCATGCTGAACAGTAACTTCCCAGTAGGAACGGTGTCCATGCTTGTGACAGCAGTGACTGATGAGGATGGGCTGAAGTTGAGGATCAGTACTGTATGGAAAAGCTGTCTCTGTAGCCCTTGTAGAGAATGCAGCTTATTAAGGTGGGACGTGTAGAAATCTCCTCTAACAAATGAGATCAAAATGTGCCTACAAAGAAATAGCGTCCATGTTTCAGTTACACCAGGGATCAAACACCTGCCATTCAAACATTATGCTGCAATAATAAAAAAGGATCATCTGAGGATCCTGTTCCCACTGAATGCAAAAGGTGGATGTTTGACAGAGAGAAAACCTTCACAAAAAGCAGAAATACATGTCCTGCTCTGTTTGTCATCAAATTATGAGATGGTATTAGTGCCCTAAGTGTCATCAGATCATTCACGTAAGCAGAATATCAAATTCAACAGATGGTGAGAGAGATGATTTGTTGAAAGTGCCACACCTGATCCACACTGTTGTCCTTACAACGTTGCTGTGGCCAAAGTGCTTCAGAACGAAATTGCTGAACTCTTTGCATCTGATGCCAGAGATTACGATTTTGATAGTTTTAAAATGCTTTGATTGTGTTTAATGGTATCTTTATACAATTGTTTCATTAAACCAACTGTGCCATTTCAAGTTAATATGCATGACCTGTGTTCTGTAACTTTTATATATTTCCATACATGGATCAGCCAGGCCCACAACAGTTCACTCAGCTAGTAAATCAATCACCATTTTTGAAAGGATTTTTAGAGGCTTATACGTCATGATCTACAGCATGAAAAAACTCACTTACTCCTGAGTGATAGCTCCAGCGTTTCAGGTGTCTTTAAGGTACAAATTAATGGGAAGTACAGCATGTTCAAGCTGTTAGAGTGACTTCAGTGCAGAGTTGATTGGTGCAGACTGCACTAACGTAGCCTGTTGTGGGGCAGGACATCTCTGACAGTAGTGCCTAGATTTCCGCACTGAACTACACAGGTGCACACGTTTCTATCAGATTTCCTCCATTAATATATTGATGAGCGCACAGAGCTTCACTGTTGTTTTCATTATAAATTCTGGGCCAGTTCCTACGAGACATTTTGCTGCATATGGGTTCCTTGTTTTCTTGAATCACAACAGGATGATCCTGATTCATAAATCACTGTTTACTGACGTTGTAAAACCAGAACTGAAATATTGAAATACTCAGGAAGATTTTAAAAATTAGAATCTAATATTCAAGCTCAGATAATGATTTGCTGCTACAATATGACATCAGAAACTCCAGATTGGTCTTGGGCGGCTCCCCGTTATTTAGCTTGCTAGTTTTGAAATAATCTTCTCATGGCTAATCTTAAGTAATTTCTGGTGAAATAAATACATGTTAATTCTTTTGTTATCGCCTTCTGCTCTCATTAGGAGTTTCAAAACGCTGTGACATTGTGTTAATTTAAGTGACATTATCTCCCCCATAAAATCCATTAAATGCATTCCAATAGAAAGCAAAAAACCAGCAGACTGCAGAATTAAAAACTGCTTCATTCGATCCTAGTTTCTCTGTGATTCTACGGGTGACCAACTCAAAGATAAACAGTAAAGGTTGTTACAAAAAATATTTGCATTAGGCTGTCTCATTAGGAGAACTAAAGCAGATGAATTCAAATGAGTGATATCGGTAACAATGTAATCTTTCATAATTTGGATTAATGAGAGATCAATTGTTTAATTATTGTGACTGATGAAGCTCTATAGTAGCAGAAAAGGTTTCTGTGCACATCTCAATTGTAAAGTATAAGATCTGACCTTAGAAATTCTGTTTAAGAGTTTTGTAGATAGTTAGAAAGAAACAGGAAATTTGACAGGTATTCATGACTACAAAGTAAAGGTCCTTCGTGCTTAAGTAAATATATACTAATCATATTCATGTTTATACAATCCTAGGGTTGATTTAATTCAGAACGGTTCAGCAGAAGAGCATACAAGTGTGTAATCACTGCCCAGTCTAATTACACCAGTGATGTCAATGTGTACAGCACACAGGCTTTTTTTTAATCAGACACAAAAATAGGCCTCCATATAGCAACTCAGACCATGGTCGTCGATAACACCCAAATCAGCATGATGCCAAATTGAAAAACACTTAGGAAAGGAGAAACAACCCGTATTGTAAAAGATCCAAACTGTTCTTTAAGAAACAGCTTGCATGCATTTAATTATATTTGAAATGCTGTTACTGTTATTAAATTATATTACAGTTGTTACAGGTAATATTTCCAACATATAGCCTCGCTGTCGGCATCTTCATATTGACCACAATTTAAAGAGATCTGAAAAACTTCTTCTGTTTATATGGTGTCTTCAACATGCTTCACAGGAGCCTTATTAAAGAGAATTTGACACTGAGCCACATAAGGAGTAACCCATTCAAAGGGCTAGAAACTTGGTCAAAACGGTAGGTTATAGGGTGAAAGGGCAGTTGGAAAGAGGAAGAAGTTTAGGGTCTTTAAATCTGGAGCTTAGGGCCTAAGCAGCTGAAGACACAGCCACCAGTAGTAGTGCAATTAAAACCAGGGATACGCAAGAGGCCAAAATTGGAGGAATGTAAAGATCTCTAAGAGACCTTGATTTTGATTTTGATTTGATTGTCACATGTACTCAAGTACAAAAGTATGGGAGGACAATGAAAAGTGTATAATGCCTCCTGTTATTGTATCATAGAGTCAGAGAGCACGGAAACAGACCTTTCAGTCCAACTCATCCATGCTGACCAAGTTTTACAAACTAAACTAGTCCCATTTGCTTGCATTCAACCCATATTCCTCTAATTCTTCTGCATCATGTACCTGTCCAAATGTCTTTTAAATGTTGTAATTGTACCTGCTTCTATCTCTTCCTCTGGCAGCTCATTCCACACATGCACCAACCTCAGTGTGAAAATGTTGCCCCTCAGGTCTCTTTTAAATCTTTCTCCTCTCACCGTAAAAATATACCTCTCATTTTGAACTCCCCTACCCTGGGGAAAAGACCTTTGCTATTCACCCTATCTATGTCCCTTGTGATTTTACAAAGTTCCAGTGAAAAGAAGTCCCAGTCTATCCAGCCTCAAACCCTCCAGTCCCAGTAACATCCTTCCAAATCTTTTCTGCAATTTCTCCAAGTTAATGATATCCTTCCTATATCAGGGCAACCGGAACTACACACAATATTCCAAAAGTAGCCTCACCAACATCCTGTGCAACCACAACATGATGTCCCAACTCCTGTACTCAATGGTCTGAGCAATGAAGGTAAGCATGCCAAATGCTTTCTTTGTCTACCTTTGATGCAATTTTTAATGAACTATGTGCCTAAACCTTTTAGGTCTCTCTGTTTAACAACACTCCCCAGGGCCATACCATTAACTGTGTAAGTCCTGCCTTTGTTTGTCTTACCAAAATGCAAAAACTCACATTTATCCAAATTAAACTCCATCTGCGACTCTGCAGCCCATTAGCCCAATCGAACAAGATCGCTTTGAAATCTGAGATAACCTTCTTCACTGTCCCCTATACCACCAAATTTGGTGTCATCCGCAAGCTTACTAACCCTGCTTCCTGAATTCTCATCCAAATCCTTTATATAAATGACAAACAACAGTGGATTGAGCACTGATCCCTGTGGAATATTGCTGGTCACGGGCCTCCAGTCCAAACAACAACCCTCCACCACCACCCTCTGTCTCCTACTGTCAAGCCAATTTTGTATGCAACTGGCAAGCTCTCCTTGAATCCTATGTGATCTAACTTTAATAACATTACAAACTAATGGAAGCCACTTCCTCATTTAATAATCACAAAATATTTTCTTAGTGTGGATGCTACAAAAATAATCACTATCCTTCACATGTAGTTAGATCACCGTGTGGTACTAAGGATAGCTGCCCTCTCCAGTGTTACTTTTGCTCTTGTAACTAAAATGTCTATTGATCACACAGCCGATGATGTAAAATGAACACATATTTATAAACATGAGTTTCTTTTGATGATGAATTGTCACTCATGTTATCTGTGTGCCCTCCTTTTTTCCATGACATCTAGACGCAGTCCCCAAGTCTGCAGTTGGGGGTGGAGGGAGCCTGTCCTAAACAGGAGGTTGTTGGTCTTGGAGTTTTGATGTCAGGGTAATCTGCAACTGGATGACCTAGACGCAGGTTCACCCTCCTCGGCTTAAACTTCCACAGGTGGAAGTTGAGCGTGGCGGGCGGAGTGCGGGTGGGAGACAGGGCACCTCAGGAGTCTCCTGTGAGGGGAGACTTCTAAGGGGCTTGCAAGTAGTTCCTTCTCCAATTGGGTACTATCTGGCACCACTCTGCTTCCTTGTGGGGAAGGCGAACCTGAGGTGAGGGCAAAGTCCTTTGTCCCCCTTTCCTTTCTGTTGGCTACAGTGATGGAGTGCAGGTCTTTGCACATATCTGGCAGAGAGTCAGTGTGCTGGTTCCCTGGCTCCCCACGGCAACTGTAACCCATCCATGGAGATTACCAGAGGCACCATTGCATAGATGGTAGTGGTAGGCGCATCTAAACTTCAATCCAGTTTGCTAAATGTTTCCAGTAAACCTGCCTGCTACTCCTGTATCAGCTTATGCACATTGACAAAATCTATAATTGTCTACGCAGTGGGGTCCTCTCCTGCCTGGGGTGTCTGGTCTCCAGCAGCCCTCTGAGTTTCTACCACCTGGGGCAGTTCTTCCATGACCAGCCATGGAGATGTGTCAGTGAGGTGCTCATCAGTATGTGTTCCCGAGTCTAACCTAAATAACGTAGAGGTGACAGGATCAGAGCTGACAGGCATTATAAGAGATAGCCTTGCTAGTGCTTGATCTAAGGGGCCTGTACCTTCTTCCACAGAGGTGGAGGAGATGATGGCTGGAGGACCTGCACTCCTCAGGCCAGAGGCCCAGTGGATGCCACTCATGCCTGAAAAGCACAAGAAAGTGGGTTGAAGTTTGGGCATATTAAGATTACATTCACAGTGGTGGTAACACAAATACAGTGCAGCACTTGGCAATGAATCTTATTTGTTTGCTACATCCTTAACATCACCAAATGAGTGGTCAAGGTAGCATCCCACTCAGACCAGTACACCTGCTCTTAGTAGTGAGCACACAAATGTTGGGCACCCCACCATCCGTCTTGGCACTCTCTCCCTGTTGCAGGCTGAAATGAAACAAGGGCAGGGATTGAGTGAGATGAACATGGCGGTACAGTTGGAAAGGAGGAGACCATGTTGGATTAGGAATCTTCAAGGATTGAGAGAAGATACTTCATACAACGGTTGTAGACCATGTGACTTTGTGGGAGCAGCATGCAGTAACTAAGTTAGAATGAGTGTGAGGGAGCAGAGGGAAGGTGGTGGCACTTATCCTTGTGGAGTGAAAAGGTCATTTACCTGCTTTCTGCATTGCTGCGCGTTCTGCTGGGCCATGGAAACAGCACTGACCTGGGTGACAACATCAGACCAGACTGGCAGGGTCTGGTGCATGGTCTCCTCTGGCAGTCCTGAAGAAAAAAGATGACCTTCTGCTGCAATGCCTCATCCACCAGGACCTCCAATTCCCTGTTAGCATGGTGGGCTGCCAACTTTCCTCTGTTGGTCATCTCTAGGACAATTGATAGAAACAAAGAAGATAGGAACTGGAGTCGGCCATTCAACCCCTCGAGCCATCTCAATATACTACCCTCACTCCCATGTACTTTAATCATGGCGGACCATCGACATTACTTCCCTAATCCTGCCCTCCACGTAACTCTTTATCCACAAGAGATATATCTACTTCCTTCTTGAAAACTCAGCCACTTCCTGTAGCAGTAAATTCTACAGGCTCTGTAGGTGAAGAAATTTCTCATCCCAGCCCTAAAAAGATCTCCATTTAATCTATATATTTAAACTATAGTTTCTACTTGATCAAATAAATAAACTGACAGCTTTTCACTATAACACCTTATTCTATTTGAATGAAGTCATTTGAATTGCTTATTTATGAAAATAAATTTGTATTTTTGTACATAAAAAACATGGGTTTTAATTACATTATGATTTCTTAGAATTCTTGACCATTTCCATAGTTCATTGTATAGTCTCTGAAATCTGTGAATTAACCAAGCTAAATGGTATTGAATTACTGCTGTCTCTGTCCTGGACAGAATGTATTAGTTCGGGAATGTAAATAATCAACATATAATCACTATGCACTGTTCAAAACAGGACTCTTGGTTAAAATTATATTTGAATTGTTTAAGCAAAATACACTTTCAATTGGAGCTAGTTTTGACGCGATATTAAAGCAGTGTATAATGGTAAACAGACTTATGGCAATGTTAGAAATATGCTAATTCATAATTTAGGAACTAAGTTACGAGTAAAATAATGAATTTTATGAGGGAACTGATTTTCATTTTTACCTCTAGGCCTCTTGTAACCAATAATATACAGCCTAGTCCTCAGTTAGGTGTGATAAATGACTTGTCCACAGTTCTTCTTGTAATTTTGTTTAATTCTGTCCATTCACATGTAAAAATCACCCAGTACAACGGCGCAGAAACAAATTTCAGATATAGTGTGTTGCAGACCTTAGGTCATTCTACATGATTTAAATTGTTTTCCACATTGCTGCATACACAGGATTGACATATAAGACAGAAATAGTTTGCTGAAGGTTGAGACACGGTGTGGCAGCTGTAGAGTGACAAAAGCTGCTGGCTGTTGAAGAGCTAGGAGGAGCTTTAATATAGTTCACTTAACAACAAAATATAAAGTCAAATATGTTTCCAGTTGACTAGTAGATAATCTTTCATCCACTCATTTTACTGTTTTCAAAGCTGTCAATCACAGCAATAATGCTGTAAAATGTGTTCCCTTAAGACCCTAGCACGGGGTGGTTTATAATCTTCCACCACACAGTCAGCTGCCAGTGGGATTAAACTTCCTCCTCTCCTCTTCTTCATTATCATCGCACACACAGCTTGGTGAAATCTTGAACTCATCTGTAGCTAACTTTCATCAGTCTAAGCATCGAGTCAAGCAAACCTTAAGTATTTGTAGCTATCTGCATGCAAAAATCCCATGGTTCTGGTTGCAGTTCGTTGAGTGAGCAAAAACAAACAAAAAGTGTTAGCACTTAAACTTATCTTCAACCAAACCAACGAATATATTTAGAATACTGCACATCGTCTCGTCGACTTGAACTCAAATTCACCACCGAGTATGAAACAGGAGTTTTAAACAATGTACTAGACCTTACTAATCTAAAGGACAGTACAACATGAAGAATATAAAATATTTCCTTCATCTGTCATGACCACGTGTTGATTTGGGCAGTGGACTTAAAAATGGGAAAATGGGAAAAACAGCTTTAAATCGAGGAAACTGTGAAAGAAGATGTTTGCAGTTTAAACAAAAACCAGTTGCCAGAACTCATTATGTGTTGTATCCGCAATATTGACGTATTCAAGCAGTGGGGGAGGAGGCTAGACACTTTAGCTTGGTGGTTGTGTCCCCGGCAGCAGTTTTGCCCAGTAACAGACTTTTGATTAGTTTTATAACCAAGGCCAGTTGTGTTTTTCAGGAGTGCTCAGCATAGCAACAACCTTTTGATTTGTTCCTGGATGAGTGTCTACAGATTTGTGTTTGGATAATACAGCAGAAACATCCAAACGATAAAGGGGAAAGTAACTTTCTCTCTTTTCTTCCGTGACTGGAGAAGTTTAAAAAAGAGAATCCCGAGCAGCTAACTATTCCCCGTCTCACCAAATTCTCTTCTTGAGAGGAATGAAAGGGAAAACCATCTTCAGAGGCACTGAAAGGGTAAATCTTCAATGGGAGAATGAAAGACTGAGAATCAGGTGTATCTTTAATCTCGTGACTTCATCAAAAAATTGAAAGGAACCAGAAGGGACTCATCAATTCCTGTAATCCAGGCTACTGCCAGAACTGTGCTTCACTGACAATTTCTTTCACCCCTTCCCTGTGTTTTGTGTCTTTGTATGTCTGTTTGTATGTGGCAGGGGGACTTTTTAAGAGGGGTAGAATTTAAGTGATTGAGAATAACTGATTCATGTTTCTTTCTTGCCATTGGATAAAAACAACAACAACCCTTCAGAGGAAGGGTCACTTGACCCGAAACATTAACACTGTTTTCTCCTCCACAGATGCTGCCAGACCTGCTGAGCTTTTCCAGCAATATTGTTTTTGTTCCTGATTTACAGTATCCGCAGTTCTTTCATTTTTTTTATTGGTGAAAAACAATTTGTTTGTAGGAAATAGGAGTTTTCCTTTTAAACACAGAAACCTGACGAGTGTTTCCTTTTCATCAGTCAGGTCATCTGTGGATTTTGGATTAATTGAGTGAAGAGAAATATTTACAGGTTAATAATTAAACAATCAGTAGGAAATTCAAAAAATGATCCAGGTAAATAAAATAAAGACACAGGCCAGGCAATCTGTTGTATCTGTATGATGTACGAGCTGGTGGACCCCACTGTGGTTCAGAGGGATCACAATTGTTGCAAGTGTTCGTTGCTTGAGGTAGGAGAGACTAAGACCTGACGGCAGAACCTCAGATTGAAGGGACAACCCTTTAGAACTGAGATGAGGAGGAATTTCTTCAGCCAGAGGGTGGTTAATATGTGGAACGCACTGCCACATAAGGATGTGGAGGCCAAGTCACTGAGTGTATTTCAGACAGCGATAGATACGTTCTCTAGTGGGGCCTCCAAAAATCATCTCACAGACATTCCACAAGTTTCTTTTCTTAGGATCTGCTACCAACCTGATTTTCCCAGTCCACCCACATATTGATTAGCAAGGGGGTCGAAGGTTACAGGAGGAAAGCAGGAGAATGGGGTTCAGAATCATATCAGAGAGTCATACAGCAGGGAAACAGACTCTTCGGTCCAACCAGTCCATGCTGAACATAATCCCAAACTAAACTCGTCCCACCTGCCTGCTCTTTGCCCATGTCCCTCCAACCTTTCCTATTCATGTATCTATCCAAATGTCTTTTAAACATTGTAATTGTACCTGCACCCACCACTTCCTCAGGAAGTTCTTTCCACATGCAAACCACCCTCTGTGTAAAAAATTTGCCTCTTATGTCTTTTTTAAATCTCCCTCCTCTCACCTCAGCCATATCAATAGGTGGACCAATGACTCAGCTGACTCAATGGACTGGAGAGCTTAATTCTGCTCCTATATGTTATGCTCTTAAGGTAATGCTAGGTAGCACACAAAATGCCTGCCAATATACGGCCAATAAATATTGAAAATGGCAGAGGTACACAATCAACATATTTTCTTTCAGCCTTTTGCTGCAGTAATACTGGTTTGCAAGTTACATCTGTTCATTCCTTGCACCCAGGATTATGCTGGAGAAAGGAGATGGGTCTTTAAAATTTAAAAGTAATTATTGACTACATAGGCTTAGGAGTGGCTTTAAAACAAAATAGAAGTTTGCTTAACAAAAAGAGAAAGTGACAGCCTAGTAATATTATTGCTGGACTGTTAATCCAGAGACCCAGGAATGTTCTGTGGACTCGGGTTCAAATTCTGCCATGGGAGATGGTGTAATTTGAATTCAATAGAAAGAAAATCTGGAATTAATTGTCTAATGATAACCATAAATCCACCGTCTATTGCCAGGAAAATAAAACCCATCTGGGTTACTAATATTGTTTAGGGAAGGATACTACCATCCTTACCTGGTCTGGCTTACATGCGACTCCAGATCCAAAGCGATGTGGTTGACTCTAAACTGCCCTCTGGGCAATTAGGGATGGCTAATAAATGCCAGCCTAGCCAGCAACACTCTCATACCATGAATGAATAAAAAAAGAACTACCTGCTTAGTGACTGCTGACTGCTCCAAGACCTGCCAGAGCCAACTGTTCCTTTCTAACACCTGCCAAAATTGATTTAAATTGCCACAAGGCAAGATGGTGTCAAATCTTTATATTGGGCAAATGTTGAAGATATGTTTGTAATTTGCAATAGCTGAAAAATGGAGCTCCTAAATGCTAACTGGAAATGTCAGAAAATTTAATGACTAAAATAACACATTAAAACAATTTAATCAGACATAAAATGTGAAGCTCCAGCAAAATAACTATGGTCTGAATTTCGGAAGGAGTGTTCAGTTTTGTCATTGTTGTAATTTTAAATATGTCCCTTGCGCATTTTGACTAGAAAATGTAAGCACCATCTGTGTAGCTCCTAGTCCCTCCACACACACCCAGCAAGTCAATACACCTCTGACTTTGATGTACATTGAGGTTCAGCAAAGGGAACTGGTACTTGTATGAAAAGCAAAAAGGCACAAAGAAATGCTTAGCAGAACTTAGTGCATTCATTATGTGTTAGTCATGATCAACTGAAAGACACATATGATAAAGGTATTTAATCTCATTGCAGCAAATTTGTTCACTAATAACCTAGTTACACACACACATAATACTTAGAGAGGATGGCTGTGTACAAAATTAAAGGTTACAGACGAAAGACACGGAGCAAGGAATTCTTCATTTGTGCAGAATGTTCTCGAATTATACAAATACTGTCAAACAATAAATTGTTACCACGAGCAAAAATAACTTCACACATTTTTGAGAAGATGGCCTTTCAGCTAGTCCACCTTGTCCTTTACAGAATACCATCAAATTTACACAGGAACCTGTTCAGACAATCAAAATCCAATTAAAACATTGTGAGAATTATGCCATATGCAAGATTATACACAAACAATGTACAGTGATCCACGCTTATATTCATAATGAAATTAATTTGCACATTAAAAATGATTGTGTTAAAATAATAATATCAAACTGTGTATTCTCACAAAAGCATCATTATTAATCCACATGTAAGATAATGGACAGTTACTTAAAGATAAAGGTAAGATTCTCTTTTAATTGAAATTATTTGCTTGTTACATCTTGAAAAATAATGCAGGAATGAACATCCTGTTTGGGTCTATTTAGGAAATAGTACCTTCAATAACCATTATATTTTTCACAATGAAGTGATTATTATCTTGAATTAAAATTCCTAAACTGGCCTCCTCTTTAATATGTTAATTATAATTATTATGGATGGTTACTCAACACACTAAAGCTTTACATGTTGCTGCTCAGTATAGTGGTATGTAATATTATAGCAACTAACTGGGATATGGAATCTTTCAAAAGTAATTTTCAATAGGTGCTCAGTGCTAAGGATTAATAGTATGAGCTGTGACCCCTCTATGAATTTGTGAGGTACAATGTTAAACTGTACCCTGAAAGATAATATCTTCATGATTTTGTTATTTTTAAATTCTTTCACATTGGTTTGAATTTCTAAAACAAGAAAGAGAGGTCCACAAATGCCCAACTAATTGATTCCTGCTTTCCAGATGCATATATTTGTTTGGAATTGTCCAACAATGGTTCAACTAGTCTAAGTACATTCTGACAAGAGACATAAAGAAAGCATCAAAACAGAGCTCTTTGAGTGATGAGGCAGGTATAGGTTATGATGGAATAAAAGAGAAAGGTAGATGAAAGGTAGAATGATAAAATCAGATGAATGTTTCAGGCAAGAACCATGCTAAGTTGCAACACATGAGAAGGAAAATGAAAAGGAAAATAAGATTGGAAGCAAGTGGTGGGGAGGCAGTTCTATTACGGACAAAGAGGGTCATATATGCTTACAGGCCTAGGGGAAGGGTAGAATTGTTAATGAGGACTTTGTTCAATGTTAACTAAGAAAGTGAATGCTGACCAAATATCTGTAGAACCAGAGGCAGTGGAACACGGTCTCCTTGCAGGGTCACACAACAAGATTTTAGGTCATGGGCTCTGAAGCAGCAATGGCTTTCATCAAGGCCAGACAGTCGCCTGGCCCCTTTAAAATGCTCCTTTTCTTCTACTGGCGGGCATGGCTGAATCGTTTGCACACTAAGGCCTGAATGAAAAGGTAGGTGTTCATTCTGCCCCACAAAAGACATGGAAAGAGGGTGTGTAATGGAAGGGGGATCTGGTGGGGGAGGGGGGAATGGGAACGAGGGAGGGGTATATGTGGGGTTGAAGAGGTATGGGGTTGGGGTTCAAAGTTAAGGAGGGGGATATGGGAGTTGGCGAAAGGAGAGGGATATTTGGATGATGTTGAAGAGAGGGGAATGATGGAGTGCTGGTGAAGGTGGGAAGAGGTTCACTCTCCTCTCTGCTAAATATGGAGCTATCCTACCCCAATTCACTGAACAAGTAAAGGTTCCCTGCACCGCCACTGAACAACACAGTCCACCCAAATATTCAGCCCAGGTATCACAACATGAAAACCCCAATCGCTGGAGATCATAGCAGGTCAGGCAGCATCCAGGGAGAGAGTGCAAGCTAATGTTTCAAGTTTAGATGACTCTGAAGATGAGATGTTGTTCCTCCAGTTTACTCTGTGATTCACTGGAACACTGCAGCATGCCGAGGACAGACAAGTGGGTATGCCAGCAGGATGCTGTGTTAAAATGACTGGCTACAGGAAGGTCAGGGTCATGATTACGCACTGACTGGAGATGTTCTGCAAAGCGGTCACTCAGTCTGCATTTGGTTTCTCCAATGTAGAGTAGGCTACACCTAGAAGGACTGTTTAGGCCCTTGGATGGTGAGCATTGAGATGTTGAGTAGATTAGGATTATTTACATTAGAAAGACGGAGGTTGAGGGGGGACCTGATTGAGGTCTACAAAATCATGAGAGGTATAGACAGAGTGGATAGCAAGAAGCTTTTTCCCAGAGTGGGGGACTCAATTACTAGGGGTCACGATTTCAAGGTGAGAGGGGAAAAGTTTAAGGGAGATATGCGTGGAAAGTTCTTTACGCAGAGGGCGGTAGGTGCCTGGAAGGCGTTGCCAGATGAGGTGGTAGAGGTGTGCACCATAGCGTCATTTAAGATGTATCTAGACAGATACATGAATGGGCAGGGAGCAGAGGGATACAGATCCTTGGAAAATAGGCAACAGGTTTAGATAGAGGATCTGGATCGGCGCAGGCTTGGAGGGCCGAAGGGCCTTTTCCTGTGCTGTAATTTTCTTTGTTCTTTGGTGAAGGGGCACGTGTTACACCTTCTGCAGTTACATGGAAAGGTGCCCTGGGAAAGGGAGGGGTTGTTGGTGGCAACGTAAGTGATCAATGAATGGACTAGGGTGTCCCAGAGGGAAAAATCCCTGCGAAATGCAGACAGTGGGAAAGAGGGGAAGATGCGTTTGGTGCTGGCATTCTGCTGGAGTTGTCGGAAATGGCAGAGAATGATCCTTTGAATGCAAGGGCTGGTGGGATGAAAAGTGAGGACAATGGGGGCTCGATCACACTGTTGTGAGTGATGGGAAAGGGCAAGAGTGGAAGCATGGGTGATAGGTCAGATGTGATCGAGGGCCCTGTCAACCACGGTGGGCAGGCAACCACTGTCCTGGAAGAAGCAAGCCATGTGAAAGCATCGAAACAGGTGCGCCGTAGGTGAACGAGCTGGGAGAATGGGATGGAGTCCTTGCAGGACACGTGGTGGGAAGAGCTGCAGTGAAGGTAGGTTTGGGAGTCAGTGGCTTTGTAGTGGATGGCATTGGGCAGCTTGTTCCAGCATCTGCAGCAATTTGCTCCTACATTGTGCTTAATCAACTTTCAGGAAAAATGTTTAAGAAGCCCTGTGGTAGAGGTACTGAAAATCATAGAATCCCTTCAGTGGCGAAGCAGGCCATTTGGCCCATCGTGTCCACACTGTCCCAACCCACCATCCTACTCCATAAGCGTGCAATTCCCATGGTTAATCCATCTGACCTGCACATCTTTGGACTGCAGGAGGAAACCGGAGCACCCAGAGGAAACCCATGCAGACACGGGGAGAATGTGCAAACTCCACACAGACAGCTGCACAAGGCGAGAATTGAACCTGGGTCCCTGGCACTGTGAGGCAGCAGTGCTAACTACTGAGCCACCACTATGGATGAGATAAAAATTGGTACGCAGGATGAACTGAAAAACTGGCTTAAAGTGGATGAGCTGCCTGGTCTGGGTGGCTTGTATTAATGATTGCTAAAGGAAGTGGAAGCAGAAATGTGGAAGGGCTTGCCATGATCTTTCAATCTCACCCTGATTCCAAACTGGTGAGGGTGCAGATGAGAATAAGGAGGTGCCAGGGATTGGTGATTATAGCACTTTTCTGTTTCCCAATGGGCAGGGCTGGGACCTATACTTTTATTGAAAAAAAATAAAGTGGGACTAGTTTAGTTTGGGACTGAGGTGGACGAGGTGGACTGAAGGGTCTGTTGTCATGCTGTATGATTCTATGTCTCTACAATGAGAATGCTTTCAATTGACATAAAAGGCAGACTAGCAGAGGGTTATGGATTTAGTGTGCACCAATCATTGAAGGTGTCAGGATATATTGAGCCAGTAATTAGCAAAGTAAGTGGGATCTTCAGCTTCCTTAATCAGGATATTGATTATAAAAAGAGGGAAGTTATGCTGAAGCTTTACAAAACTTTGGTTAGACCACAACTACTACTGCATCCAGTTCTGGTCACCACACGTTAGGAAGGGAAAGTGCAAAAGGAGATTTACTGGAGTTTTTCAATAGATCAGGGATCTTGGCTAGAAAGTTAAGCTGGAAAAGCTGCCATTTTTCTCCATGTAGAAAAGGAGATCGAATGAAAATTTCATCGAAGTGTAGAAGATGTTGACAGATTTCTCTGCGGTCAACAGAGAAAGCTGATTCCCATTAGCTGACCATATGAGGAGACACAGATTTAAGGTTGTTGTGTGCAGTGGTAACGTGAGGAAGAACTGTTGTACAAAATGAAAAATAGAGGGGATGGAAGCAGCAGTGATCAATGATTTCAAAGGGAAAGCAGTTGGGCACTTGAGGGAAATAAACTTGCATGGCTCTGGGGGAAATGGGGGAATGGGACTGACTGGATTGCTCTGCAGACAGCTAGCTTGGACTTGAATAAGAGCAAAATACTCTGGATGCTGGACATCTGAAACAAAAACAAAAAATGTTTGAGAAACACGGCAGGTCTGTGGAGAGAGAAACAGAGTTAATATTTTGAGTCCAGTATGACTCTTTCTTCAGAACAGAGCCACATCTCTGTTTCTCTCTCTACAGATGCTGACAGCATTGCTAAATTTCTCCAGCAGTTCCTCTGTTTGCGTCAGCATGGACGTGACGTGCTAAATTGCACCCCCCTTCACTGTGACAATGACTCAAGTTCATCTCGTGAGCAGCTGAATGATCCCAACCAATCACCAAAGTGTACTGTGTTAGATCTCAAATAGACATTCCTAGAAGTGTTACATTTCTGCTTAGCACTGCTAAGAAAACAAAACAGCTCAAATTCCTACTTCTGATCACCATGACCAATCCTCGTTAGAAGTGGATTGTGCAAAGTACAGGCTTGTACCCTGTAGATTGTACTGCCACAGTACAAAAGCCCTTCAATATGCTTTGTATAAACCCAATATCCGAAACCACAACCTTACAGATGCTGAAGTGCGAGGTTCACATTTATATTGCTTTAATATATAATGAAGCAAACGCACGGCTTTGTACCTGCTTTGTATTCACCAGTTAGTTGAGATAAGGGATAATTGGAACTTGCAGTATTCCACCTGGAATATGTTACACTTTCCAATACCTTGTCCATGGCATCACAGCTGGAAGATAACCGCTGTGGAGTCTGCTTGAAGTTGTTTGCAGTGTTTACAAGGGCACAGCATGGCATTTACACAGTACAGCAGCTCTTTCCGGAATTTAGGTTGTGTACATGTGTATAAGTACATATTGATAGCCATATTGGTCAAGTCAAGCATAGACCCAATATCAGCAACAACATTTATGGTTTGTGAATAGTCCATCCGGTCAATATCGTAGTATGTTGTACGAAGGATAAGCTGTGTGATGAGTCTTGTGGCACATAACAGTGCAAAACTCATTGAGACTGTGATCAGGAGGACAATAGATCTCCTTTTCTGAGCCCTGAAATAAAGAGAACCTGCTGAATTCACCTTCCCCTTCACTTCACAGGAGTGGTGCACCTTATTGCTCTGCACAATTAACCTAAGGGTCAAACCATTCAGTGTGAAAATAATTATGAATGGTACAATATAATCAAAAATTGTTTGAAACCACACCAGGCCATGAACAAACAAATGTGAGATATTTCGTTTGTAAACACATATGTATAGAATTTCAAGGGTCTCAGTAACATTGTTAGAAATCGGTCTAGCTTGAGAGTGATTTGACCAAAAATAAGGCACAGCCAGCAAATAACTTAAGATAAAAGTGAGACTTATAACCATGATGGCACATCGTGCCGTACATAACTTAGTTTTGAGTCTAAAAGTACTTATAGCGATGAAACGTTCAACTGTGAAGGTCACTACAAGCCAGACAGAAGCGTTGTATGCACCATAATCAAAAATGTCCCTGATAGTACACCATGGATCCCTTGCCCAAAATGGTTCAAGGATGTGGAACTTGAGGACTAACTCAATTATTACAATAAAAATAAGCACCAGGGTGTCTGCAACTGAAATTGCCATCAGGTAATAAGTGCTTGATTTGGAAAGCATGCAGTTTCTTTGCCAGAATATTAAGAAGGTGACAATGTTTGCTGAAAAATATAGAAAATATAAAAATTAACACGATATTTAACAGTATAATCACAGATAAACATCTTACAATTCAGACTCTAAAAACTCCTGTTAAATTATTTAGGACTGCAGGTTTAAGCTCTGTACAGTGCTGCATTACTAAAGTCACATTCCTATTATGAGACATTAAACTACCTACCCCACATTAACGATTCAGGTGGATCGGAAGATGTCAGAGAACACTTAAAGAAAACAAGGTTCACTCAGTAATACAATGCTTGACAACATTCTTACCTCAACAGAAACAAAAAACAATTGTTTCATTCAACACATTGATGTTTATGGGAATTGACTATCACAAGAAAGTAAATATCTGCTGTGTTCACCCAAAGTAAGAAAGTCATTTTAAGATGCCTCTAGGAGATATGGTAAGGCCCATTATAAATGCAAGTCTGCAGACTTTGTAATGATTTCCCTGTTGTCAAAATTACTATTGATAAGCACAAAATCTCATTTTTATATATAATTACAATTGGAATAATTATGGATGTAATTGGAATAGCACCTTTATTGAGCGTTCAATTATAGCTTATGAAGGAGAGCGACCTGTGAGTTTATAGACTACAGATTAATTTGTTCAAGCTAATAGTAATGTTTTAAAACCACATACAATGTTACACCAATTTCAGGCAGTATAAGTGGTATTTTCTGCCGCTACATTTAGTAATTTTACCATGGAAGCCATAATGTTTTTGTGAATTAGTCTTGATTAAAAATTACGTTGGTGTGATCCATTTTTGATGTGGTGTGTAAAGGCATCACTACTCTTTAGGAGGGACCAGACAGGACACAGTGTAAAGCACATCCTCAGAACATCACTCAAAGATTCAATGATCAAGCTTCTCATTTCTAAGAGTACAATACTTGAAGAATTTATATAATGTTTTAAACAAAATTGTATTAATGGATTATTAGTAGAATACATCTATATTGATTTCAAAACCACTTTAAATATATAATTACTTTTTAAACCCTGCTGCAGTATCACTACTGGATTTATGAATCAAAAATATCTCAGGTATATTTAGAGAATGACCTTCACATGTATATATTCAATTCATGCAGTTTATTTAACATCATAATCCTACCATTTGTATTAACAATTTATTAGGGGGGCTGAATTAATTTTCTCCAAAAAAAAGTCCAACTTTAAATAGCTGCAAAGGCACTGGAGAATCATATTGCTGAGTTTGCTGTTGGGTTAATGTTTTGAAAAGCAGGAAGGAGCTAACCCCCACCTTAAAATTCCAGCTGTGAAGTTGGCAGATTTGCTGCATACAGAAAGCCACTGTGCAGCATTGCATCAGCTTCAATGGTTCATTTACGTTATAAGTTCTCCTTTTCGAAATAAAGGTAAAATTGAATCAGCCTGGGTACCAGAAAATTTAGCAAGGACTATTATGTAATTGTATGGTCATTGAGTCACAGAGGTCTGCCACACAAAAAAGTCAATTCAGCACATTACGTCTCTGCAGCCAAAAAACCACTACCTAACTATTCTAATCCCATTGTAAAGCTTATCAGTTTCCTGAACTTTCTACAAAACAGGTACCCACAAAGATACAACATTATTTTTGTAACACGTTCTTAAACAAAGTTAATTTCATTGAAATCTTCCCAGGCAGGCATATACTTACATGGAACTCCAATCAAAGCAAGGAGAGGGTAGAAGACTTTCTGTAGTTTTATCATCCAATGTTCCTCATCCATTTTTAATAATAATTCTCCCAGTTTCAAGAAGGCATGTATGTTCACTGTTCCTCTACAACCTTGTCATTTCTGATATTTAAGGTCCTTTATTACTTTATTTCATTTTGTCATTTCTCTCAGTAAACAGAACAATGCTAGCTTTAATTTTGACTTCAAGTGTTAATGATTACCAGGATAATCATTAAAGTTGACAACTTAAATGTTAGATTTCCAACATAATTGTATTATAAAGTTCCCCATGATTAAATTCACTCAAACTGTGCCATCATCTTACTGCTGAATGCTCCTGGCTCCAGCAGTTGTGATAATAAATTGTGTAATATGCGTCCTTCAAACAATTTCCTTTATTTTGCAGTCTGTCCTGTATTTTATTCCGGATATTGCAAGTTCATTTTTCAGGTAGCCAAGTTACACTGTACAATGGGTCACTGAAACTTTGCAAACTCTAATAATGAAAAGAATGAGATAAGATGATATCTGTACCCAGAAGGAAAACAGGTTGTTTTTCATGTCCACTGGAAACTTCTAGTGGAAGACAATTAATTGGCTTAACGAAAGACAACTATTTGGAATTTCAGGGTCACGATGAAATACACACTCTCCTCAATCAAATACTTGATTACTTACATTGATGCTCTGTGCAATCATCTAAGGCAAAAATCTAACAATATTGTGTCTTTCTTTATTTCTCTGTTATAATTCTTAATGTTTTCAATTCCTTCTGCGTTTCTACCCCACACTTTCCCAAAGAAAGAAAATCTGGACTATTGATGTTCAACTATCATTTTATTTAATACCTGAAACCTTTCAGGGACTAAAGATGGTTTCACCAAAGATCCTACACTGACCCAAAATTACGGCTGTGATCTCCTGGCTAAGCTGAGTCAAGCTCATGAAACTATCAGTAAACGAGGATGAGTCTGATCCAAAATTATCCTCATTATAAAAGGGACACTGAAACACCTTTCTGGAAGTTACACATTGAGATTTAGGTTTTTAATTAATTTATTCATGGACATGGGCATCACCAGCTAGACCAACATTTCTTGCTCAGTCCTCATTGGGTTAAATATAAAACACATAGCTGTGGGTCTGGAGTCACACATAAGCCAGATCGTGTAAGGACAGCTGTTATTTTCCCTAAAGGACATGAGTGAATGGACAGATTTTTCCTGACACTCAGTTCATAGACTCTTAATTCTAGATTTATTTTTTTTTGAGAAAAATGGAGTTCAAATTCTACTATCTGCTATGACAGGATTCAAACCCAGATCCCCAAACATTACCTAGCTCTCTGGATTACTAGCCTAGTGACAATACCACTAGGCTATTGCCTTCCTTAACTAAGATACAAATCGAGGCAGAATCAAGGTATCAGCCTTAATGTCTGTGCTCAGATCCTGACTAGGCCTTGAACTTTTGAAAAGAGCTCAGATGGAAATTAAAATCAGAGGATGAGGCCAGTGTGGAAACTAAGTGGACAGGAGGAAGAATGTCTCTGGGTGAAGCCTGAGAGAGTGCATGGTTTTCAAATGTAACCTGTATGTTGTCATTTTTCATTGTCACAGCTCTCAAACTGGGGAGATGGCACGTGATCTAGAATTCCCACAGTGCAGAATGAGGCCATTCCACACCATAGAGTCTGCTCCAACCTTCCGAACAGCATTCCACCCAGACCCAGACCCCCAAACCTATCCGCATAGTGCCACATTTCCCATGACTAATTCACCTGGCGTCTGCCTCCCTGGATACTATGGGGAACTTAACCTGTACATCTTTGGATTGTTGGAGGAAACCGGAGCACCCAGAGGAAACTCACACAGAGAGTCTCCCAAGGCAGAAATCAAACCTGGGTCCCTGGCCCTACCTATATGGATAATTATTTTAAGGGATGGGAAAGAAAATATGTTCATGGGAAAAGGGCTAAATGCTAAAGGCTGAATAAGAAAGTCAATTGCTTATGTATTAATAACAGTACTATGGGTGATTTATTGGATATGAAGAGAATCTGACATCCTCTCTGTAAACTTCACCTCTTTCCGCCTGTCTTTCCTTCTTTATGCTGCTCCTTAAATCTAGTTCTTTGACCAAACTGTTGTTCCTTTGCCCCCATATCGCCCAGTGAGGGACAGCTGTCTTGTCTCACATGCTGTCTCTCAAGTGAGGAGTTTGACTGAGGCCCCGTCTGCGTGCTCGCTTAGTTAAAGGGGAGCTAAAGGGAGTTACCACAATGTCCTGGCATGTATTCTGTCAACCAACATCACAAGAATAAATTATCTGGTCATTATTAAATTGCTATTCATGAGAATTTGTTAAGTGTAATCTCAATTTTCCTACAGCATGGTGACCACAGCTGCACGCAGTACTCCAGCTGTGACCTTATTAATATTACAACAGCTCCGTTAAACAGCGCCACGCTTGTGTATTCAATTTAACTAATAAAAGCAAGTATCTTTTGGCAACTTTATCACCTTTTCTACCTGTCCTGCTGCTTTCAAGGTTCTATAGACATGCACACCAGGGTCCTTCTGACTGTCTGTACTTCCTAGGGTCCTACTATTCTACATATACTCCCTTGCCTTCTTAATCTTCCCAAAATGAATTAGCTTACACACTTTTAGATTTATAGAGTGATACAGCACGAAAACAGACCCTTCAGCCCAATTCATCTGCATTGATCAGACATCCCAATCTGACCTCATCCCGTTTGCCTTTGGCCCATATTTGGCCCATATCCATCTAAACCCTTCCTATTCACATACTCACCCAGATGCCTTTTTCATACTGCAATTGTACCAGCCTCCACAACTTCCTCTGGCAAATCATTTTTCACACAGAGGGTGATGCGTGAATGGACTTACCTCTCAGGTCCGTCTTACAGAATTAAATTCCATTTACCACTGTTCAGCGTATCTGACCAGCCTGTCTATATCATCCTGAAGTTTAAGGCTTTCCTTCTTGCTGTTTACCACATCACCACCTTTCATGCCATCAGTAAACTTACTGATCGCACCTCCTATATTGATGTCTAAATCATTAATATAAACTAAAAACAGCAGGGAAACTAACACTAAACTCTGCAGTACACCACTGCGCACAGGCTTCCAGTCACGAAAATATCCTCAACTAGCAAACTCCGCTTCCTGCCACTAAGCCAGCTTTGGATCCAATTTGCCAAACTAACCGGATCCCACGGGCTCGTAGCTTTTTAACCAGTCTATCATGTGAGACCTTGTCCAAAGTCTTCCTGAAGACCACGTGGGCTACATCCAATGGTCTACTTTCATATAGACATGGAGTCACCTCCTCGAAAAATCAATCGAGGGGTTATGCTCTGATATCATTAGCCATGCCTTCTGGGGTATTCCTGTCAGCCAAGAACGATGATGTAGGCTCTCTGGGCCATTCATCAACTTACGAATGCAACATGTCATTGGCCAAGTGGGAGATGCCACTCAAGTGGCCAGTGGCAGTTTGAAAGGAGCTGGTAGCGAGGAAGTTCAAACCTGTGGTGATCTACAGCACCACAGCACTTCCTCCCATGCTGCATAGCTGCAGATCTGCCTGAAGAGGGTGTTCCAGGGAAAAGTGATAGTGTCCCATGTCATGTAAAGAAGCCTGCAGATAGCTCCTCCAACTTTGGTCAAAGCTCTCATGGTAGATTCCATGAGTGCTGACGACCTGGTTCCCCTCCCTGGGCACTGCTTAATCTTCTACAGCGGAACACCCTGAATCTTGGATCACTGAATCTGTTAGTATTGGACATTCTGTCTCCTTCCTGTCCTCCTCCTCCACAGGCTGACCAGAGCCAGTCTGCTAGACAGAGCTGGCCACATGTTTTACATTGAAATAAGGATTTGTGAACAAATAACAGGAAAGAGATATTTCCTTGTCCAAGAGACAATTCCTTCCTCCAACCGACAATTCCTTCCTCCAACCATTTGTACCCCTACTGATTGAACTGATATTGAACTGATAACTGAATAACAAGTTCCCCTTTAGAGTCGTTACAGAGATAGTAGGAACTGCCGATGCTGGAGAATCTGTGATAACACAGTGTAGAGCTGGATGAACACAGCAGGCCAAGCAGCATCAAAGGAGCAGGAAAGCTGACGTTTTGGGTCAAGACCCTCCTTCAGAAATGGGGGAGGGGAATGGGAATCTGAAATAAATAGGGAGAGAGGGGGAGGCGGATTGAAGATGGATAAAGGAGAAGATAGGGTGAGAGGAGACAGACAGGTCAAAGAGGCAGGGTTAGAGCCAGAGACGGTGAATGTACATGGGGAGTTAGGGAGGGGATAAGTCGGTTCAGGGAGGACGGACAGGTCAAGGAGGCAGGATGAGGTTAGCGGGTAGGAGATGGGGGTGGGAGGAACGGTTAGGGAGGTGGGGATTAGCTGGGCTGGTTTTGGGATGCAGTAGGGGGAGGGGAGATTTTGAAGCTTGTGAAGTCCACATTGATACCCTTGGGCTGCAGGGTTGCCAAGCAAAATATGAGGTGCTATTCCTGCAACCTTTGGGTCGCGTCATTTTGGCAATGCAGGAGGCCCAGGATGGACATGTTGTCTGAGGAGTGGGTGGGGGAGTTGAAATGGTTCGCGACTGGGAGGTGCAGTTGTTTGTTGCAAACTGAGCGTAGGTGTTCCGCAAAGCGGTCCCCAAACCTCCGCTTGGTTTCCCCGATGTAGAGGAAGCCACAACGGGAACAGCGGATACAGTATACCACATTAGCAGATGTGCAGGTGAACATCTGTTTGATGAGGAAGGTCTTTTTAGGGCCTGGGATGGGGGTGAGGGAGAAGGTGTGGGGGCAGGTGTAACACTTCCTGCGGTTGCAGGGAAAAGTGCCGGGGGTGGTGGGGCGAGGGGAGTGTGGAGCAGACAAGGGAGTCGCGGAGAGAGTGGTCCCACCGGAAAGCAGATAAGGGTGGGGAGGGAAAAATGTCTTTGGTAGTGGGGTCAGATTGTAGATGGCGGAGGCGTCGGAGGATGATGCGTTGGATTTGGAGGTTGGTGGGGAGGTACGTGAGGATGAGGGGGATTCTGTTTTGGTTATTATTGTGGGGAGGGGGTGTGAGGGATGAGTTGTGGAAAGTGCGGGAGACACGGTCGAAGGTATTCTCGATCACTGTGGAGGGGAAGTTGCGGTCCTTGAAAAACGAGGACATCTGGGATGTTCGGGAGTGGAATGCCTCATCTCGGGAGCAGATGCGGCAGAGGCGAAGGAATTGGGAATAGGGGGTGGCCTTTTTACTGGAAGGTCGCTGAGAGGAGGTGTATTCTAGGTAGTTGTGGGAGTCGGTAGGCTTAAAATGGATATCGGTTTCCAAGTGGATGCCAGAGATAGAGACAGAGAGGTCTAGGAAGGAGGGACGGGTACCAGAGATGGTCCAGGTGAACTTAAGGGTGGGGTGGAAGGATACGTGGAACAATCCCTCTTCCAAAGCTACACTGGCCCAATCCCCCATCGCTTCCTCCGTTACATTGATTACTGTTTAGGCACTGCCTCCGCTCCCATGAGGAGCTCGAACAGTTCATCCACTTCACTAACACTTCTACCCTAACCTTAAGTTCACCTGGACCTCTCTGTCTCTATCTCTGGCATCCACTTGGAAACCAATATCAATTTTAAGCCTACCGACTCCCACAACTACCTAGAATACACCTCCTCTCACCCACCTTCCTGTAAAAAGGCCATCCCCTATTCCCAATTCCTTCGCCTCTGCCACATCTGCTCCCGAGATGAGGCATTCCACTCCCAAACATCCCAGATGTCCTCATTTTTCAAGGACCGCAACTTCCCCTCCACAGTGATTGAGAATACCCTCAACCGTGTCTCCCGCGTTTTCCGCAACTCATCCCTCACACCCCCTCCCCGCAATAATAACCAAAACAGAATCCCCCTCATCCTCACGTATCACCCCACCAACCTCCAAATCCAACGCATCATCCTCCGACACTTCCGCCATCTGCAATCAGACCCCACCACCAAAGACATTTTTCCCTCCCCACCCTTATCTGCTTTCCGGTGGGACCACTCTCTCCATGACTCCCTTGTCCGCTCCACACTCCCCTCCAGCCCCACCACCCTCGGCACTTTTCCCTGCAACCGCAGGAAGTGTTACACCTGCCCCTACAGCTTCCCCTTCACCCCCATCCCAGGCCCTAAAAAGGGCCTTCCGCATCAAACAGATGTTCACCTGCACATCTGCTAATGTGGTATGCTGTATCTGCTGTTCCTGTTGTGGCCTCCTCTACATCGGGGAAACCAAGCGGAGGTTTGGGGACCGCTTTGCAGAACACCTACGCTCGGTTCGCAACAAACAACTGCACCTCCCAGTCGTGAACCATTTCAACTCCCCCACCCACTCCTCAGATGACATGTCCATCCTGGGCCTCCTGCATTGCCACAATGATGCCACCCGAAGGTTACAGGAACAGCAAATCATATTTTGCTTGGCAACCCTGCAGCCCAAGGGTATCAATGTGGTCTTCACAAGCTTCAAAATCTCCCCTCCCCCTACTGCATCCCAAAACCAGCCCAACTAATCCCCGCCTCCCTAACCATTCCTCCCACCTCAAGCCCCACCCCCATCTCCTACCCGCTAACCTCATCCTGCCTCCTTGACCTGTCCATCCTCCCTGGACCGACCTATCCCCTCCCTAACTCCCCACGTACATTTACCGTCCCTGGCTCTAACCCCACCTCTTTGACCTGTCTGTCTCCTCTCACCCTATCTTCTCCTTTATCCATCTTCAATCCGCCTCCCCCTCTCTCCCTATTTATTTCAGATTCCCATTCCCCTCCCCCATTTCTGAAGGAGGGTCTTGACCCGAAACGTCAGCCTTCCTGCTCCTCTGATGCTGCTTGGCCCGCTGTGTTCATCCAGCTCTACACCGTGTTACCCCTTTCAAGTTGTCTCAGTTAACTTTTTTTTCACTTTCCTATTGTTAACCAAAGTGACAATGCATTTGTTTAATTTTTTTCAGTTTAATGTTGTTTCCTACAGACTTTCTGTGCGGCCTGCTTGCTCCCAAGACCTGTTCCTCACGCCTCTGTTCCCACATTCAGTACTCCTGGCCTTCCTCCAGTTCCTGACTATTCTCCCATCTGATCCCTGGGCTTCCAGGTCCGCACTCTCTTATTTTAAAAGTTTTGAGTGTTTGCTTTCTCCTTGCTGCTGTTCTCAGCTTGCAAGGAAGTGCTGGGGTCCACCTACTGGCAGACATTGATCTGTGCAGGTAATTCTCCCCACATTGACCAATGTTTGCCACTAGATGGAACACGACCAGTTAAAACAACATGAGAATTTAATTTTAACTTTTGTATAGTTGTCACATCAGTGCTCTTGTGGTGCAGTGGTCAAATCTCAACCTCTGAGCCAGGAGGCTCAGATTCAAGTCTCACTTTCTCCAGCGGAGCAAAAGAACACAATGTAGTCTCCTCTACACGGGGAAGGTGAAATGCAGACTGGGCAACACGCTTTGTAGAACTCGTTATGTTCTGTCTGCAAAAATGACCCTGAGTTTCCAGTTGCCTGCTAATTCAACACACCACAGATTTCGCTGGCTAACATTTCTGTCTCAGGCCTCCTGCAGTGCTCATGCAAAGCTCAACACAAACTGGAAGAACAACTCATTTTCCACTTGAGGACACCACAGTCTTCAGCAGCTTTCAATATTAAATCCAATAATTATAGGGCCTGAATACCTTCTTCCATGTCCTTCACCTAACCTCACACCCTAGGTATTGTCATCACACAGACTGGTTTCATCATAGCCATTAATGGTACCCATTATTAGCTTTTATTTCCCCCATTTTACCATTATCCATGCCTTTGTCTGCACAATTGTCTTTTTCACCCTCTGGTCTCCATCTCCATCTATTGTTCACTCCTTGTCCTCCACACCCTGTCTTCAGCATAGGTACCATTTCCTAGCTACAAAACTGCTCTGAAGAAACATCATTGGACCTGAAACATTAACTCTGCTTTCTCTCCAGATATTGCCAGACCTGCTGAACTTCACCAGCAATTTGTTTTGTTTCAGATTTCCAGCAGACTCCTCAGTTCTTCATTGTTTCTTTCTGAACAGGTTAATCACAGAAAATGCATGTAGTAATTACATAGGCTCCTTGCAGCATAGGGCAGTGTCCTTACGTCTAAGCCAGGATTTTCACCTGCTCCAGAGATGAGTAATAATATCTCTAACTGTTGATTAGAAAATATCTATAGTAACTACACTATTTATTCTATATTTCCAACATTTGTTTTAAAGGCTGATTTATTTATGAATGTAGAAATTTAGACATGTACAGCATCTCTGCTTAATGTTTAAAGTTGCTTTCTGCAAAAATCCTGAAATACCTAACTGTTCAGTATTTCTTTTATACTTAGTGATTTTGGAGTAGATTTGTAGCTCGGGTTGTGGATGTTGCGGTTGGTTGGCTCGCCAAGCTGGTTTGTTGTTCCACAGACATTTCGTTAGCCTGCTGGGCAACATCATCAGTGCAGCCGCCGTTGAAGCATGGGTGTGTTTTCCCACCTGGTTTTTAAATTCTGGAATCCGTTGAGCTGGATTGCCTCACCTCTGGTTTTTTCTTCGTAGTGGAGTGTACACATCGGAACTAACCACAAGACTCCTACGACCGCTGGGCATCAGAGTGGCACACAAGCCCACATCAACCCTACGACAACTGCTCACCTGAACTAAAGACCCACTCCCTGCCATGGACAGGACCAATGTCATCTATAAGATCCCCTGCAGAGACTGAGAGAAACACTACAATCGGACAAGCAGGAAGGAAACTACCAACAAGAGTACACGAACACCAACTGGCTACAAAAAGACACGATCAATACTAACTCATCTCAATCCACATCGACAAGGAGAACCACCAATTCGACTGGGACAACACCAAAATCCTGGGACAAGCTAAGCAGAGACAGGCACAGGAATTCCTAGAAGCCTGGCACTCCACAAAGCAAGCCATTAATAAACACACAGAACTCAACCCCATTTACACTCCACTACGAAGGAAAACCAGAAGTGAGGCAATCCAGCTCAACGGACTCCAGAGTTTAAAAACCAGGCGGGAAAACACACCGACGCTTCATCAGAGGCTGCATTGACGATGTTATCCAGCATGGTAACGAAACATCTGGGGACCAACAAACCAGCTTGGCAAGCCATCCAACCTCAACACTTGGTGATTTATTTAGTTTCGCAATTTATTTCTGCTGGTAATAACAGCACTACTTACGTACATTATTTGCAATTTTCAACCAAAACTTTGAGAGGACTTACCAAAACTGGTATTTTAATATTCATAAATGTGAAACTCCTTTCTTTATTATAGCGCTCCCATGTGCGTACACATGAAGTTGCACAAGATCACTCTGGGAATCAATGAGGAAAGAACTTAGTTTAAATGTAAGAGAGTTAGCTGCTTTAAAAATCAACTTTAGTATAAAGTTAATTTTAAGTGTTGCAATAAAGTCTTTTCTAAATTATACTGCTCAATTCTTGGAAAGAACAACAGAGTCCAGTCTGTCCTTCTCCCCTGCAACAGAAATGATCCTGGACTTAGCTCCTGGGAATGAAATGGGTCAAGTGGATCAAGTGTCATAGAGTTGCAAGCATGGAAACAGACCCTTCGGTCCAACTTGTCTTGGCTGAACAGATATCCTAAATTAATCTAGTCTCATTTGACAGCATTTGGCCCATATCCCTCTAAACCCTTCCTATTCATGTACCCATCCAGATGTCTTCTAAATATTGGCAGCTAATTCCGTACACACACCACCCTCTGTATGAAAAAGTTGCCCCTTAGGGATCTTTAAAAGTTCATATATCAATGATTATTGTATCATGAGGTTTAGGTTGGCTAGAGAATAGGGTAAGAATGGCTCTAGAAGTATAAAGTGATACCTTTTCATTAGGACAGTAGAAGGACAACATAAAAGGGTATAAAAACAGAAGTTGCTGGAAAAGTCTGCAGGTCTGGCAGCAACTGTGAAGAAAAATCAAGAGTTATCTTTACGGGTCCAGTGACCCTTTCTTAGAACTGGCAGTTTTTATAAAAGGGTATAGCTTTGACGAGTGTCCAGCAGCAGAAGGATCTGGCCGTGTATGTACACATGGCCTCCTCGGCTGAATCATTAGGGGCACAGAGTATAACAGCAACTTTAAATCCATGCAAAAAACTGATTGACCTCAACTGGAGTATCATGTTCAGTCCTGGGCACCACATGTCAGGAAAGATATGAAGGCATCAGAAGCAGCACAGAAGATTCATGAGAATGGGTTCAGGAATGAGGAACCTTCAGATATGTAGATGATTGACTGTGCTCTTTGGTAAAGGTCGAGAGGAGAATTGATAAAGGTACATAAGATTAAACTGCTCCAATTGGTCCAGACAGAGAATCAATGGGTATGTATGGAAAACATTTTTCTTTAAAAAAAACTAAGTGGCAAGGATCTAGAACGCACTGCCTGAGTGTGTGACTGAGAAACGGTCTAGTGGGGTTTTCAGAATGGGAATTGACTTATTTATTTGAAAGGAAACAAACAGCAGAGCAATGGGGGGGAAAAGGCCAGGGTATGACAAGGTTAATTCTTCCTTCAGAGAAATCTGTACAGACATAAACAGTTTCTCTTCTGTAGCATAACCGTTCTATAATTCTGAGTCTTTCCTCATATTTGTGCTTCCTCATGGATGAAACTTTGAAATTAAATGTTCAGAAACAATGTTTAAACTAAGTCTACTCAATTGAAGTGCAAAACAATGAGAAACAACGCCATTACTTTGCTTACAAGATTGTAAACCAGAATTGATTATATACTCCTTTTGCTGAACACTACACTTAACACAATCTGAAAAAAAATTAAGAAATAAATTACCAAAATATCTTTTGTATTTTTAAATTGATGCTTTAAGAAATACACAACACTGATTAGAAAAAGTGTAATTTATAATAAGGCTATTGATTTGTGCCAGTTCATGAAAAGCTGGGATTCTTTAACTGAAACTTCCTACATGCTTTTCTTAAAGCAGTAACTTCTAATTCTCATTTCTGAACTTTACTTACAAGTGATGTCAAGATAAGTTTGGCAAAATCTGCTACCATGCATTGTCTATGCAAGCAATAATTTCCATCAACGTGATGCTGCTGTCAGTCCAAAATGACCTCCTGCTTGTCACACCATTGAGCAAAAGCACGTATGATTTTCACATAGTTGGATGTGCAAACTATGCACTGTCTGATGAAATCAAACAGCCTGTTACTTTAGTTGCTCATAATAAGCACATTGTACTGAATCAGCCTGTATTTGCACAACCAACACAAACCGTTCGTTGTGATTGCACAACTGGGCAGCACTTACTAAATAACAAGCATGGGGCTGGATGAACACAGCAGGTCAAGCAGCATCATAGAAGCAGGAAAATTCAGTGCGTCAGTAGCTACAGTACCACAATTTAACATAATCAGAGTTCAAAACACAACCGATTTACATTTACTAGAACATATAAACAGGAGAGTCAGGAGCAGCAGCAGGTGTTTTAGCCCCTCAAGTCTGCTGTGTTACACCTCAACGAGGTATCACATTGGAAATCAAGCCCCACTATTCCTGGATTCATCAGAAACATAAAAGATTTTACATAAGGTAGAACATGGGAGACCAGTGAAGAGCACAGTGGGAATCGTCTAGAGGTAATGAAGGCACGAATACAGGATTCAGCAAAAAAAGAGCTTTTAACTGGGATAAATTGGAAGAGTACTGGGGGTGAAAATAAGCAGGAACACAAAGTGATAAGGGAATAGTGTAGGTTAGATGGGCTTCAGATTAGTTTCACAGGTCGGCGCAACATCGAGGGCCGAAGGGCCTGTACTGCGCTGTAATGTTCCATGTTCTAAGTCAAAAGCTCATCTTGGGAATGAAATGGCGCATTAATGGTGCAAACAGATACCAGTGTTCAGAGTTGCGTGGGCTAGGTGGATTAGCCATGGGAAATGCAGGCGTACAGGGTTAGGATACGGGGTTGGGTCTGGGTGACATGGTCTTCAGAAGGACAGTGTGGACTTGGTAGACTTGATGGGCTGATTGGCTTGCTTCCACACTGTAGTGTTCTGTTCCATGATTCTATGTTTTAGTGACAGATTGATGCCAAGAAGAGGCATAGTCAGTAGTTAGGGTATGTAGTTTGGCGTGGGAACTGAGAACACTGGTCGAACATTGGAAAGTGTTGACATTAAGGCTTTGGTCTTGCATAAACCTACTGATCGCCTGACAAACATCAAATATATCAAAGAACAAAACTTCTGTAAATTTTACAGCAACTTAAAACATCTGTTGGGTATGAGTTGACTGGATACTTCAGACTGGAGAAACTTCATTTGAGCAGATAGCCATATTAGTTCCTGTGGTTTGTTGCAGAACACACACAATAGTTTCTCATTAATGGACTGTCTTCTGAAATCTTCCAATCAAAAGTAGTCGGCATAGTCCTACCAGACATAGGCTGCTCTGTCATTGGAGAGAAATGACTGGTGGTGGTTAAACCCAAAGATCAGGGGAGAGGTTGAGGAGTGTCCTTCAGGGTAACCTCGGCCAGTGTGGGAAGTGAACCCATGCTGCTGTCATCGCTCTGCATTACAAACCAGCTGTCCAGCCAACTGTACTAACCCACCCCAATTTTTCAATGAAACAACTAAAAAATCAAATTTTAAGATCTATAGATGACAAGTTATTGGAAACAATACCAGTCTGCCACCTAAGGATCACTTTCTTTAACTGATCATAAAATGTTTATTCAAATATATGCACTTATAAAACACTACTGAAATATTGTTTCACACTGCTATTGAAAGCAGATGACAACTGTTGTGATGAATTTGCGCAACAGCAATCAAAGTAAAGAAAATTCACATGGTCAAATGTTTCTGTCTTGCAAATTTGAATTTTCTCTCCCATTCTCATTTGAAAACATTGGTTCTCTCTTTCAAATGCACGAGAAACTTAGAGTTAACTAAATTTGATAAACATAATGTTTTAACATGATGTAGTCCCTGAACTTTGTAAACCAGGTCTTTTTCCCCCAGTAGGGAATCAGGGCTACTTCCATTGAAATGCTGTGCTCTACTGAGACAGATGATACTTACTTGTAACACAAGTAAAAGAACTTACAAGTTCACACAATCTTACGCAAGCTTTATTGGGCTCATGAAATTATACACCATGTAAAAATGCAATCTATTCCTTCTGAAAATGATACAGTTTTGCACAGAATCAGTTCAACTTTTGTAAAATGCATCTTAGTTTAAAAAAAAAATGAACAGTACAATCTCTGATTATGAAAGAAGCAAATCCAAGAAATGACTTCAGGCAATCAAGCTCACTAGATGACAACCTACTTCAGGCTAAACATTTACTTGCAAAGTCCAGCTGATGGAGCCAGGTTATACTTCAGTAGATTTTACTGATATTTTACACTACAGAAGCAATACATTGTGAGCAAAATCGAACAGGTCGATCAATTCATGGATTTCTGCCTCACTATAAGTAGGTCCTGCTGAATTATTAGATGATCAACAACCAAGGTCTACAAAGTATTTCACCCACATTTTTTCTGTCCACTGAGTATACACATTAAACATTAAATTACAGCAAGACTACTTATTGAAAAGGACTATTTCCACAAGTGTAAAAATCTCAATTTTAAATGGGCAAAGGCATTAAAAGCAACTTCCCGGAAATCTATTTTCAGTTATTTTTAATGATCATACTTAATTACATTCCTCCCAACAGCTCCCCAAACTAAGAAAAAAATGAATGAGTGTTTTATGGTTTTGAAAATGCTGAATCTCAACTCAAAGGCCAAAGTGGTAGAAAACCTGGAATGCTATGTCACAGAAACTTAACAGTACAAATATGCTTGTTACTCTTGTTACCTCAAAATGCACCAACATGTAAGCTGTTTAAAAACAAATCTCATGGCTACGAAGGTAAATTGAGTCTTCCTATTTGACGTGCAAAAATGGTTGAGCACAGTAATATTCAGGTTAGAAAAACATTTCATCAAAGTAACTGGAAAATTTCTTCAAAGAAGCAAGTTCAGTTTAAATTTAAACCAGTTTAAATATATTATTCAGATAACTTATTTGAATATCTTGGAAATAGCACTACACTTGGGGGCCAGGTTCTCACTTAATCTAAAACTTCAATACTTGCAAGTTGAATTCTCCAAATTATTTAAAGCATGTGCCCTCTTCTTTGCTGTAAAGTACCTGCAGGTATGAGCAATCAAACATTTCACCAAAAATGGGCTTGTTTAAATGCTTAGTATGTTTACAAGAAAAATTAAATACAAGAATTACACTGTTGGCATGAATTCCATATTAACAAAGACTTTCAGCAGTTTTCAGCTGTGCTGTGTCATTTTAGTTGATCAATATTTTATCTTTCCCAGCTGAAAATTGGATAGCTTCAATTTACAGCCTATGCGTTAAGGGCTATCACCTAAAAATAAGACTGTCACTGACATTTTGCCCTATTCAACATGCTTTCATTTAAATATCGGTCTCAGGGAAGTTACTCACAGTAACAAAGAGAAATCGGAGTCAAGAGATCATAAGTAGAAAGTTGGTACAGTAATTTTAAGAACATGTTCATTAAGTTTAAACACAGCAATAGCCAAATAGTTTCTCCTAAACAGACAGAGTCTGCATGGGCATAAATACATACGAGTTTGTTTGGGACCACTATCTATAATCAATCCAGAAATTAAAGTTATCGTTCAATATGCTGTTTACACATTTTTAGTAAGAAATAAAGCTTTAAGAACAGAAGCAGAAACTACATCGGCTCTAACACAAAAAGCAGACTCAAAATAATTCAACTCAAGTTTTCACACGTTGGCTCAAATGGTCATTTGGGTTACAAATATTACTTTGCAAGTTTCAGACTACACTGAAACATTTATATTATTAAACTCAAGCAAGCTGAAATTGTTCTGTGCATAAATCAGTTTTGCTTCAGAAAGCAATGGCTTTTTGTCTTCAAATTTTTCAACTAGAAACAATTATTTTCATCCACGATATCACCTTCAATGATTATTTTTGAATTTCATAATTCCATGCCAACAGAAACAAATTGTGTTTTCAAATGTAATGCCAACTTGGAAATTAATTCATTTTACTTCATTTAAATAGCATGTCAAATAACATTCCAAATTAGATAATCAGAATACTAACTTGCCACCAAGTTTTCATGTTTTCGTCTTGAGGATTTAAGACAGCAGGTTTTCCTATTCAAATAACATACTGCACCAAGCAACAGTTTTGCAGTTGAAATAAGATTTGTAATTTACAAATTTAGTTACTTTGAAGATTCTGAAAGTGTTTCATAAAACAAAAATCAGCATTTCTCAGACTGTATACATATCAGCCACTCTCAATAATTCCTGTCCAGTGACAGTAAGTAAAACTTGACACTTAACCTTTCCTTCTGAGCAAAGATCAATAAATATTTGTCACCCCTCCACCCTACCTACAATCATGTGATAAGACAATTTGTCAAATTAATCCATATGACAATTAAATCACTGATGAAGCTCCAAACTGTCGTCCATTATGCTTCATGAAAAGTGGGAATAACTGACCAAGTATTTTTGAGAGTGGGTAATGTTAAAGTCTACTTCCTTACAATTAAAAACCTTTTTGAACATTTCTAAAGCTGACAGTGACCAACCAAGTGTCCCTTTTCCAGGTGTAATCTGGTGAACAATCTATGCCCCACAGATGTATCACTAAAGACTTGTTTTCAATTTCATCCAATTCTGACTCTTTAGAATTAAAATGGCGGGAGGTCCTAGGGCAAAATGGTCTCAAATTAAAAGTGTTCATGCATATATTTTCTCGACAATAAATTGACTGCGAAGACTAATTTTTCTTGTGAATCATAATAAACTGAAACAGTGATTTTAACCTGAGCTAAATTTAATGCCCTTAGCAAAAACTCAGCACTGTTTCTAGGTAGTTGAGCAACCTATTTTACAACAGTCTTTAGTAGAACATTTTACAGACACAGTATTTTTATACTGACTAAATATGATTAATGCATTGTATGATCGCACTCTAAGTGAGAGGCAAATGTATGCAAGCAAGTGTCCTGTCCATTGTAGATCACTGCAAGTGTTTGAAAAACAACTTCATACATTCCAAGTCAAAAGTCGACACCACATCTTAGACACTCTACAATATAAAATAAAAGCAAGCTGTGGTGTTGAACAGTGTCTTTATATAAATTACTTTAAGGTCACTTTTCTCTGTTTCTCAGATCTGATACTCCAATTAGTGTCAATACTTGAGCTTTTGACCTCAACATTTCAATTGCTAATCCTACTTTGATAAACAGAAACATACAAATCTCAAAATGCATTAAACCACTGTTCTTAAGACTGAACTTATTTTCCATGTCTATCATGCAAAGCACTTTTCAAAACCCAATTTGTGTCAGCAGCTTCATATGATGTTGTGAAACAACACTAAATACTGGCAGAAAAGGGAAACTGTGGATGCCACCAGTCCAGTAAGCGCACACTATGCACAGGGTCCAAGACAACTTGGAGTCCTTGGTCCTTTTTTGGTTTCTTTCCATGTGGAAGTGGAGAATCTTGGAACACCATCCTGACACGGTGGTGCCTCATATCAGTGCTTACACTTATTGTAAACTGCAAGAGAAAAGAAAATGACACAATCTATAATGCTTTTGAAAAACTCACAATGCCCCAAAGTGTATAACAGTCAATTAATACTCCTGAGATTGTCACTGTTGTAATGCAACAAAAATCTGTATGACTTGTCATATCATAAAGGAAGATAGTGTTCCAATACATTCTGCTGCATACAGGTTTAATAAAATAATTTCAGAGGCAATGCAATTATTCTTTCAAAACATAAATCAATTGCTGAGATTTTAGCTTCCAGAGCTATCTTCTCTAAAGAACAGCACAGTAGTCTACTCCAATGTTTCCCCTGAAGGAGCCATAAATATTCCGACAAATTGTGAGCCCTAGACAAATAAGGAACCTGCAATAATCTCACATTATTGTTGAAATATGATGTATTTGTTGACATTTTCCATCTTGCATTCAGCAAGACAATTTGTAAGAATACCAATGTAAAGAGGCACAACCATTTTATACCGTACAAGAAAAACGTGTTGATTCCTCCGTAAATAGGTTCTGATTGGTAGAGGCATGCTGTGAAGAATGCACCAGTTAGAAGAATGACAATTAACTACCCAGGTTTTTACTTTGACTGAGTGATCCATACCTCAGAGTAACGACAGGATGGCCGTCACCTATTTTGTTCATTTAATCCAGGTGCAGTGGGTATATATACTCTTAAATCAATCAGCATGCACTTCTCATACACAATAACATTATTATTGTTTACATTGGTATCTGTGGGAATTGTCCTGATGAGTGCAGGATTTAAAGTTTCAACAAAATGTGCCTTTATTAACCGTTTAAAAGTTCTGACCTACCAAATGACAATCTCAGATTACATGTTTAGTGATATAAAATAGAAATCCTACAAGATACATAGATACATTTTAGTCACGTTGGACAAGTTCCACAGCAAACCGAAGTGGCAAGCAGATTCATTCTCTATAAAGATTATTTATGAATAAAGGCAATACACAGTTCAAATTAGCTTAAACAAAACAATATTTCAAGCACTTGGGTGTGCTTGACACCTGTTAGCCACTTAATGTTCTATTCTTAATCCTTTATGCTCACAGTTGACAAAATAAGGACACTTTCCAAGCTTACAATTACCAAATTCATTTTGATAGGACGTCCTTCTTTAAAATAAGCAGCTTTAGTATGAAGAGAGAAGCCACAACATCTAGAAAATAAAACTGTCACATTAAGCAAAACTTTTAAAAGTTAGGATGAATCAAGTACTTTCAACTTCACATGTAATGATGTTTTTCCACTATAGGAATTTACGATTTTCCCAGTTATCTCATAACCTGAAGAAAAAATTGGTCAAGAGTTAACACACAGAGTTGGACTAGGTGATTAAGAAGGACAACATATCATTGAAAAATAGCCAGATTCTCCTGTAATAATTGCCCTTCCTCAAACTATCCTAGAAAGTGTAAATAGTTTAATATGTTATATAATAGGAGACAAATGGAGGAAACAAAACCAAGTCTTAATATAAAAGGTTTTGTCATGCAAACTATTTAGCTTGGGAATTCATTTTTGAAATATTGAAATGCTCCTACCAATGCTAGAGTCATTCCCATAACCACTGGCGTGAAGATGAAATTGAGAGTGGTTATCTGCAGCAAATAGCAGTCTTGGTCAGGATTCGTGTGTACCTCTTCATACTGTCTTGGAAACTGAAGTCCATTTCGACAGCCATTCTTCAACTTGGGAGACTGAAGGACATAAATTAAGACGTATACATGTACCAAATCATTTAAAACCAAATCGTTCCCATTGAAAACTCTAGATCATCTACTGTAATATGGGAATAACTGTTTGACAGCAAATTTTGGAAGATAAAACCAAACTTTTCTGAACATTTATATCAGTAGTATATCAATACAGTGTACCATTAGTTACCAGAAATAGGAATTCTAGGGGTGATTTTTCCTCTTAGTCCCGAAGTAGTAAAGCCAACAGTAAGATAAGCTAATATTTTGCAAATTTGGATTTTAAGTCTCAAGCACTCATTATTACATAAACCTGTTGATCTAACAGCAAACTGGAGAATGTAATTAAAATGTCTATTTGAAGTTCACAGAACAAAACAGTTCAGGATTTATACTCAAGAACAATATACGAAGCACTAGAAACTGGGGTCAGAATCATTGTGTAATTCAGCATGGAAACAGACCCTGCCATCCAACTCGTCCATGCCAACCAGACATCCTAAACTGTTCTAGTTCCATTTGCCAGTATGTGGCTGACACGCCTCTTAGGCCTTCCTATTCATATACCCATCCAGATGCCTTTTAAATGCTGGAATTGTACCCACCTCCACTACATCCTCTGGCAGCTGGTTAAATACACCCACAACCCTCTGTGTGAAAATGTTGCCCCTTAGGTCTCTTTAAAATCTTCCCCTTCGGTCTCTTTAAAATCTTCCCCTTCTCACCTTAAACCTTTGCCCTCTGGTTTTGGATTATCCTATCCCAGGGAAAAGACTTGGGCAATTAACCCTATCCATGCCACTCACAAACCTCTATAACGTCACCCCTCAGCCTCCGACACTATAGGGAAAATAGCCCCAGCCTATTTGAGCTTCCTATAGCTCAAACCGTCAAATCCCAGCAACAACCTTGTAAATCTTTTATGAATCCTTTCAAGTTTAACATCTTTCCAATAGCAGGGTGACCAGAACTGAACACAATATTCCAGAAGTGGCCTAAGCAATGTCCTGTACAACTGCAACATGACATCTCAACTCTTATACTCAATGCTTTTAAAACTGAATTTTTTTTTAAGTATTTCTTGTGTAGTTTGAGATATTGTTTAATTGTTGTTATAGCAGTTACTTGCTTTCCCCAAACATACACAATTTCTAATCAACAAGACAAATGAAAAAAGTGACATGTTCCATAACTTGACAAAGAATTATATGGCACCATTTGTATCTTTTCAATCAATGCAGTGTATAGGAAATAAAAAAAAATTTCAAAGAATGAAACTAACCTTCAGATGAAGGTTGGGAAGGAGGGAAAGGTTATTCTGATATCAAGGTAGCTGTCTTTTGTCATTGGCTACAAATGTTCAAATTGGTAAATGACACAACATTAACTACCAGCCTCTACTAAGGTTCATAAACATGCGTTCAGGACCAGAAGGCAGTCCTCATCGCATGATCCGTGTCAGCGACAGTCCTTAGTACAGCGCGGTTCTCTTCAAAGAGACTAGAAGAAATTGAGTAAAGTCCCAGGGATACCCAGCATTTCAGTGAGAAAGCAGAATTCTGCCTTCAGAACAACTCACCATGCCATATGCCTGTTTGTCCTCTGGTATCAATGAAACATCCTCATTGTCAAAGGTTGTATCTTTTGTTTAACTTAACAATGCATCGTTTCTAAACTTCAGCTTAGCAAACTTAATAAACTGTCTGAAAATTCTTTACAAATGGGTGACCACCTATTATTAGGTATTGTGATCACAAATCTCCCAAAATATAAGTGTTAGGTATTGATAAAATCCTGTTTAATAAGTTCTACATTGTTCAAAGGTACTGCAGTTTATTAGATCAAGCACAGTTAAGGACCTTTTGTTATAAATTAAGAACTCAGAACATAGATATTTTAAATGAAAGTGTGTTGCACATCAAAACTCTGAAAAATCACATCAATCAAGAACAGCAAATGTGATTTTGAGAGAGGGAAACAGGATTTGACTAGACGCCTTTGAGGAAGTAACAAACAACATGGCTAAAGGGAACCTATCAATGGGGTGTACTTGGATTTCCAGAAGGTGTTTGACAAGGTGCAGCATCAAATGCCATTAGGCATGACGTGTTAGAATGGCTATAGGATTGATCAGTTAATAGGAAACAGTAGGTATAAGTGGGTCATTACAGTTTTGTAAGGTACAACTGCAGTGCCAGAGGGCTGAGTGCTGCAGCCTCTACTAGCAACCATAAGTCAATCATATGAAGTCTGCAAAGGATATAAATAAATGAATGGAACAAAATCTGGCAGATGAAGAATAATGTGGAAAAATATGAACCTGTCTGGTTTGGTTCAAAAATAAAAAAAAAAAGCAGTATACTGCATTTGACAAAGATTATAGAAATATGACACAAATCACAAAATCTTAATTTCAGGTATGGCTAGTGATTAATAAATGTAATGTTGTTTACTTCAGGGAGAATAGAATACAAAAGTAGAGATGTGTTTATGCAGTTTTAAAGATCATAAGATGTAGAAAAAGTTCAATCAACAGGCTCCAGGAACATAAGGCCATTTTATAAGGACAAGTTACAGGTTGGACCTGTATTCTGTATGGAAGGATGGCTGTTGACCTTATTGAAGAATGTGAGATCCTAAAGGGAACCAGGCAGGACAGTCGGTAAAAAGATGTTTACCCTTGCAGGAGTCAAGAGCTAGGGACAGAATTTAAAAGATAAGGATTGCCTCATTTTAGATCTAAGTTTCTTTACTTTCAGAAGGTTTTGATTCTGTGGAACTTTCTTCCGCAAAGAGCAATTAATATTTTCAAAAGCAGAAATGGCTAGCTTTTTGACTAACTAGGGAGTCATCAGATATTGGAGTTGGCAAGAAAGTGAAGTGAAACCGCAATCAGATCAATCATGATCTTACTGAATGGCGGAGTAGGCTTAAGGGGCCTAATCTGCATATTACAACCAAGAACACAAAAAAAATGAAATTATACCCGATTTAGAACAAATTAATCATAAAAATGGTGGCACAGTAGCTCAGTGATTAGCACTGCTGCCTCATAGCGCCAGGAACCTGGTTCAATTCTACCGCAGGGTAACTGTCTGTGTAGAGTTTGCACATTCTGCCCATGTCTGCGTGGGTTTCCTCTGGGCGCTCCGGTTTCCTCTCACAGTTCAAAGATGTGCAGGCTAGGTTGATTGGCTATGCTTAATTACCCACAATCTTCAGGCATGTGTAGATTAAGTGGGATGCTCTGAGGGTCGGTGTGGACTTGTTGGGCCAAAGGGCCTGTTTCCACACTGTAGGGATTCTGTGACTTCTAAAATCAAAACCTCAAAGGCATACCTGTTTTTTGAATTTATAGTTGAATTCCCATCTTTGGTCTGATCTATTTCCAGTCCCCTTCTTGCACCAGTACAGCAAGCACTGAAAACAGAACATACGATGTGCTTCATGGCAAAATGTTAGATTCACATACTAATCAGACAGTAACTTGTATTCTTAAAATGAAAAAAACTCTGTTTTAGCAACTGCACAATAGTGTGCAAACTTGACAATGCTTTTCGTTAAGCAAATTACTAAAAATAGATATATTTGTCTTAAAAGATGTGTTGAGCATGGTTTTATGGTTAGCTTTTGTAAATTGGCAAACTTTCGTAACTAATCAGTGTAAATACGTATGTAATTTAATTGGCCTCTTTTACTACAAGTTAGCCCTGCATCAAAATTTCAAAAGTTTTTGTCTTTATTAAAATGCAAAGTGAATATGTTTTAAGTTTCAACAAATCATCTGCATTAAAACAATAAAGTGTCTCATTCATGAACGAAGATTTAGGAAGGAGTGTAATTTTAAAGAAGTGTGTCTCAAAACAGCTAATTAATCAAAGCTCAGTGCTAACTCCATTTGGAAAAGCATGACTCAGTGATGTTTTTAAATGTATCTCACAATGCACTTCCTCTAATGTAAATGTTTATGCTGAATAGAAAGGGAAGTACACGGTTCAATATATCAATCACCCCATTGATATTTTTGTAGCTGCAACACTTAAAAAATGCCATTTTAATGCATTTAATATTTTCAGTGTGTTAACTTTTAATAATTAAACCTCCTCAAGCAAAATTCTGTCATTTCTGTAACTACATCCAAAATAAAAATACAAAATCTGCATTTTGCAATATTTTGATGTTAAACTAACCCAATGAAGAGAACCTCCGAGTTCCTTTTTAAAAATCACAAGCAAAGATGTCTAATTTATTTAATCAAAGTTCACTGGACCAAGTAATGGCAAATATCAAAGGGTTAAGTTTTGACTTACACTACAGTTCTGTAACGTATTTGGAGTTGACTCAGGAATTGCAGGTTTTTCTGATATGCGCGTACGAAATGGCTCGTACATGTGGTACAGAGAGCGGATCACACAGGCACGCAGTGAACCCAACTTTCCTATGACTTCGCGTTGCAAACGTACAGGCAAGTAAACATCCGAACAATAGTACCTACATTTGAAGTATATTTGTGGATCAGTTAAATGAAAGCACAGCAAAATGTAAGAGTCATAGAGTCATACAGCACAGAAACAGGCCCTTCAGTCCAACCAGTCCATGCTGACCATAATCCCAAACTAAACTAGTCCCACTTACCTGCTCCTGGCCCATATCCTTCCAAATCTTTACTGTTCATCTATCTATCCAAATGTCTTTTAAACACTGTAATTGTACCACAACTTCCTCATGAAGTTCATTCCACACATGAACCACCCACTGAGTACAAAATTTGCCTTATATCTTTTTTAAGTCTCCGTCCTCTTGCCTTAAAAATGTGCCCCCAGTCTTGAAATCTCCCACCCTAGAGAAAAGACAATTACCTTTAACTCTGTACCCCTCATTATTTTATAAACTTCTAACAGATCACCTCTCAACCCCCTACGCTCCAGTGAAAAAAGTCTGAGCCTATCCAGCCTTTCCTTGTAACTCAAACCTTCCATACTCGGCAACATCCTGGTACATGTCTTCTGAACCGTCACCAGCTGAATAATATCCTTCCTATAACTGGTCAACCAGAATTGGACATGGTATTCCAGAAGAGGCCTCACCAATGTCCTGTACAACCTCAACATGACTTCCCAACTCCTATACTCAAAGGTCCGAGCAATGAAGATGAGCATGCCAGACACTTTTTTTTAAACTACCCTGTCTACATGAGACACAAATGTCAAAGAATTATGTACTTCAACCCCAAGGTCCCTCTGTTCTACAACACTACCCAAGGCCCTACCACTAATTGTATAAGCCCTACATGTTTGACTTATGTTAAAACATAGATTTTTAATGCACATATATAGTGCTTGATAAACAGATCCTCACAAATAAAAATCAAATAACTAAATGGTAAAATGCATAGGAAATACTCTGAAACAATGGCCACCAAATTATAAATTACAGTCTTCAATTAGAAAAGAAAACCTCCAGCGCATCAAGTCTTTTTCTAATCTATAAAATGGGAAATGTACATCTGCACAAACTCATTTTTGAAACAAGTGATTTTTGCAGAATAGAGAGCTGTTTACCATACACCCCAACAGGAAAACTATTCTGTTTCTGGGACTTGAATGCTTATGCAGCTCTATCCCAGGGACATAATTGTTTTTTCTGCAATTACGGACATTAACTAAAGAACAGTCCATTTGACTGAATTTCTTTCAGAAACAGCAGATACAACAGCAATTTTGAACATAAAAGTATGTGAGAAGACAGCTGATGACCCTAAGGAATATTTAATTTATATCCATTCTATAATAAAATTTAGTTCATAGTTACCACTAAGATGAACAAAATGGCATTTAGCCATATTTTCATATCCAGAGGCCAAACTGTCCAAAACCTCCAAAAAAATCTGCTTATGTCCTAATTAGGTTAACAAAAATTGCTTAACTACTGCAATTAAATCCAAAATATTATTGTTTTAATATTTACTTCTAATTCTTAACATGGTCAGAAACATCCCTTCCAGGCAAAAGAGACTTTTAAGCAAGCACTTTCTTTAAATAAAAATGCACAAGCCTGTAATGAAAGCACAAAGCACATAGCACATGTCCACTATCCACTTTTAAGCAAACACTTTCTTTAAAATAAAAGTGCACCAGTCTGTAATGAAAGTGCCCGCGTGGCTTTTCTCCAGGTGCTCCAGTTTCCTCCCAGTCCAAAAATGTGCAGGCTAGGTGGACTGGCCATGCTAAATTACCCATAATATTCAGGGATGTGTAGATTAGGTGGGTTACAGGGGGATGGGTCTGGGTGGGATGCTCTGAGGGTCAGTGCGGACTTGTTGGGTTGAAGCGCCTGTTTACACACTGTAGGGATTCTATGATCTATGAAAGCTCAAAGCTCATAGCACATGTTCATTACCCATTGCACACACTGCCTAAAACATCCTATAAAACTATTAGCTATCCCATCAGCAAGTGAGCCCATCGGTCAAAATGAATTTAACTGGCAGGAGAATGAATTAAGACCATAAACAATTGATTAATCAATGTTAAAGGGAAAAGGAGGTGAAAAAGAATGATGATGATTAGGTTTAATTGCCCTCATTACTGCCAACAATTATATTTCCAGCCCATTCTACACTGGAATAAAAAGAAAGTTTGCTTACGTTTGTGAGGAAAATTGGCTTCAACTGGCACGAAGCAAAGCAGTCCATACGCCCCCTTGTGGGAGAGTACGGAACTATGGAAAACAATTTAAAAATAAGAGGTCACCTGCTTAAAATGGAAATACAGAAAGGGTTGTGAGCCTGTGGAATTCTTTCCCCCTCCCCCCCCACCCCGAGAGTGGTGGAGCCAGAGTCACTGAATATTTTAAAGGCTGAGTTGCTAACATTCTTTGTTAGAGACAAAAAAAAACTGCAGATGCTGGAATCCAAGGTAGACAAACAGGAGGCTGGAAAAACACAGCAGACCAGGCAGCATCTGGAGTAAAGGAGCAGTCAACGTTTCAGGTAATTCCCTTCTTCAGGATTCGATGTGGAGATAGGGAGCTGCAGATAAAGAGGGGTGGGGGGAAAGGGTAGACACAGAATGATAGTGATAAGTGGACACTGTGGTAGGTAGGACCAGGTTGGTCGATGGGAGGGATCATCCTGTACATCCGTCAACTTGGTCTACTGTATCCACTGTTCCTGACATGGCCTCCTCTACATCGGTGACACCAAGCGTAGACTTGGAGACCGTATCATAGAGCGTCTGCGCTCTGTACGCGACAAACAACAACACATTCCAGTCGCCAACCATTTTAACTCCCCCTCCCACCCCCTGAGTAACATGTCCATCCTGGGCCTCCTCCAGTGTCACAAGGACACCACCTGCAAACTGGAGGAGCAACACTTCATATTCCACCTCGGGAGGCTACGGCCCGATGGCCTAAACATGGAACTCACCAATTTTAAAATCTCCCCACCTACCATCTCATTCCATGTCCAACCCTCCCTCTCATCCCCGCTGCCTTGACCTAACACAACCTGTCCATCTTCTCTCCCACCCATCCCACTGACCAATCCCCACCACTCCCTATCACCATCCTACCTACCTTCCCCAGCCCCACCCCTCCTCTATTTATTTCCCAACTCCCTTCCCTCTCAACATTTCTGAAGAAGCAGCCCAACCCAAAACGTCAACTTTTTTGCTCCTCTGATGCTGTCTGGCCTGCTGTGTTCCTCCAGCTCCACACTGTGTTGTCTTAAAACTGACACCTCTTTATTCTGAGACTATGCTCACTGGCTCTTAGACTCTCCCATGAGGGGAAACATCCTCCCAAGCATTTACCCTGTCAATCTCCTTCAGAATCTTAAATCTTTCAATGAGATTAGCTCTAATTCTTGTAAATTCCAGTGAGCAGAATTCCAACCTGTTTAATCTTCGCTCATAAGTGAACTTTGAATTGCCTTGACTGAAATGATGTCTTTCTTTTTTTAAGTGGGTCAAAACTGCTCACAGTACTCCAGATGTGATCTCACTAATTTCAGTAAGACTTCTGTGTTCTAATACACCAAACCCCTTGAAGTAAGGACCAATATTCTTTAGATTTCTGATTACATCACCACTGTGTATGTGACTGAATGTCTAAGATGGTCCAAGCATCTAATTAGGCAGTTTTATTTAGATCAGTTAAACTTGCAATTATTGTCGAAGATAATTCAAACAAAAAATTAAAATGCCAAAATTCCACAAAGGTGAAAATTGAAAGGTGACTGAAAGCTAGGTCAAGCATGAAGCTTTTTTTGAATGCTGCAAAAGACAGCAGGAGAAGCAGACAGGACAGGGAGTTATGGGAACATGTTGCAAAGAATGAAGTTAAAAGGATATTGTGCCACTGAAAGTGGAGGAAAGGCAATAGTGATGTACTGAAATTCAAATGAACTTTGCGCAAAGGACAAAAACAGAAGGGGTGAGAGCAGGAATGCAGGAAATGGAACTTAAAACAGTACGGCACAGTACAGGCCCTTCAGCCCACGATGTTGTGCCAACCTATTATGCTGCTCTAAGATCAAACTACCCTGCATACCCTACATTTTACTATCATCCATGTGCCTATCCAAGAGTCACTTGAAGGTCCCTAGTGTATCTGACAAGGTGGAACCTAATTTAGGCACAATTAGCAAACGTAACAGTAAAACACAAAACAGAGTTAAAATACAACCATTATCAGGGACAGAGGAAGTTAGACAATGTCATGTGGAAGATGTGGGAATGCAGTGGTGAAATAGAGCAATGATGGACATGGATTCAGATCTAGAGTAAAGGAGCCACGCTAACCCCAGATCATGCAATCTCTCACAGATGAGCAAAAAACAGCACTAGAAGCTCAAACTTGCTCCTGAATAATCAAAATTGCTCAGCTCTGAAACAATTTCATTCACAGTCTCCTGCTGCAGCTTGCAACTGGAAAGATGTCAGAAGCACTGGAAACAGGATCCAATTCGACACATTACCCTGTATCCCATCGGTTTTTACCTTTGACCAGTGTGTCATATGAGACCTTGTCAAATGCTTGAATACAATCCATGCAGACAATGTCCACTTCACTAACCACATCAAACCTCTTTGTCAAGTTCTCAAAGAATTCAATCAAATTTGTTAAGCACAACCTTCTCTGAAAGCAATGCTGACCATCCCTGACTAGTCCATGCATTTCAAGTGACAGTTCATCTGGATTGATTCTTACAATTTGCCTATCACCAAGTAAGACCACTTACCTATAATTGTTTGGCATTTCCTTTGTACCCTTGTTGAAAAATGAAACCTCATTTGCATTCCTCCAGCCCTCCAGCACGTCAACTGTGTTGAGTGAAGTCTGCAAATTAATCCTCACAGCATCTGCTATTGCTTCCCTGATCTCCTTCAACTTCCTGGGGAACTGTCCAGCTGGCTCTGGTGACTTATCCATTTTCAATAATTCCATCTCCTCTAACATTTACTCTCACATGATGATTGTTTTGTCTAATATTTCACACCACACCTCTCGGTCGACTGCATCCACATCATCCCTTTCCTTTTTTTTGGCGGGGGGGGGGGCTGGTGTGAGCCCTATAACGGGTGCGTCCAAACAAAACGGTGCCATCAGACTCTGAGTCGCTCTGCGATAGGGGAATGAAGCAGGAGTGAGGCAACGTCACCCACTTCCTGAGGACAAATCTTTAAGAAGTTGTCAACAAGTGACATCATCTCCAAATTATACTTAAAACAAAGACAGAGCAGCTGGAGCTTCCTCCTGATTCATGGACGGTGTTAACCACTGTCCCTCATTCACCAAAACAAGAGATTGCTACTTGCCTGTAGCAAAAATATCATTTCTTCATGAGGGAGACTGAACTTGTTCACAGACTCCAGACGTAGCTTCACAAAATGCTAAACAGCTGCTGTAAGGCCTCCTTGTTCCTGCATTCAAAACCTCTTGCAATGAAGGACAAAGTTCTATTTGCCTTCCTAACTGCTTGCTGCACCAACATGCATGCTTTGAATGACTGGTGTACAAGCACACCGAGGTCCCTTTGTACACCAACACTTCCAAATCGACCACCATTTAAATTACACTGCGCCATTCTGAATTTTCTACCAAAGTGGACAACTTCACACTGATCTGCCATTCACTCAAATTGTCTAAGTCACCGTGAAGCCTTTTTTTGTCCTGCTCACTCACAATCCCCCTAGTTTTGTGTCAAACTTGGAACTATTACATTGGATTCCCTTATCCATATCGTTGATGCGTACTTTGAATAGCTGGTGTCCAAGAGTACTGATCCTAGTGGTGCCCTCCTTGTCAAAGCCTTATATTCTGAAAAAGATTCATTTATTTCCACTCTGTTTCCTGTCTGCTAACCAATTCCCAACCCACACCGAATATTCCTGTGTACTTTCATTTTGCACAATAACCTCAAGTGGGACTTTATTAAATGCTTTTGGGAAATCCAAATGACTCCATCAACTGGTTCTACCAATTACATCTTCAAAAAAAAACTTCAGTAGTTTTGTCAAACATGATTTCACCCTTCCTAAGCTGATAGATAGCAACTCCAGGAGAACAACTAATGACTTGCCTGATCCCCTCTGTATTGAGCAGTCAAAGATCACAGACATGGTCCATGGCAGCACTGCCCACATCCCACTGACAAACATACAGAAACAATCTAAAGCCCCTGTTCAGCCCTGCCTCAATTTTAAAATTTCCATTCCTGTTTTCAAATTTCTCCATGATCTTCCCCTTTCTATTTCCACATGGTCCATATCCTTTCCCCACAGACAGAACAGCCAAACCTTAAACAGACAAAACTGTCAAAGGCTAATCATATACGCCTTCTGATTCAGCAATTGCCACTGGAGAGGGGGGAAGAAGGGCAGCTCCCTGAGCAGCTTCTCACTCTGGCCCGAACCACCAGCTGAGACAAAGCGAAGGGCCCTGTCAGCCAAGGCGGCAGGGAATCTTCAACTGAGGAAAAAGTTGGATATTTCCGAGACCTCCTGCAGAAGGTGCAATTGTCAGAACTGGATAGACTCCGGACTCAAAACATTAATTCTCCTTTCTTTCCACAGACGCTGGCAGACCCGAGTTTCTCCAGTAATGTATGTTTTTGTTCCAGATCTTCAGCATCTGCAGTTCTTTGTTTTATTCACGCAAAGCTCGGAGGGTTGTGATCATTTGGTGATTTTGAATTCTAGATACTGTAAGAAAGTCAGAGTAGTCAGTAAGGTTTGGAGTGACTGTCACGTGGCAGTTAATGCTCATTAGAATGCATAGGCAGGATTCTCAATATGTTGGAATCTTGGAGACTGAGTGCCTTGGTGTGCACTCCCAGAGAAACCATCCAGGTGCAGAATCATAGAGCAATACTACATGAAAACAGACCCTTTGGTCCAACCAGTCCGTGCTGAACGTAATGCTAAACTAAGCTAGCCTACTCCTAGCCCATATTCCTCCAAATCTTTCCTATTCATGTACTTATCTAAGTGTCTTTTAAACATTGTAACTGTGACCATGTCCACCACTTCCTCAGGAAGTTTATACCACATACGAACCACCCTCTGTGTGAAAAATTCGCCCCCCCCCTCCAACGTCTTTTTTAAAATCTCTCTCTCCTCACCTTAAAAATGTGGCCCCCTGGTCTTGAAATTGTCCACCATAGGGAAAAGACACCGACCATTAATCCTATCTATACCCCTCATGATTTTATAAACCTCTAAAAGTTCACCTCTCAACCTCCTATGCTTCAGTGAAAGAAGTCCAAGGCTATCCAGCCTTTCTTAATAACTCAAACCTTCCATACCCAGCAACATCCTGGTAAATCTCTTCTGAACCCTCTCTAGCTTCATGATATCCTTCCTATAACTGGGCGACCAGAACTGGACACAATATTCTAGAAGAGGCCTCACCAATGTCTGTTCAACCTCAACATGACTTCCCAATTCCTATGTTCAAAAGACTGGGCAATGAAGGCAAGCATGCAAAACGCCTTGCGATTTTGGCAACAGTAGGTAAAATGGACAAAGTTGTGAAGGTGTTTGTAATCTAGGATTTGAAATTCAATTTTGTACTGAAGGAAGTGGAGTTGCAATTTCTCACAGACTATTTCAAATAAAAATGAACGAGGGTATCCAGTATAAAGGCAGTACTGACATTTAGGAGTGGACAGAAAAGGATCGGCTTCAGTCTTGCCAACGTGCAATCCAGAGAAATATTTATTCATCAACAACATAATGCTCGATAATTACCCCCCACAGCAATCTTAAGGTTTAGAAAACAGTGGAAAGGCAGAGCTGCGCATTTCTTCACTGTGGGTTGCATTTATGATTTCTACCACAAACATTCATCAACAAACCGATGCAGACAATTTACAAGTGCACCTGAAACTTCAACTTGATTTGTTTTGTAAGCCTTTGATAAATGGTTGTAGTTGTTGTTCAGATTGCGTACTTAAATTCCAATTTAAAAAGCAAATCCCTACAATCATATGTCCCTGTAGTAACAACTTCACAGAAATCAGTCTCCACAATTAGTAACAGTCCAGAGAACAAAAAAGAAATCAATGCTTCTTACCTTCTGTATAACCTGGTCCAAAAAGCAGCAGTACAGGTAACAGTCCAAGCATTTTTACAAATTAGAGCAAACTTGGCAACATCCTCAGGTCGTATGTAAGAGGCCAGAAATAACCAAATATCTATAGGGTACTGCTGCCCACAGTCCTCAGCATTCTCTGTTGAGGAAGGGGAAGAAAACATCAGCTCATTCCAGCAAGTAGAAACGTATTACTCGATGATGTCATTGCAATCAGGTAGTGCAGCATGCTACACTGCAACATTTCCTTGTATTTTGCACTGCACAAGATCAGAGTTCAGCTGTTTATCGTAATGCATATCGCAAGCCTTACAACAGTAGTTGATAGTCGAAAGAATCACGGATGCTGTAAATCAGGATCAAAAACAGAAGTTGCTGGAAAAGCTCAGCTGGCAGCATCTTGAAGAGAAATCAGAGTTAGCGTTTCAGGTCCAGTGACCCTTTCCCAGAACTGATGCAAGAAAAATACTTGGGAAAAAGACACTATTTTAAACAGCATGAAAAGAGGGTGCTGACCAGTTAGGAATATAACGTTACAAGATCTATCTTATTGGTGATCTTGTGAATAGTGCCTTAGTGATTTGCTTGATGTGTAAGCTTGTCACTGAGATTGGGCATATCAACAGTACCCTTGGCTGATCATGGACACCTTGATTAAATCTCCACTTGTTTAGTATGAAAACGCCAGAAAGGGCCTACACGATCACTGCTGGCATTGACCAGTGTCCAGTCTACTTCAGATTACCTTGGAAGGGGAAGATGTTTCAAACATTTGAACCACAGCTGAAGCTAGGTGTCACAAGCTGCTGCTTTGCAGCAAATTCAAGAGTGGTTTTCTCCACTCACTGAAAGCTGCTGTCAAGCCAAAATATGAGGTTGTAAACTTGTTTGCTGAGCCAGTGTGTTTCACTGCCGACAGTTTGTCACCCTGTTAGGTAACATAGTCAGTGCACCTCTGGTGAAGCGTTGGTGCTGTCCCGCTTGTTATTTATATGCCTCGGTTTGCTGGGATGGTTTGCATCACTTCCAGTTCTGTTTTTCAGTGGCTTGTATATTGGGTCCAGTTCAATGTGTTTATTGATGTAGTTCTGGCTGGAATGCCAGGACTCCAGGAATTCCCTGGCAAGTCTGTTTGGCTTGTGCTATAATAGATGAGTTTTCCCAGTCGAATTTGTGTCCTTCTTAGTCCGTGTGTATTCAGACTAGAGCGAATTGGTCATGTTTCCTGGTGGCTACTTGGTTTTCATGTATCCTTACTGTCAGTGTTCTTCCAGTTTGGCCTGTGATATTTCTCACAGTCCTTGTATGGTATTTTGTATATTATGTTTGCTTTATTGGTTGTGGGTATGGGATCGTTTACATGTCAGTAGCTGATTAAGGTTGGTTATTGGTTTGTGGGCGACCTTGATAGCTAGGGGTCTGAGTAGTCTTGTGGTCATCTCTGATTTACGGCAGGGTGACTAGTGTGTCTCGCTGTGCTGAGTCTTCTTGTTGTGGTCTGTCATGGAGATAACGGCGGATTGTGCTTTTTGGGTATTTATTTCTTTTAAAAACTCCGTATAAGTGCTACTGTTCTGTTTTGCATAATTCCAGGTTGCTGCAGTGTGTTGTGGCTCATTTGAATAAGTTCTGGTGCAGCTCTGTTTATGGGTGTTGGGGTGGTTGCTGGTGTAATTAGGTATCTGGTCTGTACACTAATCCCAACACTGAGCAGAAAAATGGAACACATTCAACACAGAAAAGCAGAAACCCTGGAAAGAATGAAGAAATACAGAAACATCGGAATCTTACTGGCGGACAAAAGATGCATCATAGTAATCCTTAATAGAGCCCAATACATCAATAAAGCTAATGCACTACTACAGATACCGACACCTATCAAAAGAATATAGAACATAGAACATTACAGCACAGTACAGGCCCTTCGGTCCTTGATGTTATGCCGACCTGTGAAGCCAATCTGAAGCCCATCTAACCTACACTATTCCATGATCATCCATATGTTTATCCAATGACCATTTAAATGCCCTTAAAGTTGGCGAGTCTACGACTGTTGCAGGCAGGGCATTCCACGTCTTTACTACTCTCTGAGTAAAGAATCTACCTCTGACATCCATCCTATATCTATCACCCTTCAATTTAAAGCTATGTCCCCTTGTGCTAGCCGTCACCATCTGAGGAAAAGGGCTCTCACTGTCCACCCTATCTAATCCTCTGATCATCTTGTATGTCTTTATTAAGTCACCTCTTAACCTTCTTCTCTCTAACGAAAACAGCCTCAAGTCCCACAGCCTTTCCTCATAAGGCCTTCGCTCCATACCTGGTAAATCTCCTCTGCACCCTTTCCAATGCTTCCACATCGTTCCTTTAATGCGGTGACCAGAACTGTCTGCAATACTCCAAGTGCGGCCGCACCAGAGTTTTCTACAGCTGCAACATGACCTCAAGGCTCCGAAACTCAATCCCTCCACCAAAAACCTAACACACCGCACGCCTTCCTAACAATCCTATCAACCTGGGTGGCAACTTTCAGGGACCTATGCACATGGACACCAAGATCTCTCTGCTCATCCACACTACCAAGAATCTGACCATTAGCCCTGTGCTCTGTATTCCTGTTACTCCTTCCAAAGTGAATCACCTCACACTTTTCTGCATTAAACTCCATTTGTCACCTCTCAGCCCAGCTCTGCAGCTTATCTATGTCCCTCTGTAACCTGCAACATCCTTCCGCACTATCCACAACTCCACCAACTTTAGTGTCATCTGCAAATTTATTAAACCATCCTTCTACGCCCTCATCCAGGTCATTTATAAAAATGACAAAGAGAGAACCAGATTACAACAACCCTGAAGAAATTACACAACTCAGGAGATATCAGCAAGACAGACTATCAAAAAATGAAACCAGAGGGATCCAACACACCCCGCTTCTATGGAATCCCTAAGGTACGCAAGACATGGGATACCCCTCAGACCCATTGTCTCACTACCAGGCACACCAACATATAGACTAGCCAAAGAAATACAACAGAAACTGAAATACTTAGTTGACAACGCTACCTACTCCACCCACTCCTCCCAAGAATTCCTCAACATCATCAAGGACACCAGAATAGAAGAGGATGAGATACTGATACCCTTCGATGTTACAGCACTACTTACATCCATAAACATCGACCTAGCCAAAGAGACAACTGCCACCCCACTGGACGAATCAGGAAGGCAGGCACCCCTCGACACCAACAGCACCAACACGGACAGGACCCTGCTGGATCTGAGCCTCACAACCCACTTCACCTTCAATGACTGTATATTTAAACGATCAACGTAACACCAATGGAATCCTCAATATCAGGACTGATTGCAGAAGCGGTAATGCAAAGGCTCAAACAGACAGCACTCGCCCCTATGCAACCCAAACTGTGGGTCTGCTATGTAGATAACACCTTCGTGATTATCAAATGTGCAAGACTAGAAGAAACCCAACAACACGTAATCAACATCCTTTTGCGAATTTTATTCAGGTGAGAAGAGGAGAACAATAACTGACTACCCTTCCGAGACATACTGGTAGAATGTATGAACAACAGGGAACTAAAGACTAGTGTATATAGAAAGATCACACATAAGGACCAGACACCTAATTACACCAGCAACTGCCCAAAACCCATGAATGGAACTGCATCAGGACATTATTCAAATGAGCCACAATACACAGAGCAATCTGGAATAGCGCAAAACAGAACAGGAGCACTTATGTGGAGTTTTTAAAAGAAATGGATACCCAAAAATCACAATCTGCCATCACGTCCGCGACAGACCACAGCCAGACACACTAGTCATCCTACCGTACATCAGAGACATACTAGAGATGACCACAAGACTACCCAGACCTCTAGGTATCAGAGTAGCCCACAAACCAATAACCACCCTGCGACAGCTACTGATGAACATAAACAAACCCATACCCACAAACAATAAAACTAACGTAATATACAAAATACCATGCAAGGACTGAGAGAAACATTACATTGGCCAAACTGGAAGAACACTGACAATAAGGATACATGAACACCAACTAGCCGTCAAGAGACATGACCAATTCTCACTGGTCTCAATAAACACAGACAAAGAAGGGCATGAATTTGGCTAGGACAACACATCCATAATAGCACAAGCCAAACAGAGACATGCCACGGAATTTCTGGCGACCTGGCATTCCAACTGGAACCCCATCAACAAACACATTGAACTGCATCCAATATACAAACCACTGAAAAACAGAACTGGATGTCATGACAACCACCCCAGCAAACTGAGGCATAGAAATAACAAGCAGGACAGAACAGCAACACTTCAGCGGAGACGCACTGACGATGTTACCTAGCAGGACGACGAAACACCTGCAATCAAACACACTGGCTTGGCAAGCAAGTCTACAACCTCACTCACAACCCAAGCTACAAATCTTCTCAAAAACTTTAAGCCAAAGTATGTTTTGCCTTCCACACAAATGTGTCATGTAATACAAGTTTCAGTGCTGGTGTGATGCGAGGTTTGAAGGCTCACATCCCAAAGTTGGCGAACCACAACAAAAAATATTTCCCATTGATCATTCAGAGCTGGCAGCATGCCATTCATTGTCAACGAGCCCGCGCTTGCAAGTCTCAGAAAAATACATCCACCATTAGGCACAATTCTGCTCGTGAAAATCATGCATTAAATAATCCAGACTGTGCTAAGAGTTACAACAGAAGCCAGTTTAAGATCATCAGCCTGCAGCTATATAAATAAATATTCAGAACTGTTGTACGTAGGCTAAAGGAATTTGTACATACATTGCATCTTTTTCAATAAGAAAGATCAAGGAGACAGTCAAACTCTGCTGCATCTCCATGTCATCACCCTGACCAGTCAGAATCTACCTGCCTGATCTGAGAATTAAGATCGATAGGTTAACTATTCTTGCTTCATCTCCACACCAACAATGACCCAATCAATCAGCACATTCTTTCTCATGCTGAAAAAAGACACCATTTTATTTAAGTCTGTTCTTGGGTCCCATTTTTAACAAGCATGAGTTGTTAAAGCTTCAACGTCTTATCTCCCTATAGCAATGTTTAAGTTTGGTACTACCAAGTCTTTTTTTTATTTTGTACTCTGTCATGAAGGAGTTAGATAAAGTTATCTATGAGAGATGCAATGGAAGACATAGAAAGGAGGGTTAGTTAAACAGAAAGAAACCCCATGTAACTCCTATATTCTGCTGCGCATATAAAGTGTATTTCCTATGTCTGTTGCTTACCACAAGTGTGTTGCGAGACCGGAGGGGAGGAGGAAACCCATGTATATGCACTTTGTAAAACTTACACAATAGCGAATCAGGCAGCTTTGGCCAGTCAGGCTAACAGTTGCTTTCAAATAGCAATATATTGCATACAGTGTACGACAAAAGGGAAAAATATTAATTTTAATTGAAAATATAGCATCAGAAGTTTTAGACAAATTTCTAACTTTGTTTATAATTTGCTGTTGCAATGAGAGTGAATTACCTTGCTGTCTTTTGCTTTTCTTCTTCCTAGAAACCTTCAACTCATTTGAGTGGCCATCAACATCTACTTCATCACTGCTGTCACAGTCCAAACGATCCACAGAAACAGAGGAAAGAGCCTCTTCTGTCACAGGGACTTGAGAAGCTTCCAAACCACACAGTAGCTTTACTGAAATAAAACAGTGAACTATTGGCATTCACTCATCAATAAACTGTACAAACATGACATTTCCCAGGGTTTATGACTAATTTTTTCATGCAAAATGTTTTTAAATGTACAAGTGATCTGATTAGAGCTAGCAGTGTCACCAATAGTTAACATCAATTTTAGTGATAAAGACAGTATTCACTTTTTGTGTCTTAACCATACTGACTCTTAAAGTATGCAAGAGCTTAATTCTAGAGGACTCCCTCTCTTGCCCTTGGTTCAGTCTGCAAATAGAACCTTAGAAATACTAGAGATGCTAAAATTTCAGTGGTTAAAAGAACAGACACTGGTGCAACATTTATACACAAATTAAAGATATTATATTTCAATTGAAGGAGATTGGTTTGTATACACTTTTTCCCTAAGGAATTTTGATACCAACTTAAATAAACATAATTCTATACAGGAAACATAATTATAAATTATAAAATATTGGCAGATTTTATGTATTTAAAACACAAGATTTAAAATGCAATCTTATACAACTAGTCATTAGAGCTGCTAGTAAAACGTACATTCAGAAGCAACCCTATAAATTTGTACATGATAAGGCTCTATAACTGATACTTTCAGTGAACTGAAATTTAACAGTTTTACTCTATAGTTTAAAAACAAACCGTTAGATTTTTACATAGAACTGCAATTAAAACTTCTATTTCACATCTGCTTTCTAATCTTTTGTTCAGTACCAGATTTAGTCCACAGATCGAAGCCTACATATAAAGGAAATCCTGAGTGATACCTATTTAAGCCAAGTCTTCCATTCAAATTACATCATGTAAAATGTTCATCCACTCAAACAGGAACTTATAAGCAGATTTACATCAGATCAAGATAAATTCAGGATGTCCCCACTAACCAAGGAGTTCCGATTCAGGGAACTACAGATTAAGGATATGGGGTAGGCCACTTAGGGCGGAGACAAGAAGAAATTTCTTCATCCAGAGTGGTGAGCCTGAGTACTTCACTGCCACAGAAAGCAGTTAAGGCAAAAGCACTGAATGTTTAAGGAAAAGAATTTGACGCAGCTCTTAGGAATAAAGGGATCAAAAGGTCTGGGGAGAAAGCGAGAAGAGGGTACTGAGTTGGATGATCAGCCACGATCATATTGAACGGTCTACTCCTGCATCTATTTTTGATGTTTCTATAACATTTTTACCTTTGAGTGCACTGTCAACATTAAAATTGCACAAGTCCTCAGGACCTTTTGCTCAAGTGTACTATGAATCTAAAGCAGTAACCATCAGCTTGACTCTGTCAAGAGCTTTGTAATTTTTTTGGTTACCAGGCTCGAACATTATTGAGTATTGTTGAAAGAGAGATATGCTGTGGGCACTGTTTATCTTGCATTCATCAGGATATATGCAAGAGTTGCAAATTTCAAAGGGAATGGCTAATATATTTAGGAGAAAAAGGTGCTGTTTGGTTGATAAGTTGGTGCTGATTGGTTGAAGTGTCACCGTACAGAATACGCTAGAGAACAGACATCTGCCAAACTGTGCTTTAAAATCCAAAAAAAAGTCAACTTTGACTGGTTATGGCTCTGCCATGAGGAATTCACCAGGAAATATTGTCCACATATTGTTGATTGACTAAAAAAGAAAGCATAATGCCTTGACATATTCATTCTGTTTGCAGAAGTACATACTGTACCCAAACACCGTATGCTTGCAAAAGCCCAGAATACAGCGTCCAACATTAAATACAATGGTGATATTGGGCAACACTGACTGACCACTCCAGTACATGCCAAGAATGACACTAACATCTAATTTAGTATCATCAGTTTGGGTTGCCATAGGACCCACTCACACTTGTTAGATGCTACATATAATCAGACACTGCAAACTCTGCAAACAGAATATGTCCAGGCATTAAGCCTTTGTCAATTAAACAAAAGCATTGGGAAAAACTGATCCCTTGTGCATTCCCCATGCCAACAACTCAACCAATCAAAGGAAACTTGCCTTTTTACAAGTTAAACATAGGAGAAAGGAACAAATATTCCATGGCACTGCTTCAACCAGAATCCATGCGCCCACAAATCTACAGACTATTCACATGCAGTGTTGATTTAATAGTCTGTATTACTCCTGCTAAATACAAAATGAAAAGCTTCAACAGGAGTTACTTCATTTTGAGCACAACTTTTTACCAAATGAAACCAAGACTAGCACTCGGATCACATGTATTAAGATGATCTTCCGTCCTTCAAATAATGTGTGCACTTTTGTGGAGCAATTGCAATCCATGAAATTACATTCTCCACTTTGTGATATTTCTACATTTTTTTTTGGATGCCACTAGCAAGGCCAGTACTTGTAGACCATCCATTTCCAAAGATGGTTAAAGTCACGTATAGACTGGACCAGGTATGGATGGCAGATTTCCTTTCAAGCAAGGATAGCAAATCAGATGAATTTTTATGACAATCGGTGGATGGCATCAGGTAGACTATTATTGTGACTAACTTACTTTTCTAAAATTTTATCAGTTGAATTTAAATTCCAGTAGCTACAGCATTAGCCTGGGTCTCTGGAATTTGATCTTATCATCTGACTCGACCACTATGCCACTGTCTTCGTATCTAATCCTTACACTACTCATATCTACTTAGATATTTTCATATTCATGCAGGTTTCAAATGGTTAATGTAAGAATTGAAAGTACACACTGGACTACTTCAGTACAAGAGACTCTCTCTTCCACTGTCGAACTTCAAGATCCCTCTCCATGCTGTCTCAAGATTGAGGTGCCTGTACCTAGGACTGCTCAACAAGCAACAGAACAATTCTACAGTTAACGATTTACATGAACCACTATGATATACCCTAATACACTGAACACAACCATTATGCCCTATGCCAAAAATTCCTGGTTTTAACATTGTTTTAGGGGGAAGAAACAGCACAAGAAATTCCTACAGAACTGCAACCTATTCAAGTACAAGCACTGAATTGAGCTAAGACGGCTTTAATCAAATGGTAAACCACATTGGTCATTCAACAATACGAAGAGTATTTCTACCCCTATGAGAAGATCATAAATTCAAGCCCAATCAAGAAGCTTCAGGCACATTGCTCAGGGTAACACTCAACCACAAAATTAAAGTACTGGATAATGTCATGCTTTGATTGAGATATTAAATACAGGCTCTAACTGCCTCCTCAGGTGCATACAAAATAAAAATCCCATGGCACTTTTTCAGGAGAAAAAGGCAATTCTCCTAATGCTTTGGTCAATATATCACCCACAATAAAAATAAAGCAGGTTATGTAGTTACTCATATCACGGCTATTTGTGGAAGTTGGTTTTATGCAAACTGGCTGCCATGATTTCTTTCTTACTAGAGTGACAGCATTACAGACAATGTAACACTTTGGAACATCTTGAGGATATGCGAGATCTATATAAATGAAAGGTTTTTTTCCTAGACTATGACATGCCTTGCATGTATGCTTTGACAGAACGCTAAATGATAGACATTTATTTTGAGGGGAAAATGACTCTTTCTCAAAAATTGTAGAAGACTAGATAATTTGTTCACTTTTGCATATGCAGCCTGTAACAATCATGTGACTAATCTGCTTGCAGTCTAAGAATTACTGTACAACTACGTGACAAAGCTATTGACCAAGATAGCTTATTTAGTTATTACGTTTTACCAAGTTTAATGAATAGAACCAGAATGTGTCGAATCTAAAACTATAGATTAAAGTTAGACGTTTGACAAAATCTTAAGTAATATTTTGAAAAATATTCATACAAACCAACCTTCTTTCTGAATTGCATTCGCTACAGCTTTCTTTATTCTACCAGTCTTCACAATAGCTGGATCTGAATCGGCATAATCTGCCACAGTAACTGGAATGGGAAACAAAAGTTAAACATTTAAACTGTATTAAATATATGAAATGAAAATGCAAAATCAAACACTATCTGCTGTCAATACAATTGTTAGTGTAATTGAGGCTCTCAATGAAGTTTGCAGAATGGGAGAATGGATATGGAAGGGTACCAATCTTTCTTCCCCCCAAGTCTCATACGATTCCGTCAAATGGTCTGTGCCTCATCTTTGTGTCTCTCACCAATTGGTGAAATCAGTATTTATTTCTTAAGAGACAGATAAATGCAGAGGCATCATTAACAAAAATTGAATATCACAGAAAACGGAAATGATTTTTTGTGTCAAAGGTATTAAATCAGTCCATCACTGTTAATCAAGTATTCATTAATTATGCAGACCACCCTAACCATAATCTAGAAAATGCCAGTACTTAACAGTTTTAATAGTTGCCATTGCAGGGATTCATTTTAAAGTAAGAGAAAGAGCAACCCTCTCCATTTATTTAAACACCATCCAAAGAATTTTGCTGCAATCTTCTGCTATAGAGTTAAAATAAAACCATCTAAGCTGAACATTTCAGTATTAAAGGAGAAAGTTAAGAAAAGGTATCAGAAATATGTAGATATTCACTTCGAGATGACCACATTCAATGATGTTGATTTTAAAAATTAAATGGAATCTTGTCTGACTACATCAATACCACAATTTCAATCTTCCCTCCAACAAAAAACATGAAACTGAATGATGTAAACTGAATGTAGAACTGTATTAAAACAGAATACCAGTACTGCAGAAACACTGCTTTTATATCTTAGCCTCAGAACTCCTTGACTGTGTCAACAATTTAATTCAATTTATAGAATATACATTAGTAATTGACAATGGACCATGGAGTCAGCCTAGGATAATTGAATATTAAATCATAATCATAGAACATTTTTGATCTTATTTGTGTCGCTCAATATAGAAACGTCAAGTTGTCCATTTCCAACACACCACCTGAGAACATACAAACGGTGTTGTGCTAGGCAACCATACATAAATTAGCTAACAATATGTATCACCTTTAATGCAGCAGAAGTCTCAAAGTCCTTCACAGAAGCCTTATCAGGCAAACTTTGACCCTCTTTACCATAGAGATATTAGGATAGAAGGCAAAACACATGATCAGAGATGAGTTCTAAGGAATTCCTTAAGGAAGACAGAGTGTGAGGGGAAGAGAAGTAAAGGGACAGATATCCAGAGTTTAGGTTCTAAATAACTCAAGGCACAGCCAATGAAAACGAAAACAAAAACAAAATAAAAACTCAGTACGTCTGGCAGCATCTGTGGGGAGAAAGCAGAGTTAACATTTCAGGTCCAATTCCCCTCCTTCAGAACTGACATTAGCCAGGAAAGGCGGTATAATGCTGAAGGAGGTAGGTGGAGGGCAGACAGAGAGCAAGAGAGAGAGTGAGCAAGCGGAGGGGATTGGGGGAACAGAGCAAGAGCGAGAGTGAAACTGAAGCCAGAGACACTTGGGGCAAAGGGATGGATAATGGTAAGTCAAGGAGAAAAAAAGGCTAATAATGTAAACTTTGGAGTCAATCTGGGATAATTTAATATTAAATCACAATCATAAAACAATTTATTGATCTCATTTGGGTCACCCATTATAGAAATGTCAAGTTATCTACTTTCAGCACTCACTACCTGAGAACACAAAAATAGTGTTGGCTCAGGTAATGATACATAAATCAGTTAACAACATATAGCAACTTTAATGGAGTAAAAAGTCTCAAAGTCTTTCACAGAAGCCTAACATTGCGGACATAAGCAAGTGAAAACTGAATGGCTATGGTAAAAGCCGCCTATGTCATGACAGGGCCTGAGGTGTGGGGAATGGATAAGGTCATGGAAGGTGGTGTTCAGGTTCTAAAATAATTACCTCAATATTGAGTCCTGAGATTGGCAAGTGAAAAATGAAATGCTGTTTTTCCAGCTTTTGCTGAGCCCCACTGGAACACTGCAGCAGACCAGAGACCGAAATGTTGGTCAGAAAACACTGGTGCATTGAATTGGCTGGAAACTCAGTCACTTTTGCAGTCAGAACACAGGCCCTCTCCAACGGCTAAGGGCCTTGTCAACCACGGTGGTGGGGAATACGCAGTTGAGGAGAAAGCTGAATATTTCTGAGGTGCCCCCAACCATCCCAGCCTGCAGAAAGTGGTAACAGACAAGTGCAACAGCGATGGAGAAACTGGGAGTGGAAGGGAGTTTTTATAAGAAACAGGGCGTGAGGATGTACAATCCAGGTAACTATGGGAATCATTGGGTTTGTAGTGGATATCTGTTGCCAGCCTATCCCCAAGAATGGAAATCAAGATGTTGAGGCAAGGAAGGGTGGAGTCAGAGATGGAATAGGTTAAGCTGACAGCAAGGTAGAAACTGGAAGCAAAACTGATTTTTTCCAATTCTAGGTAAGAGTAGGAAGCAACACCAACGATGTCATCGATATGCCCGAGAAATAGTTGTCAGGAGGTAGCTCAGTAGGATTAGATGAAGGAATGTTCCACATACCCCACAAAGAGACAGGTGTAACTGGGGCCTAGGTGGGTATCCACACCTTTGATCTCAAGAAAATGAGTGAAGTTAAAGGATACGTTGTTCAAAGCAATGACATGCTCCACCAGCTAGAGGAGGGTGGCGGCGAATGGGGACAGTTGAGGCCTTTATTCCAGGAAGAAGTGGAGACACCCCAAAACTATCTTAATGGAGGATGAACGTGTAAAGGGAGTACACATCCATGGTGAACAGGAGGCAGATGGTGCCTGTGAACAGGGAATTCTGAAACTGATCTGAAGCATCAGAAGAATCATGGACTTAAAATGCAAAGGGACTGGATAACGGGAGAAAAAAATTGAGTCAAGGTTCAAAGATATAAGTTCCTGGGGCTGGAATAGGCAGTAACGATGGGTCTGCCCAGGCAGTTCTGTTTTTGGATTTTGGGAAGAAGGTAAAAGCAGGCTTTACAGGGTTAGGGTATACATGTTTGGAGTCTGCGGGGAGATCGTGGTGGCGGTGGCAGTGGGGGAAAACCCCAAATAAAATGAGTAACCACTGCGGACACAATGGCCTATTGTTTATTGATGGGGTCATGGTCCAGAGCAAGACAGAAGGAGGTATTCAAAAGTTGGCGCTCAACGTCCACAGTCTAGAGATCAGGGTTGGATCTGAGAGCATGAGTACAGTCAGAGGAAGATAAGTTCAAATGGGCAAGGGTGGCAGAGAAATTCAGACTGTCAATGTTGACAGTTCTCAACGAACAGGTTGAGTGTAGGTAAAAGGCAAGAGGAAGGGGTTCAGGTGGAAGGAGAGTGTTAGACGTGGTTGAAAGTGTCCCAGAGTTGGCGAAGTGGAGTCTTGTACAAAAAAGTTGGGCAAAGGCAATGGAAGAGTTAAACATCATGTCATGCCCAAAATTCACTGAAGGCAGGATAATGGAGTTGTGAAACATATCAGCTATGACGGAACGGTGGAGTGGACTCGATAAGTCAGACTGCCTAATTCTGCTCGTATATCTAGGGTCTCGATACCACTTTCGTCCGCCATTTGATTTCACCTAACATTATCTCCATATCCTTTCTTCCACAGATGCTGCCAGGTCTCCTAAACATTTCCAGCTCATTATTTCTTTGCGAAGCTACGCCTGACTTAGGTTTACTTCGTGGAGATTGCGTCCGGTGCGGAAATCGGGCGGGCAGCTTCTCTCCGGAGCATTTCCCGGCACAGGCAGTACAGTCCACTGCCAGACGAATCCCCTTAGTGATGACAGCTGCTTGCTGTCTCGGATTGTGATTGTTTCTCAGACCATGAGCCCAGCAGGGATCTGCCCTGGGCTTTGCAGCCAAAGGCGCAACCGAACTTGACAAGAGCTCAGCTCCCTGACTGACAGCTCCTCTGTCCAATCGGAAACCTCCGAGGACAATGGACACCAGTCAAAACCAATGGAGACAGATGATCACGTTACCCCGGCCAGTCCGCGCCAGCATGTTTGGCTGCATCCTCCTCACTCACCTCCCCCCCCCCCCAGTCCCCGCAACCCTTCAATTCGCTTTCTCTCAACCTGTTTCAGAAATGTTTCCGCGGTATTTCAGCCGTTTTCTGTTCCCTTTCTTTGGCATGGCGACGGCAACACGAGACCAAAACGCGTTATCGAGAGTTCTTCCATGTTGCGGAACCGGCAGGAGAAAGGGAAAAAAAAGAGAAAGTGATTGAGTGAATAAAAGTCACTCCCCCGGGATCTTCAGCCATATTGGAACTGAGCCTCCCGTCGGCCCCCGCGCCACACACACGGCGCCTGCGCGGACTTCCGCTTACGTCTCCAGGACTGTCTCCACCCCCACCCATGGGAAGGCGCAGGGGTGTCAGTGACAACAAAAACGTGCATTCGCCTAGCACCCCTTCCCAACGCGCATCATCGCCCGTCGCGTACTTTTGAACACATCAGAAGTAGGAACAAGAGAAGAGTAAGGGGCTCCTGCTCTGCCAATCAATACGATCATTGCTGACAAAACAAAGAACTGCAGAGGCTAGAAATTTGAAACAAAAACAAATGGCTGGAGAAACTCGGCAGGTCTGGCAGCATCTGTGGACAGAGGACAGATAAACAGAAGAAAAATAGTATTGTTGCTGATGACAGAGGGTGTATTCCTGTCCTCCTGGGTTCAGTCTCCACCTACCTCCTTACAACCACCGTCCCGCCCCCCCCCCCCCTCAAATTGCTGGAGGGATTCAACAGGGCAGCATCTGTGGAGAGAACACAAGAGTTAGTATTACGAGTCGAGTCACTCTTCTTCAGAACGGAAAGCATCTAAGAAATTGTGGTATTTTATGCTAATAACTGGGGCGGGCGGCGGGGGGTGGGTGGTGATTACCTGATAAGTGGATGCTGAGCCCAAAGAGAAAGGGGAAAAGGAAGACACCCTGTCATCAGCATCTCTACCATTTTTTCCTAGATGCTACCAGTTCTGAAGAAGGGTCACTGCAGTCAAAACATTGACTTGGTTTCCTCTACACAAATGCTGCCAGATCTGCTGAGTTTCTACAGAAATTGCTGTTCTTGGTTACAATTGATGCTGGCCAAGGAGTTCAACTCAGAGGGAAGAAGCTTTAAAATGACTCTCGGGGTCGGTGGGGGTAGGGATTGCTGTCCAGATGTGCAAATGTGGGAGGGAGCAGAGGTTGCTGGTAAGCTGCTGGAAGTGGATGTGGATGAGGTGAGTCCAGAAAGGAGAACAATCGCCAAAATAGAAAGTTCACAATGGGTATCTTAGCATCAAACATCCTCGGGTGGCCTCAATTACTTTTAAAATCTGGAATGGTTGATCACCCTGGTCTTAAGCTTCATTTTCCAGACACTCCCTAAATCCTTTGATTTAGATTCATAGAGATGTACAGCATGGAAACAAACACTTTGGACTAACCCATCCATGCCGACCAGATGACCTAAATTAATCTCATCCCGTTTGCCAGCATTTGGCCCGTATCCCTCAAAACCCTTCCTATTCATCTACCCATCCAGGTCCCTTTTAAATGTTGTAATTACCAGTCTCGACCACCTCCTATGGCAGCTCATTCCATACACGCATCACCCTCTGAGTGAAAAGGTTGCCCCTTAGGTCAATTTTAAATGTTTCCCTCTCATTTTAAATCTATCTCCTCAAGTTTTGGACTTCCCTACCCTTCAAAGGCCAAAAATCAAATCATCTCAGTCTTTCACCTACTGTACATTGTCAACTCTCTGGTGAAAGAATTGTAAATGTTTATACATCTTTGCATGAAGAAATTTCTCCTTGTATCAGTCCTAATGATAGGGCTTTTATCCTGGAACTTGGCCTTATTGTTGTAGATTCTCCAGCAAGGGCAAACAATATCACAATGCCTATTCTGTCAAGCCCTTTATAATCTTGGATGTTTTAGAATTAGGTTACGCCTCATTATTCTTATCTCCAGACAATATAGACCCAATTTAGTCAGCCACTTATCTTTGGTTCTTTGGGCGAACATGTTGTCCAATCTAGTGAACCTTCACTGTATTGTCTCCAAATATATCCTTCCTTATGGAGTCCCGGTATTCCAGGTGTCATCTCACCAACACCCTGTACAATTGTAACAAGACTTATTCTTGTACTCCGATCCATTTGAAGTAAAGGTCAAATTGTCATTTGGCTTTCTAATTGTATAGGTATATCTCAGTCTCATCGAGCATGAACAGGTTGAGTAACTTTAAAAAATGTTCCATTATGGTCAAAGTGAGTAACCTCACACCTACCAACATTATGCTCCATCTGCCACCATGTTACCCATTCAACCTGTCTGTATCTCTAAGCTTGCATTCCTGCCTAGCTCTGTATCATCAGGAAATTTAGACATATTGCTCCCTGAGTCTGTTTAGATAGTTTCTGATCAACCTACTCAAACATGTGATTACGCAGCTCTGGAGCAAGTGAGACTTGAACCCAGAATTCCTAGCCCCGCGTCAGGACACAACCACTGCACCACAAGACAGCTCCCTTGTATCTCTGTCTACCTATCTTTCCAATCAACCTGTTCAGAAATGGTAGGACTTAAACCTAGGCCTCCTGCTCCAGAGATAGGGACACTACTACCACACATCAAGAGGGGTTCCTTGTATCTTTGCATAAGCCATTAATAGTAAACTGCTTGGAGCTGAAGGAACACAGCAGGCCAGGCAGCATCAGAGGAGCAGGAAAGCTGATGTTTTGGGAAGGGTCCCGACCTGAAACGTCAGCTTTTCTGATCCTTTGATGCTGCCTGGCCTGCTGTGTTCCTCCAGCTCCACACTGTGTTATCTCTGACTCCAGCATTAGCAGTTCTTACTATCTCATAGTAAACAGCTGATGTCCCAGAACTGATCTTTGCAGTACTCCATCAGTTACAGTCTGCTAACCTGAAAATGTCCCATTTATCCCTACTCTCTGCTTCCTGTCTGTTAACTGATCTGCTCTCCATGCTAATCTACCACCCCCAAAATCCATGAGCCACCTTAACCTGCATGTTAACCTTTTGTGTGAAGACAGCCACAAAATGATTGTGCTACTATTTTCAAATTCCCCATGATAATTCATGCCATTTCTGCTACTGTGGAACCAACTATGATTTTAACTATTCGCTTTCATTTTATATACTTTTAAAAGCTGTAACAACATGTTTTTAAAGTCTTAGCTAGTTTACTCATTCTATTTTTTCCTATTTTGTAAAATTTTTGGTAATCTTTGATGGTATTCGAAACACTCCAAACCTCAAGTATTATAATTTCTGTAACATTATAAGCCTCTTAATGTACTACCATCTTTCATTTCTAGTAAGGCATGGATGAATATTTATTAGTTCAAATTATTTCTTTAAATGTTTCCTATAATTCATTTACTGCTGTATTTTAAAGTCAATTTACCCAAAAATCTTAGGCAGCTTGTCCCTCACACCTTTTTAGTTGCTTCCATTTAAATGTAAGGTTATTGTAGGTTTGTTACTGTTGTAATGTAGAAAATATGACAGCTAATTGGCACACAGCAAGCTCCCACAAAAGCAATGTGATAATCCAGAAAATGAGTTTCTATGATGTTGATTAGGGGATAAATATTGTCCAGGGTGTAAATTTTACATTTCTGAAAAGTTTTGGATAGTATTTCCCTGCCCTAATTGGTTGGCCCATCAGTGCCCTCATTGACCATCTTGTCAAATGCTCTGATTGGCTAATCAGGGATTCTGGGGATGTGCTCAGTTTGAAAGTGTATTTGTGAAAGTCCATGGCATAATGTATGTTAAAGAATATATGTCTTTTATGAAACTCTGTGAGTTTGGAAAATAAGCTCAAAAATCACTCTGAAAGGAAAGGTGAACTTGAACATGAAATTTTTGTGAATTAATCAGTGTTAGTGGCACTGCTGGTAATTTTTGTAAACCACATAGGTTTCATTACTTTTTATGTGCTGTGTCTGTGAGTCACTGAGGTGATTTGTTGGAGTTGTGAGAATATCTATAAGAATTACGGGTATAACATTATGGAAATAACTAGGGCTAATCATATAAGGTCATGGGAGAGAGTCGGAGAGGCAGACAGGGAAATGGAGATGGTGGGACATGGGATGAGAGATTGTGAGAGGATAAAATCAATGGTGTCGATTGTCTTTGTAGTTTGTAAACAGCTGCAGTGAAGCTGGAGAATTTTGGAAATAGGGTTTACATTCAGTCATGTTCAAGGAAATGGTGCATATCTCTCTCAAAGAGATGAAAAGATGTGGATAGAATATGCCTATAACAGTTTCTAATCAAATGTGGTTATTTCTGTAATGTTCTTTCTCAATTTTTTTAAGAAGATGAGTTTTTACAAGATTTTGCAACACACAAAATAAACATTGACATCTATTTTTCATGCGTTTTACTATAAAAGAAAGATGCTGTCAAAGAAAGCATTCCATCTTGCACTCATCAGGACAGAATAACAAGAGTACCAAAGCTCAAATGGAACAACACTTTGAATGGGAACAACAATTAGTCCTCCATAAATTGTTTAGAATCATTACTTTATACAAAATCTCTCCACAGAAGTTTTTCCCAAAGTTATCAATTTATATGTTCACACATATAATTACTTTTACAGTTACCATTTTCCCTAATTTTCTGACTTCACTAATGAAAACAGTCTGAAAGTTACACAATTCTTCCAGAATGCAATTCATTCTGACATGGAAGATTGGTAAGATTTTGGCTTGAGAACTGTTGATCTCGATTCTGATTTTCTTGTAGATCCATTTATCTGCTAGAAGATCATTTACCTTGGATGTCTTTTATGGAGGATGTTCCAGTTGAACCTAATAGTTTGCCCATTACCTGGAGAACACTTGTGGTGGCATTTGAACCCATGTCCTCAGAACATTGGTTTGGCATTCTGGATTCACTAGTATAGTGATAACACACTGCACCATTGCCTCCCAATTTGCAGTGGAGTTTACAGGCAGCACTGACATTTATAGATTATCAGATGGTTTCTGCATCCTTCATTTTGCAGATGGGTTGAAATTCTTTAATGTTGATGCCTTTAGACTGTGATTGGAATGAGAGACAGTCCTTTGCTGTCCTGTTTTCTTTTTAAATGAGTTGCCGCTCTAGGAGTGACGGAGCCTTTACCAGCAACATAGGGATTACTAAAGAATAATTTTTTGATTGTGACCTCCACAGCACATAAATGCTCGAATGCAGGCTGGTACACACAAGAGTTTTCAGACGCACTAGTCCACTCCAATAGTATTAAAACTGACTTTTTAACCCCCGTCCTTGTGTATTCTTCAAAGGGAAAAACATTAAATGTATCTGCAGTTGGGAATAATCTGCAGGTGTTGCTTGCTGCAGAGCAGAGGATTGTCAATCCCTTGTTGTCTTTGTGGTCACTAGAAATAACAGTCCAGTCTTTTTGATGCTTCCCTGACAATATTCACGTGCAACATTTCATGGGCTTCAGACAGGACATTGCGAAACAGTCACTGAATTAAAATCCACAGTTTTTCCATAGCAGTCCTCCTTTTCAAAAAAAAGACACATTGTCTGAACAGGAAGAAATGTTTCCTCTTGGAGGAGGGAATCATTGACCAGGCAGCATCAATTTAAGGTATTTGGCAAAAAGTTTAGAGGAGATGCAAGGAAAATCTTTTTCACCCAGAGCGTGGTGGGAATCTGGAACTCTGCCTGTACGGGTAGTAGAAGCATAAATCTTCAGAATATTTAAGAAGTATTTAAATATGTGCTTGCAATGCCAAGGCATACAAGGCAATATGAGTCAAGTTAGAATAAATAGAATTGTTTTTGACCCACAGGGATATAGTGGGCTAAAGGGCCTCTTTTTTATGTTGTAGATCCTTATGACTCTTTGATAACAGTAAGCACTCCCTCTTATGTCTTTCTTTTTCAGAATTGTTCCAATCGTCTTTGCGCCATTATTTAAAGTTCTTCCCCATTGACCTCAGGGATCTTTAAATTTACCCCTGGAGTTCCTAATTGCTCCAAGTTTCTTCTTAGTGTGGCTAGCTTTTGCTCTTTCCCTTGGTCACACCGTTTTCCCTGCACTTCTTACCAGCTTTGAGAAGAAGTTGGTCTTCTGGAATACTTCTTTATTCCTACTGCTGTTCCCATAAGTGCTCCTGACTGCTTGTCGCTTTTCACATTTCTGTTGCTGACTGTCTGTGTCTTCTTAAAGTGATATTATTCCTTAAGTGTTCAACTCACACATCTTGATTTTCTTTTCCTTCTGGGTTGAATGGATTGTCTCCACTGTTGGTGCCTTCAGGTATTTTGGAAACAATGCCCACCCCGATCACCATGTCGTATTGAACTCTGATTAGCAACCCCTAGCAGCTAATAATTAGGGGTAGTTCAATGCCATCAATCCTCCTTTCTAAGCCGAGTCTAAGAACCTGTCTAATTATCAAAGGCACAGATTAAGTCACTAAAGAGATTTAAAAAGAAAAGGACATTTGTCTTATATAATAAGTATAGTTTATTACATGATATCTATAGGTTACAAGCAACATGAACTAGTCAGTCAAGAGACAGGTAAATCATAACTGTCTCTATCAGGACTCTCATACAAGACTAAATTTTAACGGGACCATTGTGGAACAGCTTTCAAAAGGTGAGTTTTGATGCTTTGACTGGTCAGGCCGTATCATGCAGTATCCCCAAACAGGGTGTCTTTCCTCATAGTGGGATATTGTGTCTAACACAATCTCAGATCCCAAATTGGCTTATGTATTGGCTGAGGAGGAGATGCAGGATGTTACAATTAGTCCCAATGCGAGATTCCCATTATTTGATGCAGTTCTGAACAGTTCACACCTGAGGAAAAGGTGTTTGAGGATAACAGCATCAGATTCGACACCAATATCATGGTTCACAAAGGTGTGGTGGTTCCCACCCTCCTATATGGCTCTGAGATGTGGACTGGCTACAGCAGACACCACAAGGCACTGGAGCAGTACCACCAATGCTACCAGTGCAAGATCCTGCAAATCTAAGCAGATGAAAGATGTACCAATACCAGCATCCTCGACCAGGCCAACACCCCCAGCATCAAGCATGGATCACCCTTGATCGGCTATGATGGGCTGGGCGCATCGTCTGCACGAGTGACACGAGACTCCCCAAGCGGGTGCTCTACTCCCAGCTTCAAACTAGCAGGTGATCCTCAGATGGACATGGGAAGTGCTTCAGTGATACCGTCAATGCCTCACTGGTGAAGTGTGGCATTCCCATAGACACCTGGGAATCACTGGCCCAAGACAGTTCAAAGTGGAGGAGGAGCATCTAGGAAGGCATTGAGCATCTCGAGACTTGCCATCGGGGGAAAAGCAGAAACCAAGCAAAAAGAGCATGCTGTCACACCATCAATAACCCACCTATCGCGCAACCACCTTCTGCCCCAAGTGTAACAGCCTGTGGTAGCTACGTCAATCTGTATAGCTACCTACGGATTCACCATGAGAGTAGAAGAGTTATCCTTCTCTGCAAGGGACCGCCAATGATGATGATGACAGTTCCGAATAGGATAACCCATATCATTAAGACCTCGGGTGAGGAGGGATGAATTTGTTTACCTTGTTTATTCATCTACTACGTCAATTGATCACAACAAGATTAAATTAAACAAGAATCTGTTATCTTGTGAATATTTTTCTCCCAGATCAAAGGTATTCATGTTTTAACTGGAGACAATTTAACCAGCTGTTTTGAATTAATAAAGGATGAGTTTATTTGTTACTAAACATAAGATGAAATAATAACACAACAGACAAACACATGGATTAGAAAGCAAGCCCAAAAACAGATAAAAATTAATAAATATACAGTTCAGTCTCTGAGTCATTCATAAAAGTGGATATGTTACTGGTAATGGAGGTAAAAGGTACTGCAGATGCTGGAGAATCCGAGATAACAAGGTGTGGGGCTGGATGAACACAGCAGGCCAAGCAGCATCATAGGAGCAGGAAAACTTGACGTTTCGGGCCTAGACCCTTCATCAGAAATGGGGGAGGGGAAGAGGGTTCTGAAATAAATAGGAAGAGAGGGGGAGGTGGATAGAGGAGAGGATAGGTGGAGAGGAGGCAGACAAATCAAAGAG
>JAHRHZ010000271.1:10658613-10715992 GCA_024137785.1 Ginglymostoma cirratum
CGCCTCCCCCTCTCTCCCTATTTATTTCAGAACCCTCTTCCCCTCCCCCATTTCTGATGAAGGGTCGAGGCCCGAAACGTCAAGCTTTCCTGCTCCTATGATGCTGCTTGGCCTGCTGTGTTCATCCAGCTCCACGCCTTGTTATCTCATGTTACTGGTAATGTTGACTTTGGTAGTTGAATAACCAATTTCAAGATTCTTGGCTTTGCAGGTTACTTTAAATTCTTTTGTTGTGGTTTCTTTTGACAGCAGCAGGCTGGAAGCATTCATACTGACAAGACAGAATTTTTTCCCTTTCTTTGCCTGCAGTAAGTTTATCAGTCACCAAATGTGAGAAGAAATAAAAACACAACACGCATACACGTGGGTTAGAAATGAGAAGGGTGTAGAAAAAAATCAATTTAAAGAATACCTGAATCAGTCACTGGGGGTCGTTCATGATGAGTAAACAGTGGAACATTGATAGTCGAGCAGTCGATTTTAAAATACATGGTGTTGCAAGTTAGCCAAACTTCTTTTGTCCTGTTGCCTTTTGAACTGGCTTACTAACTGAATAGCACCAGAGTGAGCAATCCTGTACATGTAACATAGGGGTGACTTATGGATGGTTTGCCAACCGTGATTTTCATGGCACAACAGCACCCAAATCCAAGCTGGTTCACACAAATATCACAGCCCACCAGCAAAAAGAAGTACTTTAGTTCACTAGAGTGCACAGACCAGGGTTGAAGCTCATTTTAACCCTTATCTTGTGTATTCTTGAATGGGGAAAATACAAACAAGTTTCTCACCTAAATGTCTGTCTTATTTTACCAGCATGTTCACAATCTGAGATACACACAGATTAGAATTCAGTTTGTAGTGCATTTCTCTCTGTGAATCTTCATTGACAACTAAAAGTGTGAATTCCATAATTCCTCTCCAGATTGCCAGTATAGTCATCGTTTAGCTGTCTACTGTTTTTGAATAGATGATCTTAGGCAGAGGATCCTGAGATGGGCTAGGATAGCCATTGAACAAGGGAAGGTAGGACAATAGTCCAACAGGCTCAAGAGGCCAGAGGGAACCTCACAGTCACCAGGATGATAGAGAGCTGGGTTGAGACTATCTCTGTTCCTGTCAGAATTTCATTGTGCATTTAGCTTTCAGCCTTTTGCTTGCCTTATGACACATTCCTCAAGGTCTGAGGGTTTTATTTAGGTTTATAAATGCAATGAAATGTTGACTTTTCCTTTCAACTGTGATTCTTATCTCTTGCTGCAAAGCTAAAGTGTATGTTGAAGTTATGCCTTGGATCAATGATAGGGCTAAAGCAGCTGTTAAATATTGAATCCTTTCTTGACCACGTGCTTCTGGATGGTTGCATAAAATCAGTCCTTGATTCAAGGACGTATGTGTCACATTACAAATTCCACTCTCTGGTGAGTGCTGCTGAGTTGTCCGGCATCCTGAAACTGCTCATTATGTCCCTTATGCCCTTAGTATCTCTGCAGTGCTGCAGAATGCCATGTGTCTTCACTGTTCAATCAGCATCCTCACTGACAACACCTCCACTACTAAGGACTATGAAGTTTCCAATTTCTTCTCTACTTTTGGCTTCCATCTTCCCTCCAAAAAGATGCATATGCAGAGTGCAACCCTTTGACATCCCAGGCACTTGTTCCTCACATATTGTTATCCTTGGTGTCCTGAGACTATAAGACAAAAGAGCAGAATTAGGCGATTTGACCCATCTTCCATGGCTGACATGTTTTTCAACACCATTCTCCCACCTTCTTCCCATAACCCTTGATCCTCCTACCAATCAAGAACTGATCCAAGTCTGTCTTAAATACACTAAAATACATGGCCTCCACAGCCCTCTGTGGCAAGGAGTTCCAGAGATTAACCACACTCTGGCTGAAGAAATTCCTGATCATCTCAATTCTAAAGGATCATCCTTTCACGCTGAAGCTGTGCCTTTGGGACCTAGTCTCTAGTGGAAACATCTCCGTGTCCACTCCATCCAGGCCTCTCAGAATTCTGTAAATATTAATAAGATCCCTCCTCATCCTACTAAATTCGATCGAGTCCTCAACCGCTCTTCACATGCCAAGCCCCTCATCCCCAGAGTCATTCTTGTAAACCTCCTCCAGATCTCCTCCAATGGCAGCACATCCTTCCTTAGATATGGGGCTCAAAATCATTCACAATATCCCAAATGCAATCTGACCAGAGTCTCATACACTGTCAATAGTATATTTCTGCTCTTGTATTCTAGCCATCTTGAATGAATGCTAACATTGCATTTACCTTTTTAACTGCCAACTGAACCAGTGTATTTAGCTTAAGAGAATCTTGAACTAGCACTCCCGAGCCCCATTGTACTTCGGATTTCCAAAGCCTTTCACCATCCAGAAAATAGTCTACGCCTCTATTCTTCCTAACAAGTGCATAACCTCACACTTTCCCACACTGTATTCCATCTGCCTCTTCTTCGAACACTCTTGTTTCAATTTTGGGGCTCTATATACAATGCCAGCAAACTTCCAAGCACAGACAAAGCACAATCTTGTAAAAGGACCATGGACTGTTTTTCAATTAATGATATTCTACACGGTTTCGTAACACTGTAAAATCTTACCAGTAACTGAGGTCAGGCTAATTGGCATTTAGTTTCCTGTCTTCTTCTTCCATTCCTTCTTAAACAGGGCATTAGCCATTTTCCAGTCCTCTGGGACCCTTCCTGACTCCAGTGATTCCTGAAAGATTACCACCAATCTCTTCAGTTCTCTCCTTCAGAAATCTGGGATGTAGTCCTTCAGGTCTGGATGATTTAGCCACCTTCAGAGTTTTCAGTTTCAACGGTACCTTCTCCTTGGTGATGGTCTCTACACTCACCGGGGCAGAATGGTGGCTCAGTGGTTAGCACTGCTGCCTCACAGCGCCAGGGGCCCAGGTTTGGTTCTACTCTCAGGTGACTGTCTGTGTGGAGTTTGCACGTTCTTCCCGTGTCTGCATGGGTTTTCTCCCGGTGCTCCAGTTTCCTCCCACACTCCAAAGACACACAGGTTAGGTGGTTTGGCCATGCTAAGTCGCCCTAAATGGTTAACCATAGGAATTGCAGGGTTACAGGGATAGAGTAGGGGTATGGGTCTGGGGAAATGCTATCTGTAGAGTGTGTGTGGACTCGATGGGCTGAATGGCCTGCTTCTACACTGTAAGGATTCTGTGCCCAATAATTCTCTTGGAGTTCTGGTATACTACTGGTGTCTTCCACTTTGTAAACAATGCAAAGTATCTATTCAGTTCCTCTGCCATTTTTTTGTTCCCCATTACTACTTCTTCAGCCTCATTTTTTAGCATTCAATGTGCCTTCTTGCCTTTCTCTTACCTCTTAGATATCTAAAAAACACTAAATGTTTTTTATATTAGTAACCAACTTGCTCTCATATTCCATCTGTTTCTAAAGGCTCCCAGTTCTCTGGCTTCCCATAAATCTACACCAGATTGTACACTTTTTCTTTTGCTTTATGCTGTCTCTAACTTCCTTTGTCAGCCATGGTTGCTTCGTCCTCCTCTTAGTATGTTTCTTCTTCCTGAATATCTGCTGTGCCTCCTGAATTACCCCTAGAAACACCTGCCATTGCTGCTCCACTGTTTTCCCTGCTAGGCTCCACTTCCGATCAACTCTGGCCAGCTCCTCGCCCATGTCTTTGTAGTTAGGTTTACTCAGTTGCAATACTGCTATGTCTGATTCCAGCTTTTTCTTTTCAAACTGCAGGGTGTATCCTATCATATTATGGTCATACCAGCTCTGGGTTCCTTCACCTTAAGCTCCCTAATCAAGTCTGCTTAATTGCACAACACCAAATCCAGAATTCCCTGTTCCTTAGTGGCCTGTATCACAAGCTGCTCCAAAAAAAATCCAATGGACCACCCTTTCTGCCTACCTGCCTGTCCTATTGATAGGATGTGTATGCTTAGATATTTAGTTCTCAGCCCTGTTCCCCTGCATGCATTATCTCTGTGATACCAACAACATTGTACCTGCTAATTTCAATCTGCACTACAAGCTCATTTACCTTGTTTTACATTTAAGTACAACACCCTCAGTCCTGCACTGACTGCTCTCCTTTTGAGAGCTGTCCCCTCAGCCGCTGTGCCTGAAGATAGTTTCCTGAACCATTCCATACTCTCTGTCCTATTACTTGTTCTGGAAACTTTAACAACCTCTGCTAAGCCCGCCCCTCCTTTAACTTTTTCCATAACATTCTAAGCAGTTACACCCACCCATCCCACGTCTACCCCCACACCCCCAACCCTCACACAGGAGTAATCTGCATCATTTTGACTACAATCCTCAACTTTTGGGTGCATGGTTCTGTGACAGTCTCAGATGATCTTGCATCCCCCACTTTTCTTATTATAAGAAATCCCAGCACTTCCTTTCACTTGTGAAATATGATGGTATTTTTCACTTTGGAGAACCTTCACATCTTCTGGTGATAAAATAAGTCTAAATAAAACACAAAGTCATTGCAAATGTATATAATATTGACATAAGTGCGGATTATAAACAATGATTGAACGTCCGTACCACCAGTGTGCCCGCAGAAAGTTTTCATTTCTTCTCCCTATCATTATATCTACCTGTGGGCTCAATCTCTGCAGCTGGGGTGGAGGGAGCCTGCCAACTGGTGAGTTTGAAGACTTTGGCAGGTATCACCTGCCTTTGACTGGCCCTGGCCATCTGAAAGTCCTGTACACGAGGGCAGGCTCAACTTTCTCAGCTTGAACCACTACAGGCAATGGGTTAACTGGCAGAGTGAAATTGAACAGTCCTGAGAAGAAGTTACTGTGGTACAGGTCACTCTTCCTTCCTGTTTCTGCCTGGTGGCATCATCCTTTCTCCTCAAGAAGAAGAATTACTTCAGTTGCGATTGAGGTACTTTTCCTCCTTTTGCCTCACCATTGATGCCAAGCATACATGGCTAGAACACTGGAGTACAGAACAGAACACTTATCTGGCACATTGGCTGTTCTGCCAGACCTCGATCTCCAAAGCAGCTAACACCTTTTCCATGGAAACAGTTGAGCACTCACATGTCAGAGCCACCACAGTAAGGAGAAATCCTCCATCTTTCCAATTTCAATGCCCTGATGTTCCCCCTGCAGGTTGACTATGTCACTAATGGCCAAGAAATGAGTCTTCTGGTTGGGCCTGTGCAGGTACCTGGTCTCCAGCTGTCCTTTGAGTGTCAGAGATCTCCAGCCTTTCTTCCCCCACCAGCAGTAGACACCTCAGTGATATGCTCATCCCCTGTTCAATCTAGCTAATGTACCCACTGAGGTGATTGTCCCTGTGCTAGGAAGTTGCAGGTGACCATCTTGCTGGTGGATTCTGTAAGAGTATAAGATGTTAAAAAGGATAAAACATAAAACATAAATTGAGGCCATGTTTCTGTTGTGTGTCTGGGGTCCTTCAAGCCAGGCGAGATCTAGTGTGAGTTAGGATATCCACACTAATTCCTTTCTTTCATGAAAGGAGAAGTTGGCACACAACTTTGTGGAGAGGTCCAAGACTGGCAGCGAGGTAGCAGACATCAATATCCTCATCCCTTTGAGAAGCACACTACACAGTTGGTTGAGGATGACCAGAATAGCTCTTGTGACAATGGTGAGACAGTAATGGAGAGGAACCCCTTAAGCAACATTGCCCTCTATTTTTTTCAGATGTACTTTGGTTTATTTCAGCTATTTTGCATCTTCACTCATAAATACTGCTTTTTCTCATCTGCAGCAATAGGCCCGAGATTATCAATAAAGAATGGATGAACCATTCTTAAAAGCAATTTGCACCGTATTATGTATCCAGGAATGGATTAGGTTTAAGGTCCTTTGGGACATCTAATGGTCACAAAAAGCACAATATAAATGGAAGTCTTTCTTCCTATCAGTCTTGTGATGTTACACAGCTAATAATTGATGGTTCTGTGGATGTCATTCTGTCCAGTGATGCTCCTTTCAGGAGGTATTTATGTTAACCTTAAGACCTGCACATTTGTTGAAACATAACTTTCTGAATGTTCATTTGTAACAGTTCAAATAATTTTCAGACTTCTGCAAAAAATGCTTCTTCAAAAGTTGCCTACAGTTTATACTGATGGGTCTATTTACAAGTTTTTTGCCCAGTGTGCTACTGAGTCATAAGAGCGGGTATCTCAGTTTAGAGACAACTGAATTTCTTGCTAAAATTCTCTGTTGAGGTTCGCATAAAAATGTTGTTCAAGTGAAAGAGGTGCAGAAGGAAAGATGCCGAGTTCATTGTCATTGCCATCAAGGGAAGGGATGGGGGTGTAACATATAGTCGTAAAGACCTTCTCTAAACATTTCCCAAAGCCTGAATATCATCTGCCACATCAGAAGATCAAAACTTGATAAAACGTTCTACACGAAAGCTAATGCAGCTCAGTACCTTTCATCATCATGACCTCTGACATCAACAACTTCTTGCTCCGCAATCTCCCTATTTCTCTGTAAAGTAAAGCACATTGGGCTGCCCACATGTAAAATGCCTGAATCCTCTGACCTAAGTTGGAATCAACCTTTTTGACCTCGGTCTGACAAAAGTTGCCAACTTTCCTAACATGGCATGGAGGTATTGGGTATATCTAGGAGGGGCAAACTGAGGGGACAGGAAGGGGCTTTCATTAGGGTTCTGCGGTGCAAGGCAGGGGAAATTGAGCTTGAGATTGGGTTGGGGCGGGGATTCTTTACATGTCTGCAGAAGAAGGTGTATGTTAGATCCTGGTGGAGGGGTTGGGTCCATGTTTAAGGGTGGGGTGTTAGTAAGAGTGATTGGGGGAATCACTAATGGAGTCAGCATGAATGAATGGCATTAGTGGGATAGGCTGAAGGGTTACTTTTTTTAGACCAGGTTTTAAGTTCTCTCTTTTGGAGCCTTTCTATTGAAGTAAGCATGTCAGAAACACCCCTTGACTCTCTGACTCTAACTCAGAGGTGAGGACTTTTTTAAAGGGTTCCAAGCACGGTAGAAATGCCCACCTGAAGTTTAAACTTTGTGAGCAGTTACCACATAGTCAGTGCATAGGGATACCCAGAAGTCCCAATATGCATTTTTCAGGTTCAGTGTAGTCTCCAGTTATCTGGAAATTGCAACATTTGGGTCAAATTTTCAAATTCAGACATTTCCCTAACACATTGAGGCCAACCTGCAGAATTACAGAAATCTTTCTACTATCTGCAAAATTACAGATCATGTCCAAAATATATTTTTAGGTTATTTATAAATTTAATAAAAGCCTTTCCCCTGTGGAATATAATTGGAATCCTTCTTCTCCTAAGTAAATAACAAATTCTTAATCCACGTAGCACTGAATGAAAGGCTTTCCGGAAAATCTAGACTATATCTCCGTAGACACCGCATCAACCAATCTAACAACATCTTCAAAAGATTTTATCAAACTTGTGAGACCTTTCCAGAATGTCTTTTCTGAAGGCCATGTTGGAGGCCCTGACTGACTCCTCTTTAAAGATAACAACATACGAATAAATCTTGTGTTCCCTATCAACATGTTATCGATATTTCTGAAATGGTGAATGCTTGAAGAATCTGTCTTACATTCACAGTACTATAAAGATTCATTTACCACTTCCTGAAGTAAAAAATTAAACTAAAAACTTAAATTTCTTCCTGATAGTTGGTTTCAATGATCAAATATGACAAAATATCAAATAAAACCTATTTAAATGCTCCTGATATTTTGACTTTTGCTTTTATAGACAATTAATCTAAACTATAAAAAGCAAATAAATTGTCAGAATTACAAAAGGCGTGATCTTTGGAATCTCCTAAATAAGCTCACAACCACTTTCTGGCTGATCACATACAATGCAACTAAAACTATTCTTCATTTCAGAATAATCAACTTCATTACCTATTGATGTTTCCTCATTATAAGGGAAGTAATTATGAGGTGCTGTGGGAAAATTACCATTGATTTCAAAAAATTATTTTCTCAATATTCTCGAGTTGTGTAGCACTATTCATCATTAAAATAATCAGCTTTCATTGTTTTTCAAATAATCATAGCATAACTGGAACTTGTAAATGGCACAAAGCAAATTTGCTATGTACAACACCGTTCAGTTGCATAGACTGTAATAATGAAAATATCAACCTTGATAGTGCTCTCAGTGACAATGATAAATGAAATAGCTAAAGCATCATCTGCTTAAGAAGGACACAGGAATAAATTACTAAAAGATATCTGTATTAACCAGCACAATATTGGAGAACACAGGTACGAGCTGTTCTTACTGCTGAACAAACATAGAGATGAAAGTTTGTAGGATGACTGATGCAAGTTAGAAAGATGAAGAAGAATTAAAAGCGATTGTCCTTCATTGTGAAATTAGGAGGCATTGCCCTAATCCTAATTCTAATGCTGAATTTCTTTGCAGCTCACTCTTTCCAAAGCTTTACATTTAACCTCTGTGGGATCTCATAGTCCCCAGAACATAGCTGCATCCAGCAAGTTATTGATGTCTCTCTGCCAGAGTTCATGATTTGAGCTTCTTTGACACAAATGGTGTCGCGTAGACAGAAAGGGTGACAGCATTTGCCTCAGCCTCTTCAATACCCCATGTGCAGAATGCAGTTGGCTGCATGCACATTGTGTTTAGGGGACTACACATGAACGCTGAGAGGCATGTGATTTTCTACTGTGATGTAGGATATCAGCTCTTGGTGCTTTGTGGTTGAGGTAGAATGCTGCTGCCAGTCCTCTTTCCCATGTTGCTTTAAGTTCAGGGTTCAGTAGTTTGTGATGGAGGATGGACCACAAGAAGAAACTCTTGTCTTAAATAATAAAATGTGGTTTATTACTTAACAATAATAGTACATTATCTCCTAAGTATATTAAATATATTAACAAAAAGTATAGAAGATATGTGAACCTCCATCATGAAACTGCCTAAATCCAATTGATTCTCCTCTCAGAGCTCAGTTTAGTTTAAACATTAACGCCTTTTCTGAACCATTGCCTTATACAATATGTGCACTCAAGCCTTTATTTTCTCTTAGTCAATTATTATATAATCATGCATGTAATTATATTACATTTATCACTACTTCTGCTTCAACACCACACCCCAAGTCTCAACTTCATAAATTCAAGTATTCTGCAGGTTTCACAATTTTTCCAAAATACATTCATCTTGGACTTGAATGATTTGTCATGAGGATTGCTGACCTTGACTCTGATGTTTCTGTCATTTCTCTATTGGAGAGGACATTGTTCTTTGTAGACGTTGTTGTTTGTTCGTTACCTTATCTGGAAGATCTTCAATTTCGTGAATGCCTATCATGAATGAGAGCTGTGGTGGTGAAACAAAGAATTTCTTCCTTGTAGTTTCCTGGATTTCTGAATCAGGCAATCTATCTCGAATTGGAAATGGAGATTTCTTTTTTGCAGTATCCAGGACAGTCAGACCAGGCAGCTTCTTCTTTTGTCCATGCTGACTTGGAATATATTGTGTTTCTTAAGTTGCTGATCATGCTGGAAATCTTCAGTCACTCTTTGTGGTTGTTAAACTGGTGAAGTAGAGCTTTTCAGATTCTCAAGCATTTTACTGGTGAATGAGTGTTCACTCAACATTAACTCTTTCACTGTAATTGACTGTTCTGTTGTATCAACATATTTCACACACTATTGTGTGGTCTGGAAAGGTTTGGTCGAATGTTTCTATTGTTGATATGAAACAATTCTGTTATGCCAACATAGGTAATCTCAACAGCAGCTTTCTTCATTGAATGGAACAGGCTTCAGACACCAACATGTGATTTTTGCAGCTTCAGTCCATAAGACCATAAGACATAGGTGCAGAAATTAGGCCATTCAGCCCATCGAGCCAGCTCTGCCATTCAATCATGGCTGATAAATTTGTCAACCCCAATCTACTGCTTCCTCTCCATAACCTTTAATACCCCTGTTAATCAAGAAGCTATCTGTCTCGCTCTTAAATATACTCAACGACCTGACTTTGACAGCCTTCTGAGGCAGTGAATTCCATAGATTCATCGCTCTCTGGCTAAAGAAGTTTCTCTTCATCCTGTTCTAAAGGGTCTTCCCTTTAGTCTAAATCTGTGCCCTTGGATTCTAGTCTTTCCTGCTAATGGAAACATCTTCCCAGCATCCACTCTGTCCAGGCAGTTCAGTATTCTGTCAGTTTCAATTAGATCCCTCTTCATCCTTCTAAATTTCATCAAATACAGACCCAGGATCCTCAAATGTTCCTCATATGCTAAACCTTTCATTCCTGGGATCATTCTCGTGAACTTCCTCTGGACCCGCTCTAGGTTGATTACTTCCTTCCTGAGGAATGGGGCCCAAAGTTGCTCAAAATATTCACCTGACCAGAACCTTTTAAAACCTCAGAAGTACATCTCTGCTTTTATATTCTAGACTTCTCGAAATAAATGTGAATATTGTATTTGCCTTTCTGACTACCGACTCAACCTGCAAGTTTACCTTAAGAGAATCCTGGACGAGGACTCCCAAGTCCCTTTACACATCAGATTTCTGAATTTTCTCCCCATTTAGAAAATAGTCTATGCCTCTATTCTTCTTACTAAGGTGCATGACCTCACACTTTCCTACATTGTATTCCATCTACCATTTTTTTGCTCACTCTCCTAATCTATCGAAATCCTTTTGCAGCCTCCCCGCCTTCTCAGTACTACCTGTCTCTCCACCTATCTTTATAGTCTTCTTTATACATTTAGCCGTTAACCTGACCAGGCGTATGATGTATCATAATGGTTGCTTTTTCATGGTTCATTGATAGCAGTGTGTTTCTGAAATAGTTGTGCTTGTGGACTCAGTTTTTTTATTTATTAGAGATGTGGGTGTTGGTGGTTAGCCAGCATTTCACTGCCCTTCCATCTGTGCCCTTGAGAAAGTGGTGGTGAGCTGCTTTCTTGAACTGCTGCAGTCCACATGCTATAAGTTGACCCATGATGCAGTTAGAGAGGGAGTTCCAGGATTTTGACTCAGTGACAGTGAAGGAATGGTAATATATTCCAAGCCAGCATGGTGAGTGGCTTGGAGGGAAGCTTGCAGGTATTGGTGTTTCATGTATTTGCTGCCCTTATTCTTCTACTTGGAAGTGGTCGTAGTTTGGAAGGTATTGGATTCCATCTGCTAATTTGAGATATTCAGGTCAATCTGTGCATGTAGGTTGAAAAGTAAGAAAAGTCACATATGATACACATTTTCAACACTCTTATGGCCTTTGTGGTGCTGTGTTACTTGTAGGATATTTTTAGCCTTGGGAAATGTTCGAACTACACCATAGAGTTTTTTCTGTGAAGTCTGCAACTTCTGATCTTTCAGAAATGGTATTTGGTCTGGCAGACAGTGTCACTAAGCCCTGTATCATCTTAAATTTAGTGAGATTTCACTAACATAACAAAGCTTATTAAACTTAGTTCAGATAGATTTCCAATATCCCCAAAGAATGCATTGAACATCTTCTCCAATGAAGAGACATCTTCAAATTCGGGTATTTCTTCTCATGGGGATGGGTGATCTACTCCATAGAGCTTTATATATGCACCCACTGGTACTTCTGCTGCTCTGGAACTGTTTCTGACTTTCACACATTCTTTGGAAGTTACCCTTTTTTAAATAAATGGACTGTTCTTTACTCATAATTAGACATTATTTTTACTTGTGAACACTTCTTTTCTCCACAGTGCTGACACTCACTCTGTCTCATTTTTGTATTGGATTAACATATGTCTGTTTATAACGTTTGCATATCACGAGGTTGAAAGGTTTTGTTCGTCCTCTGTGGTAAGATGCCCTTCCGCTCTCTGGGTTTGTGTTTCATTCATTCTGTATTCAGACATATAATTTTATTTTTATTTTTTGTAAATTGTTGCTGTCTTTCTATGCAGCTTCTACAAATGATAGAATGATAGAAGCATGCGTATCATTTGTGACTTTTCTTACTTTTCAACCTACATACACAGATTGACCTGAATATCTCAAATTAGTAGATGGAATCCAATACCTTCCAAACTACGACCACTTTCAAGTAGAAGAATAAGGGCAGCAAATACATGAAACACAAATACCTGCAAGCTTCCCTCCAAGTCACTCACCATGCTGACTTGGAATATATTACCATTCCTTAACTGTCACTGAGTCAAAATCCTGGAACTCCCTCTCTAACTGCATCATGGGTCAACTTATAACACGTGGACTGCAACAAAATAGTGCATTTGCACTCTTTGACCATTAACATATATTCCAATTTTTTTCATACCTTTGAAATAAATTATTGGTCTTAATCTTTTCCTGTAGTAGACTTAATATTTATTTAAATTTCTTTTTGAAAATTCCTGACATCAAAATGAATTAAAATTTCAGCCGTATTTTCAATTCTGTAGCTGACACTTATGGCACTGATTCACAAGTGCGACAGTGCTCAATTTACCAGTAAATACTTCGTTTTATTTTTCCAACATCCCATCCTGGATATTGGACTATTTAGAAAAATTTTCCATCCTTTTCTTTGAGGACTGTACTTACTGATGGAGCTCACAATATCTGCTCATTCTGCAGCCAAACACTGATTCAACACTTCCCTGCCCAGGTCTAACAGGCTGTAGTCCATTTTGATTTCTCTGTACTCTTCACTGCAGGTCCAGCTGTCTTTTTCACATCACAGTACAGGTACAATGCTGTAACCGCTTCCATAATCCTGTATTGACATTTTTAATCAATGTGTACAGATGTGTTTTGACAAACCTCGGGAGCAGGTGGATCTCCAACCTAGACCTCCTGGTCCAGAGGTAGGGTTACTACCACTGCACCACAAGTGCCCCAACACCATGCTGACTGATTTCTTTTGAACACTTTCAGATGCTAATGGACAAGCTGAGCATTTCTTAAAATGTCAATGTTCTTGCTATATAACTCAATTGCCTGCGAAAAATAAAATCTCTTTTTTCCAGATTCTTCTGAGTTCCTTGCAATGTTGGCCTCCACTGGAGTTTACAGAACAAATCCTGCTGCTGCCAACATCTGGTAATAACAATGATGTCTGAGTACCAACCACTGCTTGTTTGCGGTTGGGGTAGAATCCTGCCGTCAATCCTCCTTCCTATGTTTGCCTAAGGCGCTGTACAATAATCTGTGGTGGATGTTGGATGTCAGGCTCTGGTGCTAGATTACATGTCTACTTATATGAGCATTAATTACAGCAATTTCTAAATAAACAAACCAGATTATGAAACAGCAATTATGACAGTTAAAAAAATATATTTACCCACCAGCCTGTAATTTAATTGAATTGCCTCCAGTGTACTTCAAGTTTCAATTTCTTTTTGCATTAAATTGCAAGTTGTGAACTAACCAAACTCCTGCACTTCCATTCCGACTTAAGTAAACATGAAGTTATAAATTTCAGCATGTTTAAGAGAGCAATGTATCCTTTCACAGATGACAGGCATGACAAATCAAGATTTTTTTGGATTCATGACAGTAGGAAATTCCAATTCTAATATTTTTGTAAAATTTTCTAGATGCTAAAGGAATTAATCTACCTCATGTTTTCACTAAAACTGCTTTTAATTTTTTTTGTTTATTAAATCATTTTTTATCAATCTTTTAAATCAATCTTTAATTGCCCTGGAGAACATGTTGGTTACCTTCCTTCTTGAATCATTGCAATCCATCAATGATAAATGCATCCGCAATGTTGTTAGAAAAGGAATTCCAGGATTTTGATCCAGCAATAGTGAAGAAACCAAGTTAGGATGATGTGTGACTTGAGGGGGATATTGCAGGTGTTGATGTTCCCAAGGCTTATAACATATTACTGCCATTTGGCAATTTGCGTTCTAAAGTGGAGGTAATTGGATTTGGCTTTAGTTCTGTGGAGGTGACTCGTTTCTTTTAAGAGGAAAGTCTTTTTTTTGAACAGTGAGTTCAAATATCATTTCAAGAAAGCACATGACTTAAGCTGTATGACTAGACTTGGGATTTCTTTGATGAAATGTTTTACAGAGTTGAATTTTTATGACATCAAAAATGACAGACCAAAACACATAATCAAGTTTCAGTTGAGAAGAATAGTTTCATACCTGCCAAAGGGCATTTTAGTTTATGACAGTCCAAGATTTCAGAGCTGGAATTAAATTTTGAAACTCTTGCAGCAGTTTAAGTAGATAGGGATTCTGTACAGCTAGGAAGAGTCATGCAAGTAGCCAGTGACTGCTTATCTCAAGGAGAGATGGTAATGAAGAGAATCACATCTGATAAATGTATAAAAACATCACCAGAAGGAAATGCTTGCAACCTCATAATTGGGTATGCAAGTAAAGAATTAAGGTGAGAGTGATACTTCATTTGGAATCAGTGCCTGCAAAGAATATCATTGGGAAAAGTGGTGAATTTTTGTTTTTGCTGTGTATGTTAAGATCATTCTAAATTATTAAAAAAATTGCATTGATTTTTAAAAATTTTGTGTAATAAGCTTGGTTTTTGTGAAAAGAACATGGGCAGCCTCATGTGAACATATTCGGTGACTGACCACTGTGGTAACTGCAAAAATAAAACCGATGATCTATCAAGCCAGGAATCATTCTGAGTTCCGACTTGTCCAGGATGACCATCAGCTAGGATCGTAGCAAAGTGGGGGATCTTGATGGGATAAGAATTCATTAAACTTAAGAATCAACTGTGAAACTTAAAACAAAATGACTACGTAGAGGAGTGAGACAGAAAAACAGGGTCTGTTGAAGTACATTAAATGGATTTGACTTTCAAAGAGGCTTTGATTGTTGCTAAGTGGATTTTTTGAATTATTGTTTGAATTATTCGATTATGGATACATTAAGAGATTTAGTGCATAACCTGAAGGTAGAAATAAATGCATGATCTAGGAAGCTCAAGATGCTTAAAGCAGTTAGGCAAGATTTTTAATTAAAAGGGGGGAAACATGGATTGAGTTGTCACCGCAAATTTAAGACTCAGTTTGGAATAAAAACAAACTTGAGTTCCAGGAAACAGAGAAAGATAAATGAAACACTTGAATTGAAAGAAAACGAGAAAGATAAATGAAATAGTTGAATTGGAAGGAAAAGAGAAAAAACGAGCAATGGAAAGAGATAAGAATGAAAAGACGAACGGAAATAAGAAAGCTTGAATTGGAAAGAAGAGAGAAGAGAAACCAATAGTAATGGAACAAGGAGAGAAAGTAAGAAAGATCAATGAAAACAATTTTGAATTAAGAAAGGTTGGAGTGCAAAGGATAGGAGAATCAGAAAACATTGTTCAGTTAGAGAAAAGCTTGGAAAAAAGGAAGTCGTGGTGACTCAGGAGGAAGATTCTGATCCTAATGAGTTATTTGATTTTACCAGAAATCTGTATTTAACACCTAAATTTAAAGAGGGTTGATTTGAAAGAATGTTTTGCTTAATTTCAAAAGATAGATTCGAAAATGAAGTGGCCTAAAAATGGTTTGACCTTGAGATCACAGAGTGTTTTGATGGATACAACTATATTAAACACGTCAGTTTGTCAGAAGGACAATCTGCAAACAATGAAAACAGTTAAAAAAAAACCTATTCATAGTGCTCATGAGATTGACTCTTAAGCTGATCAATTAAAATTTAGAACCACAAGAAAGAAGCCTAAGCAAACATTTACACAATTTGCAAGAGAAAAAGTATGCTATAGGATCAGTGATTTCAATCAGTAAAGTTAAAAAAATTGAGAATGTGAAAGGAATTATGATTATGGAAGAATTCAGAAATACCGTTTTGGTAAGGATTAAGAATTACTAAGATGAGCGTCAAGTATCAAGTATCTGAGAAGCAGCAATTCTGACAGATGCTTATGGTATCTCACATCAACAGTGCAAATGCTGTGCTATCATATGCTAGTGATATAGTAATAAAAGTAGTAAGACTAGGCATACTAAAGCTAATTGTTATAAGCTAAATAGGAAACTGATTACTGCACAGGGGGTTCGCTTATAACCTGTGTTCCAGCAATGTGAATTGGCTATAACACGATTGACGAATAGGGGAACAGTATCTGTAAAAACCAAACATTGTGTTGGCTATAACTCAATTTCAATGTTGATGTCACATGATCAGTTCGCGAGCTTTGTCCTGTGCATACCCAGTGCTGGCATCAAGAATCCTCACGCTTTCTGTGAGCGGTACTGTATAATTCTGCTGTATGACCCATAAATTTGAGAACAAAGTGGCAAGAATGACAACAATAGGTGTCCTGGTGATAAAATTGCGGGTGGTGTACGTAAAAGAAAGGCTATAATGCTGAAAGAGTAGCTAGACGTTGTAAAGCATTTTGAGCATAATGAGAGAATGTGTGATATTGCTTTTGCAACAGGAATGAAGGAGCCTATCTTATGCACCATTAGAGACAATGCAGAAAAGCTTAAAGCAAGCTGGAACAATTCTGAGTGCTAGAAAACCTGTGAGGTCACGGACAAAGGAACTTGAGGAGATGGAGCGGCTTCTAAGTGTGTGGATAGAAAAGCATACGAAGAAGCAATCTGGGACCACCCTTCTCATCATAAAAGAATTATGAATTATGAAGATCTAACAAAACAAGCCAAAAATCCAGCAGATGTGCCTGCCTTCAGACCTAGCAGTGGCTGGTTTATATTATTACATTAAGAACTGCTCTGCTTTCCATAACGTAAAGTTACATGGCGAAACTGCCAGTGCAGATGAGGAGCACACGATGGCACTTTCTCCAACAGTAAAAAAATTAACTGACGAAGAAGGCTATAACTTAGATCAAATTTTCAATTTGGATGAGACCGATTTATACTGGAAGTGAATGCCATCAAGAACCTACATTTTTATGAATGAAGCACATACTCCAGGCTTTAAGGTGGCTAGGGATCGTATAACTGTGCTGCTGGGAGCCAATGCCAGTGGAGACTTAAAGCTTAAGCTTGTGGTGGTGTACCATTCTGCCAACCCGCTCGCCTTCAAAGGTTACCTTAGGTCTAGTCTAGGGATCTACTTTAGGTCAAGCAAAAGAGGTTGGATGACTTGGCAAATTATTTCTGACCTTATTGTTGATGTTTTCAAAGATATTTTTAGAAAGTATTGCAGGAAAAAAAACGTGGATTTCAAGATTCTCCTCATCCTGGATAATATGCCAAGCCATCCTCAGACCATTGGTGAGCTTTCTGAAAACATCAAAGTGCTATTTCTACCAAAAAACGCAACCTTTCTCCTTCAACCCATGGACCCGGGTGCAATAGCAGCTTTTAAAACTTATTATTTAAGGCGCACATTTAAGAGGCTGATTGCAGCCACCGAGGGGGATAAGGAGAGTGTTCTTCAATTTAAGAAGAGCTTAACATCAAGAATGCTATTGACATGATTGTGGAGGCCTGGGGTGATATTAGTAAGGGCTGCTTGCATGCAGTTTGGTGGAAGCTTCTCCCAGATCTTTTTGAAGATTTAAAAGCTTTGATCCATCAGAGGAGCTCCTAAGAATCGAAGAACATTGTGTTCATCTTGCAAAGCAAGTTGGATTTGAAGAAGTGGAAAGTGAGGATGTTGAAGAGCTGCTTGGGTCCCACTGTGAGGACCTCTCCACAGCTGATCTACAGTAACTTGTCATTGAGGGGAAGGGGAAGCTGGAGATGAAAAAGATGAAGTTCAGAACAGCTTTCCACTTCTGTTTTGTCTTCTATCCTGAGGGAAATTGAGAAGCAGTTGCAACGATTAGAGGTCAACAATTACAATCCAGAATGCAGCAGGGTAGCAGTTCTTGAAGTAAGATCTTCTTTGGCACCCTTTGAACTGCTTCTTCATGAGCAAAGAAAAAGGGCAAAGCAGCAAAAACTGGATGTCTTTTTTAAGCCAACCCCCAAGAAACAGTCAGAAGACAATGAACCACAGCCATCCATTTCTGGTTTAACTATTTTTCACCCAAACTCTGCAAACAAGACTGCACCTGAAGGTGGTGGTGATGATGGTGATGATGATGACGCTCAGTCCCTGCATTAACAACAGCGCTACCTCAGAACCTCCTCCCCCATCAAGTCATCTTGAAATTTTTTCAACATGAGGTGATAAATTTACTGGTATTTCATTATTACATGTGAATTAGACATTTGTACAAACTGCGTTATCCTTTTTGTTACGCTTTTAAGTGATTTTTTTTTGTTGGTCTGCCCCAACCCCTCCTTTTCCCATTGGTCCTGTTATTTCTACAGCTTGATTTTCTATGACGCATCGTTTCACAGGAACCATCTATCACGTTATAGCAGAACCCCCTGTAGTAGGAATGGCTAAGGTATCCTTAGAAAAGCATGAATCATCAAGGAAGAGGGTATTAACTCGTAACAGTGATACAGGCAGCAACCTAGGAGGAAAAGAGAGATGACTGAAAAAAGCCCAGAACTCCATTGGAAACCGAATATTTTAATTTGAAGGGACAGTGATTTCCTTGAGGAGGCAGTTATAGTAGCAGAGATAGTGTGAGGGTGATGTATTGGAGAAAAGATGATTGTATTTACACTGACAGAGTGGAGAAGGACACTGACCTGCTATACATTCCTCCAGATGGCAGAGGTTGCTCTACCCTAGGTGACATCTGAGACCAGACTGGCATGGTCTGGTGTCATGGCCTCTACTACTGGTCCTGAGGGAAAAGGAAGTCTCACCTCTGCACCACCCCATACAGCAGGAGTTTCAGGTCCCTGCCCAGAAAGTGGGTTGCAATTTTTGTCCTGTCTGTCATGTCTGGGGCAAATGTTAGGCAGTGTGCAACACAGCCCTAGAAATGACAGTACTTGTCAGGGTGGACAGTGGCCTTTTAAAGGTGGGGGGTGGGGAGCAGGTGCAAGGGATACGAGTGAATTATGGGATATCCACTGAGTGTTGAGTTGTTCTGGGAATGGAGCATAGTAAGAGTGGTCTGAAATCAAATGCCATGGGGTTGGGTAGTGCTGACCCAGTGATGAACTAGGGTAGGATTGGACTCAATGACTCAGCCTCCACAGTCTTCTGGAACAGACAATTCCAAAGACCCTCTGAGTGATGGAATGTCTCCTCATCTCAGTCCTAAATGGCTTGCCCATTATTCTGAGACTGTGTGCCCTGATTCTACGTTCTTAATCCAGGAGAAACATCTATCCTGTCAGGCCTTATAAGAACATTGCATCTTTAAATGAGGTCAAGTTTTATTGTTATAAACTCCAGAGCATAAATTAATGAAGTAAATAAGTTACATCAATTTAATTTTTCCTCACAGGACCATATCATGTTGCTTTACTTAAAAAATTCTAGCTAGTCACAAAATTTAAGACTGACAAAAGTATATCTGAACATGAGAATAATAAAAGTTAATGATCTAATAAATGAAATTTAAGTAGCTTAAATATTTTATACCATTTTGAGACATTTGGATTTTAATAAAGCATTTTCTCTTTGGGCTGCAACACTGAGTCCATCCAATGTTATTAGAATAAAATAGTTGTCCAAAGCCACAAAATGTAAAATGTATGGTATGTGTACAATATCCATTTGCACCACTAATTTGAACATTGATTTTCATTATTCATTTAGCAGCAGAATCAGTTACAATTGTAATTCCAGTAAGTTATGTCATCCAATAATGAATCATATTTTGTTTTTAGCTGATCCACATAAATTATCATGGACAGGTTATGCAGTGAAGTTATTACTTCCTGTACTGACACATAACTGAGCTTGTTAATTGTGTAAATGGCAATATAACTCATTCACATCACTATTGTGAGAAAATTTTGAGATTTGCCTTACAGGTCACTTAACATCAGTCATTATCTGGAAATGTTACAAAATGCCACATACTGCTAATGGATTGCAATATATAAAAGAAACTTGGGTACCTTTTTATAACACCAGGAGATCTTCAAAGGTAATGTTCACAAGGTCCAGGGTCAGAAATCATGGGCTTCAGTTTTCTCCTGGTCCAGACCTTGGCTTCCTACCCGAGAACAGAGACCCCACCCCCACCCCAAGCACAATGGCCCTGGCCCAAACACACAGGTCCCCTAGAATGTCGGGTCTTGGTTATTGGGCTCTGATGTACCACCCACCCACCCCTCCCTGGTTCTCACCAATGTATGTGGAAAGCATCCGTACCTTCTCTTAATCATTCATAGGATGTGGGCATTTATTGCCCATTCCTTAACTGCCCTTGAGAAGCTGCTGTTGAGCTGCCTTCTTGAACCACTGCAGTTCGTCACAGTATATAGACCAACAATACGGTCAAGAAGGGAATTCTAGGAATTTGCCCCAACAAAAGTGAATGAACTGTGATATATTTCCAAGTCATGGTGAGTGGGTTGGATGGGAACTTGCAGGTGGTGGTGTTCCCATGTACCTGCTGCCCTTGTCCTTCTAGATGATAGTGGTCTCTTTGGGAATTTCTGCAGAGCATCTTGTAGGTGGTACACATTGCTGGTACTGAGCATTGATAGTGGACAAAGTGAATGTTTGAGGGTGTAGTGCCAGTCAAATGGGCTGCTTTATCCTGAATGATGTCAGGCTTCCTGAGTGGTGTTGGAGCTGCACTCATCCAGGCACGTGGGGAGTATTCCTGACCTGTTCCATGTAGAATGGTGGACAGCTTTGAGGAGTCAGGAGGTGAGTCACTTACTCACTACAGATTTCCTAGTCTCCAACCTGATGTAGAACATAGCACACAGAACAGCACAGCATAGGAACATGCTCTTCAGCGCATCATGATCCTGTTCTAAACTAAACCAACCTGCTTGCACATCTGCAACCCTCTATTCTCTGTCGGTTCCTGTTTCTGTCTAAGTGCCTCTTAAACTTTGCTATTGTATCTGCTCTTGTAGCAACTGTATTTAAATGGCGAGTCTAGTTGAGTTTCTGGTCAATGGTAACCCTCAGGACGTTGATGGTGGTGGATTCAGTGCTGGTAATGCCATTGAATGTCAAGTGATGAGGATTTGATTCCAAATTGTTGGAGATGGTCATTAACTAGCATTTGCATGGCATGAATTTTACTTGCCACTTGTCAGCCCAAACCTGGATACTGTCCAGATCTTGCTGCATTTTGATATGGACTATTTCAGTATTTGAGGAGTCACCAATGGTGCTGAACATTGAGCAATCATTAGTGAACATACCTGCTTCTGAGCTTCTTATAGAAGGAAGGTGACTGATGAAGCAGCTGAAAATGGTTGAGCCCAGGATACTATGCCGAGGAACTTCTGCAAATATGCCCTGGAATAGAGATGACTAACCAATAATGACCACAACCCTCTTCCTTTGTGTCAAATATGACTCTAATCAGTGGAGACTTTATACCCCTGACTCCCATTAACTCCATTATACCAGCTTTCCTTCATGCCACACTTAGTCAAATGTGGCCTTAATGTCAAGGCAATCAGTGTCACCACACTTCTTGAACTCAGTTCCTTTGTCCATATTTAAACCAAAGGTATAATAAGGTCAGGAGCTGAGTGGCCTTGGTAGAACCCAGAATGAGCATAAGTGAGCAGGTTATTGCTGAGAAGAAGCTGTTTGATAGCACTGTTGACGACACTTTTCAACACTTTACTGATGACCGAGAGTAGACTGATGGGAACTGAATTGGTGGCATTGGATTTGTCCTGCTTTTCATGTGCAGTACTTTCCTGCAGACCATAGCTAGACTGGAACAGCTTGATTAGGAGTGTGGCATGTTCAGCAGCATGTGTCTTCAGTACAATTGCTAGATTTTTGTTGGGGCCTACAGCCTTTGTAGTATACAGTGGGTTAAGTCATTTCTTGATATCATGGGAAGTGAATTGAATTGATTAAAGACCACTTGGCAACATTGATGCTGTGAACCAATGGATCATGCACACAGCACTTCAGGCTGAAAATTGTTACAGTTGTTTAATTCTTATCTTTTGCATTGATTCCACTGCTTCATGTGGTTGAAACAACAACTTATTGCATCTTGGGTTCAGGCTGAGGTCCTTGAATTATTTTTGTTCCTCTTCCTGTGTGATATCATTGGCGTTTATACTAATCAATACAATGGGAATAACACCATTTTCCACTCCGAGCCACTCACCACCCTGACTTGTAAATATATTTCCATTCCTTTGGTCTCCCTGGACTCCAAATCCCAGAACTCCCTTCCTAAAAGTATTATGGGTGTAGCTCCACCAAATGGAATAAAGCAGTTCAAGGAGACAGCTCATCTCCACTTTGTCAAGGGTAACAATAAATGCTGACCCAGCCAGCAATGCCCACAGCCCAAGAATGAATAAATAAATGGCAGTTTCTCCATTTAGAAGAATGGAGTACACTTCTTAAAAAAATACAAAAAGATTTTATAATTTAGCAAAAAAAGGTGCCCTTCATTGCACTTATAAACATAGGTAAATTTTCCCAAGAGATCCCTGGTAGTGACCTGGTATCCTGATCTCACCTACCTGGCATCCTACTCCCTTCACAACCCTATGCCTCACCAACCATCTTTACCCACCTAGATCTGTATACCCTTCACCCACATGGTCTCCTGACCCCCTTGTCCATCCAGCACCTTACACCCTTCAACAAATTTGCAACCTGCCACCTCACCCACCTGTCAACTTTCCCTCCTTATCCCTGACCCACATACCTGCCAGCCTATATCCACGCTTGTTGACACAGTTATCTTTTCACAGGAGCTGTTGAAGTGGCTGCAGGACATTTAAACTGCAGAATATGGCACTGTTGCAACTGAAAAAGAACGTGTGGTTTCCCCACTGATTTTCTCTCCATTGCTGGCTGTGGGCATTCCTGGGTTGATCATTTTTGTTTCACAACAGAAAGCCAGGAAATTCAAAATCAGAACTAAGCAAAATGTAAGTTTTTTTTTGTCTGAAATCCGATTTCTGACCCTGATAAGAAAATCCAAGCCACTGTAATTGCACTGGGCAGTCTGGTATGGGATCTTTGGCAGAAAGTAACACTGGGGCTTGGATGTTTGAAGGCTGCACAGATGAGAGCAAGTGAGAGCCATGATCAGGGATTGGGGTGATTTGAGGCCCTGATAGGGTGGACAGAGGGAGAAAATGAAAGGTATGTGATTACCAGCATTTCCTCTGTAATGAGATGGTGGAAGTCCAAAGACCAGAAAATAAATTTTGGAAAAGGAGACTCTTGATGCAGTGATATGAAGACAATTAATTAAATCAGAAAAGCTACACTTAAAAAAATAATGCAGTCAAAATCCTAGTCCATGTGGTTTTTCACTACCAAATGACTCTACAGACAGCTTGAGACTTCTACTTTTCTCTCCCTATGTCTTCTTCAATTTTCTTGCTGCTCTAAAAATTACTGTTGTAATTTGTTATTATTACTCATATGTCAATGGTCATAACCTGAACAGGATGTCCTCAACACCAAACAGCCCATTATTTACTTTTTCTCATATGCTGGATTTTATAATCCTCTTACTCATATAATTATAGCTTCAAAGTCCATGGATCTATACATTGCAGAACACATTATTTAATCACAACTGGAATAGTCCCTAGTTCCTTTTTTCTAAGTTCCACAATCAGATCATAGCATTTATCCCTGGTCAAGTGCGATTTTGGTTTCTCAAGTCACATAAGCAAAACTCAGTCAAGCACACTTCCAAAATGAACTCTTCAGCTACCAGGAACTCATATAAAATATTTTTTAAAAAATACAAAAATCCAAAAGATTTAAAAATATTCACACTTCTCGCACCGCACCAGCAGCAGCAACAGTTGTGATGTAGTGAGAGCGACTGATGATAGGGAACTGTGGACCAAATAGTCTGATGTGCAGTAATTTTAATTATTCCATGAAAACTCTCTTTTATTGGCTCCATTTCAAGAAAGAGGTTTAGAAAGGTTTGATGCTGAGCTGAGACAAGATCCCCAGTGACTAGTGACTCAAAGGTGGAAAGAGAAGTTTTCTGTTTGTGCTCATGATCTGGGTCAGATGAGTTAGTGGTAGCTGGTTAGGATGTGTGAAATTCAAGTACAGATCGCCTCTGATTAAAGTTTATGATTGAGTCACCTTTGCACAGCTCCAGAGTCCAAACCAGGATCCACTGATTTGGGAAGTGAGATGGGATCTATATAAAAATAAATTACATCAAATAAAGTGTTTCATTGCACATTGTGTACTGCACATAACCAAATTGTTTATGAAAATGGTGGATAAAGCACCAATTTTAATGGAACAAAACTTCCACCTTCCCACCCAGTAAAAATGCTCAACTACAGGATACTATCACTGTAAAAAATTAGTAACATTTACATGTGATCAATCCTCCCAGAATACCTCCATTGGAATGACGGACTCTTAAGACTTACAGCTGTTTTCAGCTCAAAAGGAGGTAATTTGGCCCATCATGTCCATACCATCAACAAACATATGACTGCTCTAATCCAATTTTATATCTCTTGTCCCAAAGCCCTGGAGTCTATGGTAATGCAATTGAATATCTAAGAATTGTTTGGGTATTAAGAGGATTTCTGACTCAACTACTCATTCAAATATTGAAAAAGAATTGGAAACCATACCTAGAATCCTGCTTGATATCTTTATCTCGACAATTGTGCCTCTTTCAGTAGATAACAGAAATTTGAACAAGTGGAGGTATGTTCATTTTAAAACAAGATATACTCACAACTCCAAATAAATATGGCTCTCTCTTACTCCTAAAATTAAACTGCTGATACTTAATCATATTCTACCTAGACTTGCGGCTTTCTATAATCAGTGGGCACAGGATACAGAAGGTGTTGTAGACGCCAAGGACAATATTAGCATTTAATTGATGTTACTTAGTTATTGCATTTCAAACATATTATTCAATTGGATTCTTTTATTCCTTTGCCTTTGACTTATTGTTTTTACCAATGCTTTTGGTGACACTGAGGAAGTTTGACCCCAGCCTTTCAGATCAATGCACAGAACAGTCCCAAAGAAGACCTTGACTCATAAGACCATAAGACAATAAGACATATGATCAGAAGTAGACGTTTTGCCCACTAAGTCTGCTCTGCCATTCAATGAGATCACAGCTGATCTGAGAATCCTCAATTCCACTTTCCTGCTTTATTCCCATAGTCTTTCATTCCCTTAAAAATCTATCTCTACCTAAAAACCCAGCCTCTAGTCTTCCATGGGAAAAAATATCCACACATTCCCTACCCACTGAGAAAAGTAATTCTTCCTCATCTCTATCCTAATTGGGCAATCCTTACTCTAAATATTCTGCTCCGAGACTCTCCCACAAAGAGAAAAAGAATCTCTTCACACCTATCTTGTAAGAGTCTTGTATATTTCAATAGGTCGCCTCTCATTAGTACAGGCCTAATAGACTCAAACCTCTCCTCTAAGACATACCCCTCATACCTGGGATCAGTCTGGTGAAATTTCTCTGGGCTCCCTTCATGCCAGTAGAAAACAAAACAGAACTGTTCACAGTTACCTAGGTTTGGTGTAATTAATGCCCTTTATATTTTTAGCAATATTTCTCTTCGTTTAGTCTCCATTCCCTTTGAAATAAAGGCCAACATTCCACTTCCCTTCTTTATTGCCTACAGAACTCATATGCTAGCTTTCTGTGACTTATTAACACAGACATCCAAATCCCTCTGAGCTGAATCTTTCAGCAGTCTTTCTCCATTTAAATAACATTCTGTTCCTTTGTTCTTCCTGACAAAGTGCATAACTTCACATTTTCCACATTATATCCCAGTTGCTACAATTTTGCTCACTGCTGTCTCCCTCTGTAAACACGTTGGGTCATCCTCACTACTCGCTTTCCCATCTATTTTTGTGTCATCCGCACATTTGTCTGTAGTACTTTTGCTTCCTATACCCAAGTCATTAATATAAATTGTAAATAACTGTGGCACTCCACTAATTACAGGTGACCATTCTGAAAATGCCTCCCTTATCCCAACTGTCTATCTTCTATTGGTTAGAAAATTCTTTATCCATGCTAACATACTACCATCAACACCATGAGCTCCTCTCTTATTAAATAGCTTAACATAAGGTACCTTATCAAATGCCTTTTGGATATTCAAACACATTATGTCTAGTAGTTTATCTTTATGCATCATGCTTGTTACATCTTCAATGAATTCTAATAAATTTCCCCTTCAAAGAAGCCATACTGTCTCTGCTTGATGACATTATGTGGTTCAAATACTCTCCTTTGTAAAGGAACATTTTCCCAATGCCAGATATTTAGTTAACTGATTTATACAGTACTTACCTGTTTTTGTCTCCTTCACTTTTTGAATAAAGGTTGAAAGCCATCAGTTTTCCAATCGTCCAAGGCTTTTTCAGAATCTAAGGATATGGAAGGTTATAATTAGACTATCCACTGTCTTTATAGCTAATTGCTTTAATATCCTGGGATGCATCCTATCGGATCCATGAGACTTATTGGCCTTGAACCCCATTAACTTTTCTGGTCCATTTTCTCCAGAGATAGTTATTGTGTTTATTTCTTTCCCACTATTTAGTATTTTTTGGAATAGTATTTGTGTCTACTATTATGTAAACTGATGCAAAATTTTTATTGCATTCCTCTGCCCTTTCTTGGTTCCCCATTACTTATTATTCAGCCTTCTTCACTAATGGACCAATGTTCGCTTTGATCTCTCTCTTCCTTTTTATATACTTAAAGAAGCTTTCGTTGTTCATCTCCATACTACTATATTAGTTTACCCTCAGAGTTTATGTTCTCCCTTTTTCAACTCATTTTGAAATCTTTTCAGTCTCTTGCTTACTACGAATCTGCGCCAAATTGTATGCTTTTTCTTTCAATTGATGCTATCCTTAATTTCTCTGATTAACCGTTCTGCAATCCTTCTTTCTTATGGGGCTATATCTTTATTGTGAATCGTGACATGTTTTATTCAACTTTTGTCATTGTTTCTTAACCATCTTTGCTGTTAAACTGCTTTCTCAGTCCATTCCAGTTAACTCTATCCTCATTCCTTTGTAATTACCTTGCTTATGTTTTGTCACAGTTGTTACTGACTCAGGTTTCTCTGCCTCCAACCCAGTGGTGTTAAACCGAATACCATCTATTGGTACCACTGATCCTAAATGATCCTTTACTTTGGCATAATTTATTCAGCCTGCCTCATTAAAGGCTTAATCAAGTGTCTCAGAGTAAAAGCTCCCCTACAGCTAATTTTCTAGCACAGTGTGTCCCTACCTCTGGGCCAGGAGGCCTGAGTTCAAATCTCACCTGCTTCAGAGGTGTGCAACACTTCTGCGCGAGTTGATTCAAAAATAAGTGCATAAGATTTCTCTGCAGGTTGAGTCAAGCACGTCAAATCTAAAATTTCCCCTGATATGGCTGTTGTGGTACAGTGGCAGTGTTCCTACCTATGAACCAGGAGGCTGGAATTCAAGTCCCATCCGCTCTAGAAGTGTAATATAAACACTTCAGAACAGCTTGATTACAAATGTATGTGCTGCTATAGTAATAACCCTACATCCGAGATAGGAGATCTGGGCGCAAATCCCATATGCTCCGAAGTTGGGACATGACATCTCTGAGATAGTAGGAACTGCAGATGCTGGAGAATCTGACATAACAGACCCTTTCTGAAGAACGGTCTAGGCCCGAAACGTCAGCCTTCCTGCCCCTCTGATGCTGTTTGGCCTGCTGTGTTCCTCCAGCTCTACACCTCGTTATCTCATAACGTCTCAGAACAGATTGAGAGAATATCGGGTAAACTCGACGAGAGGGAAGGAAAGTGGGCGGGGCGAGGAAGAGGCGGGGCTAGGGCGAGCATGGAGGCGGGGCGAGTACGTGATAGGGCGGGGCTAGGGTGAGGGGGCGGGGTGAGGCGGTGGTGGAGGAGGCGGAACCTGGCGGTGGTTGGGCAGGGTGAGGAAGGGGAGCAGTGGGTGGGGTCATTATCGAGTCTGCGCAGAGCATCGCAGTGACGCATAGCCGGCATTTGGGGGCGTGTGAGGCAGCACGCAGGCGCAGTGGCTGTCGGCTGAGTCGTGGGGCAACGCGAGCGCTGCTCCCGGTGTTTGGAGTGAATGCTGAAGCTGAATTGAAGGACCGGTTTAATTCGTATCGAGAGAGCCGCTGGGATTATCGATACTGTGTTTTTTTTTTCTTAAACAGCCAGTGTTTGATTTTGTTTCTGTCGGTGTGTGCCTCTGTGTGGTGGAGGAGGAGCGGGGTCGGTGAGGGAGGATGATGTGCGAGGTGATGCCCACCATCAGCGAGGACACCCTCACCCAGAGGGGGTCCCAGAACGGGGCGGAGGACGCCAATTTCGAGCAGCTGATGGTGAACATGCTGGACGAGCGGGACAAACTGATGGAGACCCTGCGGGAGACGCAGGAAACTTTGTCCCTCACTCAGGAGAAGATGCAGGAGGTGGCCCACGAGAGGGATCTGCTGCAGCGCCAGTTGAATTCAGCTTTACCCCAGGTAACGGTCCAGGGCCGGCGGCTTTATTGCTGCTGCTGCTGCCGCCGCTGCCGCTGCCGTCGCTGGCTGTTCACTTATTTTTACTTTTGGGGGAAAAAATGTATAATTCACCAGCCACAACAAGGGGGAGGAATTGCAGCGTTCTGGGATGGCAACTTGGTGCAGGGTCCGCAAGGGAGTTCGTTTGTTATTTGTGCATTGCCTTATTATATAACGCTGAAATGATGCTCTGTTGCAGCACACCGTGTGTGAGCAATATGGGGCCATCAGTGATCTATCCTAGTATTTAGCGAATACGTTCAGCTTATCAGATGGGTAATTACACACCTTTTTTTTCTCCTTGAAACTCGACTCTATTTTGGTCAGTGGAAACCGATTTGTAGGTGACTTGTAAGAAAGCCAAAGAGTACTTGCGTTTTTTTTTAGATCAGTGTAGGAACCTCTTAAAGGTAATCCATTGTGTCGTGCACCTGCGTTCAGGTAAGTAAATGAACCGAAGGGACTTGACCGAACGGTTTTTGAACTATTAAATACCTGTCAGCAGCATGTCTTCACGCTGCCACCAGGGGGCTGGAAGCAGAACAAGATTTGTTTGTGATTGCTACAAATCATTGTTTCCTTTAAATTTATGTTCAAATTTCACTTGTGTAGATTCAGCAATTTAAATAGTCTTTATTGTTTTTACTCAAGGTTTAAATTGATTACTTGTGTATCTGTGTAAAAAAAGGCTTAGTTTATTGATTATATTGCAGTGTTGTTAGTGTGTACATATAGATACGTATGTACTTAATGAAATATTTCCTATGCATTTCAGACAGGAAGTGAGCCTAATATCAATAGATTGTAAAATAGCTTATTTCTATTTTTTATTTTCAATAAAATTATGACTTTTTGTTGAGCAAGAGGTATTTTGTAAAGGATTGCTTTATTGAAAGCAAAACCTGTTAGGATATCATTTTGACATGGAGCACCATGTTCACAATGAGTCCCTGATGATGCCTCATATCATGGAGAAGCAATACCAACTGAGGAGTGAGCCTATAATACAATAAAACCAATTGCACAAAACTAGAGCCATAAAGATTTAATATGGAAAATAGTGAACATTTGGGACTGAATTGTCAGGTTAGAACATGTTACAGGTTATATAAACTGTGTGTTACACCAATGTATCCATTCATTGTCTTGGATGAAAAAAAACTGTCTTTTTCTTTTCCATCATTTGATTGTTGTGTATGAAACTGGCACATTCTGCGCTTACTCTGGATTCATCGGAGGATAAACACAGCACGGAAAATATTCTGAGACTGTGTCCTCAAAGAGTTTGCAAGGGAGAATGCTCAACATGCATTTCCTAAAGAATGATGCCTTTAACTGATTCTTTGATACATTCCCAAGACAGCAGCTCATCCAAAACTTAATCATCTATGATATGTTGTCTTATTAGCAGTAGAACTTTGGAATTATACACCTTAATAGTCACCTGCATACCCAGGGGAACTCTATCAAACACCCCACTTGATGAACATGGATATCTTTTCCTTAAATGAAAAACAGGAAGAAAATCTGGATATAAATTTGTGACAAGCTTAAGTTGATTCAGTGCAAATAAGAACCTAAGATGCTTATGTTCATAAGCAGACAGTCTAGGGAATCACATTGACTTCCTCAATTATTTTCAAAGGAAACTATAAAGATTCAACAGATGGGAAAACAGCTACCTTTAAACCACTGTATTTTGGATCACAATCTTGAACATTTATGTTCAATTTAATGCTCTGTTTTGAGCCAAGTTCTTTGTGTTCCTAACACATCACAGTTCCCTGCTGCTGCATTAGTTTCCAGTTCCAGGATCTTGTTTCTAATGCTTCTTGTTCACATATATGCATATCGACTTGAATGAGTGGAAACCAATGTATTTAGTTCTGCTTTCTAGCCCCCATGCTTATGCGTATTTCCATCTTGACAGCTATCTAGTTTGTCTTGACTGTAATTTCCGGTCTGTCTTTCTATTCCCTTACTGCTTCTCCCCACTGCTGACCACCTCCCCCTTCAAAGAAAAATTCTGGTTTTGATTCATGTCGCAATGTTCCTCAATACTTATATGTACGTATCAGGATTAAAGTATGACTATCGTATAGGTAGCCATTAGGCAGTATAGAACTTTTTAATATTGCTGAAATAAATACATTTTGTTTAAACTTTTCGTATTGCACTCATCCGGGGAATCGCAAAAATACCGATGTAAAGGGAAAATAACATGTAGATTGCGTGAGAGGCGACTGCTTGGCAAGTGGACTCTAGAAATTTGTCATGGAGAATATACCAGTTAATGATAACTGACAGATAATGGCCAAGCTTTATTTACATTTTAAACTAAGTGGGTTGACTCTTGACAAAGCATTGTCACCTATTTTATTCAGTTGAAAGAATAGAAGCTGTGTATTAACGTGTGTAGCTTCTGATACCTGCAAGTGAATCGCAATGAGGCTGACCAGTCCTAAACTGGTTTTCAGCCTGTTGCCTTGCATACTCAGAATTGTTAAGCAAATGCTGTCCTGTCATAGAATTGCATCTAATGTTAGGCACTGTGCTTTGAAATTTGCAAGCACGGGCTCATTGGGTATGGTCATTACCTCATGAGTTCTGAACAGTCTAAGTGATGTGCTGTGTCACATGATCCACCAGCCTTTGGAACATATTGGCTTGCATATTTAGCATCACACAAGCACTGAACTACATATACCACGTAACTAATTTGTATGGAAGGCAGAATGTCTTTTTTGGCTTGGCAGCAGCATCCTGTTAGTGGCTAACGCCACTTGTTGGGTACTGTATAGTCACATCATAACACTACGAGTTTCACTGCTTCCATTTTTTCAGATAGAATATGCTAGGATAATCTAGGATGAATTGCTACTTTTCAGGACCAAAAGTGACTGTCTTAGGTCTATTTTATGAGTTTAGTGGAGAATCCCATGGCTGATTTCACATGGTAAAGGTTTCTTTAACATTTGCGACGACCATACAAGACATATGTCGATAGCACTAAAATGTACATGCTGCTAGTAATGTCAAATGACCACTAAAAAGAGGTAACTTCACCTATTATTTACATTTTTGACTTACCTTACCCTTCTAGGGTAATGAGGTACTCTGCATACTTGTAGAACCAAAGGAAGATGGTCTTATGCCTGTAAATGAGTTTGTGATTACACAGCAAGAAACTTATTGCATCAAACAGAATATTTCTTTTTGGCTGTTCACAACAAGAAGAGTGGAAACTATCAAAGTGACAAAGCCTGCTGAGCAATGTGATTTTAGGAAGTGATCTCAAACCTTGGCAGTTGGTAGGTTGGAAGGAAATGCTGATGTGTATTACAGTTGGCTGAGAAGTTCAGACATGGCAGTATAGAATATGGAGAATTTTAAAGATGAGAGGTTTTCAGAACTTACAAATTAATAAGTTACTGAACAGGGAAAAGAAATGTGAAGACAGAGGCCTTATTGCTTAATACTAAGGTATTACATTTTGTGATAAGTGTATAGATATTATAATTCTTGGAATTTTGGATTTTAGAATGAGGCAGATAGATATTGGTTTAGTTTTGTGAAGGTAAATGTTTGTTTAGCACGTCAGAAAGCATCAGAAGATTGGAGGGAAATATTTTTACCAAACCTGATCCAGTCCCTAAATAGGATGCTTTGAGCACCTTCACTGCATGGAATCTCCTAAATTCAGAAAAGACCTCTTCTCCTGAGCATCAATTCCAATCGTAAACGTTCATAATTTAAACATGCATCTATTGATTTCCGTTCCTGAATACGGAAATTGTGGACATGGCTATGCTAAGAATGATCATGCTTCTTTTATAAAACAGACAAATTAAAACATTTTGAAATAGTTTAGAATAGTCTTGGATTTGTGACCTTGAGCTCATATGGTGATCCATTGACCTAATGTAAGATGCATGTCGTAAATCAAAACTCGTGGGAAAATGTGCAACTTGAATTTCCAGCTATTATCAGTGATAAACAGTTTCGATAAGAACATCAGTAAAATGTTCGCACTTGTTAATATTGATATTAATGAGTTGCCATATCATTGTTTATCTGTCACTGCATAAAAACCTGCATTGTCGTCATGTTTTGCATTTCAAATGTGTTGTAGTAAGTTATCCAGTTGTAGCAAGTCATCTTTTGTTTTACTCTTGATGATTGTGTGCTTTGCTAACGAGGCTGGCATTTGTTCCTCATCCTTTGGCTGCCCTTGAACTGAATGAGATGGCGAAGACAGCTAGTGGGTAGTTAAGAGTCACTGCATTGCTGTCAGTCTGGAGTCAGATACAGGCCAGAACGGCTAAAGACATTAGATTTCCAGCCCTAAAGGATGTTAATGAACCAGATTTTTATTTTTGACCATCAGTGGTGGTTACATGGTTGTTATTGCTGAGTCCTTCCCAAATCTGTCATCAACACATCTCTGTGTGAATGATAGGGAAGAAAATTGAAATACGTTTTGCTGTTAAAAGTTTTTTTAAAAATAAAACTATCCATGAAGAAAAATCTTTGGAAAATGTCAATGCCCATTTTGATCAGTTTGTCACTTGAAATTACATGAGCCCATGGTGTTGGTGGTAGTATATTGGCATGGATAGAGAATTGACTCATGGGCAGGAAACAGTGAGTGGAGTTCTGGGTTTGTTTTCAGGTTGGTGACCAGTGACCAGTGGGGTTCCATAGGGATCAGTGCTAGCTCTGCAACTGGTTTACAATATATGCTAATGGTTTGGAGGAAGGAAGTTAATATACTGTAGCAAAATTTACAGATGACACAAAGGAGATACAGTTTAGAGATATTGATAGGTTACATTAGTGGGCAAGAAGTTGGCACTTTGAGTATAATGTGGGAAAATGTGAAGTTGTTCATTTTGGAAGGGAGAACAATATAACAGAACATTTATTTAAATAAAGAAAAACTGCAGAAAGCTGCAACGCAAAGGGATTTATCGACTCTTGTGTGTGAAACATAAACAGCTAGCACACAGATGCAGCAGGTAATCAGGAAGGTAAATGGAATGTTTGTTCTTATTTCAAAGGGGTTAGAGTATGAGTAGTGGAGTCTTACTGCAATTGTACAAGGGGCTGGTGAGACCAGATTGAGGGTATTGTGAGCAGTTTTGGTCCACTTATTTAAGGAAAGATATCATTTCATTGGAGTCAGTTCAGAGAAACTTCATTAGAATGATCCCTGTAATGGAGAGATTGTCTAATGAGCAAAAGTCAAACAGAGTGGGACTCTGCTCACTGGAGTTTAGAAGAATGAAGTGTGATTTTTTTGAAATATAAGATTCTTTAGGGGTTTGATAGGGTAAATGCTGAGAGAATGTTTCCCTTCATAGGAGAGTCTAGGACTGGAGGGTGTAGTTTCAGGATAATGGCGTGCCAATTTACAATTGAGATGAGGAATTTCTTCTGTCGGAGTGTTGAGGGTCTTTGGAGCTCCTTGCCACAGAGTTGTGGGGACAGAATCCTTGTGTATATTTAAAGCTAAGATAGGTTCTTGATCAGTAGGAGGAAGAAAGGCTTATGGGGGAAATGCTAGAAAGTGGACGTGAGGAATGTTAGATCAGCCATGATTATATTGAATGGTGGAGCAAGCTCGAGGGGCTGAATAGCCCATTCCTGCTCCTTTTTGTTTGTCGTCGTTGTAGGCTAACTGTTTCTCTTCACAGATGTTCAGTTTTTCAGCATTTTTGTTTATTTTCAGTTGAATTATTCCTTTCTTTTTGTTGAGTTTGGAATTGAATTTTGCCAGTTCCTGACAGTTGAATATCCGAATTACGTATTTACTTTCCTCTGTATTTGAATATTTGGATGGGAATTTAGTACTATAAGTGCAGTATGCATGATGGAATTAATTTTTATATGCTTTCTTTCTCCTCTGTTCCTTTCGTTCAGAAGGCATCATTCAGCTGAATTCTGATCAATTCTAGAATTATGCAAGTCTAACTTGTTTGATTCCCTTCATTGTGTCTGAGGGGAAAAAAAAATTTGTTTTGCTATGATATTAATACACAGAACTTGTTTTATTGTTTTTATTACACTGTACAATCTAAAGTCATATTTTCAGTCTTGTGCAGCAAAGAGTGAGACAGATAACAGCAGACCTGGGAAGCATATGAACAGAAACAGTCAACAAAAGTGACTTGTTTTGTCACAAAAAATGATAGGGTAAACTTAACTAAATGATACAGTTTTGATTAAGGTGCAAAGAGACACGTGCGGCTTAATTTCCAAAATGCTTGAATGTAGCAGCGCAGGTTGAAAAAACAGCTCAAAAAGTCACAGAATCCTATACTTCAGACATTTTGTTCTGTCTCTATTTCTAAAGTTATGCTAAACCTTTTCAACATTGATTTAGCTCCAGGTAGAGTATTGTGATTAATTCTGGGCACTACTTTACGAAGGACATCGAGGCTTTGGAGCAGGCACAGAGGAGACTTAACATTGTATTTAGCTTACCATTTTCCTTTATGATTATGTGGAGAGACCAGAGAATCTGAGGATCTTCTCCTTGAAGCTTTGAAGATCAAGGAGATGTTTAAGGCATTCAAAATCGTGAGTTTAATAGAGTAAACAGGACAAGTACTTTTCAGTGGGCTGGAGATTGGTAACGAGGACACGGATTTGAGGTAGTTGTCAAAAGAACTAGAGGTGTTGGGAAGAAAAGATGTTTTACGCAGCTAGTATGATCTCGACTTGTGGTGATGGAAGGCAGCAAAGTCAACAATTTTCAAATGACGATTATATAAATACTTCAAGCATTGAAAAAAATTGCATGGTGTGGGAAGAGGAGCAAGGTAGTAATTAAATAACTCATCCAGGTGAGGTCTGTCTTAGGGTCCATGCTTCTGAAGTAGTATTTCCTGACTTTGTTATTCCAGGCTTCAAGATAAGAGGCCAAGTTTGAGTGCTGTTGTGATAGTCCAGATGAATGAGAAGGTCAAACTTCTCTCTTTCTCCACAGGTCCTTGTCCGTTCATTTAGAAAACCCTCTTCAATATCTGGATGACCTTGCATTTCCTGACATTAGAACATTTTAATCAACCTATTTTCCTTCATAACTTCCTGATTCCACTTACTACTGTGCGCTCTAAATTAATGTCACTTGCAAATTAGTTATGATTCTCTACATCCTTAGATGTTGGAAAGCTGAGAACTGTGTAGATCTCAGGAGACATCATAATCCTGTCTATCTGTTCCCTACTTTCTACCAATTTCTTAACCATAAAGAACCCAAGTTATCATGTAATATTCAATTGCAAACTTTTGATTTTTTTTGAGGTCCTCTTGGACTTTTTGGAAACCCACATTGATGGCAGATTTAAACTTTTCTTTATCTACCATATTAATCACTTAGTCAAAAAAAAACTTGACTGGATTAATTAACCATGATTTATCATTTAAGAAATAATTCAATGCTGACTCTTAAATCAGCTTATACTTGTTTGTTGTTCTGTTTCTTCTGAGAGATTTCTGCAACTTTCTCACAATTAATGTTTAATCGATGGTTCTTTAGGTACTCAGGATTTTCCAAACTCCCTTTGAAAATCAGAATAACATTTGTAGTCTTCGAATCCAAAGGCAATTCCTAACTCTGGATGCTTGGGGAATACTGTAACAACAATTTCTTTGCTCATTTCTTTCTAGGACCTGGAGAATTTTACTGTCAACCCATGAACATAAATTGAGCAGTTGGAAACACGGATGATTTAATAGTAGCTAATTGGTGAAAAACACCACAGCTGATTTGGTGGTAAATGCCATTCAGTTGTGTGTGATAGCACTTCAGTTTATAAAAATAATTGGATGAACAGGAGTCCCAGGTTCAACTCTCACCAGCTTATATATTTACCTTCTTTGAATTATTTTTGTGTTCTTTCTCCAAGATAAAAATGAATACCAAGTGTTTTTAACAAGTTTGGCATTTCCTCACTGCCCATTTAGCTGGTCTGCACCTGTGTTTACGACTCAGTATTTATAAAGACTTTTGCTATAGATTTAATTTATTGAGCGTATCTTTATTACATTTTTCCCCTATTACTATGATAGCTGTGTAGAGAGAAAGCACGATACCAAAAACACATCATCTTCCACATATGTCAATAGCTCTCAGTTTTGCAGCTTCTTTAGACCCTCTACTGCCTCTCATTTGTCAGTTGTCTGACATTATGTACTTGATGAGCTGAAATTTTACCTTTGAGCTGCAGCGCAAACTGTTCCTTTATCTGACATAGACTGTGGTGTTGTTTGACTTTAAGATGGTTTCTTTTGCCTTGCCATTAATTTTCCAAGCCTGCTGCAGCCCTTAAGGCCTTTGAGGTTAGACACATGCCTCTTTTTGTTACTTATTTTAGTTGCTTCACAATTGTTAGTCATTTGACTGGGTGTTCAACTCTGAAATATACTCCTCGTCTCCCCTTTTCCCTCCCTTCCTCAGATCCTCCTTGAAAACCTACCCTATTATCCAGCCGATCATCATCCATCTTGATACCTCTTTTTTTTTTTTGATGCCAGAATAAGAAGCGCCTTTATTGATATCTTATTGTTAGAGTACCTTGGAACCTTTTTTAAATGAACTATATAGATGTGAGTTTTATCTGTGCTTTTGTGCTGTATAAAGATGTTTTATTTTTATTGTAGGCTGGGGAGTTGAGTACTAGCAATCACAGTCTCACAATGACAGGTCAGTCATTTAGAGTTTAGATAAAATATTTCCTCACTCAGGTTTTGAATCTTTTGAATTGACTACTGTGAAGAGTTGTTCTGTCAATTTTAGTCAGAGATGAACAGATTTTTGGATATTTGGAATCAAAAAGGATAATATTGGTAGGTTTAGCTGAGGCCGAAAATCAGCTACAACCTTGTAGAATGGTGTGACAAGCTTTTGCAAGATTCTTATTTCTTGTATTATCTCTACTAGTCCAGTCCACTGAATTTCCATTTTCCTTTGCATTTGTCCGCTGTTTTTAGCTTGAAGATGTGGTTTACATTAATTCTTCAGCAACATTGCTTAATTATGTGAACCTTTTGAGGATATGCACTGTTTTTTGGTGTTATGCCTTTACTTATTCAGTATGCTTTTAGGTTTTGTTTTGGTTGCAGGTTTGCCTTACCCCTAGCTCTCAGCTCAGTTAATTTCAGTCAGTCAGTTTCTTGTCTTTCAGAGTTTGTTTTGTGTAATTTTAAAACTCTCAACTGTCCCTCCATCTGTCAAACTTAGTAACAGATTCAGTCATATTGCTATCATCTGACGTAATACAAACAATTTAACAATCTCGAAAATCTAGTGTAGCCTATTTCTGAGCACATTAATTCTGCACATTTCCCTGAATTTTATACATCTTCTCTTTGACTCAACAAGCTAAAAGGAACTTAGACCTTTTACAGTCATTTGTGGACCCTGTTTCATTGCTATAATTCTGCTTTCTGTAATATATATCTCTACCCGGTTACTCTGTCCTTTTGAAAGATCCCTTTTGCTCCCAGCTACATTATGTGTAGGTACATTTTCATAAGCAGTCTACATAATCAATGACCCCTATCACCCCGTTATACTCTCTCTGACCCTCTTCCGTCGGGCAAAAGATAGGAAAGTTTGAATATACGTATGAACAGATTCAAGAACAGCTTCTTGCCTGCTGTTATCAGACTGTTGAACAGACCTCTCAAATGTTAACTTTGATCCCTGCCTCTCTCTCTGCACCCTCTGTGGCTGTAACACTGCATTCTGTATGGTACTATCTGCCTGTATAGCACGCAAAGCAGCACTTTCCACTGTCATGGTACATGTGCCAACGATAATTCAAACTCAAACTCAAACTCAAACTCAAATACTAGCTAATACTTCAATCTTTGAGTTGAATATGTGCTTCGAACTATTTAATTTGTTGTGCAAAGTGAAAGCTGTCCCAACCAAGTTAATTTTTTTTTCCTCCCCCTCACTCCTAACTTGTACTTGGGATTGTCCCTGTGTCAAACAACAGAATTTTTAAAGTTATGTTGAGTCAGAACTAAATTCATATATGTAGACCACAAAGAATGTAAAGTGGACCAGGAGAGGTTTGAATATATTGGGTGTCAGACACTGATGGAAATAGTACATATCATTTCTCTGCATAAAATTCAACAAATCTATGAATCAGGCTGCCCAATTAAAATTTCTCAGTAAATATTTTGAATGGGATTAGTAATGCTAAAATTCTTAATTGTTTTGATTTCTTGTGATGGCTGGTGGGTGGTGCTTGATAAGAATTTCCCATCTAGTTTGATGAATAGGTTTGTCAGTGTTGCAAATCATAGAGCTGTACAGCACGGAAACAGACCCTTTGGTTCAACTCGTCCGTGCTGACCAGGTATCCTAAAGTAATCTAGTCCTGTTTGCCAACATTGTGCCCATTCACTTGATTCCAGCTGTTTTATACCTGATATATGCCTCCTTTCTCTTGACCAGAGCCTCAATTTCTCTAGTCATTCAAAATTCCCTACACCTGCCAGCCTTGCCCTTCATACTAACAGGAACATACGGTCTCTGGACTCGTATTATCTGATGTTTAAAGGCCTCCCATTTTCCAACCATTCCTTTCCTTGCTAATAGCCTCTCCCAATCAATCTTTTTCCATATCTATTTTAAAACAAATAGAATTATTATCTCTGGCCCCAAAGTGCTTCTCCAATGACACATCGGTCACTTGCCCTATCTTATTTCCCAAGAGAGAACGTCAAGTTTTGCTGCTTTTCTACTAGGTACGTCCATCCATATACGGAATAAGAAGTTTTTTGTGCATTCTTAACAAATTCCTCTCCATCCAAGCCCTTAACATTTTAGCAGTCGCAGTCAATGTTTTGGAAAGTTAAAATTTCCTACTATTACAATCCTATTATTCTTACAGATACCTGAGATCTCATTATAAATTTGCTTCTCAATTGCCTGCTAATTTGGGGTGGGTTGGGTTGGGGGAGGCTATAGTACAATCCCAATATGGTGATCATCCCTTATTTCTCAGTTCAACTGAATTCACTTCACTGGACGTACTCCCAGGAATTTCCTCCCTAAGTACAACCGTAATGTCATCCCTAACCAAAAATGCTCCACCCTCCCCCTTTCTATCCTTCCAATAGCATCTGTACCCTGGAACACGAAGCTGCTAGCCTTGCCTTTCCCTGAGTAATGTTTCTATAATAGGTACGAAATCCCAGTCCCATGTTTCCAACCGTGCCCTGAGATCATTTGTCTTGTCAGTTAGGCCTCTTGCACTGAAGTATTATCAGTCTTTCCTTGTTCTTTGTGCCTCTGGCCTCTATTTATCTCTGGGCACTGACGTTTATCGGAAACAAAGGTCTTGGTAAAGTGGTGCTGGTAGGCACAGCAATGTCCTTGAAGATATCCCAAGATATCACCAAGTTTGTCTTTTGTCTCCTGCGCAGACATAAAAGTATCTCCAGTCTCTTCCGAGGAGACCTACGATGTCTTGAAGGTTTTCTTGGTAAATATTATACAGGACTCTGTCCCCTACAGTGAACAGTCTAAAGACCATTATTTCCCTGGATGTTGTTTATCCCCTCAAATGCCAGGAATGAACTCTCTGGATCCAAAGGTTGAGAACACTAAAGGAAATGATTGCTGGTTCAGTTGTACCAGCAGATGGAGCTGTAGAGCACGTTAATCCCAATTTTGCCTACAGTTGAAGACTGAGCAATTGTGAATAAGTTACTTTGGTCTTTTTAATAACTTAATTTGAAGTCCTTATTTATCCCTTTTCTTGAACAATTTCTGCAACCTCAAATCTGAATTGGTGATAATGAGTTCTATTTGTTTTCACTCATAAATAATTGGATTTCTTTAATTTGCTAACAGCATTTGAGGCTAGTCTGATTTTTGCTGGCCTGACTACCCTGTGTACTAACCTTGCAACAAAATTTTTTGTTCTAATCAAAGTTCAGATGGACCTCACCAGCATCAGAAAAGCTGAAAGATTTTATACATCCCCTCCTCAACATGAGCTTGGTGCTGTTCACTCACTGTCCTATTCAGTATCACTTTTCCTGAACAAATGTCCTCTATTCTGAACTAAATGCTATAGTTCCATGTGCAGTACAATGAGCCTCATTTGTACAGCAAATTGTAATTTTTCTTCTTAAAATATACCAAATTCCCTTGCGAATTTTGTTATACTTCAGAGGACAGGCAGGATGAAACATTCCAATTTTAACCTCTAGAAAACAATTTAATCTTTTATAAGAGGATAGTGATAGACTTCAAGGCGACGAGCTGGTGGAATGGATGGACAGGTGGCAGATAAATTTAATGTAGAGAAGTGTGAAGTCATACATTTATATCAGAAGAATGAGGCGAGGCAAAAATGTAAGTACAGTTCTAAAAGTGGCATGGGCACAGAGGGGAATTGTACCTGCTCAAATTATTAAAATTTGCAGGATAGGCTGAGAGATGTTTAATAAAGCATACTTGCTTCTGAACTTTATGAATAGAGGCTCAAGTACAGAGGCAAAGAAGATAAGTAGAGAACTTTATTTGTTTATGGAATGTGTGCATCACTGGCTAGGCCAGCATTTTTTTGCCAGTCCCTAATTGCCTAGTTCCACATGCAATAAAATGCTGATTCAGTCTAAACCAGAAATTTCGTCTAATTCTGAGTGTCACTAATTTCATGTGAAGGAATTAAAGAAGGTGCAGAAAAGATTTACAAGAATGGTTCTAGGAATGAGAGTCTTCAGTTACATGGTATGATTGGAGAAGCTGGGTTGTTCTCATTGAAGAAGAAAATGTTTGGGGGAGATTTGATAAGAGGTGTTGAAAATCTTGAAGAGTCTGGAGTGGGTGGATGGGAAACTTTTTCCAGTTGTGTAAGAGTTGAGAACAGGAGGAAACTGATTAAAGGTGAGGTCAAAACATCCAAAGGAACGTGAGAATTTTTTTAATGTAGTGTGCAGTTAAGATCTGGAATGCACTGCCTGAGGTGTGGTGAAGGCAAATTGAAGCATAGCTTTCAAAAGGGAATTCGGTAATTATTGGAGAAGGAAATAATTGCAGGACGACTGGATGATACTAGCTGAGTTCCACTTGGAGAGAGCTAGCATGGACATAACAGACCAAATGGCAGCCTGTGCAATGACCATTCTGAGATGACTCCTGATACCTGTCAATCCTGACATGGTTTCCAGTGCAATGTAACAGAAAAGCCAGCTATCACTTTTTACCCTTCCAAAACCTTCCATAGTTGTAAAAACCCCCTTGTTCCATCCCTGTTTAATCATCTGTTTCTTAAAGTTTTCATTGTTTTAAGTTTTTGTTTATAACTACAGCTTGTCATTAACAATATCCTGCTATTGTGAGAAGCTGTAATACTTCAGTCTTTTTCATTAATTTCATATTGCCAGAAAGGTTTGCCTGTCATTGCAGTACTGATATTTGTAAATGTTACATGTCAAGGTTGTCAAAGAAAGTAACAAGTGGGCATTGGATGATGTAAAAGATAAATATGGAAGTGAACAATTCATTAGTCAATATGTTGAATGAATTTTAAGCCACAAATTGCATATCACTCATGCGCCAAGTGGCCGGTCAAAATCCAAATATTTGGAGTGTCATGGGTGTAGATTATGCCAAACAGAAACCTGTCAGAAGACATGAATTTTAAAGTGATCCACTAAGTATCACCTTCGCAAATAGATAAGCAATTGGTTTTGTAGTGGTATGGATCAAGAATATCATGTTGCTTCTTTCTTCCAACAATGCCTAGCATGGGGGCATCTTCGAATTGAAGGTGATGGACACCAACAGCTTTTACAGTAAAAGGTAAAAAAGTTATATTAAGGACACTGGTTTTGTCAGCCTTGCAGCTTCTGGCACTGGCAAGTGAAATGCTAGAATAAAGGCACTCCAGTATTTAGCTCTGATCCCATTTGTGATGCAGTATTATAATTTAACTGCAGATAGGCATCAGTGGCATAATGAGGCACAAAACTGAAAATCTAAAATCCTTGAGCATGGATGAATTTTGTTTTGTTGCTATATTTAGTGTAGGTCATCGATTGAAAAAATAACTAATTTTGGAAAGTGAGCATTAGTGATCTTTTTATTTTAAAAGGAGTTACATCCGTGGTTTACAAATATTGAAGTAGTTCAGATATTATGAACGGGATCGAAAATATTGGTACACATTTGGTTTTGTTTTGATATTTTAGTAGCAAGCTTCTTTTTGTTTTCTGGTCATCAGAATTAACTTGTCAGCATGCAGTCAATGGGATCTTAATGTGTGTATTCAGGGTGAAAGCGTGTTAGGTTGCTGAGATCAATGTTTGTCTGCCTTGAATTCTGCAAAATAAAACTAGTCGTTTGATTGTTTACATAATGCTAAAATTGTTGAAACCAAATGTCAAATGGATTTTTGAGTGGTAAGGAAGCATGTCATCAAGGTGTGAGGGAATTGGAGTTCAGGTGACTTAAGGCTGTGCTGAAATTTCTGGTGTGAGTAAAACATTCACATTAAACTCAATTTGGAACATTGAGCTGCCTAAGATTGTAGAAATAATGACTAAAGACATGGACAAATTTGAAAACCATGCTAAAGGTTTTGAGGTTCATGTAACTAGGAATGACAAGGACTTAAAACAAGCAGGCAAGCATGGGGCAGTGCCTTTTGCAAAGATTGTGATCAACGTAGGAGTAATATGTGCCCGGTTAAGTATTACATTGCCTTGTGCAAATTAGAATTTATGTTAGATTGAATTAGGAAAGCTATCATGGAAGGATATGGAGAAATTGAGCCACGAGTGAAAGGAAATCTTTCTGCTTTTGTACAAGACTTTGTTCTAGCGTATATGCAGTGGCCAGTTGCAATCTGTGCAGTGACTGATTTCTCTGAAATTGAAGATCAGGCACTTGGTTGACAGATTGAAAGGATCCTTATTTGAATCTGACCATGTCACTCGATTTGGTTACTTTTATCATTGCTCTCTGCTTATTTATTAATGTTTGCTTTTAGAAATGTTTTGTACCAGTTGCTAAATGATGGAAGGCTGTGCTCAGCATTGTACAAATATGGGGCCATATTGCACCTGTAACAACGGTTAGTGAGTTTGCAAAGTAGGGATGGCAGGGAATCAGCCATTTGTAGCAGTGTTTTTGAGAACACTCTGGAGACTTCCATTGTTTGCTGAAAAGCAGCTTAGTTCAGAAAAGGATGCTGCAGACTACAATGGAAAATTCCAAGCACCAACTAGTTAGTGATTTGCCTCTGCTATTATCAGAAGAACTGACATTCCCCTTAACCTCATTTCCAAGCCCTCAGCCCTTCACATTCAAAGGATTGTCCTCTGTTGTTTTTGCAACATGTAAATGTGATGTTGTTATTAAACACGCCTTCTCCCATTTCAGCATTTCAAAGGGACCATTCCCTCCATGACATTCTCTTCCAGCCCTCTTTATTCCTAATGCTGTCCTCTCCTACAGTGGCTTCCCATACGAGATGCATCCCTGCCCTTTTACTCCCTCTCTTCTCACTGTCCAAAGCCCAAATGCACCTTCAAGGTGCAATGCTAAAGTGAGAGATGTTTACATGAGTTTATTCTAATTTCTGCATACGAGGTAGTCTGCTGTACTTTGAGAAGAATAAATAAGTGGATTTGCTGACCCTGAATTATGAGAGGGGTGATTGAAAAATTTAACTTAATACTGGGACCTTTGCTACATCTAGATTCCAGCGATGATTTAAATTCCGAATCCCAGTGAAAGTTATTCTCATTTGGAGAAACTCTAGAATCCAGGGAGCTGGCCCAAAGTAGCTAAACAAGGTGATTGGCCCAAACATTGGAACATATGATTCAACAAGTGCATTTTGGCATTGAAAAAGCTGATCCTCTCAGTGGTCACAAATTGCACTGGCTTCTGTACCATAGATAAGTCTGTTTGCATCCAAAAAACTGTGTCCAACCTCCCCTCAAATCCAGATCTTGAGCTCGTCCTGTTCAAAAAATACAGTGCTGCCTTTGCATTTTGCAGTTTGTGGTCTTATAATCGTGTCAGCGAGGTGTTGAATGCACAATGAAAGAAACAATAAGTTCTGCTGTTGCCCGTGTATGTGTTGAATTCATGCATTTACGATTACATGTTTGCAAGTTGCTGTACTACTGAATTGGCTTTAATTATATTTAATGATGTCTTTTGCATGGAATCAATAAAAATCAATTGAATAAAATAGACCAAATTGAAATTTTTTTGATTTTTGCATTCATATTTGGGTGATATTAAGCTAATAGTTCTGACCCGTGTCAGAATGTTCAACTCTTGTTGGCTGTGGTTGAAGTGAAAAATAAACTCAAATGCAGTTTGCCTTCTATGTTTCAAATTGTTGAATTCTCTTATTATTGTATTTTTGCAGTGATATATTTTATAAACTATTGTGACAGAAAAAATGGAATAAAAACCTGAATTATGTTCTTATCAACCATACGTATTCAGTCAAAGAAACAAATATGAATTACATTTGAAGAGACAGTTGTCTTTTCATGTTCCTTTTTTTTTAAACAGTGCTTTGAAGTGGTCATGAAATTCAATTTCATTGGTGTTTGACTGACTTTTTGGTACTGTGTGCTTCTGTTTACCCCTCATGCCAATATTGAAGGCAAAAGCAAAATATTGCAGATGCTCGCAGTAAGAAGGAAATGTTGAGCAGGTGTTCATTCTGAAACAGATTAGTCAATAGGTGCTGCTATATCTGCTGAGTGTTTCCAACAGTTTCCATTTTTATTTAAGAAAATAGATTCATTTCCGATGTGTGTGCAGCTTAATAATCCCATTTCAGATCTCTTTTGAATCAGTGATTCTAATTGGCATCCAGCGATGCAATAATACTACTGATGACCTGAAATTTGACGCACTAAACAGATTAAAATGTAGGCATTAAGTCAAGGATAGAGTCTCTGGTATCATTTGGAGCAATGTCTGTGTGTTCTTCACATGCCCAGTGCATAGAACATAGAACAGTACAACACAGGCCCTTCTGCCCATGATATTGTGCCAAACTTTTACCCTAAACCGAAGGTTTATTTTTCCTCCACCCCTACCTTATACTATCATCCATATGCCTATCAATAGCTGCTTAAATGACCCTAATGAGGCCGACTCCACTACCCTCTATGGCAATGCATCCCATGCCCTGACTACTCTGAGTAAAGAACCTACCTCTGACATCACCCCTATATCTACCTCCTCACTTCAAAACTATGCCCCCTTGTAATAGCTACCTCCACCCTAGGAAAAAGTCTCTGGTTATCCGCTCTATCTATATCTCTGATCATTTTGTACACCTCTATCAAGTCACCTCTCATCCTTTGTCGCTCTAAAGAGAAAAGCCCTAGCGCTCTCAACCTCTATTCCAGGTAACATCCTGGCAAATCTCCTCTGCACCTTTTTCCAACGCTTCCACATCTTTTCTGTAATGAGGCAACCAGAACTGGATGCAATACTCCAGATGTGACCAAACCAGGATCTTGTATAGCAGGTAATGGTTTTGAGAAAAGGTATTCTGGTTGCATATTACAACACAGAAAGAGGGAAACCATTCAAACCATTACACGTATGCTGGCTTTCAGAAGGCCAGCAACTTAAGAATCCCATTTTGTTGCCTTTCTGTTATGTTCCTGTTTAAAGGAAACAGTTCTCTTTGAGTGCATGTATTTGCTGAGTGAAAAGTGTCTTAACCTTCAATTTATCTGAAATTAATTTAGGTTGTAATTTGTAATAAAGTGGGAAGAGTAGGGATCTTCAAAGTGTACAGAGCAGGAATATGAGTGATTTCAATAACAATTATAATGGAAATGACAGGTCTGATGATGTGCTGCACTGGCAGCTTCTGGACAATAAGGTGATTCACAGTGAGCATCTGTAGAAGTGTTCATAGTTTAGGAAACTTCTGGCCTATATTTGAAGAGCTGGAGTCTGAGTTGCAGTTGTTGCACCACATCAAGGAGGAAAGTTACCTGGGCAGTTTGCCCAAGGAGATTGGCACACCCCTTAAATTAAGTAATTCAGACTTGGCCTGCCAACAAAAATGGGAGGTATGATTGTCGCTAAGGCCAATATGTGACCCAAGGCGGTGGGGGGGAGGGGAGACTCCTTAAGTCTGAGTCCCTGCAATTGTCCAACAGTGACGAGGTTCCTACAATCTGTGGATGAGTGTGGAAACTGTAGGGAGGATGAATAATCTGACCATAGCATTGGTACAGGGAGCCATTCAAGTGGGGTGAGGAAATAGGAACGTAGTAATGGTAGAAGACAGTATGATTTAAGGGGTTGACACTTTTCTGCAGCCACTGGCACGTGTTCGAAGGCTGTGCTGCCTGCCTGTTGTAATGGTTAAGGACATCTCCTGGGGAAGGGAGAAGGACTTGGGGGTGGTTGTGATGCTATTCTTGCCCTTGTTGGTACTAATGGTAAGACTGGAAAAGACAGTGTAAATGATTAAGAGCTAAACCTAAATACGGAACCTCCAAGGTGATATTCTCCAGATTACTACCTGAGCCACGGGAATATTTGCGTGGCATAAAAAATGTCAGAGTAAACTGCATGGCTTAAAGTTTCACATGGAAGGAATGGGTTTCAGTGCGTGGAGCACTGGGACCAGAACTGGGGTAGAAGAGAGCTGCTCTGGTCAGATGGACTTCGCTTAAACCATTCAGGACCAGTGTCCTGGCAAATTGAATAACAAGGGCTTTAAACAAATTTAGAGATTTAAAATTTGAGAGGGGCATAACATAGGCTTTTAAGCAAAAGGATGTGGCAGCATTGTAGGACCACTATTTTGAGAATGACATCCAGAGTGAGGTAAGAAGAAAACGGTAAAAAAGCAAAATTAATGGCTGTTCACTTGAATGCACGCATTATTCAGAACAAAGTGAATGAATTAACTTCACAAATAGAGTTTTTAATAGGTATGATCTTATAGCTATCATGGAGATAAAGTTGTAAGGAGATCAAAGCTGGGATTAATTAAATAAAACAAATAGATTAAGTATTCAGAGGTTTGTGACCTTTCAAGAGGGTGCACAAGAAGGGATGGTAATTGAGGTAGATTTGTTAATATGATATAGAATAAGTATGTTAGCAAGAACTGATATTTTTTTGAACTGGAGAAGGTAGGATCCTTATGGATGGAAGTAAGAAATAACAAGAGAAAGAAGACACTGGTGGGAGCAAATTATGGGCTCCTTAACAGTAGCTGTTCAGTAGGACTGAGATCAAATCAGATGCAGACATGTAAAAGTGGCAGTACATTAATCATGGGTGACTTTAATCTTGCAGGTTGGGAAAAACCAATTGGCAGAGGTAGCTACAAGGAAGAATTCATCTTTTGTATTTGGGGTAGTTTACTAGAATAACACGTGTGGATCCAACTAGGTTATTTTAGAACTAGTAATGAAGCAGATTTCATAGATGATCTGAGGAAAAAGATCCCCAGAAGAAGAGTCTATTACATAACTTTCAGTTTGAGAGGGAGAAACTTGGATCAAAAATTACTTAAATAATGGTAATTACATGTGAATGAGGGCAGAATTGTATGGAGTTGACTAGGACAGAAGCTTAGCAGAAGAAAGGTAAAATTACCACAAGGCTACTCTCTCATAGGAGGGAGAGACAACTGATGGTGGGCCATCAAGCCTCACGTGGAGACGGAGATTGACGAAGAGGATCTTTTATGGTAACCTGAGCTATTTGGGGGTTGAACCTATGCTGTTGGCATCACTCTGCATCACGAACTAGCTGTCCAGCCAATTGAGCTAACCATCCCTCCTTAGCAGAAAAGACAGTTGCAGAAGAATGCCAGATGTTGTCGAGCATAGTTCATGACTGACAACAATGGCATGCCCCAATGGGAAAGAAGGATTCTAGGAGGGGGACAAAACAACCATGGTTAATCAGGGAAGTTTAATAATAAATTTCACATTGAAAGAAGAAAAAAGAAAATGTGGTAAAGATTAATGGTAAGTCAGAGGGTTGGGAACATTGTTTAAAAGCCAGTAAATGATGGACAAAATAAAGGGAGAAAAGAAACTGAAGGCAAACACAAGAACAGTTGATTTTATCCTTTGCAGTAGTCTTGACAGTCAAGGACAGTTATAGCATTCCAAAAATACTTAATGATCCAGGGGCCATAGGAGAACAGAGGATGACAATCACAAAACAAAATTGAATCTGTTCATAGGGTGTAAAAGTTGCTAGCTAAGCCAGCATTCATTGCCCATCCATTGCCCCTTGATCGAAGTGGCTTGTTAGGATCATTTCGACTACATTAATGTAGTTCTTAGGTCCTGTGTAGGCCAAGTAATTAGGGCAGATGCGCACCCTTCCCCCATCCAAAAGTGAACCAGCTGGCTTTTGTCTGATGATTGTCAATAGTTATGCAGTTGCTGTTTGCCTAACTTTTTCTATTTTCAGACTTTTATTGAGTTCAACTTCGCCATCTGCCATATGCCAAGAGAATCAGCCTAGGGTTCTGGTTTGTCAGCCCACTGCTCTGCCGCTTCCCACATGATGAAAACTAATTGGTTGAAAGGCTGATAACTCTCTGGGACCTGATGGGTTGCGTCCCAGGAATTTAAAGGAAATAGCTATAGAAATAGTGGCTGTATTGGTAGTAATCTTCCAAGAGTCTTTACATTCTGGAAAAGTCCTAGAGGATAGGAGAACTTCCAATGTAACAGCATTATTCCTAATAGGAGAGAGACAAAATAAAGTAACTCCTAGGCCATTTAGCTTAATGGCTATCATTGAGATGATGTTAGAATCCATTGTAAAGGATGTATTGGCAGGGTATTAAAAATTGTATGCTCAAGTAGTCAGCATGGCTTCATGACCGGGAAATTATGCCTGACAAGTATCTTTCTACTCTTTTTGAGAGGGTAGATAAAAGGCAGCCAGTGGAAATAATATATTTGGAATTGCAAAAAAAGTGTTCAGAAGAATATAAGCTACTTAATAAGAGCTTGTGGTGTTGGGTGTAGTACATTAGTATTGATAGAAGTCTGTCTAACTAGAAGACAGGATTGGATAAAGGGGCCGTTTTTAGGATGGCACCTCAACTAGTAGAGTGCTATGGGGAATCAGTGCTGGGGTCAAAAGTCTTCACAATATTTGTTAATGATTCTGAGGAAAGTAAATGTACAGTTGCCAAGTTTGCAGATGACAAAAATATGTGGGAAAGCAAGAGTGAAGAAATCTAAAAAGGAATAAAACATGATTGTGATTGGGCAAAATCCTGACAGATGGAATCTAACATGAACTGAATATTTAAATGAAGAAGGGCTGCTGAAAACAACAGCACAGACGTCTTTGGTGGTCCTTGTGTACAAATCACAAAATTCTAGCTTCCACGTTCAGCAGCTAATAGGGAATACAAATGGAATGTTGACCTTACTTCAAAGAGAATGGAGTATAAACGTAGGGAGGTGTTGCTAGCACTGGACAAGATACCAGTCAGAATACACCTGTTATGTGTTTTGGGATTGTATTCATTAGAGTTTAGAAGGTTGAGGGGAGATCTAGCAGAAACTTGCAAGATAATGCAAGGCTTAGAAAGGGTGGACGCTGGGAAGTTGTTTCCGTTAGGTGGGGAGACTAGCACAGCCTTAGAATTAGAGGGGGTCAATTTAGAACGGAAATGAGGAGACATTTCTTCAGCCAGAGAGTGGTGGGCCTGTGGAATTCATTGCCACGGAGCGCAGTGGAGGCCGGGACGTTGAATGTCTTCAAGGCAGAGATTGATAAATTCTTGATCTCGCAAGGAATCAAGGGCTACGGGGAGAGTGCAGGTAAGTGGAGTTGAAATGCCCATCAGCCATGATTAAATGGCGGAGTGGACTTGATGGGCCGAATGGCCTTACTTCCACTCCTATGTCTTATGGTCTTATCATTTTGGTCTCCTTATTTGAGGAATGAAAATAAAATGGGAACATGGCCCAACCAGGGCTGATGAGGTAAATTAGGGATAGCATCAGATTCAGGGAAGGGGTATACAGATGGCCAGAAAAAGCTGCTGACCTGAGGATTGGGAGCAGTGTAGATTGCAGCGAAGGAGGGCAAAGGAATTGATTTAACAAGAGAATAGTAGAGTATGAATGTAAACTTGCTGGGATCATGCTAACTGATTGTAAGAGCTTCTGTAGGTATGTGATGAGAAAAAAAATTAGTGAAGACAGAGCTAAATTATGAAACGACAAAAGGGCAACCAAAGAAATGACAGACCAATTAAGTACATACTTTGGTTCTGCCTTCATAAAGGAAGAGACAAATAATGTCCTAAAAATGACGGGAACACTGGATCTAGTGAGAGTGAAGAACAGAAGGAAATCTCTGTTTTGGGAAAACAGTATTTGGGAAATTGATGGGAATTAAGTTGGTTAAATCCAAGGTCTGATAATCCAGACTACTTGAGGATGTGGTCCGAGAAATAGTTGATGCATTGGTGGTCACCTTACAAGATTCTATAGACTTTGAAAAGTGCCTGCAGATTGGAGTTACATTAGCTATCCTCCACTATCTTTTTAAAAAAAACTAGGTTGTGAAAAAATGGGATTATAGACCAAGTTAGTTTGTTGTAAGTGGTAGTAAAAATGCTAGAGTCCATTCGTAAAGATTTAGTACCAGAGCACTTGGGAAACAACGATAGGATTGGGCAGAATCAGCATGGATTTGCAAAAGGGAAATCATGCTTAACAAATCTATTGGAATTTTTTGAGGATGAAACTAGTAAAATTGCTAAGGGGATGTGATTTAATAGGAATTCAGGAAGCCTTTCAATAAGAGATTAGCATACAGAATTGAAGCGCTTGATGTTCGGGATAGCGTACGAACATCGATAAAGAACTTCACTCTGATTTGGACAAGCCGATTGAGTGGATAACTGCATTGCGGATGAAGCATAATGTGGCTAAGACAGGAAAGTGGATTATCAGATCAACCATGCTCTCGCTGTTTCAGTGGGCTGAATGGCCTACTTCTCCCATGCCTTGTAGTCTTGGAAAATATGTGTTGAAGCTACTTACTAAGCAAATGTAGTTAATCAGTGCATTGTTCAATATTAAGGACAATTTTTTTTATGAAATGAGTTCTAGTTTCTTAATCTTTATATGTCTGAAACTTGTGACGTATGGTAGTCTCTGTCATGCCCACCTTTTATAACTTATTAAATATCTATCTCCAATATACTCGTGCATCTTTATGTTCTTCATAATGTATTGTATTGAGTTGGTTTGGTTTGGTATGTGTAAATGCATGTCAGTCCTAAACAGCAACAGATTAAATGATATTCTATACAGGCTTTATTAAAAAGAAAATGCAGTGTTCATTCTTATTTGGCTAAATAGATTACATTAATCAAATATAATGCTAACATGTTGGAATTAAAAACTTTATCACCTGATGGCCACACAGTTATTTTTTCTTTTCATTTTTCCATTCCTAATGTTCTCCATGTGTATTTTTTTAAAATTTCAGGACAACCTTTACTGATCAGTTCCAGTAGACTCAAAGCTCTATGTTGGTTTCTCCATCATCCCTGGAACCATGTAGGAAAAAGGCAGAATTACCGGTGAAGAGCTCAAAGAAGGAAGTCAAAGGAGAGGCAGGGATAAGCGAATGAAATGAAAGCAAAAGTAAGAAATTAGAAGTAAATGAATAATATAGAGAAAAGTCCAAGGGGGGATTTGGATATAGCAAAGAAATACAAATAAAACTTGTCTTGAGGTCTGTGATTTTTTTTTTTTAACCTTTGTCATACTTTGTCACAGTAAAATCAGTAATTTTTGCAGGTGAATAATTGTACAATAAATATTGTGAAGAAATAAAGTATAATTTCTGTACTTACGAAAACGTGGCAGAATTGAGAGAGCTTGGATATACCTAATGCAGCAAGAGAATGTTCCTTGTCTTCAGATTTGTATAAAATTGAAATAAAATGAGAAAACAAATTTCTTGTTACGAAGTGGTAGTTTGTAAACTACCACATTCACAAATAAAATCTCTAAATTATTAAATGTAAAACAAAGGCCTCATTCTTCAACCTGGTTTCTATTAAACCAGATTTGCAAACTTCAGCTGAGGTTGCTGTGTTCATGTCCACTCTGTTGCAAAGTCTTTGCAACAATGTTACTTAATGGCATTTCCAATGTACTTCATTTAGTAAATTGCATGTTCTTTGTTTTTAAATGAGTTATTTTTATCTTTTGTCTTCATTCTGTTTTTCTTCTTTCTACTGCCCATTTCTAAATGCCTTTCTGCAGATAAGATGCTGAGTTTATAACCTGCCTTCAGGCCTCTTTGTTTCCGTGCAGTTAGCTTCAAGGAAGTTTATGAAAATGGCCCATAAAACATCTGCTACCTTTTGAATTATTCCCCTTCCTTTCCTGTGATCTCACACTTGGATTTCATGCCTTTGCTTGATTTACTCTACATAGAAACAAAGAAGATGGCTGCTGGAGTAGGTCATTTGACCCCTCGACTGCTGTGTAATGCAACATGATCATAGCTATCGCTGAGCTCAATACTTTAATCCTGCCCTCTCCCCATATCTCTTGATCCTTTTTAGCCATAAGAATTCTACGTGGAGAACAAAATTAATGTTGAATCATCGATGTCTGCTAGAAATCTGTATGTGCGGTATCAGTTGTGGAGAGCTTTTACAACATGCAGTGATGCTGAATAATTGACCTGGAATGGAAGATCAGTTAAAGGTTTTGTAGGAGAGCATCCCTTGATCAGGGACAAAGACTTAGGAGGCAGACAAGATTCTGGCAAGTGGCAGACTTTATTCAAGCAACAACTGGTTAATACAGGGAGAGGGCTAAAAGATCTTTGCTGTATCTGGCCTTGACATGAGAACCCAGTTGTTCTCTTAATCCATGGCTCAGATAGGAAGAGATATCAATGACACTGATTTTTACAGTGAAATACAGCATTTTTATACATTTTGTGTAACAATAATCACAGCATAGTCACTGTGTCCTTCTCCCCCTTATTCCATACACCCAATCCTGGGAAACACCTAATCAATGATGGGCGTTCCTGTGGACAGCCCCAAGTTGTCGTGATCTCATGGTGTTTAACAGATATTGTAATTGCCAGGCCTTGGGATCTTTCCATGCGTCTTATTAATTCTCATTCCAAAGTTACTGGTTATACTCCTTTGGTCCATTCGAGATTTGCTTCCCTTGAAGACTGCTTGAATTCTGTTATTCATTGTATTCCATGTGCTATCTTTATCAAATTCTGCTATTCTTCTTGTATTTTACACTGTCTTCTATATATATAAAACAAAACATAGTTGGTTTTAACTAACTGCTATAAGATTCAAAGTATTAATTTCCCATTATAAAATTAATTGTACTTTTTAAACTCAGTTGTGAACAGTCTATTTCGTTCAGGACATGCCAGGCAGGCATCTATTTTAGAGATAAAGAAAACATTTCCTGAGACTAATTAACTTTTACATCTAAGTTTAAATGTTTTTCCCCTAATACTTTGTATTATACTTTGGTTTAGGTGTTACCTATTCTTACGTTGAAATCTATCTCTGTGGTTATCTGAAGAATCTTTAGCTAGAACCTATTTGTTAATATTGTGAATAACTTCAAAGAAACTACTAATTACTACAAAATAACTTTAACTGTTGTTTTCATAGCTGCTTAATGAATTAGGCTAAATGGGTCATGCACTGAGATTTACACCCCTTGTCCTGACTGGTACTGTTCACCTAATGGGACAACATCCTTTCGTTAATGAGGCTGGAATCAATCACTTGCCTATCCTTAGGCATCCTCTGATCAAACTGTCTCAGATGGTTGCTTTTAGGGCCTCCTGTTCAAAGGTACCATTATGTTTCACTTAAATGCTAGAGCAGGCTGTTTCATTTTGTTTAACCGAAATCGGCTATCTTGTCTTTTAAACGCGGGCCACCCTTACAGGCTTAAATTGTGAAACAAACTCTCAATATGAATCAATGTCAAAAGAACAACATTAATGGCTCTTTAATGGTTATGATTAGTGAAGAGCCATCAAAATATGAGAGGATCATCAATTATTTAAAATGCTTAAGATTAAAGGGTACTTTAAAACCATGACAAAGTTCTTTTAGAGATTTCAACTGACTAGTCATGAAGGAAGCTACATTTAAATAGAAGATTAACAAGTATCTGATTCATATCAAAATTCATCACCAGTGAATGGAGATATATTGGAAGGAAATGACAGCTACTACATGTATTCTCTGTCAACAGTTAAATTTGCAATATGCATGCAGGTGACCTTTGTAAAAGTGAATTCAGTGAATTGTTTCATGTTGGTAAGGACACTGGCGATTATTTTGTTGTTCAAAATAGTGTTATGGGAACTTATACAGCCCTCTTAGGGAAGTTTTAATCTCTCATCTGAAAGACAGTACCTTGAACATTGCAATTTTCCTTCAGTATGTTACAGAAGTGTTGGTGTAGATTGTTTTCTAGTCACTGGAGCTAGACTTTTGTGTATGATTTGAGATGATTCACATCGAGCTGTGTGATGGCATTTTACTAGCAATTTCATATCAGGATCTGTGAATACTCTGGTTTCACATTTACAATAATTTCATTTTATTAAGCAATAAACTGTCATTGACTAAACGGTTTGAACTGAGTTTAATGTTTCATATTTGATTTAAACCAGTGCAACAACTTTAGTTGCTTATCACGTGCAATATATGAATTAACCAATATAGATTAAGTACATTGCTGCAATTTATTTGTGACCTCTGTCAACTTGACAAAAGAAACCTATAAACTGTATAAGCTTAATGAAGCAGGTTGCCAAGGCCAATCTTTCAAAGGAAAGGTTTCTATATTGAACAAAATCCTGTGCACAGGAATGGCATATAGATCTAAATTTTGATAGAGTAGCTGATTTAGGTACATCAAACTCTCCAGCATATGGAGCTTGTATGTTCACCTTCACCCTGAAAGTCCAGCTCAACAACATTTCATTCATCCTAATAAGATGAGATTGATGGACTCTACTCCAAGAATGTTTAATTTCAAGGATGTAGAAAAGCCCTGGGAGATTTTGAACTCTTGAGAAAATGAACATTTCTGAAGAAGGACCCCGACCCGAAATGTCAACTTTCCAGCTCCTCTGATGTTGCCTTGCCTGCTGTGTACCTCCAGCCCCACACTGTTGTCCCTTTCAACTAGCTAGATTTTTCTCCATTTATTGTTCTACATAACACTTGCCTCATATCGTTGGTTCCTTAATTAAACTCATGTAAAACTGCAAATCAACAGTTGTAGCATGGGACATTCCTGTCTTGAGGATTGGAAAGAGAACACCATTGAGATTTTAGAATGCAGTGTTAGGATCATTAGAAGATGTTTGCTGTCCTTGAACTACGTAGGATATATTCTTGACTTTTAAAATTAATGTTAAAACATGACCCTTTGTTTCAATAAGTCCGATCTAAAAATATGTCAATAAGGATTTTTTGAAATCAAATTTTAAAATAATCAGTTTTGTTGCGAATACAGAAACCTTTGGAATGGAAAATAAAATTGCATCCAGGTTATTCCACCAACTGGGTGGCTACAGAAGTGGGCAATCAAAATTCTCTGTATTTTTCCAATCCTTAGCAAAGTTTGTTATTCACATCCAGGCATTTGTTTTAATCCTTTATGGAACAAAAATTGTTGGGTTGCATTGTGAATCCTGCATTGTTTTCTTTTTATGTTTTTCACTTGACAAATTCCTGGCTATGTAGTACAATTTAGTTTGATAAGGCTGAGTCAAATGAGACATTATAAGTTACTGCAACAAATACATCATTGGCTTAACAGCTTTTACGAGATGAGGAATTGTGGTCATTTCATCATGCTACACTTGGCAAGAATTCCTAGTTTGTGTAAAATGATATGAGCACACATCCAGTTTTAGCAAAAGTAGAAAAAGTGCTGGATTATTAGTTTTAAGCTTCAGTACATGTTAGTGAAATAAAAATGCTAAAATTGGGGTATTGCTTGTTTTGGCCATTTACATCTGTCCAAAAGTTAGCCCTATTTTGAATGGCATTTGGTCAGGACAACAACACATGGACAAGGTGTAGAGCTGGATGAACACAGCAGACCAAGCAGCATCTGAGGAGCAGGAAGGCTGACGTTTCGGGCCTAGACCCTTAGGTATGACAGCTTGATGCTTGAATTTTCTAATGTTCCTTCAGCTGTCGATGCTTATTCTCCATCTGTGTTTGTCACAAATTGGTAGCTTCTTGGCTTCTTCAATTTGGACACTATTAGGCTAGAGACTCCCCAGAGTTAGTGGTGTTAATGCATTTTCTTGGAGAATTTGAGGGACAATATGCTTCCTGTGCTCTTCCAGTAACCACTTGCCATTCAGAGCTCAGAGTACAGACCTTGTTTACGAAGTCTTGTCTCAGGCACATGGGTGATACGGGCTGCCAAGAACAAATCAAGTGTATGGGTTTAGAGTGATTTTCTGAAGTGGTAATGTGACGCAAGAAAAAACAACTTTTCGGAACAGCGAACCGGAGTCTGGAACACACTACCTGCAAGCTGGTCGACGGCAACAATTGCCTTCGCAATGGAAGAGTTGGCCCAAGAGAAGTATTAAATGAAAACCGAGAGAACTGCAAATGCCGTAAATCAAACAAAAACAAATTGCTGGAAAAGCTCAGCAGGTTTGGCAACCTACGTGGAGAGAAATCAGAGTTAATGTTTCGGGTCGAGTGACCCTTCCT
>JAHRHZ010000271.1:10720992-10759091 GCA_024137785.1 Ginglymostoma cirratum
CTGCTGTGTTCGTCCAGCTCTACACCTTGTTATCTCAGAGTTAAATGAACCTTGTTCTGAAAGAGCCAGCAATGTATGCTAGTTAGAGAAACTCTTAAGCTATTTTTCATTACAACCTCATTTTATCAGTTGAAAATTAATATGGGCCAGGCATAAACAACAACAAAAGTCATAATACAGTATTGGGACATCCAAAAGATAAATTTCGAAGTTTTCATGTTAGGAAGCAACACATAATATATTACACAAATATAAAAATCCATTGAAAATCCAAGCCTTCATTGACAGGAGTGCTGCCAGTCATTAAACATGTGTCTGTCTCCACTGCTGCTTTGGGAGCTGTCTGATTATAGTCACATAGGTGCATAGTTATATCATATCATGCTTGACCAGATTGTGGTAGCCAATGTGGACACTAATAGTGGATTGAATGCTCCCTTTGGTGATTAAAATGATTTCATTCTTCATGATCCCATTTGCTGGTTTGTGACTCTAATTGGGATAGCATCAATGTGGTGTGGGAACTTTTGAGTTAAAGTTGAGTGAGTGCAATATTCATTATCTACATGAGCTGAATTTGAAATATGATCTGCAGGTAATACTAAATATGATAAAGCACAATAGTTAAATTTAAGATAACTAAGAAACTACAAAGGATTGAAATAATATTTGTAAGTAGGTAGAAATGGTAGGAGTATATAAGGGATGTAACTAAGACTGACAGCATGTTAGAAGAGTGGTGAACATACTTAGTCAATGGTATTGATCAAACTGATGCTGAGGCTAAAAGAATTCTGGGACTGATAGATTGTTACTTTACAAATGACTGGGCAATCAGTAAAGGTAGCACAATGCTGAGCCAAATTTATAGTCACCAAGCTAAGGTTGGCACAAAAACTGCTGGAACTCACTATATGATACCTTATTTGTCGAGACTAAACATTTTAATGTTGGGTAAGTTGAAATGCTTATCTCCATTTTGTAAGAAAATATACTGACTTCTCCTGAATAAGTTGTGGTTAGAATAAAACCAAACTTACAAATCAGACATTAATTTGAAGAATAGTTTATATATGTCTCGTGATTTAAAGAAATGCAGTAAGACATCAATTTATATTGAGCCTTTTGTGTCGCCAAAATGTCCCAGAGTATGTACTCACCAATAAATTACTGTTGTTCTGACTTATCTCATGGTAAACCAAGTTGTGTGGTGAAATACTTTCTCTTTTTGGTGATATCGTCATTTGTTGCATTTTGTTTTGAATTTTATCATTTAAACCATGGTAGTGAAGACCCCAGGAGATGACTGTCAGTGCATGAAGAAGTGTCCTCATACTGTCTAATTGTAGATGTCATGCTAACTTTTCATCACAAATTCTCTCTATGCCAATTTAAAATTGGAAATAGGTTGGTGCATGACGTTTTTATGTACCAGGGTATTTTTATTCATTACTAGTGTCTGGTTAATTAATTTGGAACTTGTTAATTTTTGTGATAGAAAACAAATTTGATTTCTATGCTTTAATCATCCCTATTTATGTTGCTGAAGTTTTGATGCTTTCACCACTCTCTGCTGTAATGAGGAAATCACATGGTGTATTGATCATGTGCAGTTTAGGTTACTGAATAAAACTTGCAGTGTAAAGGACAGTCCTTGTAGTTAATATATAGAAGGTCAAGAACTGATCCCTAATATATCTTTATAAATAGATGTGAAATAGCAGTAAGAGTTTGACTTCATGTATAGCTACCCAACTTAGCACAAACCACTGAAAAATTAGGTGAGATAACAAGGTGTAGAGCTGGACAGACACAGCAGGCCAAGCAGCATCAGAGGAGCAGGAAGGCTGACATTTCGGGCCTAGACCCCGCTTCAGAAGAAGATGCAGATTCTCCAGCATCTGCAGTTCCTACCATCTCTGAAAAATTAGGTGAGGTGTGAATACATAGAAATTGTGATCCTTATATTTCCAGTATTAAAATAAATTGAATTGGACGGCATCTAAAAATGTGAGGATAGAGGCTACAGCTTTTCTTATCGTTCATGCCTGAAGCTGCTCTACATTGTCATGCTGTTTGAGTGGGAAGGTGATGCATTTATCACTTAAAAGTAGTTAAGAGCCAAAAAATGAACTGAGGAAGATGTAGCATCTGTGAAAAATAGCAGTACTGCAGTCATCTTTACACCTTGTGTACAACTGCGTAGGTTGAAGTATTCATGGATTTTTAATTTAGAAAATGCATTCACTTGATAATGAGGAGAAAACCAACTGGATGCCTAATATCATTGCAGGAATACACACATTACATCCACAATGCGTTCTAAAAGCATGTCCTAGCATGAGCACTGTACCACGGTAGCTTAAATTTGAGATTATACTTTGGTGCTATTCATATCAAGATGTAATTATTTGGCTAATGTTTTTGGAGAAGGTGAGCTGAAAAGTTAAGCTCCCAGTTCCTAATGAATTCTTGTTTTGAATTAAATTTATACCTTTTTTGCTTAAATGTAAAAGAAAGGAACCATTACAAATCTGCACCAATTAGTTGAAGTATGTCTACTGTTAACATGCAGTGTTGAAAGCCCAGCATTACTTCCAGAATTTACAATCTGGGTCATTTCACATGACCAGTTTTTAAACTGTGTTTTAAAATGGCAGCATGTAAATGTTATGGAATTTTTCTAGTCACTGACATCAATTAACATCACCAGTTTATGGTGGAAATTGATGTTGGCTGTCTGCTAACAGCATGGAAACCTGGATTTTTGAAGGACAGATAGATCATTTCTGTAGGTGGGAGTTGTGCGTGGGAATGCTGTTGAATCCGCAAAGGAATTGCCTTGGGTATTACAAGTGGGAGTGTCTCGCACCAGAGGGCATAATTTCAGGGTAAAATGGTTGCCTATTTAAGACTGATATGAGGAAGAACTTATTTTCAAAGGGAAGTAAATCTGTGGAAATCTTTACAACAGAGGGCCATTAAGATATGAGACAACAAGGTGTAGAGCTGGATGAACACAGCAGGCCGAGCAGGAAAGTTGACGTTTCGGGTCTGGACCCTTCTTCAGAAATGGGGGAGGGGAAGGGGATTCTGAAATAAATAAGGAGGCGGGGGGGGGGAAGTGGATAGAAGATGGATAAGGGAGAAGATAGGTGGAAAGGAGACAGGCAGGTCAAGAAGGCGGGGTTGGAGCTAGTAAAGGTGAGTGTAGGTGGGGAGTTAGGGAGCGGATATGTCGGTCCAGGGAGGATAGACAGGTCAAGGAGGTGGGATGAGGCTAGTAGCTGGGAGATGTGGGTGGGGCTTGAGGTGGGAGGAGTGGGTAGGTGGGAGGACTGGTTAGGGAGGTGGGTACGAGCTGGGCTGGTTTTGGGATGCACTCGGGGGAGGGGAGATTTTGAAACTTGTGAAGCCCACATTGATACCATTGGGCTGCAGGGTTCCCAAGCGAAATGAGATGCTGTTCCTGCAACCTTTGGGTGACATCATTGTGGCGCTGCAGGAGGCCCAGGATGGACATGTCGTCCAAGGAGTGGCAGTGGCAGTGGGAGTTGAAATGGTTCGCGAGTGGGAGGTGCAATTGTTTGGTGCGAAACAAACGTAGGTGTTCCACAAAGTGGTCCCCAACCCTCCGCTTGGTTTCCCTGACGTAGAGAGGCCACAACGGGAACAGCGGATACAGTATACCACATTAGCAGATGTGCAGGTGATCATCTGTTTGATGTGGAAGGTCTCTTTGGGCCTGGGATGGGGTGAAGAGGGAGGTGTAGGAGCAGGTGTAGCACTTCCTGCGGTTGCAGGGAAAAGTGCCAGGGGTGGTGGGGCCGGTGGGGAGTGTGGAGCGGACAAGGGAGTCATGGAGAGAGTGGTCCCTCTGCAAAGCAGGTAAGGGTGGGGAGGCAAAAATGTCTTTGGTAGTGGTGTCGGATTGCAGATGGCGGAAATGTCAGAGGATGATGCGTTGGATCCGGAGGTTGGTGGGGTGGTACGTGAGGACGAAGGGGATTCTGTTTTGGTTGTTATTGCGGGGGGGGGGGGGGCGGTGTGAGGGATGAGTTGCGGGAAATGCGAGTGACACTGTCAAGGGCATTTTCGACAACTGGAGGGGTAGTTGCGGTCCTTGAAAAACGAGGACATCTGTGACGTCCGGGAGTGGAATGCCTCATCTCGGGAGCTGATGCTGCAGAGGCGAAGGAATTGGGAATAGGGGATGGCCTTTTTGCAGGAAGGTGGGTGAGAGGTGGTGTACTCTAGGTAGATGTGGGAGTCGGTAGGCTTGAAATGGATATTGGTTTCCATGTGATTGCCAGAGATGGAAATAGAGCTCCAGGAAGGGGAGAGAGGTATCGGAAATGGTCCAGGTGAACTTAAGGTTGGGGTGGAAGGTGTTAGTGAAGTGGATGAACAGTTTGAGCTCCTCGTGGGAGCACGAGGCAGTGCAGGTACAGAGATCGACGTAATGGAGGAAGAGGTGGGGTTTAGGGCCGGTGTAGCTGCAGAAGAGGGATTGTTCCACATATCCTACAAAGAGGCAGGCGTAGCTTGGGCCCGTGCGAGTACCCGTGGCCATCCCCTTTGTCTGTAGGACATGGGAGGAATGGAAGGAGAAGTTGTCAAGGGTGAGGACGAGTTCAGCTAAGCGGAGTGGGACTGATCGGGCATGCAGGACAGGGAGAAGCGGAGGGCCTTTAGGCCATCTGCATGGGAAATGCACGTATATAGGGACTGGACGTCCGTGGTAAAGATGAGGCGTTGGAGACCAGGGAATTGGAATTTTTGGAGGAGGTGGAGGGTGTGGGTGGTGTCACGGACGTAGGTGGGGAGTTCCTGGACCAAGGAGGAGAAAATGGAGTCGAAATAAGCGGAGATGAGTTTGGTGGGACAGGAGCAGGTGGAGACAATGGTTGAGCAAGGCGGTCAGGTTTGTGGATTTTGGGAAGGAGATAGAAACGGGCGGTACGGCTTGGGAAACGATGAGGTTGGAGGCTGTGACTGGGAGGTCTCCTGAGGTGATGAGATTGTGGATGGTTTGGGAGATGATGTTTTGGCGGTCGGGGGTGGGGTCATGATCAAGGAGGTGGTAGGTGGTGGTGTCAGAGAGTTGGCGCCTGGCTTCAGCGATGTAGAGGTCAGTGCACCATACTACAACTGTACCTCCCTTGTCCGCAGGTGTTATGGTGAGGTTGGGATTGGAGTGGAGGGCTGCCTATTCTGTGGGGGAGAGGTTGGAGTGGGTGAGAGGGGTGGAGAGTTTGAGGCAATCTGTGTGTTGTGACGGCAGTTGGAGATGAAGAGGTCGAGGGAGGGTAGGAGCCATTAAGATATGTAAGGGTGACATTAAGAGATTTTTAATCAATAAGGGAATCTAGGGTTGAGCAGAAAAGGCAGTAAAGTGGAGTTGAGGATTATCAGATCAACTGTGATCTCATTAACTAATAAAGTAGACTCAGTGGGCTGAGTAGCCTATTTCTCTTCTGACATCACATGGTTTTATATGCCCAGTAACAACAGAACACCCAAACAGACCTAACTAATATCTAACAAGGTGAAGCATAACCTGTTGCTTTTGTACGCGATGCCTATATTTATAAGGCCGATATGAGCTTTCACCCTTCTCAACTTGTACACTTCAAACACGTGGAAATAGATCCCATTTACAGACCACTGCTAAAACAAAAGAACCGGAAGCGACAAGACCATCACACCAGAGGATCATATAAATCCGGAAGGAAGCGGAACACCAGCACTTTAATTAGAGGTCTCACTGATGTTGGTGAGAAGGGTAACGAAATGTCTGCACACCACAGAAAGCCAGCTCAGTGAGCTAATGAGTCTTCCAGGTCTTTGTATCCCTGCAATACCTTTTCAAATTGCATCAATTAGTTTGCATCATATCATGTGTGTTTAATTTAATCTGCCATGTGATCATCTGTTACACTAGCCTATATTTTCTTGAAATATGTTACTATCCTCATCAGAATGATCCATGTTGCAGAGTGCAATTTTGCTGTATATAGCTACTTCCAGGTTATGAGTAAATGCAATAGAGCAAAGGTCACCATACCAACCACTGTGGACACCAATTAGTCTTATCCACCCTTGCCCTTGCGTAAAGTACCTTCAGCACTTGTATTCCCTGAAATATGCAAATTCAGATTCTCTCTCTTTGCATTCAAGTCATAAAACATTGAAAATATACAAAGTCTGAAGGTGTGAGAAGCCAAATTCCACTGCAGTTTCAGTCTCTTTCTTGCCTTTCAGTGAGGGACATTCTTGACCAGTTGGGCTACTTTTCACGTTTTGTCATTTTTTTTGCTAATTACCTAAATTTGCATGTACATCAGTACAAAAGTCACTTCTTAAAATTCATTTGTGGGATGTAGGTGTCACTGGCTGGCCAGCATTTCTTGCCCATCCCTAGTTGCTCTTGAGGAGGTGGTGGTGAGCTGCTGCCTTGAACTGCTGCAGTCCTCCTGCTGTGGGTTGACCTACAATGCTATTAGGGAGGGAATTCCAGGATTTTGACCCAGCGATAGTGAAGGAACAGTGATATATTTCCAAGTTAGGATGGTGAGTGACTTGGAGGGGAATTTGGAGGTGGTGCTGTTCAGATATGTCTGCTGTCCTTGTCCTTCTAGGTGGAAGTGGTCGTGGGTTTGGAAGATGCTGTCAGAGGATCTTTTGGTGAATTTCTGCAGTGCATCTTGTAGATAGTACACACTGCTGCTAATGAGCATCAATGGTGGAGTGAGTGGATGCTTGTGGATATAGTGACAATCAAGTGGGCTGGTTTGTCCTGAATGGTGTCAAGCTTCTTCAGTGTTGTGGGAGCTGCATTCATCCAGGCAAATGGGGAGTATTCCATCACACTCCTGACTTGTGCCTTGTAGATGGTGGACAGGCTTTGAGGAGTCAGGAGGTGAGTTACTCGCTGCAGTATCCCCAGCTTCTAGCCTGCTCTTGTAATGTGGTGAGTCCAGGTAAGTTTCTGGTCAATGGTAACCCCCAGGATGTTGGTAGTGGGCGATTCAGTGATGATAGCACCATTGAATGTCAAGGGGCTGTGGTTTGATGGTCATAGCCTGGCATTTGTGTGGTGTGAATGGCACTTGTCAGCCCAAGCCTGGATATTGTCCAGATCTTGTTGCATGTGAACATGGACTGCTTCAATATCTGAGGAGTCAGGAATGGTGCTGAACACTGTGCAATCGTCGGCAAACATCCCTAGTTCTGACCTTACGGAGAGAAGGTTGTTGATGAAGCAGCTGAAGAGGGTTGGGCCGAGGACACTACCCTGAGGAACGCCTGCAGAGATGTCCTGGAGCTGTGATTGACCTCTCACAACCATGACCACCTTCCTATGTGTCAGGTATGACTGCACCCAATGGAGTGTTTGCCCCCGATACTCATTGATTCCAGTTTTGCCAGGACTCCTTGATGCCACACTCTGTCGAATGCAGCCTTGATATCAAGGGCTGTCACTCTCACCTCATCTCTGGAATTCAGCTGTTTTGTCCATGTTTGAACCAAGGCTGTAATGAGATCAGGAGCTGAGTGGCCCTGGCGGAACCCAAACTGGGCGTCAGAGCAGCTTTTTCTCTGGTCTCTGCAACACCATGACATTTTACTGGTTTATCAATCTCTAATCTCTTGTGCATTCACAATTTGCAATTTAACATGCAAAAAAGCAATTTGTGAAAGAAAGCAAATGGAACTAAATCCTACCAATGTTACCCGCATACTGCGGGATTGTTCTGAAGCACCGCACATTCTGATTAGTGTACAAAATACGTAGCTTCCACTTTCATCAGATGCTGCTGGGCAAGTACCTGGGTGGTCCACACACTAGCAGGAAATATTACAGGGAATATTGGGTTCCTGATAAGTAGGGTGTAAGGACACAAAGTAGTCAGGTAAGTGACTAAGTGATTTGGGTTCAGCAATGGGGTGACCCGGTCTGGCGGTCATGTTGGTTCCACTGGCATAAGATGGCTTCGGGGAATTGCTGAGCAGAATATCCCTGGAGATTCCATAGGGTATTCTACCACGTCTCCATGCGCAACTTCAGAACAACTTACAAAAATAAATTGGATAGGAACTTGGAAGAAGTAAGAAAGAAGTGCTGGGCTTTGGGTATGAAACAGGCCAGTCGGACTATTTGGATATCTCTTTGCAAAATCCTGCAGAAGAATGATGGGCCAAGTGACTTTTAGTTTTGACCGATCTCCTCTCACTCCCAAGGCACCTTCTCATTCAGTCACAGATGATGTAACACCTGCCCATTTATCTCCTCCCTCCTCACTATCCAAGGCTGTGGTTTGATGGTCAGTGATTCAACTATACTTCACTCAGCCTAGTCTACTGTAGTTTGGGACAATGAAATGCAGGCTGGATTACTGCTTTGCAGAACACCTCCACTCTGTCCACAAAAATAACCCTGAGCGTCCAGTTGCCTGATGCTTCAACCCACCACTGCATTACCTGCCCAACATCTACTGCAGGTGTGCTGCAATGTTCTAGGGAGTATCAATGCAAGCTCGAAGAACAATATCTCACTTTCTGCCTGGAGACCCTGCAGCCTGTAGGATACAACATCAAATTCAATAACTTTAGAGCTTCATTCATTCCTTCCTTCCCTTTTTTATTTATCCACCCCACACCCAGTCTGGTTAGCACGCAAAACAATACTTTTCACTCTATCTTGGTACATGCACAATAGTAAATCAAATCAAAGCCCTGTTCTGACATGGGTTGTTTTTAGCACAGTCACCCATTCCAATGTACTTCTAGGCCCATTATCACATTATATGGGTTGTATTCAGCACGGTTAACTCATTTCCTTCACTCATGGCTCTTCTAATCTCTTAGCTTTCCTTCTGTCCTGGCTTGTTATCCATTATCCATTATCCATTATCTTCTCATTTACCTAGCCCTTTCATATCTCTCTCAGCTTTTCCCCTATAGCTTTGCATATGATTTTTATCCAAATGGCCCAATGCTCTCTTGACTGCCTCTAGACAGGAGGAGAATCAGTGAAATGAAATCAGTTTCTTTAGGGGGCGGAACAGATGAGAGTTTCTGTGGCTGTAGATGTGACTCCAGAATGGCATGTGGTTTCCCTGGTGTCAGGGTCAAAGATGTCTTGAGGTGGCTGCAGAGTGTGTGCTAGGGAAGGGTGAACTGGCAGAAATCATCATCTGCGTTGGTACCATTGACTTGAATAGGAAGGGAAAATTCTGCATTCAGAATTTAGGGAGCTAAGTGGAAAATTGGCAAGCAGGATTCCAAATTTAGTAATCTCTGGATTATTGCCAGTGCCACATCCAGATTAGCACATAATTTAAAGGATATGCAGATGAATGCTTAGCTGGAAAAATAATGCAGGCGGGAGAGTTATAGCTTCTTGGAACATTGATACTGGCTCTAGATGGTACCTGTACAAATGAGACAAGTTGCACCCGAACAGAGCTGGGACTGAGTTGCTTATGAGAGGTTTTGCTAATGGTGTTGGGAGTATTGTAAACTAATTGGGTAGGGCTGTAGGAACCAAGAAAAAGCATTTAGAAGGAATATCAGGATATACAAAATACTTGGAGAGCCAGCCACTTGAACAAGGAGTAGAAAGTCAGGTGTATCAGAGTCGGGGAGAAAGAAATAAATCTGTATCTGGGTTATTGTTCATGTATATGAATTTATGGGCTATTGTAAATAAGATTTAGGAGTTTCCTATGTGTAAATTTGATAATAGAGACCTGGTTTAAGGAAGGAAAGAGATGAGTGTTAAATATTTCTTGGTACAAGGTGTTCAGAAAAAAATAGGAAGGGTGGCATTATTGGTTAAGGGGACCATTGCAGTGTTGGAGAAAGAGGGTGTTCCGCAATGTTCAAGGATAGAATTGATCTGGCTAAAGATAGGGAAATTGGGACAGTGGTAGTGTTCAGGATGGAAACTCTGTTCCAAATGTTTTCCTGCTTCTGCCGCCTTAAGATCTGAATTTGCTCACAGCCAGATCCCCACCCACCCCACCCTCAAAATTACAATTTGTCAGTATTCGACTTGCCTTTTTGTGTTGTGCGTATTGGGTGGAGTATGGGTCTATGTTCTACACTTTGATTCAAAAGTAATGCATGAAGGTTTAATTAACACTTCATCTGGAAGACACACCTCTGATAGTGTTAACAATCCTGCGGACAAACGGTATGCTTGAGTCCTGAGTGGGACTTGAACCAGGAACTTTGCAACTGAGAAGCAAAAGTGCTACCAGCAGAACTACAGATGATGTATTTGTTTTAGGTGAGATTAAGTTTACAGAGATTAAAGTGTGAAAGTTTAACTAGAGGATGTTAAATGGGGAGATAAAAGGTACTGCAGATGCTGGATGAAAAAAGGGGGTCTAGGCCCGAAACGTCTATGATGCTGCTTGGCCTGCTGTGTTCATCCAGCTCCACACCCTGTTATCTCGGTGTTAAATGGGGAATTGAGTCTTGCCATACTGAGGGCATGAACAAAGTTTTTAAACTAAAAAATGCAAAGTGATCATTAAATCCTCTTGAGCAGATGAAGTACTTCAGACGACTTTGTACGTATGAGTTAATGAAGAAGCATGCTTGCTCCTAATTGTATGTTTGTACATCCCTCTCTTCCAGCTCAGAGTTTTATCATGAAAATACAAATTAATCTCGTATTAAAATCTGTCCTCTTAAGCTGTCTGATTTATGGGATTTCAATAAATATGTATGTAACATATTATGCTGGGGAATAGATTGTGTCAGTGCCTTGTCGTTTCTCCCCCACCCCCCATTTCCTGACTTGATTATGCAGAGCAGAAATAATTCTCCTGTGACTGTTGAAGTTAGATTGATTTAACATTAATGCATCTATAGTACCACTATAGAATTGTTCAGACCCTAAATTTGCAGTACAAATTGAGATTCGGTGCCTTGACCTGACTCTAGAGAAAACTGATGAGATTCCTGAAGCAGCTTACGGCTCACTGTTCACGCTTTATGCAGCATAGAAAATAGTTTTTCTTGGCCATGCTCAGGGTCTGAAAGACATTCTGCGTACTTTCCAACTTGCCACAGCTTTAATGTGGGAAATGTAGACGTTCTGAATGAAAAGTTTTAACTATGCGAAAAGGAGTTCTGCTTTCAGAATAACTGTATGGGCACGGTACTCACCATTCCAGAGCTCATGCTCTCATATGGAGTTGTAGAATGGTTATGACATAGAAGGAGACCATTCAGCATGTATCTTTAGCAGTTCTGCAAAAGCGGCTCAACCAGACCAAATGCCTTTCACTTCTTCATAAATTGGCATCCCCTTGTATTATTGAAAACAGTTTCCCACTCTTTCTAGATCCTTCAGGATTTTGAGTGCCTCTATCAATCTTTGAAATTTTTCTTGCAAAGGCACGACAAAAAAGATTTACATCTTTCCTAAAGTATGGTGTCTAGATTTGGAAATGATATTTCAATTGAGTCTAAATTAGTGTTTTTTATAGAGGTGTGGTAGAGCTGTCTTGTTTTTGTACTTTGTCTCTATTTGTAAAGTCCACAATTCATGTACATTTTTCATCACATTGTGAACCTGCCCTCCTGCCTGAAATAATTTGATAACTCGGCTCTTGTGCCTCCTTTTAAAATGTACCCCTTATTTTGTGCTATCTCTCTTCATTCTTTCCACCAAAACTTATCATTTTACAGGCTGTAGGGGCAAATTACTGCAGATGCTAGAATCTGTACTGAAAAACAAAACAAAAATGCTGGAGATTGCAGCGGGTCAGGCAACATCCATGGAGAGAAAGCAAGCTAATGTTTCAAGGCTGCAAGACTTGCTGCCTGAACCGCTGTGATCTCAAGCATTTTTAAAATCACTTTATAGTTTGTTTGCATTGAGTTTCAGCTGCCACGTGTATATCCATTCCACCAGCCTGTCTTTTGCCTTGCAGAATATCCCAGTGTTCTTCACTGTGCTTCCAAGTTTTATGATGTACAAATTTTTAAAATTGTACCTCCTACTCTTAAGGGTCGTTTAATTGTAACTCATGGTCAGCAGTGGAACTGGTATTGGGGAATCTCACTGTTAACTCATCTACAGTCCAAAACTCGATTGTTCACCATAGTGGTTTTCTGTTACTCAGGCAAAATTCCATCCATGCTGCCACAGACACTGTAATTTGATGGTTTCAAATTTGCGAGCAGTTCTGTTATGTGGCACGTTGGAAATTCATAGGCTGCTCATTAACCATCTTTGTTAATTCATCAAAAAATTTAATCAAATTTATGAAGTGTGACAATGGTAGTGAAACTGAACTACTAATGTTCAACTTCCATCATTTCACTTTAACACCTGGGGCTTTCATGAACAAAATTTGGCTTGAAAAATGATGTTGATCTAAAATGTCTGCCGTGTTCACCTGACAAGCCCAAGCAGCCCATATGAAAAATACAGACTTGACTGCCTTAGAGTACTATTTTACCATCCCCTTGAAATGATTTCTTATGAATTGATGCATGCAAAACAAAATGACTTCTTTCAGCAATATTCAAATTATGATTTTCGTTAAGGGGCACTGAATTTCAGTCAGACATCAAGAATTGTGCATCTCTTGTTTATTTAAATTTGCATGATAACCTTGCAGTGGAGCTAGACATGGAACGTGCAAAAGAACCATATTTCAGTTACTTGGATCTTCAAAGAGAGGAAGAAAACACAACATGGACTGATGACTCCAAGGATACTGGAGTTCTTTTCTCCCTCTCTATCGTGTAAACCAGCGCCATTGAGAAAGCATCCTGGAAAAGTCTTCACTGATTGAGAACACAAGGTCTGAAAACTTCATCAGTGCTGAAGAAACAAGGTAACAATTAAACAATTGGACTTCGGCCTGAACGTTCTTACGGCTCAATGGACTCTTAAAGAACTGGAACTGCATTTGGTTTTACCTCTCTGTCAGTACTATACTCTGTTCAGTACCACCACCCGTCTCCTTCATATGCAACCCAATGTTCGATTGCAGTTTAACTTGCAAGTCTTTCATTCCAATTTACCTGGGACAGATCTGTTCTGAACTCAAATAGGCTCTCCTCTGCTGCAAGTTTTTTTTCAATAAGTATATATTGCTCCTTGTCCTTTTCCATAGATGGTCTAAATTTCGTAAGTATGACTGACTAATCCCTAACTATTCCCCAACTGACATTTGATCCACTTAACCAACTTAGTGCTAGATCTGTTTGTGGGAAATATTTCCTTCCTGTTTGGCTACAGTACTGATCAAGAAAATTCTCCTGAATATATCTATAAAACTCTTCTTTGTTTCTATCCTTAAACTTTTTTAAAATTTATTCATTCATGGAATAGGGGCATTGAATACTGCCTTGTCACCGTTCTCCATCTATAATTACAGTGCTATTTCTGTTGGTCTGGAGTCACACAGGCCAGACCAGGTAAAGATAGCAGATTTCTTTAATTAAAAAATATTATTGAAGCAGATGAGTGTTTATGGTAATTGACAGTAGTTACATGGCTGTCATCAGTCTAGCTTTTCATTCCTGATTTTTAAAAAAAAATTCACATTTCACTATCTGTCAACGTGGGTATTTGCACTCAGCTGTGACCTCAGTCTGAATTAGGATAATTAAACTCAGCCATCTTCACTACTGTTCAGTTTTAAACCTTTTTAATTACTCTGCAACTTTGCCCCCTTTTCTTTCTCAATAGTTGACCTATGGAATACACCCAGTTGTGTAGTATCTTTACTGTTTTAAAATATCAAGCCAAATAAATTCTGCCCGTGACCACTCCACAATGTTTTCTGTCACCACTGCAATATTTTCCACAATCAATACACTGCTACCACCTCTCTAGTCTTCCCTATCTTTCTTGAATATTTTGTGTCGAGGTGCATTTAGTACCCATCCCTTATTTTTGAGCCAGGTTTTTCTTACTGCTACAGAAGCATATTACAGTTGTGTGTGGTTATTTGCACCTGAATCTTATGAGCATTATTTGGCACCCATGTATTTCAAACATGTACTGTAAACTTTGTTTAGACATCATTGCATTCCCTCTTAGCTTGACCTCACCTACTTCATCCCTGAAGACGACCCATGCACCTGCTTTTTATTACTGTTTGATGAAGTAGCCAAGGCTTTGGATAGCATAAATTTGTTTTTGATAATAAAACTGAAAATATCTTATAGTTTCTAACTCTAGTGATAATCCCATACACCTTGTTTCTCTTCCATAATGCTTAACCTTAAGCTGGAACTCAAATTGATGGCCACGTATAAATTGTGCAAAATGATTACTGCTATGAGGGGGGGAAAGAGTGAGTCTATGTGTAAAAATAATGCAGTCGGAACTGCTGGACTTTCTATTTGCTCTTTATTAAAAATAAAATCGGTCATTTGTGCTTCTGTGAGTAGCTGTAGGAAAGTCACTTCGCCAGCAGTATTTATGGTTAATGGTTAAGAGTTTAAGTTTTTCTGAATCTTTATTTTGAAAACTGAAGTAATGGATTGCTGTGTCAAACCCTGATACCCTATTGTTTCAAATGAATATTTTGCTTTTTACAGAAAATGTGACTTTGGTAATTTTTCATAAGTTACAGACATTACGTTGTAGCTGGCAGCATTGAGAAAGTGATTGTTTGAAGACCAAGATAATGTGCAGCTCTATGCAAGAATAATGTGGTATAACGTTGGTTTCAAAATCTTCAAGGGATCAGATCTGGATCAACAGAGAACTGGATTACTCATTCTTAATATTGTGAGGATACATTCCCATCTAGGAAACCTTTGAATCAATCCAACAAAAATTTAAGTTGTCTTTAACTTAGCCTCCCAACCAAAATCCTAGCATGGAGCATGCTATTCCAAAGGAGGGGGTTTTGAGTTCTACAATTCTGGTAATCTAAGATGGAGGACAAGAAAAAGTTGTGGCTGGTAAGAGCTGCTTTTTTTTTTTGAGGTATTTTCAGTGTTGGAGCTCATTTCCTCGAATTCTAGGAGCAATAATTACTGTTTTATAAGCTAGTCTATTGCTTTGGAACTTTGGGGAGAAAATATCAAAACAAGAGCCCTCTAAGAAAAGGAGAAATGGAGACAAAGGCAGTGACCACATGGTGGGAAGTGAATTAATGGAGAAAGAAACTTACACTGCCATCTGACCCAGCAGTGAACCTTCACAGCTACTGCCTCTGGTTGATTTCAAGTACCTCTGAATATCAAACTTCATTGAAGAAAAATAAACAAACAGCGAAATTCATAGCTGACCTTGGAGAAACTTGCGTGGGGAGATCACAGCAAGGGAGCAGCTAAGTGGCTAGTTTTTTTTTTTGTAAATCTACAATAGTGAGTAGATTAGGTTCTCTTTGATTATGTTTTAATTGAGATCTGTCTGTGGGTATATGAATAGGAAGGGTTTAGAGGGGATATGACCCAAATACTGGCAAATGGGACTAGATTTATATAGGATATTTGATCAGCATGGATGAGTTGAACCGAAGGGTCTGTTTCTGTGCTGTATATCTCTGACTCTATGGTACACAAGGAAAGCTGAAATAACGCAATACTGATGTAAGGTTGCACTAGACTTCAGATTTAAACAGGAGTTTAAAAATACTTTGTGCCAGTTTTCCAATCATCGAGGGATAGATTAGTGATGAAATTTTGTTAAGTAAGCTGAACCAGCTAAAAACTTGCTGAAGTCAAGAGAGCTGTAGTCAATATTAGCAGGAGCGTGAAGAAGGATACTATTTCAGTTTATTTTGCAGTTGGACAATTACAGCTGTAAATCTACCGAAGTTTATGATCCCATGTGCTTTGTGGGCTTTGTAAAGAGGGCTTTGAGTTCAATGTGTTTGTAATATTTTTCCCCTTTTTGAGTGGTATGAACTGTTGGAAATACAAAAATATATCCATGATATTAGTATTCCATGGAGAAAAATTGGGTTAGTGAGCTGGGTGTAGGCAGTTATTAAAGCTGATAAAAACGCTATATCGCCAGATTGCTGCTATGCAATTCCAGTACTAAGTATTTTCTGGCTGTATTTTTTGTTTCAAATTTAATGTATGTAACATTTGCTGTTCAGAGCACATGGAATCACTGTGGTTTTAAGAAGTGCAACTTGAAGATTTAATGAGACAGAATGGAAATTGAAGAAAACATGAACTCCAAGAGTGTTTCTGCACATTTCTCCATGTAAGAAAGCATTTATGCAATGTCTGATCTGATATATTCACCTGTGAACATAATCTTTGAAAAACAGCTAGAATTTCTGGAAGGTTTTCTATGAATTGTATTCTGAGCACATTGGAGCTTATTGACTTTTGGGCAATCTATTTTCATGTCAATTCAATAAGTTGTTAAGTAGGGGACTTTACACTTTGGATCTTTGGGCGATAAATCAACAATCCAGTCAACGTTGAATTTGGTGTTAAAAGAATTGAAGATGTATTTGAAGTAGATCGAATATTGCTGTATCAGGCTGATACTCGTGGCTAATAATCAAATATTTTTAATCCATCTGTTCAGATATATGAAGACAAATGTCTGGGGCAGATAGAACTTGAACCTGGGTCTCATTTTTCAAAAGGCAAATAATCAGAATATAATTTAGTTTATTGCCTGTAGCTGTGCTTGTTGAGCTGTCAGCTGTGCCTTGTATTCATGTAGCATTCAGCTTTAATTGGGGCCCTTGGGGTGCATTGGTGATGTCCCTACCTCTGGGCCAGATAGTCCTTAGCTCAAGTCCCACTTGCTTCAGACATGTTATAATGTGTCTGAACAGGTCGATTAGAAAATATCTGGCTTTCTAAGTGCGAATGATTGTAAATTATATCAGCATCATTACTTCTGTTAATCTGATGTTTCAGATGACACAAAAACTGAGCAGTATAAATGCAATTGAACTTGAGTGAAGTTATCATATAATAACCCAAATCTGCCTGCCAAATTCTGATTGAATTCAAAGATTTAAGGTAGAAGAGCAGCTGTAAGCACATCTTGTGTCTCTCTCTGCTCCTGTCTCTCTACATGCTCAGGCTAGTGGGAAGTCCTTCCTCATGTAGCAGCAGTGGACAAAAACCCTAATCTGGGCTAGTGATCTCAGGACAGCTTTAGTTTCTGTAACAGGAGTCATTGTGATAGGAATCAACAATCCTCAAAAATGTTCATACCAATAAAAACTGCCTTAGAATGTGAATTGAGTGTGAATCCAGTTTGACTGTATTTTTACTGAAAGTTATTTTGTTTCTCAAGAGGAGTTACTGGTAAAATGGGGGAGATAAGAGTTAGTTTTTGGCATCTGCTGACGGTGGCAGGCAATCCCAGGTCGGATATGTCCATAGATTTTTTTACAGAAAAAGGATGTGCTCAATAATACCTTCATCCCAAGCACTTTTCCCAGACCAGTTTAATTTGTTTTAAAGGAAAACCAATTTAACCAGGCTTTCTTGACTTAACAACAAGGTGGAGTTTAGACAAGAAAGTAAAGAATGATACAGTGCTTAGTCTTGCAGATTAGAAATAAGAAGTGAATGCAAATAAAAGTTGTATGGGTGAGTCTCCCTGGGTCATTTGTGAAGAGTCAACCATAGTATTGCAGAATAATGGCCATTAGCCCATCATGTCTGTACTTGGTGCCAATTTCTTGTCTTTTCCCTGTAAGTCTGGTTTTTTTGTTCTATTTAAATTATCAGCCAATATAAACTTGGTTCTCAAATATATTTACTTTCTGTCATAAGTACACTTTTTCTTCACTTCACTTTAAATTCTAATTCCTTTGTACTCTCTTTCATATTTGAGGGATATCCCCAAATTGCATCATTGTTCAGCTGCTGGATTTCCTACCAGCCTTTGGTTTCAGCCAGCTCTGTTCTTGCCCCATTGAAATTGGCTGGCTGTTGGCCCGTTGATTAATCCTCCCTCTGGATTGACCAGTGTAATTTTCTACTATCCTCCTAAACCTATGACAATGATCACTGACCCCTAAATTTTTTCTCCCACTGTAACTTGGTCTACACGGTCGACCTCATTCCCAAGAACCAGGTCTATCAGCGTCTCCTTTCTTGTTGCACTGGGGGGACACTGCTGTAGAAATTCTCCTGAACACAATGTAAGAATGCTTGACCCTCGCTGCCACGATCCAATCAACATTTGGGTAATTCAGGTTTCCCATTTATAACTGCTTTATGATGTTTACACCTCTGAACTCCCTGGCAGATTTGTACCTCGATATCCTTCCCATTAGCTGGTAATCCTTATATTGCACCAAGCAATATAATTGCATACCTCAAATTTCCTAGCTCTAGCCAAATTGATATGATCCTTGAGCCCGTTGAAACATCCTCTTTTTCCATAACTGCAATGGTCTCCTCAATCAAAAATGCCCCTCCTCTTTTTGTTTCCTTTCCTTCTTTTGTTTTGAACACTACCTAACCCAGAATATTTAACATCCAGGGCTGTCTTCCTTAAACCAGATTTCTGTTATTGCAACACTCTCCCAATCTGGCAAGATAATCTGTTGTTATTCCCCAGTCTTATTAACCCTACTCCATTCTTTGCTACAGTGCATGCACTAATATGCAGTGCAATCCCAATTCAGATTTCAGTACTTTTTCCTTACTGCTCCTATTTAAGTGCCGTCTACTTCTCCAGCATTTTGTGCACGATGGTATTACTTTATAGCATTTCTTCCCGGTTCCCTCATCCCTGTTAAGTTTCTTTAAAGCTTCTCCATCCATGTCATCTGTAATCACTCATTAATGGGCATGATTGTCCGCCTAGGATACTGGCCATGGGTTCTGAGAGTCCTTGTGTGGCTGATGAGCCTGATCAGATAGCCATATCTCCAACCGCATATTTGGCAGGTGTTTCCTGGAGGTGGGAGTAGTCCTTGGCTTTCGGTTGACATTCCTTTCTCTGGTTCGTTTTCTGCACTTATACCTAGCAGAAGATGTTTTTAGACTCATCTGTGGCATCAAGGGTTGGAGCATAGGCACGCATGACCATTGCTGGCTGGTTCTTGGCAAGCTGTCAATGGAGAGTTATGAGGTGATCATTGATATAAACAAGGAGCTCTGAGAGTAAGTTGACCATTTCATTTTTGATAGCAAATCCAGTTCCATGTGTCCCGGATTAATCTTCAGGTCTCCTTTCCAGAAGGTGGTGTAACATCACCTCTTCCCTCGGTGGTCTTCGCCTGTTCTTCAAGTCTCCTGCAGATTAATGACATTAATGCTGAAGTGCCTGAGTTCATGGGTAACAAGGGCAGTTCTTTGTTCTGGACAAATGTTTTGAGGGTTTGTACATGCCAGGTTTGAAGATTTGCGTTTGAATTTGGTCTTCAGACCACAGATAGATCAGCCTGCTGGGTGCAGTTTTACAGCCAGACAGAATGGACTATTTTAGGGTAACTTTTCTCACCCCATGCAGGGTGAACAGAGCTGCTCAGTTGTGAAGTATACTGCCAAAATTGTAGTCATCTTTTCCTATTCTAAGAGGGAAATGATTGAGTCAAACTCCACCTACTCTTTGCTGGTCTGAAGCTAGGGACTTTCAGGTGTCTTGATTCTGACCCCATCAGCAAATACTGCAAGGCTTGTTTTGTGTATCTGTGGAAGGGTGGGTTGAAGTCCTCTAGGTAGATGGGTATCGGACTTCTTTTAACATGGAAATACTGTTGCACATCAGCAGTCACGTGGTCCTTTACAAAACGTAGATCTGGTTCCAGTGGCAAGGAAACGTTGACAATTGGGATGTGTCTCAAAGTTTCATAATGTATCAAAGTGATCCAAATTGGCTTTAACTCAACATCTGCATCTGAATCTCACCAGTAAACTGTTCAGAGGAACCACACCACCAGCTACAGAGACCAGCACTCACTCTGCATCATATGTCTGTTTGTCCTCTGGGACTGGTCAGCCATTCTCACCTTTTGGATCATATCACTCAGTAACAGCTAACACACAGAGCAATCTACAACCCACACACAGACACATACAATATTATCAGCACTCTCCCCCACACACAGCAATCTACAACTCTTTCTCTCTCACACACACATACACACACACACCCGCGCACACGTTGACCTACAACCCTGGGAAAGTGAGAGACAGAGTTTAGAAACACTGCCCCATACAACACCGGTAAAACATCTCCTAAGGCAAAGATTTCACTTGCCCCATTTACAAAAGTTTCCCTTCTCACCTCTGTAAGAGAAGTTTACAAAAACCATTACTGTCAGCCCAGGCAAGAAAACTGATATTCCTACTTCCTGGTCCCTGATGGTTGCAAGTTCTCTCTGCTGCACGTTGCCCCCTTTTCAAAATAGCATTTAATGCAGATCTGTCATCAGTACAGATGAGAGGCTTCAGGTATAAGGAAAGATCGGACAGGTTGAGATTATTTTCCTTTGAGAAGGCTGAGAGGAGATTTATTAGAAATTTTCAGAATCATGAGAGGTCTGAAAAAAGTAGAAGAGGAGAAACCACTCTGACTGACAAATGGGTCAATAACGAGAGGGCCCAGTTTTGAAAGTGTTTTGCAAAAGAAGCAAATATGGGCTGGTAAGAAACTTTGCATACAGCGATTGTTTGGGGTCTGGAATACATCGCCTGGAACTGTGGTTGGCAGGTCTATTTGAGCCATTCGAGAGGGTCTTAGATGTTTATTTAAATGGGAACAAGGTGAAGGATTGCAGAGAAAAGGCAAGGAGACTGGAACAGAGTCACAGTGATCCCTTGAAGGGCCTGTTTTGCCAAAATGGGCAGAATGTCCTTCGTCTGCAGCAGAACAATTCTGAGATTCTTTTCTTCGATCTACTAATAGCTCTGATAAAGAGTCAATGGAGGGCTGTCTGGTCCTCCAGCCAATCAGATCTCACAGTTCTGTCATGTGATCACACCTCTGACTCCCTAATAGAAGAGGGAACAGGAGGAATGGGGAGAGAGTAAAGGGTGAGAAACAGCAGTGTGGTAATGGAGCCGGCATGGACTGCGAGGATTGATAAACACCTGGTGGCTGTCCAGTCATGAACTAGATGCTCCAGGTCCCACATTTGTGACAAGCTTTTTATTATGTATGACTTTTGTCATTTATATAGGCATCATGGTGTGGCAACGTATAAAACTTTTCATGTAAAAGTACACGACAATAAATTTCCACTCTATTCTATTCTATCTCCTTACTGTTGCAGCCTTCATCAGCCTTTGACATCATATGAATATCTCATCTGGATCACTGTTGAGAGCTTGTTTGAATTACACTTTGTCTGGTTCCTCCTATCTGACCTTACCGTCATGGTGCCAGTATCAGAATTTGAACTCCTGATGGCATCACTTTCAACACTCAAATCTCCCCACTTCTTCAGCAGGGTGACAATCCATGCAAAGGCTTTTGTAGTGGAGAATTGACAGCGGCACAGTTGATTTAAGGATTCTTGGATTTTGGAAGTTTAGTTGAAATCTTTTTATCATGTTCCCTTTTGATGGTGGTTGGTTGACAGCGCTCAGCAAGAGCTCTTCTTGTCTTGTTCCCTTCTAAGTGGCTTTCTGAATCATTGACATCTAGCATACAGAACAGTGATTTAATTTTATCTAGGAGGCAGGGATGACAAGCGGCATTCCTTTTAATTTTCTTTCCAGCAGCACAGGCTTCCAAGGTCCATGTGCAGCTGCAACTTCCAGAACCAAAAGTCAATGCCATGATTGGCACACTGATGCCAATCACCAGGCATGGAATCTTGAAACTTAGAGGCAACGTTAGTGACGAGTACTTCTTTAGCTATGACCTTCACGTGTCAGTGCTTAAATCCAGACTAGAACACCTAGACCTCAGTTTTTTCGCGAACATTCTACCCCAGCATCCCACCTCTTCTGGTCTGCAAAGACCAGGTTTGTCAGTTTTTTTTATCCATTTTAATGGAAGGTGTAAGAGACAGTGCATTTTTAATTTCTGGATTGAAAATTGAGCACTGTTTTGTGAAGCTAACTGATACATTTGAGACAGTGTTACTTTTGGAGACAAATGACCTGACACCATTTTGTTGCGGGGACAGAAATACTCAACAGAGCAATCAGCCTCTCGTCTGGCTGAAGTTTAACACCGACTCGGTGGGGAAATTGAAACAATGAAGCAAGGTGTCCTGAAGAAACTGACTGCATGTACATCTTTCTCTGCAAAGTTACTCTCTCCACTTCAAAGAGCAGAAAAGTGACATTCAGAAATGCTGGAAGAAATAATCTTAACCTAAAGACAAAACGACCCTGGGTCCAACCAAGCAATCTTTGAACTACAGACTTGTTTGTTGCTGTGCAGATAGCATTGAGGCATCAACAAAAGAATTGAAAGGATTGGAGACCAACTTATCTAGTTTTGTGATTTGAGCTGGTGATAAAGATCTGTGTTCTCCAGAAATAGGAAGAACTGCAAATGCTGGAGCCAGAGATAACACGGTACGGACCTGGAGGAACACAGCAGGCCAAGCAGCATCAGAGGAGCTGGAAAGCTGACATTTTTCTGAAGGGTCCCGACTCAAAACATCAGCTTTTCTGTTCCTCTGATGCCTGGTCTGCTGTGTTCGTCCAGCTCCACACTGTGTTATCTGTGTTCTCCAGACTTGTTTTCCCCTCTACTCATCATATTTGTGGTTTGTCTTTTTTTTTATCAATGTGTGTGAATTTTAAGTGGTAATGCTTATGATCTATTGAAGTTGAAATCCTGTTCTTTTACTCTTGTGTTTCAATACATAGTTATTTTTGATGTTATTGAAGTAACCCAGTGTGGTTTGCCTTGATCTGTTGTGGCAGCCAGAGGCAAATTGAGATTTTCAGCCATTTTGTGAACTTTTAACATTTGTTGTGACTCGAAGTAGTGGGACTTTACTGGAAATTTAATTCATAAATTATTATGAATTATAATTTTAATTAATACAATTATGAATTTTTATATCTCATTGAATTCTAATCCCCAGCAGTGATGGATTTGAGCTGCTATCCCTCCAGATTATTCAAAAGTCTCTGAAATATTAATCCAGTATATAACCATCATGCTGCTGGATCTACTGTGACTCAATGCATTGATGTGAACTGCTTTTACATGACATGCTCCACCTATGGCGTACTTAAAATTATGAAATTCCAACCGTGACAATTCAAAGCTTCTTTTCCTTTAAACCTTCAATCTAATTTTTTTTTTTGAAGATGTCACATAGTAAATTTCACTGTGGGCATTATTTTGAACTTAGATGTGAAGCAGCTAGTGGAATTGTCAATAGGCATCAGCTTAATGTAAGGCTTGTATAGATAAACTAACTAAATGACACAGCTAAACTGAAGCATTGATCAACATTTTGAATTTCTTTTAATTTTTTGTATGATCTTAAAAATCCTACTTTTTAGTTAACAGAAATCCATTGCAGGTGGCAATTAACTATCAATTACCTGAATAGAGGTCTAATTAACTGGCTCAAAAAGAAGAATAAAAATAAACTCTGCTTACTGAAGCACAGTGGTTGCACAAAGTACCTTTTGTTGTACAAAGATGTCTTCCCTTGAATCCCTTCTGTGTCAGCATCATTGAGCTGGAGGGCGGGAAGGATGTGTATCTGAGTGGGAGCATGTGGGGCGTGATTGATGGAACGATCTGGACTATTTGCTCTGGACATCAGTCAACTTTGTAGAAAAATAGTCATAACAAGGTTGAAATTACTGATGTCAGAAAGGAAACCTAGTTGAGACAGAGAATGAGAATCCACAGGAACCATTTTTTCCATTTGTAAGAATAAAAATAAATGTTATCTGAAAGACAACTAAGTGTTTGGACCATAGCATAGTGGTGCAAGCGATAGAAAGCAAGCAAGGAAGAGAGGAAGTGTAAAGTAATAATTTAGGGAATTCAATAATTAGGGGACAGGTGAAGTCATTTATGAAAGGGATATCATGTCCAAAATGATAGGGCTCTGTGGTAACCCTAACTTTGAGCCAACAGACCTGGGTTCAAGTCCCACCTGCTGCAGATAACACAATGTGGAGCTGGATGAACACAGCAGGCCAGGCAGCATCAGAGGAGCAGGAACGCTGATGTTTCGGGTCAGGACCCTTCTGCAGAAGTGTGTAATAATATCTCTGAACACTTTTATTAAAAAAAAACCTCACATGATGTGTTCCCTTTCTGGGTTTCAGGGTGAAGAACTGACTTGTTAGGATTATGAAAATGAGAGAATCAAAATTAGCTGTTTTGATCCATGATAGAATTAAAAACATAGGGAAGAGTGAACAAACGATCATGTTTTGAAAGTTGCAGGAACAAGCAGCCAAATTAAGAATATTGTAATTTTTGAATTATGAATGTATAAATTAACAGTGGGATAAACAAATTCGGGAGATTACTCCTTCAGCCAAATGTTAATGTGGATAAAGAGGGGTTTCAGATAAGGGCAGAATTTACAATGGAGGCACTGGACTTTCCAAGGAGGCAAGTAAACCAGAAGTAACTAACCAGAAAAACAAGAAAATAACGACACTAAACTGTAGAAAATTCCAAAGCCAAGGTTTTCAAGGGTGTCGGTGCGAACACTCCCTCCTCCTCTTTTAATTTTTTGAAAGCAAAATACTGGGCATGTGGGAAATCTGAAGTAACCAAATTTTCAGATGGTTAGACAACATCTAGGGAAAGAGAAAAAGAGATATTTTTGCCTGAATGTAAAGTGACTGAAACATTGCTTCTGTTTCTCCCTTCATGTATGCTTTCTGACCTGCTGAATATTTCTAGCACTTTGTTTTCATAATTTTCCTAATTTTGGTTTTTGCATTGTACCTTTAGATTGGAAAATTGCACCATTTAACTAAGGCAAAAGGAACAACCAGGTAATTATAGATCAGTTAGCCTAACATCTGTTGTCTAGTGTAATTTCCAACAGGAGTCTATAATTAAGAATAGAGTGACTGAATACCTTAAATTTTCAGCTGCTCAGAGAGAGAAGCAGCATCAGTCTATAAAGGGCTTGTGATGCCTAATGAAACTGAATTTTATTTTCAAGAGGCAACTGATGTTATGTTTATGGACTTCCATAAGGCATTTGACAAAATTCCTCTGCTAAAGTTGAAGCTCATGGGATTGATTACAAATTATTGACTGAGAAACAGGATATGATTTTTTTTTCAATCGTAGATGAGGGTGCCACTGGCTGGTCCTAGATATTTTGCCCATCCCCAATTGCCCAGAGGGCAGTTAAGGGTCAACACATTGCTAGTGGTCTGGAGTCACATGTGGGCTAGACCAGGTGAAGATGGCAGATTTCCTTCCATCAGGCACTTTAGTTCACTAATGGCTTTTTCCTGACAATTGGCAATGGTTTCATGGTCACCATTAAACTTTTAATTTCAGATTATTATTGAATTTATCTGCCATGGTAGGATTCAAACCTAGGTCCCCAGAGCATTACCCTACTTTTAAGCAGATTCATTTATATTTCAAGGTATATTTTATTTTGTGCATGAAGTTTGAATTAAATGGAGATTGATTGCACGGCAAGGCTGCATCTCACTCATAGTTTTGTGCTTTAAAAGTCTTCTGGATCTGAACATGGGCAGATTGCGGGGCAGTGGTAAGGTCACTGGACTGATAATCCAAAAACCCAGGCTAATGTTCTGGGGACATGGGTTTGAAGTCCAGTAAGGCAGGGTTCAATAAAATCTGGAATTTAAAACAGAAGCTAGTCTGATGGTGCCCGTGTAACCACCGTTGATTGTGAAAATGTAGCTGGTTCACCAATCTCTTTTAAAGAAGGAACTCTGCCACCCTCATCTGATCTGGCCTGTGACTCCAGGCTCCCAGCAGTGTGGTTGGCTGTTAACTGCCCTCTGGAATGGCTTAACAAACAACGCAGTTTAAAGGTGTTTATGGATGGGCAACGAATACTGGTCCTGCCAGTCCCACCCACATCCTATGAAAGAATAAAGCATGAGTATTAATAATTCCACAGTAAATCATTAACAGTGTGACATCACTTCATTACATACTCAGCCTTATGGAACACATGAAGTTTGTTAGCATGGCCCTAGCATTTACCAAGAAACAATGATCAAATTTCCCGTGAATTTCAATGCCAGTTTTTTCCATGCTCTTGTCGAAAGATTTTTCATGACTGACCAAGGTCCACTTCATCAGAAGATTAACTTGGTGCCACTATATTTCTTGGGAATCCTTTCTTCAGGCTGAGAGGATGACTATTTAATCCTCCTAAGTAAGGCTTGTTACATGAGAGCATCAAGCACTGCTCTGAGATTTGCAGTGATAACTGTTGTAAGTATTGAAGAAGCCTGCCCTTGACTTTAAATGTGAAATGGTGTAGGATGCCATTGGAAAGCCCTAATAATTGTTTGTACTACTACATTACCACTATTCTGTTGTTCTAATTTATTTAAATTCTAATTTGTTTTATTTTCATAAAGTGCTGATTGTTTGGCCAGCTCTTGAAAGAATTTTAAATTTGTGCCACTTCAGCTGTGGCATAACTCCTATGTGGTTGACGTAAAAGAAAGCGATCCGTATACAATGTGTATTATTTTAAAACAGGGTGATAATTAAGGCAGGGTTGTAAAAGTCTTAATGTTCTCATCAATGACAAATGGTGAAACATATTTCATATATCAAAGGCAAAACAGTGAAAGAAGTTGAAAGATGGTTCTTTTCAAAATAATTTGATTGAAGCATTTAAGGTCATCTGGGAAAATGTACTGACAGTTGTTTGATTATTAAAGGTAATTGACTTCTGTGTTTTATTTTGAAAAAAAGTCTTACTTATCAGTAACTCCAGTTAGTAATTTAATCAGAGATAACACTGTGTGGAGCTGGAGGAACACAGCAGGTCAGGTAGCATCAGAGGAGCTGGAAAGCTGACATTTTGGGTCGATATCTCTGATTCCAGCGTCTGCAGTTCTTACCGTCTCCTAGTAATGTAGTCACTTGCAGTTGACTACTGTTGATTAAAATTAATGCAGAGTATTTCTTGGCTTGGTGGAATCTTCATTATCTTATATTTCAACCCAATCAACTTGCACCAGACGGTGTATATGGTGCATTAAGAATGTACGAACCACAATGAGAGTGTCCGACTTTTTTGTTGGTAGGTTGATCGTACTTAATTGTAGAACTTAAGGATTATCAGACGTAACATATTTTAAGGAATATCAAGTAATATGATAAGAAAAATAACTTCAACTTTTATTCATGTTGCTAAAGGAATTTTCTCCAGTAGATGTGTTGGGACCATCTTACTACACAGAATGCAGCAGACTTTTGCAAACCATTTTTTATCTTTGTCAAGAGTTCTTTGCTACGTAAAATCAGTTAGTTATTTGGAAATACCCATGTGTTCTGACCATGTTGTCTACAGCAGTATGACAGTGCCACTTTGTGCTCCAAATCTCAACTGGTCTCTTGCTCTCGTTCCCCAAAAAATCCACTTCCTTCCTTCTCTGAGCCCTGCCTCCAAGCATATTTGATGAAAGTTAATTATAGAATTTTGACTGCTTAACCACCTTACAAAACAAGACTTTTTGGCATGGCCTAAATTAATCATGTCTTCAGGCTGTTTGTACAGTTCTTTTCTTTTTGTCTCTTTCATATCTTGCATTATCCACCACAATGACAAGCAAATGGAGTACAGAAACATGGATAACGCTTTGCAAATGCACAGGGTCAGAAACACTTTTCATATAAAAAATATAGCCTGTCCTTTGAGGGAGTTCTTCATTCAAATGGCAGGACAATTCCCAGCTGAGGCAGCCTAATTGAGCTCAGGAATCCACATAGACACATGGATTGTGATTGAAACCACACCCCTACTTCTGATATTCCAAGATGTAATGGTCCAGCTCCCATTTTGACAACAATTGAAAAGTGGTAAGTGGTCTGGTGGGGGAATGTTGTAGGGTGATGGCAAGTGGGTGGGAAAGGGTGCCGGTGGATGAGAGGTTGGTGGTTGGTGGGTAGGTGATGGGTAAGTGGCTGAGTACAAGGATAGGTTGGGGTCACTCAGGTCATTGGATGGTTCTGGGGATTGGAATGAGGAATTGGGTCTGGTTGGATGGTGGATGGTGGGCAGGTCAAGTTGAGTTTTGAGAGTTTGCTCTGGCGAATCAGGGTGGCAGGAACTTGTGGGAGCAGCTGGGTGTTTGGAGTGGTTAGTTGTGCACTTGCCCAAGAGTTAGTGATGGTTTGATTCCTCTAATATTTCCTGACAAACTATTCAGGTAAGTGAAAATGACAAATGCTACCAATCACAGCAAGTCAGATAGCATCCATGGTGAGATGGAAAGCTAATGTTTCAAGCCTGGATGTCTCCTCATCAGATCTGAAGTAAGTGAGCAAGTAAGTTGGAAACCTCAAGTCTCTGACTCTAACTCAGAACTGGTCATACATTCGGAGGTTTGCAAACTCTAGGCAATGGCCCTTTGGTAGTTTCAGCTTTCAGTGCTGTCAGTGTGTGAGCATTTTCCAAGGTAATTCTATGTGCCTAGACGCTGGAAGATTTCACCTGTTATCTGTCACTGAGTGATATTGGAGAAGGTGATGGTTGCTTACTGAAGCTAAACTGAGGTGTTGGTGCTCGTGCCAGAGAGCAGTAAGTGCACAATAGGGTCATGAGGGTAAGAGGGGTGGAAGATGGATCAAGACAGAAAAGCCAGAGGCAAATGGGTCGGAGTGGGGTAGGTAATGATTGATACGGGCACTTGGATTAATTTACAGGTGTTCGTAATGGTCATTTAAAGGAGGTCTTAGGGTAAATTACCCCTTTGACCAATTGGGAGCTGCTACATTGGCGGAGGCAATGTCAATGAGGTATGCCCAATGGCGAAATGTGACACCTGAGGATTGGTTACTTTATCGTTGGTTGAGTCCGATGCTGTAGGTGGTGAGCAGTGGTGAAAGGTCATCGCAGTGACATCGAGGTAGGCCCAGCAGTGAGTGACGTGACTCTGATGTTGGCAGGTCTGGCACAACCAGCAGTGGCAGAGAAGAATTGGACTGGTGGTGAAAGATGGCGCCTGAAGAGTGACTTCGGTGTTGGTTGGGTCTGGTTTAGATGGCGGCACAGGCGTTGTTGATAATGAACTGTCTCAGGACTGATGGACCCTCTTTTAAGTTATTTTTTTCCTCATTAACTTTACAGTAAGTTGATAGCAGAGACCGCTCCCTAGATCAGACAAATTTGCAGGTTTTAAGTGATAAACTTGTCATGGTGTTGTCATAGGATTTCTTCAGCGCAGCTGTAGTTTCTGTCTGAGAAGAGAGGAAACAATGTATCTGGTGGAAATTCACTTTACTTTGCCTGCAAAGGGCATTACACCAACTAGAGAGGGAAAAAGGCGCATTTGGACCTAGGATGCTGTTTTGCAGCAAACCTAATGAATGTTTTAAAATAATTGATTGAAAAGAAGAATAATACAATGAGGTTAAACTGATTATCCTGAATGTATCAAAACACTGTCAGACACGGGTGTGAGAGCCTGTTGATATTGTCGTCGCATTCTGACTCTTAAAAAGCATCTTTATTGGACCTGTGGCAAGGCCATTGTAAAGATCTAGAATAGAAGTGCATCAGCAGCTGTCCTACTAATGCAGTTGATCTAAATATATTGTGTTGGAAGATTTGAGTGACAAAAGCAACATCAGTCAGATTTGGGACTGTTTCACTTCAGTCTGTCTCTCCTACGTGGACTAATGGTGCCACCAGGAGTTGATGCCAATTCATGGAGAACACAAATCAAGAAGATGTCTCGAAGTGTCAAGAAAGTTATCGTTACTTCCAGGTTTGACTGTCGACTAATGATTAAATGCTCAGTATGGGAGGATTGGTTAAAACTAGTCAGCAATGGGACGATAAACTGCCTAAAGTACTGGAAATTCTAACCACTATGAGCACCACCTATAAGTGGAGAATACTTTTGCAATGATTCCTCCTTCAGCCATGAACCCAATTACATTACAAACAGGCAAGTGGTGGTGGGGAAAACAGTAACAGATACTCACAGGTACTCTGCAATAGCACAAGATCTAATTAGAATTGAAATAAATACTACAGAAAAGGAGGTACACTGTCACTACACTGTCACCTTGAATAATTTAAGTGCCTTACATTACTTGATAGTGAACTGCTTTTATGATATAAATATTTTGTGATGTTGTGGTTGAATTATATCTGAATACATTTGACCAATTCATTGCAGTGGCAAAGAAAAAGGATTTTTAAAAATTCAGTGATGTGAAATTGTTGTTTTTGTTTAGTGGTGCCAAGTGATAGCCTCGCGTTTTGCTGAGTTTAAAGTGATCAGTCCACTAGTTGGTCTGTATAAAGGATGCTCCTTGGTAATGTGCTTCATTTTTATGTGGCTGCTCAAGTGCAAAAAGGATCTGTACTGAAGTCTCAGCTGTGGGTTGGACGCGTAGGCGCCCTGACCTGTCCTGAATCTGTTTAGCAGGGACTGCTGCTACCATTCTCATTGAATTGATATATAGAATTATTTGGTCTAGTTTATCTTAATGTGGATTCAAAGGGAGAAAAAATAAATATGTTTAAAAATGTACAGAGACCTGCTCGGTTCATCGCTGTCTCAAATCTTGCATCCCAGCTGGCTAAAATTTCAATTTGTGTGCTGATTTCTACGGTGGAGGAAGATTTTATTTTCGTGTAGCTTTTAGTGGATAATGGGTTAATGAGGCTGGGCAGACTTGTTCCTGCTCTTTGAGTGAGGCTATTGAGGGTGCTACTGCCTGTTGAATAAGAGATATGGGAGGTCATACTGATGGTGTGAAGGGCATGCTGCAAGTGAAGGCAAGGAGGCTGGCAATTCCTGCTGTGAAAGGACAGATTGAACGTAGCTCAGTGGCTGACTCAGGGTGATGTTAATATTCTCTCAAGTGCTATAGATGGAGTAAATTTCCTTGGTGCATTTACCAGAAGTTGACTGTGCAGCCTTACGAAGCTATAAAATTGGTTGTATACAATGCAGATCTTGAGTATTAAGTTTTAAGTAATCAGATTTAATGATAAAAATGAAAGGCCCATTCCCAGGGTTTAAATTCCCTGGTGACCTCTATTTGTGTTGGTAAGGTGCTAATTCATATTGTTCTCTAATATTACTTATGTTTTCTGTCTCATGAATAAGAAAGCGTCCTTAACAAACTATCTTAGAATTAAGATAAATGCACCAAAAGCAATTTGTTCTGTCTGCAATAATCTGAGATTGGGATTGTTATGCACAGGTTTTAACATTCACTCATTGCATTTATTGAAATTTAAAAGAAACAATTAGCCTTGTCCCTGGGTTTTAATCAACTTTGAGTTGAGACACATACTATCCATGATCAGATGGCAGAGCAGGCTTGATGAGTCACATGGCCTAATTCTGCTCCTATATCTTATAAGCTGTCTAGGGGCTCACTAAAAGACGTGGAATTAGTCCAGCAGAGTTTTATGCCTTTTGAGAACAGACCAAAATGCTTTTTCAGAGAAAGACACCGTACACGAGCATCCAACAACTAAATATATATTTGTGGGTAAAGGTACCGAACATCCTTCTTGGCGAGTGTTCAGATGCCTGAAAGTGCCTGCAGCAGCAGTGAACCCTTTGCTAATCCTACGTTACAGAGCAGTAATATCAGATGATTGGAGTTCTACCTGCTGCCCTTTTGGGCTTTGATTCCTTTTGCAACCCTTGTTGCTGCTGCAGTCAGAACATCCCTGCCATAGTTAGAATTCCCCGTTGTGACCCCTATCCCTGATGACATTCATCCCTGTTCCTGCTGCAGTTAGAATATCCTTGCAGTCTCTATTGTGGTTAGAAGCCCTCTGCTTATTCGTTCCCAGGAGAAGATATGGCTGAAGCAATATCAGTGGAGGCAGCAACTATCTTTGTGTAAAACTACATACATACAATGACCATTTTGAAAATAAAGGCACCTGAATGAGAGTCTTAAAAGTGCAAGAAAAATAAAACAGCTGGATTAATCTATTGACCCCTTTAAACCTGCTCCGCTATTCAACAAGATCATCTGATTTCTCCAACTCTACTTTCACACACTATCATCAATTCCTTCTGCATGCAAACCTATTGATCTTTCCTTTGAATATACTCAATGACTGAGCAACCACAACTCTGGTAGAGAAAGAGAAATTTGCACATGTGCCTTTCATGAACTTAATCTCCCAATATATTTTGCTGCATGTTAGGTATGTTTGCACTGTGCTATGAATCCAAGAGATACAACAATAGACCTCCCAATTAAAGCAACATTGAAACTAATGCTTCTTTTCTGCATTCCTCCCCTCCCACTTCTCTCTGACCTGACCCGATCAGTATATTCTTCCTAAGACACTTTGTTCAGCTTCCTCCTAAATGCACCAATGCTATTCACCTGAATTACTAACTGGGCTAATGGTACCACATTCTAACCAACCTTTGGGTAAAATGTTTCTCCTGAATTGCTGATTAGATTTATTATCTTATTTTCAAAGTATTTACAACCCCTCAATTTGCTTTTTCCCACAATTTGGTACAGTTCCCGGCATGTACTCATCAAATACCACCTTGATTATTATGACCTATTCTGGAGTAAAGAACCATAAGCAGATCTTTTTTTAAATGGAAGAGTATTCTTCCATTGAATCTGGACGTTGGTGGTTTGGGCATCGTTAATTGTTTTCAAAGGATGGTGGTGAGATAACTTCAACCACGTGTCATTGACAGCCATGGGTGAGATGCCAGAAGACTTGGGGGTAGCTAATGTTGTGCCATTATTTAAGAAAGGCTGTGAGGGAAAACCAGGGAACTACAGACAGGTAAGCCTAATGTCAGTGATGGGTGTGTTGCTGGAGAGGATTCTAAGACATGGGATCTCCATGCACCTGGAAAGACAGGGCTGATTTGGGATAGTCAGCATGGCTTTGTGTGTGGGAAGTTGTGTCTCATAAATGTGAGTTTTTTGAAGAAGATAGATGAAGGCAGACCAGTAGCCATTGTCTACATGGACTTTAGCAAGGCCTTTGACAGGGTTCCGCATCGTACACTGGTTAGTAAGGTTTGATCACATGGCATCGAGAGAGAGCTAGCCAATTGAATACAAAATTGGTTTGAAGATAGGCGATGGACAGTGGTGGTAGAAGGTTATTTGTTCAGACTGGAGGCCTGTAACCAGCGGTGTGCTGCAAGGATTGGTGCTGGGTCCACTGTTGTTCGTCATTTATATAAAGTATTTTGGATCAGAAGATAGGAGATATGATTAATAAGTTTGTGGATGACACCACAGTTGGTATAGTAGACAGTGAAGAAGCTTATCTAAGAGTACTAGAGGATCTTGATCAATTGGGTCATTGAGCCAAGGAATTCTGGATGGAGTTTGGCTCAGATAAATGAGGTGTTGCATTTTGGTAAGATAAACAAGAACAGGACTTAAACAGTGAATGGTAGGGTCCTGGGGATTGTTGTCGAGCAGAGAGACTTAGGGGAGCTGGTACTTAGTTCCTTGAAAGTGGCATCACAGGTGGACAGGGTGGTGAAGAAAGCATTTGGCAAGCTTGCCTGGATAGACCAGTACATTGAGTATAGGAGTTGGAAGATCATGTTGCAGCTGTCCATGACATGGGGAAGGTCACATTTGGAGTACTGCGTACAATTCTGATCACTCTGCTATAGAAAAGATGTTACTAACCTGGAAAGGGTGGACAAGAGACTTGGGATGTTACTGAGACTGGAAGGTTTGAGTTAGAAGGAAAGGCTGGGAGGCTGAGGGGTGATCTTATGAATAGTTGTAAAAACATGATGGGTATAGACAGGGTGAATAACCAATGTCTTTTCCCCAGGTTAAGGGAGTCCAAAACTAGAGGACATAGGTTTAAGGCGAGAGGGGAAAGATTGAAAAGAGACCTGAGGGGCAACCTTTTCAACACACAAGGTTGTGCATATATGGGATGAGCTGCCAGAGGAAGTGATCGAGACTGGTACAGTTACAACATTTTAAAAGACATGGCAGGTGCGTGGATAGGAAAGGTTTAGAGCAATACGGACCAAATGAAGACAAATGGGACTAGTTCAGTTCAGGAAACCTGGTTGGCTGGATGAGTTTGGCCAAAGGGCCTGTTTCTATGCTCTATCACTCTATGACACTGTAGTCCATAGGTACACACTCAGTGCTGTTAGGAAGGGATCGCTAAGATTTTGACAGTGACAGTAAAAGAACTGTATTATTCGTCCTTGTGATGAATATATGGTTCCAGAATGGACAGATTATAAAAACAAAATACTGAGAATGCTGGAAATTTGAAACAAACACAATCCTGGAAAAAACTCAGCAGGTCTGGCAGATCTGTGGATAGAAACAGAGTTAACTCGAGTAGATTTGAGTAGTCATACAATACTTGAAATGTTAACTCTATTCCTCTCCACAGATGCTGCCAGAAATTCTGGTACCAACTTGTGAATCATCTTTGCATTTGTATTTACAATGTAGTTGTAATGCTCTTTATAATTTGAAAATCAGAACAGTGTGCATTGTACTTCAATTTAATGTAGGAAAGATCCATCAGTTTTTCTTTACTTTCGAAAGTTGGTGTCCCCAGAAGCATTAGGCAATATTCATCTACTGGTGAAATACAGAATCACTGAATTTTAAGAATTTTTTAAAAATGGACTGTGATTTGTAATGAAGCTGCAATTTTTTCCAGAGAAATTTCTGATTGATAGCATATCCTACTCTTACACTGGTGCTTTCAGTAGTCAAAAAAAAGTAAGACATTTGACTTTACATTCAGAAATCCTTTGACCCTGATGTGTATTTGGCCTGAAGCAAAGTTGATCATTCTGTATAAGTGCGTACGACCTTGCAAATAGATGGAGTAAGCTCAAGCTTTCCGGCCCACCCCAGACCCTTGTTCACTAGACGTTCCGCTAAAAAAAAATTCCTGTACGTCAAAGGGGTGTGCAGTATATAGGCTGGAGGATTAATTTTGTTTGTGTTATGCACACGAACATATTGTAATACAGTACTGTATATGATCTATCTGTAATAGGCATTGAGATTAAATGGCTTTGAGCTACTAAGTTCCATGGTGAAAACTGAACACATCGTACACAGCAGGCAGCAGTCTAATAACGTGCTGTTTGTACTAAGGATGGAGAAGCAATGAAAGGTTTTACATTGTTAGTTTTGCTCATAGGACCAAGTGTTTGTTTTCTTCACAGAACGATACAGTTTTTCATTTCTTCTACAGATGGAGCAAAAGGTATTTTTATTTTTTATATTTCAGAAAGAACTGATTTAAGATTTTGATGGCACACGAGTGGCATGGCAAGCCAAAATTTACAATTCTATTACTAAAGTTTTATTTTTCGATTTATTTTATACCCTATATGCTGTAGCTGGTGCAACATCAAGTAAAGCTTAATTGTTTGGTAATAAGAAACTTGAGCCTTGCTGAAATAAGGCTTTGTCAAAGCTTTTTGTCTCGCATTCGTCAAGAAAATTCGTAAAAATGATGATTCAAACATGTAAATGTTTGTTTGAACATTTAGAGGTAATTCTCCTATAACGCAATAGATGTGTTCTTGCATGACCTCGTACTAGAGAAAATCATGTATAGAAAATCGCCATAGAAAATACTGTTATAGGGAAATCACTATACCTGTACAACAGAAAGTTTGCATTATCCAAACAGTATCCACTATTCATCAATCGCGTTACAGCCAATTCATGTTAACAAAATGTGCTATAGCTGAATTACCTGTATACTGCATGAGAAGAGAATGCTGACTGCTTGGCAAGTGGACTCTAGTAGAGACTTTGGAGAATGCACTGATTAATGATTGACAGTTAACTGCCAGATGTTTAAATTTTAGTGCAGGCAGCTTGTGGCGAGTTGTTATGTTACTCTGAGAATTGAATGGTGAATCTTTGCATGTATCTTTTTCTCCCAGCAATGTTAAAAGTTTTTTAGTGCTCAAAACTGGGCCGGGTTAAGGATATTTCTTTGTTTGTCAGCCTACAGCCCAGATTGTGGGAGGAAGGTGATATAGTCTGCTTGGTCAAATTCATCTACCATTTGTCTTGGTGTTCTGTGGTGGTCCATCTTTTTTTGTCCTTTTTTTTTTACAGTAGAATCTATGTTTTCAAGTATACAAATGGAAATCGATGTGGTCCTCTGACATTTTAAAAACTTTATTTTTTTCCTTTGCAAGAGACAAAATAGTTTTTGAATCTTCTAACTATGTAAACTGAAATGGAAGTTTCAGTTCAGAATGCTATAATTAGAACATCAGAAAGGTGTTTTGCAACTTGAAATTCAAAGCAGCACATTATTGAGCTGTGCACCACAATGTTACTTTTTGGAAGTTGTAGAAGGGATAATTTCAGACTGAACAGTACCAAGAATCTTTTGAATTGAGGAAATACTGCTGAGCAACAGCCCACTGGGATGCAGAGTATTAAAAAGCTAAGTGTCAAGAGCAGCAGAGTGAAAAACCTTCCGAGCTATCAGACAGAAAGCAACCCTTTCTTTCCCTCCTCCCCCACTCTCTGTCTCTGCCTGTCTGTCTGCCCCCCCCCACCTCTCTTCTCCTCGCCCTCCCGACTGTCTCTGTTGGGAGAAAAAGACAGAAATTCCAAGAAAGCTAAAGTAAATTCATGCAAGAAAAGACACAAGTTCATTTGATCCAGCACTGAGTCAAAGGATGTGTATCATCGTTGCAAACATTCAAAAAGACTGTAACTAAAATAACTTCCTACTTTGCGCTTTTGACACTTGATCTTGGGAACTTTGTTTAGCCAGTATGTTACCCTCTTTGCCCATTGTATTTGTGTTAACCTGTCTTTTGTCTGTCTTAATCATGATTGATACTGTGTTTGGGGATTTGTAGGTGAAATACAAATGCTTTATTTTCACTGGTCTTAAAGTTAAGTATGTTACGATAAATGGTTACCTTTACTGTTACTGAAGGAACCTGATGTGAATTGCTTTGACCTGAGTAGCAGTCAGTCAGGCAAATTATTCATTTTGGTCAGCCAATTGGAATGTCATACTTTTTGGGATGGCTTGTGAAAATGTGGATCATGATTATTGGCCAGCTCTTCTCAGTTAAATTGTGACAATCTAGCTTTTCCAAAACACCAAGATAAGACACAGTATAAATGAATGAATAGCATGGATGGTTATTGGTGTTCCTTCATTGTCACTATATCAAAATCCTGGAATTCTGTCATTGAACATGTTGTGGAAGTGCCTCAGATTTTCAGAATAAACTTGGATGTCGAAAATTGACATTTCCTTGAGGCTACAGCCCTGTATGTAATTGGACACTGGACAATGGATAAGACACGACTATACTTCTGGAAGCCAAGGGGAGAATTAAGAGTTGACAGAGGCCTGGGAGGAGGCATGGACAAGAATGCTGAAGAGTATGGCTCAGGTGTGTGTCTCTCAGAAAGAGCAGAACTGTACCCTGCCAAAATCAGCATGTTGAAACTGGACATTGGGAAGTGTGATGAAAGTGATTGAATGAAGAGATAGGATGACCAAAGTAAAACTTAGATAACAGTGGTGGGGACGGCTACGGACCTGATGACTTGTATTTTATTCAGCTTTATTTAAAAGTGAGGACAAAAGTTAGCATGCAGTGTATGAATAGTTTAATATTTCCATTAAACCTGTATCTCAGTTTGACAGGATTTGCTGGTTAACAATGCATTCAAAATCTGTTTCTAGGGTTCTTACCGATGTTAATGCATTTAATTCTAATCATTGTTAATTATTTTTTGACTGTTTAAAATATATTGTTCAAAGCTTTTGCTTTGAACGTAGAAAATTTGCCTGAATATTTGAAAAAAATTTAATAATGATCATGGCTGATGTGAGACTGTTATGTTGTCACACTCTCATTGCCCTACAATAGGAAGTATTAATTCACTGCATCGGAGACAGTAGTAACTGCAGATGCTGGAGAATCTGAGATAACAAGGTGTAGAGCTGGATGAACACAGCAGGCCAAGCAGCATCATAGGAGTAGGAAAGCTGACGTTTCGGGCCTAGACC
>JAHRHZ010000271.1:10759491-10836607 GCA_024137785.1 Ginglymostoma cirratum
TGATGCTGCTTGGCCTGCTGTGTTCATCCAGCTCTACACCTTGTTATCTCATTAATTCAATGCAATCTGTTTTACATAGAACATTTGCTTCAGGAGATGTGTGTGTGGAGCAGCAGTGGCCCTGTGCTCCTTTATGATGGGCACTCAGTTAGTACCTCCAGTGTATCTTGCAGAATAGGAATAAGCAATTCAACCCATAAAACCTGCCCTGTAATTCTAGATTTTGGCAGATCATCTTTTCCCATCACATTTCCTTGCATATCTCCATGTTCCAATAAATCATTGGTCTCCAGAAACAATCAATGTCTGTCTTCAACCTGCTCAATGATTGAGCTTCTGGGGTACAGAATTGCAATGATTCACCATCCTTTGGTGAAGAAATTCTTCCTCCTCTTGGTCCTAAGTGACCTGCCCTTTATCCGGAGATTAAGCCCTCTTCCTTTTGATTTGGATTCACGAACCAGTGGAAACCTCCTACTTACTTGTCCAAGTCTACTTTGAAGGCTGAAACAAAAACAGAAATTGCTGGAGAAGCCCAGCAGGTATGGCAGCATCTGGTGGAAGAAAGCAGAGTTAAGGTTTTTAGTCCAGTGATTCTTGAGCAGCCATGAAGACCATCTTTTCACCCTCCTCGCAACTTGTGTATCCACCCTTTTTGATGTCTTTAGCAAATTTGGAAATCTTACATTTGGGCCCTACATCCAAATCATTTATGTATGTTGTGGTCCTAGTATTGATCCTTGCAAACCCCACTAGTAACAGCTTGCTATCTTGAGAATGATCTGTTTATACCTACTGTCTGCTTCCTACTATTTCTCAAAGGCCTCTTTGCAGCTTTCGCATTGCATAACCCCAAATCCAATATAGCCCAATCCTTAGTTCGCATCTCAACATGCGTGCTGTAGCAGAAGCACATCTGGTACGTACTACAGAAATTCATCTTTCTTGACATTTTAGTGCTGACTTGATTAACCCCATCTATATGCAAATTGATGTTGTCCATTGTTACTGTATTTGTCGCATGACATGTATTTCCAATTTCATGGTTTCTAGAGTGCCCAAAATGTAAGTTTGGTGATCCGCAGCCAACTCCCTTCAACGTTTGCTTCCTTTTGTTGTTTCTTAGCTTCAGCCAAACCTATTCTACTTTTCTGAATTAGTAGAATTGTTCCTCTTGATGGCCCTCTTACTAATGTATTGATGTTATCTTATATTAGGAGTGCTACCCCAGCTCCTTTTCCTTTTTGTGTCTCCTTCCTATACGTAGAGTATCGTTGTATATTCAGTTTCCAATCTCAGTCACCTTGTAGCCAGGACTTTGTCACAGCAATTAAATCATGTCCATTTATTAATTTGCACATTTGGTTCATTTTATTTTCTTGCTAACATCATTCTCTGGATTTAATTGATAGTATATTTAGTTCAGTTGGCTGGATGGCAGGTCTGTGATACAGACTGATGTCAGCATCGTGGATTCAATTCTTACACTGACGGAGGTGACCATGAAGGACACTTTTTTTTCCTCAGTCTTTCTCACTGTCCTGAGCATGATGACCCTCAGGTTAAACCACCACCAGTCCCCTCTCAAGAGAGCATCCCTATAGTTCTCTGGGACTATGGTGACTTTTATATTTTACTTACTGGAGTGTAGCAGAAGTGGGCCTTTCTTCATATGGTCTGAGTTTCATAAGACCATAACACACGAGCAGAAGTAGGCCATTTGGCCCTTCGAGTCTGCTGAATCATTTAATGATATCATATCTCAACTTCATGTTCTTACCTTTATCCTCATAACCATCGATGCTATCACTGATTAAAAATATGTCTAACCCAGCTTGAATATACTTAACAACCCGACCTCAACGGCCCTCTTTGGTAAAGAATTCCAGATTCGCCACCTTTTTTGAGGGAAAAAAAATGTCTTCGTACCTTTTGTTTTTAAATTGGTGATCCCTTATTCTGAGATTATTCCCTCTGGTCCTAGATCTCCAATGGGGGAAACAGCCTCTCTGCTGTCAATGCTGTCAAGCCCTCCCAGAATCTTACATGTTTTGATAGGGTCTTCTCTCAATCTTTTGAACCAGTGAGTTTAAACCCAACTGATTTCCATTTCTTTCTCCATAAGACAGTCCCTCTATACCCAAGATCATTCAAACTCCTCTCCAAACTCCAAGATTTAGGACTCAATCCCCCCACCACCACCTCCCCCACCCCCCCGCCCCCCCGGCATCGAGATCCTTGGCTTCCTGACCCATAGACTGAAATCAGTAAGGATGTGTGACAACAGCTCCTCCACGATAGTCCTCAACACCAGTGCCCTGCAAGGCTGCATACTCTGCCCCTTACAATACTCCTTATATATTCATGACTGGTCAAATTCAGCTCTAACTCCCTTTACTAATCTGCTGATGACACCACAGTAGTGGGTCAGATCTCCAACAAATGCAAGACAGAGGAGAGGAAAGAGATAGACAGCTTAGTGGCATGGTGTAAAGACAATAATCTCTCCCTCAGGTTTTCTGAAGAATGGTCCTGACCCAAAATGTCAGCTTTCCTGTTTCTTTGATGCTGTCTGGCCTGCTGGGTTCCTCCAGCTCCACGCTTTGTGATCTTTCCCTCGATGTCAGCAAAATAAAGTAGCTAGTTAATGACTTCAGGAAGGAGAGTGGAGGATATGCCTCTGTATTTATCAGTGGTGCTGAGGTGGAGGTGGTCAAGAGCTTCAAGTACCTAGGAGTAAATATCACCACTGATCTGTCCTGGTGCATCCACTTCAATGCTACAGTCAAGAAAGCACACCGATGCCTCTACTTCCTCAAAAGACTAAGGAAATTCAGCATATCCACAAGGACTTGCCAACTTTTATAGATGCACCATAGCAAAGCATCCTATCCAGATGCATCACTGCTTGGTATGGCAACTGCTCTGCTGAAGACTGCAAAAAATAAGAGTTGTGAATGCAACCCAGTCCCTGAAAACCCATCTTCCATTCATTGATTTTGCCTGCACTTCCTGCTGTCTCATGAAAGCAGCCAACATAATCAAAAACCTCACCGACCCTGGTTATAGCCTCTTCCACTCTCTTCCATTAGGCGAAGGATACGAAAGTTTGAAAACGTACCAAAGCATTTGAGAACAGCTTCTTCCCTGCTGTTACCAGACTTATGAATGGACCTATCCTATATTAGAGTTGATCTTTCTCTGCACCTTCTCTGCAGCAGTAGCACTACATTCTGCATTCTATTCCATTACCCTGATGTACTTATGAGTTGTCTGGTTAGTGCACATAACCATACTTTTCACTTATCTTGGTACATATGACAACAATAAATCATGTCAAAATGAGCCTTCTATGTACTGCTTCCAATGCCAGTATAACTTCCCTTAAATAAAGGGACCAAAACTATTTATAGAATTTCAGGCTTGTGCTGACTCGTACCTTTATATAGCTTTAGCAAGACCTCTCAATTTTTATATTCCAATCATTTTGAAACAAATCCCAACTTTCCATTTGTACGCCTTATTACCCACTGAATCTGGAGACCAGCTCTCTGTGATTTATGACCAAAGACACCCCTTTGTTGTAGCTTCGAGTCTTTCTGTTCTATTCTTACTTCCAAAGTATATAATGGTATATTTTCTCAAGTTACAGGTTACTATCCAGAAAATGTCCTGTTTAGTCCAGCTCTGACTTTAGTTAGCCCGATTCTGTCCGTGTATTTTCATCCAATATATAACCTGAACACACTGGGCTTTTATTTATTAAGTTGCCTTATGTGCAGTACCATTTCAAATGCCTTTTGAAAATCTAGATATACTATATCTATTGGTTTCCCCTTTATCTAGCCTGCTTTATTGTAATGAATTTTTAAGGCATGATTTTGCTTCAAGAAGCCATGCTAATTCTGCTTCATTTTAGTATGTATTTCTAAATGCTCTGTAACAGACTCTAATGTTTTCCTAATAACAAATGTTAAGTTAACTGGTCTATAGTTACCTGTTTTTTTTCTCTTCCTCCTTCCATTTGAACAAGGTTGATAAAATGGCAGTTTTCCAATTCTCTGGAACTTTTCCCAAATCTAGATTGAATGGTAGAGCGTAACGGTTGCTGCTTTTCTCATAATATTGTGACTTATTGGACAGTGAAGGCAGGTTTTGCCCTTGTGATCTGAGATGTTGCTGCAAGAATGCGAGCCATATAGCTGGGTATGAGACATTCCTTTGTGTTGTTGCTAGTGGCCATCTTTGGGATTGAGATTTTGCTGGGTTTACATGTATTATATTGACATAATCTACGTGAAATCAGTCAACTCAGCACAAAGGATGAGGGAATCTTAAACATGAGTGAGTTGCATATAAAATCACTACTGTTTTCATTTCTTCTGTTTCGAGATTCAGCTAGTTTAGGTCAGGTGCCACCCACAAAACTGGCCACGTTTCCCAAGTCAACATTGTGAAATTCAGCAATTATGCCAGCCTAGGAAAGCTTTGTAATTTTGTTTTTTTTTTCCAATGCAAAACTGCAAAAAGACAGTGGTTAGTGGTGAGGGGAGGTGTTGGCAGTATAGTAATGTCACTGGTTTATTAATATAGAGGCCCAGACTCTGAGGATACAAGTTCAATGGCTTATATTTAAAGGGAAATAAAAATAAGAAGTCTTGTGAGGAAACAAAAGCAGAATTTAATCTGTGCCATGTAATGTCATTCCTTCCTCTATGCTACTGTGGAATTTTGGAAAGACAAAGCAATCTGTTTAAATGAAGTGCAAGTTGCTGGATTTTACTGCCAAATAAGATCGCTAGATTAGTGACTAAATGAACAAGTGCCTTAACGCGTCAATGGGTTCAAAGACTAAGTGGTGACATTTTTGTTTTGGGTTCAACTTTGCAAACCCTTGCCCAACTTGTTTTCTGCTCCCTATTTGCTATGCTCTACCAGTTTCTCCTGATACTGATGTAGTCCTTTATATAAGTTGTCCCAAGATTTTATTGTATAGTTTTTCTTCAAATGGCTGTTCAAGACGGAAGATAGTAAACAATGAACAGGAAAGATGATAGAAGTGTGTATAAGGAATAAATACTCACCCAATTAATGAATTTACATCTGAGATAGATATATTTGTGTTGAAGGAAAGAAAGAAATTATATTGTATCAAAGCAGAAAGAGGGAGATGTCAGCCATGATTTTTGTCAATGAGGGGTGGAATAGCATACTTCTGTTTCTGTTTTTTGTGACACTTATTAAAACTAACCAAGCATGACTCCACCTTGCAGCATGTAGTATTTCACTGCTCAGTAAAAGCAAGATAAAGAATTGAGGTAAAGAACATTTCAAATTTGTCCTCCAACTTGATTAAACAAGGTAGGCAATTGATGTGAGCTCTCTCACTTTATAAATGGCAATGAATGCGATAGGGTGTTATAACACCAGGAAAGCTGAATTTATTTTTGTGATGATAAGACTGGTTGTCAGAGCTTTCATAACAGATTTTGTACAGTCACATTGTTCCAACCTTTTCTGATTTACTTGTTCTTCGGTTTCTATAATTGGTTCGTTTTCTCCTCCTCTGTTTACAACAATAAACAGTTGAATGCTATAATATTGAGGACTGAGCAGTGATGACAAAATGAAATGTTATTTTCTACTTCTTCAGGTCTGTAAACTAGTCCTTTTTCACTTGTATCTGCTCCAGTGGAAACAATTTTTTCAAGAATTGATACTTCTCAGAAGTACGTTGTGGGGCCAACTTACTATTTTTGTAGAGGTGTTTGTAATGGCTGTCTGGTAGATTGCTAAACGTGAATTCATTCCAAAGACAGCTGTACACGTGACCTTGGCGTTGGGTTCAAGCCACCTGCCTCATGTTATAGTTATCACAGGCTGGCAATAGAAGACTTAGAATTGGGGCTTCCACAAGAGTGTCTTTAACTAGCAGGTGGTGTGACAATTTCTACTTTGTTGATCATAGCAGGGAAATGTCTTGTCAGGCTGAGGGACAAATATGTTTATATTCTTAGCACATGAAGCTGTATTGTCTGAAATAATCTACTATATATCTAATTGCAATGTAGTGAGGCTATTACATTTGCAAATCATTTTAACCAATTATGGGGGCATTTAACTTAGCCTCATCTAGAACTTGCAGTCATGTTGTTTTTCATCTGTAGCTGCCACCAAATTACTATTAGAATGTAATGTAATACAAAGATGAAAACCAAGCAAATTTCTATTAACAATAGATGTTCGTGCTTTTGGGAAGGATAATAATCAATGACTCTGCACAATTTTCAATGTAGGAAGATTTGGTACTTAAGATCTGTTTCAGCTACAACTTTGCATTAGACCATTTAAGCAAAACCATTTTAGAAACAAAAGTCATCATTCCTCCACCAAATATTTCCTAAAACTTGTTGTAATTCTGACTAAGATCAAACATTTAAACACAACTTGAACTCTTGACGGTGGATCCTTTATTTTTCCTGCTTTGGCTTGCTGTCTTGTTTCTGCTCAATTTATGTATTGTCACATGCTACTTGCCTGCTATGTATATCATAAGGTGTGTCATAGATATTTAGTTCATTTTCTTCATGCTTTCAGCCAACTGCTGTTTTGCTGATGGAGTATCAAACTTTCATCTCCTCTGTTCCCCTGTTAATGTTGAAAGACTTCCTTATAGACTGCTGAGAATTGTTACTCATTCTATAAACCATCTATGTGGTTTAGGATTTTGAATGCTGTTTCGATGTGATTCTGAAGGAGTGCAGCGGTAAAATGCTTATCAATTGCTTGGCTAGTTGCTGCTTCGGATACCCTTGGCCTCCTTGGGCTGAGCAAAACCTTGATGCCTTCCCAAAGGATCACCCAGATCTTATTTTGCTCTTGAAAACCTTTTCACAGTGTAAATGGATGTATTGCTGTCCAAATTTCTTTTTTTGAATGATATCTCAATTCTGAAAATTTGAGTCAAAGGAAAAAGGGACACTGTTCTATTTATATTCGTTCAGGAGTATTCATTCAGGAGATGTGGGCTTCGCTCGGCATGTCAGTATTTATTTCCCATCCCAAACTGCCCTTGAGAAGATGGTGGTGAGCTGCCTTCTTGCGCCATCACTGTTCATGTGCTATATATCGACCCACAATACCATTATGGAGAGAATTCCAGGATTTTGTCCTGGTAGCACTGAAGGAACAGTGGTTTATTTTTCAAGTCATGGTGAGTGACCTGGAAGGGAAATTGCAGGTGGTGGTGTTCCCATGTATCTTCTGCCCTTGTCCTTCTCGATGGAGTTTGGAAGGTACAGTAGGTGAATTCCTGCGATGCATCTTGGTGGTGTATACTGCTGGTACTTGTAGCAATGGTGGATGTAGTGAATATTTGTGTATGTGGTGCCAATCAAGTGGGCTGTTTGTCCTGGATGGTGTCAAGCTTCTGAAGTGTTCTTTGGAGCTGCAGACACCCAGGCATCTGCAGAGTATTCTGCCATACATTGTCCTATGCCTGTGAGATGGTAAAAAGATTTTGGGGAAGCTTCCAGCTTTCGACCCGCTTTTGTAGCCATTATATGTATATTGCTGGTTCTGTTCAAATCCTGGTCAAAGATAACCCCAGGATATTGATAGTCGAGAATTCAGTGATTGACATTCAATAGCATGACCATGAGCCTTTGTTAGATTCTCCCTTGTTGGAGATGATCCTTGCCTGGCACATTTTTGGCACAAATATTAAGCGCCCTGTGTCAACACAAATATGGATATTGTCTAGGTTTTGCTACATCTGTGTGTGGACTACTTCAGTATCTGAGGAGTTGTGGATTTTATCTACCTTCTGACGGACTGAAGGTCATTAAGGAAGCAGTCGAAGATGGTTGGACCAGGACAATACTGTGAGGAGCTTGTGCAGAGATGTCTTGGAGTTTAGCTAACTGACATCAACTATCTCAAACATTTTCTTTTGTGTCAGGCAATGCACACCAATGAGAGGAGAGACTCCAGTCCTGCTCCAGAGACCCATAGTCAAACTTTACTGGAGCATCAAAGACCAAAGCTTTGGAAGTCATGATGCACAAATCTATGTAGGAATTGCCCAAGAATCGGGAATTTCTGATGGGAACTTCCGCTGCTCCCTGGGATGCCTGCAAATGTCTCAGACATGAACTTAAACTAAGAGACTTCAGACAGCTCCACGTACTGTGGTTAAACTCTAGTCTAATGCTTTGGTAACTACTCAGCCAATTCGCTAGTAATCCCTTGAACCCAACCTGATGTGGTTACCCCTCTTGACCATCCCAGCCCTCTCCAGACCAGAATGCCCCCTCCAGACTCCCTGACTAACCACTTGAAAAAATCTGATTTGGCAATCACTCCCAACTTCCAGACCTGACTATCTGCCCCCTAATCTGACTACATCTCCTGACCACAAAATTATTCACATGACCTGTTATCTCTGCCTGTTGTTGTCTTTGCTCAGAAGATTTGGGCCATGAGTTCATAATCCAGGCTCATGGTTTAAGGAAAGACCCTGCTAAGTGTGTGTCATGTGGTTTGGACTTTTCAATGAAGTATTAAACTTAGTCTATTTGCTTGGACATAAATAGTGATATCAGATTTTTTTCTTTGAATGTTATGCAGGATAATTCTTCCTCTCTCCTAGCTAAAGTGCATTCCTCAAGTTATGTCAACAGATTATTTAGACATTTATTTAATTGCTGTTTTTTAAACCAGGTTATAATAGTGACTTAAAACACTTACATTTTCCCAGCGACCATCAGCTCTGAGGAAGGGTCACCAGACCCGAAACGTTAACTCTGTTTTCTCCTTCACAGATGCTGCCAGACCTGCTGAGCTTCTCCAGCAACTTTGTTTTTGTTCCTGATTTACAGCATCCACAGTTCTTTCAGTTTTTATTACAATAGTGACTAACTTTATTGACTTTTACAAAATGAAAACCTTTTGGCACATTAACATTGTGAAAGTTGCGATTTAAATGAAATGCAGCCCTTTTTTTAAACTGTGATTGTATATGCCTTCAGTATTTACAGATTGGTTTATAGATGCCTTAGAAATGATGAAGAGAAGCAAACATGACCAATGGCTAATGTAAAGTCATAGGGACATAGAGATGTGCAGCATGGAGACGGACCCTTCGGTCCAACTCATCCATGCTGACCAGATATCCAAAATTAATCTAGTCCCATTTGTTAGCATTTGGCCCATATTCCTTTCAACCTTACATATTCATATACCCATCCAAATGCCTTTTAAGTGCTGATATTGTACCAGCCTCAACCACTTCTGACAGCTCATTTCATACATGCACCACCCTGTACGTGAAAAAGTTGCCCCTTAGGTTCCTTTTAAATTTTCCCCCTCATTTTAAACCTATGCCCTCCAGTTTTGGACTCCCCTACCCTGGGGAAAAGACCTTTTATGAGGTCAATGAGGTCACCCCTCAGCCTCCAACAGTCCAGGGAAAATAACCCCAGCCTATTCAGCCTCTTCCCATAACTCAAATCCTCCGACTCTGGCAACGTTTTTGTAAATCTTCTCTAAACCCTTTCGAGTTTCACAACATCCTTCCAATAGCAAGGAGACCAGAATTGCTCGCAGTATTCCAAAAGTGGCCTAACCAATGTCCTGCACAGCTGTAACGTGACATCCCAACTCCTATACTCGATGCATCATTTGCTGGAAACTTTGAAAAGAGATTAGTTGGCATCTGCGTTTCTTAATCATTCTAATAGAACTGCAGTGGTAATTTATTTGCACAATGAGAAGTTGCACCAAGAATTACCTTAATGATTCAAAAAAATTATACTACCAAGGAGAGAAATGAGCCAACTAGTGAAAGATTGGATTGACTATGCTGTGAGGTCTTCAATACCTCTGAATAAATAAGCACAAACATGTACCCAAGTGGAGGTGTTATTTGAATTTTAAAGAAGTCCTGAAGTTTATGCAAATAATGTGACCCAGAGCAACAATCTGCAACTAGAAGTTGGCCCACGATAATGCTGAATATGTGTGTAAAACGGAAGCCTGATCTGGAGAAGCAAGTAATTTTCGAAGAGCATTCCATAAATAGGTTAACTACATTATGCTGTAGTTTTAGAATTACCACCAAGTAACTGCCACAGAATTATCTCTATCGGTATACTGCTCTGAGATTCAAATCAGTTGTTAACTGGCCCAGTTGAACTAGTTGCAAAGTGGAAATTGAGACAGCTGTCCCAACTGAATTGTTCCCAGTTGACCACTTGAGCTGCTGCCAGTTGGCCATTGAGTTGAAGAAATCAACCAATTTGTGAAACTGAAAACCCCAGTGATTTGCTGAAATTGAACTGTTTGGAAGGAAATAAATGGTTGCGATTTGATAGACAAAATCTGGTGATTCTTGTAATTAGATTTTAATCAGATGATACGTTACAGAGTGAATTATGAATGATACAGTAAATTCTGTGATCTGAAGCTGATGTAGAGAACAGTGCGGTAGGAAGTGAGTCATGGAGATTGTGTGTCTCAGTATGATTACATTTTGATGTGCTACCGAAGTACAGCTCACTGGGATTGCTGGATCACAGGATTACTTCTCATTTGTAGAATGTAACTGAGGTGTATAGAGTAATGGCTATCATTGATTTTTGGGTCAGCGTTTGTCATGATGAAAATGTATAACTGAGAGTCCAAGGAAACTGAAAGCTGGAAATGCAAAAGAGAAAAGCATTGTGAGATCTTGGGTGAAGATCCATTGCTAGAGTGGGTAGAATCGGTTAAACTAGTAAACTGTTTAATCATTATTGTGCATTGTATTGAAAAATGTCCAAGTTGTTAATATTTTGTGGTTTGTCTCGTTGTGGGTTAGCGGTAGCGCTGCATCAGAGCATACCCAATTCGCAAGCAATGAAGTCTTTGATTTTCATTTAAAAAATGTCCAAAGTTGTTGGAAATTTGTATATACTGACAAAAATCTGTAAAACACAGGACTTTAAAAATGCATAAAGGGAAGGAAACATCTGCACCACATTATCAATTAGCAAATTATTTGTACAATGTATCTTATCTTGAGGATTCTGTTTGTTCAAAAGCATTAGTGTTTGTTAATTCTGTTGAAAGACAAATTTTTAAATGTTAAAACAATTCTGTCAACTGTTGGTTTGCAGTTCTTAATGGTGCAGTTGTTCGTTAAGATGAATAGTTTTTGAACAGGGATTTTAGAGAAATTGAGTGTGCTTAGGAGTGTTTAGACAACATCAAAGTTACAGGAACTGAATGGGAAAAATAGCTCCCTCACCTGTTGAGTGTTATTTGTCATTCTCCCTAACTCTTTCCCATTGCCAGCTGCTGATGTGGTCTTCTGTTTCCCTGCTGTATCTGAGGAAGTCTTCTGCCCTTGCCCTGACCTCCTCCTTTCTCCATCAAACCCGTGAATCAGTGCCAAGTATAACGTATGCGACTTTTTTTTATACTAAGTATCTTTGAAGTCAGAAAGTCATGTTCTCGGTGCCCTTTGTTGTTATTTGATCCACACAATATTTTGAAGATTTTTATTCTTCTTGGATCCTGCTGTGTTCTAAGCAGCATGAGGCACATATGCAGTTAAATTCTTGAGCTTCATATGACAAGCAGGTGCTGTTCCACTTTGGTCTTTCTGTCAACACTTCAGTGGCACCTTTTAAGATGATGAGATGATTTCCATAAGTGGCTCTGCTATGGACCACAAATGTTGTACAGTCCATCTATTGTATATTGCTTAAGGTTTCCCATCTGAATCTTAGCTTATTCATTTTCCAATCCTGCTGAATTGAGCCTTTTGTAATTAATATTTATTGAAATAGTAGCATTTTCCAACTGTATTACGTTGCTTTCCTCCCCCATCAAAAAAAGAGTGCTTTGAAATGTGACTACTTCAACATTGAGAGTTAGCTTTTGTGAATAAATCACTTGTCTGACAGAATTGTACAGACTATAAAAGTTCAGCCCCTAATCTGTGTGACTTTAGCTGGTCTCTGAATTGGTATTTAATGCCCTTCAGCAGTTATAGAATCATAGAGACATACAGCACGGAAACAGACCGCCCAGTCTAACTCGTCCTTGTTGATCACAATTCCCAGACTAAACTAGTCTGTTTGTCTGCGTTTGGCCTGCTTCCCTCCAAATCTTTTCTAATCATGTATCTGTCCAAATGTCTTTTAAATGTTGTAGCTAAACCTGCATCTATCACTTCCTCTGGTAGTTCATTCTATATATGCACCACTCTGTGTGAAAAAGTTACCCTTCAGGTCCTTTTTTTAAATCTTTCCCCTCTTACCTTAAATCTCTGCCTCCTTGTTTTGAACTCCCTTACCCTAGGGAAACAGACCTCGCAATTCACCTTATCTTTGTCCCTCATGATTGTATAAACCTCCTATAAGGCCACCCCTCCTACCCTCCAGAGGTAAAAAAAGTCTCAGCCTATCCAGTCTCTCCTTATAACTCAAACTCTCCAGTCCTGGTAACATTCTTGTAAATCTTTTCTGCACCCTTGCCAATTAATAATATTGTTAGTTTTGAGAGGGACACGAGAGCCAATTTGATTTCTTTCCACTGACTTTGAGAAATTTCACTTTTATGAGTAATGCCCTTTCCACCACCCCGTGGTGAATGACCTGAAACTGTTTGCAGAAGGAGTTAATCTTGTGAGAGGACTGTTAGTAATCTGTTCCTTGACCAACTACACTGTGTCACTGTTTTCACAGAGAAGCTGAAGAAAACATGATGCATACACAATTGAATGGACAATTCCTTCAAATGATTTTGTAGATGTTGATGGGAACTGCAGCTTAGCCATGCCACCTCACCTTTTCCCTTTCTAATAATTAAAGATTTACACTGGAATTTGAAAGCAAAACAGAAGACTCTCCATCTGTCAAGAATTATACTGCCTTTCTTGATCAAATTTGAAAATCTTCACTGCTTGTATTCTTTGGAGAATGTCTTACAGAGAGCTTCATTAAAATTTGAGACTGTCTGCTTCTCTTTGTATCTACCTTCAGCAGCACAGGTGTATAGCGAAAACTGCAAAGGTGTTCTGATGCCATTGACGAAACAATGGAAAAAATTAGATGTAGATTAAAGCGTGTGAAAATGGAAACTTTTAAATACTTTGTTTGCACATCAAGTTTCTTTTTTAAAAAAAATTCATTCATGGGATGTATGCTTTGCTGGCAACACCAACCATTTGTTTCTCATCTCTGTTTGCTCTTGAGAAGGTGGTGATGCACCCCCTTGTTGAACTACTGCAGTTCGTGTGGCACAGGTGCAAATACAGCGATGAGGGAGGAATTTTGAACTGAAGAAGCGGTAATGTTGCTCCATGTATTTACATAGCCTTTAGGAAGTGAGGAGGTGGGTTACTATAGAATTCCCAACCTGTGAACTGCTCTTGTAGTGATTACTTATTAATGTCTAATGCAGTCAAGTTGCTCTTAATTCTATAGAACAGTAATTGCATTTCAGAAGTATTTAATTGACTGTAAAACACTTCCTGATGTCTGGGCTTAAAAAACCATGATATAATTCCCACTTCCTACAGACAAAGGAGGTGGTTTGGGAACCCGCATGGGCCCATGCTATGCCTGCCTCTTTGTAGGATACATGGAATAATCCCTCTTCCGAAGATACACTGGCCCAATTCCCCAACTCTTCCTCCGTTATATCGATGACTGTATCGGCGCCGCCTCGTGCTCCTACGAGGAGCTCAAACAGTTCATCCACTTCACTAACATCTTCCACCCCAACCTGAAGTTCACCTCGACTATCTCCGATACCTCTCTCTCCTTCCTGGACCTCTCTGTTTCCATCTCTGGCAACCACCTGGAAACCGAAATCCATTTCAAGCCTACCAACTCCCACAGCTACCTAGAATACACCTCCTCTCACCCACCTTCCTGCAAAAATGTCATCCTCTATTCCCAATTCCTTTGCCTCTGCTGCATCTGCTCCCGAGATGAGGCATTCCACTCCCGGACATCCCAGATGTCCTCGTTTTTCAAGGACGGCAGCTTCCCCTCCACAGTGGTCAAAAACGCCCTCGACCTCGTCTCTTGTGTTTCCCGCAACTCATCCCTCACACCCCCTCCCCGCAATAACAGCCAAAACAGAATCCTCCTCATCCTCACGTACCACCCCACCAACCTCCGGATCCTACGCATCATCCTCTGGCCCTTCCAGCATCTGCAATCTGACCCCACTACCAAAGTGGGGTTTTTCCCTCCCCACCCTTATCTGCCTTCCGGAGGGACCACTCTCTCCATGACTCCCTTGTCCGCTCCACACTCCCCTTCAGCCCCACCACCCCTGGCACTTTTCACTGCAACCACAGGAAGTGCTACACCTGCCCCTACATCACCCCCCTCACCCCCATTCCAAGCCCCAAGAAGACCTTCCACATCAAACAGATGTTCACCTGCACATCTGGTAATGTGGTATACTGCATCCGCTGTACCCGTTGTGGCCTCCACTACATCAGGGAAACCAAGCGGAGGCTTGGAGACTGCTTTGTGGAACAAGTACGCTCGGTTAGCGACAAACGACTGCACCTCCCAGTCGCGAACCATTTCAACTCCCCCTCCCATTCCTCGGACGACATGTCCATCCTGGGCCTCCTGCAGTGCCACAACGATGCCACCCGAAGGTTGCAGGAACAGTACCTCATATTTCGCTTGGGAACCCTGCAGCCCAGTGGTATCAATGTGGACTTCACAAGCTTCAAAATCTCCCCTTCACCCGACCGCATCCCAAAACCAGCCCAGCTTGTCGCCACCTCCCTAACCTGTCCTTGCTTTCTCCCACCTCAACCCCCACCCCCACCTCTTACCTTCCAGCCTCATCCCCGCCTCCTTGACCTGTCCGTCTTCTCTGGACTGATCAACCCCACCCTAACTCCCCACCTACACTCACCTTTACTGGCTCCATCCCTGCCTCCTTGACCTGTCCGTCTCCTCTCTACCTATCTGCTCCTTTATCCATCTTCCATCCGCCTCCCCCTCTCTCTCTCTTTCTTTATTTCAGAATCCCCTTCCCCTCCCCCATTTCTGAAGAAGGGTCCAGACCCAAAATATCAGCTTTCCTGCTCCTCTGCTGCTTGGCCTGCTGTGTTTATCCAGCTCTACACCTTTTTATCGTGATATAAACGCAGATTTGTGACTCCAAGATTGTTTCATCACTCAATAACAATAGAAAAGGCACCCATTTCTGCTGTCTCCAGTGGGAGCCAGTCCTGGGCGAATATATGGAAAAGGTCCATATGTTAATCCCTTCTTTTAGTTCTTGAAGTGGAACCACAAAGTCACTTCCGTTTTGGGGAAGATGGGATATATATATGGTGACAGACAGGCTTCTCGTTATTTTGCTCCTGCCCCGAACTATGCTAATATCAATGGGCTGATAAAGTGGGTTACACTGAAGCTAGGCTAGATGCATCAAATCTGTTGTCGTCTGTGATATTTCCCTGCAAAATGCGAATGTGAGGTCAGATGTTCTGAGAATTGGCAATATCACCTGCACGTTGTCACTCCTTTTTTTACGTTAAGAACAAGATTGGCATTTCTTGATGATTCCGATTGGAGCACCTTTGAAATGCTGAGCATACTTTAAATCAGACATTGTTCCATGATAGTGCAGGATAGTCGGGGGGAGGTCAACCAAGCTCCCATTTTTGCACAGCAGTTAGTTGCAGTATCCTATCAGTCCAGTATCATAGAGATGCTTTGACAGCTTGCGTGAACGGCTAAGTACCTAAGGTGATTGTGAGGGAAAGGGTGCCAGGCGGCTAGGAGGAAGTTTGCTAGGTGGGTGGATGGGAAGAGGCAGTATAAATGATGGAGTGCTAAACATGGACAAGAGATATCTGTTGTGTGGCAGCAGGATATTGGGCCGCATGTTAACAGGAGCAGCAGTGTTGGGTCCACTGGTGGTGGGACGGACATTTGTTAGATCCTGGGACAATGTTTGGGGGGAGGGTGTGGTCTGGCTTTGGTGACAGGCATAGGGTGGTGTCGGATCCCAAGGGGAGAGGGATAAGAGTGTTAAGTCTGGTGGAGGGTATTGGGCTTTGGTGGCTGACACTGGGGGTCAACTAGAATGGCATGTTGTTTAGGGTCCTAGGGTAGGGGTTTGGGCACTGGGTCTGGTGGTAGTGTGGTGGGTACAGGGGAGAGAAAGGGGGATGGTATTGAGTCAGGGTCTGGGCTTCTAAGGAGTCTGGTAGAGGTGTCGTTGGTGGGAGGAAAGGTCGGATTAATAGTTAATCAGGAGTTAGACTAGGTGTTTAGTAGTTTAGCTTCTGCTGAGTAAGCACTCACTTGACTCCGGTGGATGCTCTGAATTCTCTGATTTAAGTGGAAACCTTTGGAGGATTCCAGGTGGAGGGTAATTGCTCAGTGAGGTCCTCAATATCCTGGGCAATTCCCATGGAGTCTGTTCCATCGGCAATTTTGCAAGGCTGCAATGTGCAGCTCCTGTCTGTGTTGCAGAAACCACTATCTGACCGTCAGAAAATCTGGGCCATCATCTCCACTGAACTTGGAACCATTGACACTTCTATATAGTCGTGGTGGAGAATCAAGCAGTCCGAACAGGTTCCTCATGTATTTTACGTCATCTGAAGTTCTCTTTTTTTTTTTTCTCAAATGATTCGTTTGAAATGCAGTGGATGATTCATTCCAGACCTCCTGCTTTTAGCAATGGAAAACAAATTGGATCCAGTTGTAACAAAACCATGTACCTGCCAAGTTTGGAAATGATTTTTATTTTGAGTATCTGAATCCCACTCTTTATTGAGTCACATTTGTTTGCTCACTTCATTTCTTGCTGCAGGGATTTGTGGCATTCCGTCAGCTGAGGGTTGGTTTAGGAAAAGTTGGAAAATGTAATCAAAAGTTGACTACCCTTTAAGAGGAAAAAAAAATCCTCCTCCTCTCTCTTTTAAATGGATGAGCCCTAACTTGGATTATATCCTCTGTTGCTAAACTCTCGCACAAGGGGAGACAAATCTCTGGAATTACACTATCAGGCCCCCTAAGAATCTTAGATATTTCAATAATACATCCTCATATTCTCATAAACTCCAGTTATTACAAGGACACTTCACTTAAGGAAATCCTACCATACCTGGAATCAACCTGGTGAACCTGCTCTGGACTTTTTCCAATGCTCGCTCTGCCTTATCCCAGATGAGGGGACCAAAACTATTCACGTTGTTCCAGATGTGGTCTGACCAGAGCCTTATATAGTTTTAACAAAACCTCTGTTTTTATACTGCATTTCCAGTAGAGAGAGCTTTAAACTAATTGGGCAGGGCAGAGGCGGGGAGGAGGGTTTGGGAGAGGGGAAATGCAGGTTTACAGAGCAAAAGGATATTGCTGCATTGCAAGACAATGACTTTGATGATAATTGAGTGAGACAGGAAGGAACAGAGTGAACAAGCATAAAACAACACCATTAAATGCAGTCTAAAAGAGAAAAACTAGCCAGAACGCAAAAACTAATGTCTGTTTACTTAAATATTTAAATACTATTTGGGGAAAAAAAGTAGCATTAATAGAAGTTTAATTGTTGTGATCTTCCAATTGTAAAGAGGCATGGTTACAAAAAGATTAAAGCTGAGAACTAACTAATCGGAGGAATGTGACTGTTTGAAAGGATAGGCAGGAAGGTGACATATTTTGCCCAATTAGTTTAAAGCCATCTCTACTGGCCTAGTTATTGAATTCACCAGGGCACGGGCCCCAGGATCTTTTAAATGAAACTTGTCCCTTTGTCACTGGGATAGAAGGGAACTGTTCCAATGTCCATGAACTGAAACCCGTTCTTTCCACAAAAATCTTTAAGCTATGCATTTAACTCCTCTACTTTATTCACCCTGATCCAGTTTGGACGTGGCTGGGGTAGTAAACGGAGATTATTACTTCAGAGGTTCTACTTTTTAGTTTGACTCCTAACAGTTCAAAATCTTTCAGAATAACCTCTTTTCTGGTTCTATCAATGTTGTTTGTTGCCAATGTTTCTGAACCTTGAATTATGCTCACAATAAATACATGTACCAAATTTTAACAATTACAGCAAAGGTGTTTTTTAGTTGGCAAGTTGACTCTAGTTGGCCAAGGTCTTGCCATTGAGAAAGGACTCCTATGAAGCAGATGCAAGGCTTGAACATGTTCATTTTGGCTACAGAGCTTGCATCCCTATGTATGAATATATGTTGCTTCTACCAAGCATAACTGCCATGTTAATAGCATAATATGCTATTTTTTTCCTTGTTTTTAAACGCATAATGTCTTAGAGGGACAGAAAATCTAGAATATTTCCTCTCTTTCTCCCCATAATTCTTCTTTCAAAAAAAAAATCAAAAACTTGTCTGTTTAATTCTCATCTGTTGGTTGATAATTAGAAATTTTAATCAGTGGCAGTATGGAGAGGGAATGTGAGAGATGTATATGGATATGGCAATCTAAAGCAGAACCTCGCAGAGGTTTCTTAAAAATACTGGCTGGCGCTACAGTTCCCCACTCTCTCTTCAGTTCCATCTTATTGCCAATTAGCTTTAAAAATGGTGAATAAGAATTAAACATAAGCAAGGAATTAGATATTTTAAAAATATCTTCTGTGTTTCTCACAGAATAATGACTTGCATTGTTTAATTCGATCCCCAAAGCCCTGCTTGAAATATTGTGTATGAACACGTACTTTGATTGTGTAATTATGATAGATCCATGGCAATATTGTTATTTTCAATGTGAAATGGCATCCTATCAAATACAGTTCAAGGCAAACAATGCTTATGGAAGTTCCGCTAACAGTCAGCTTTATCAAAATCAAGTCAGTTAAGTTGCACCTCTTTTAATAAATTATTTCAAAGCAAATAATAAGTCAATGTAGGCAGCTGTTTGGCAAGCTGAAACTGTTGTAGCTTAATGAATGACTGACTGCAGTGCTGTGCTCCTTCTATTGGGAACATAGACATCAGAAAGTTGTCATAGAATTATACAGCACTGAAATAGACTTTCAGTCCAACTCGTCGATACCTACTAGATATCCTAACTTAACCTTGTCCCATTGGTCAGCATTTGGCCCACATCCCTTCCTAATCATGTACCTATCCAGATGCCTTGAAATGTTGTAATTGTACCAATCTTCACCACTTCCTCTGGCAGTTCATTCCATACATGTACCTCCATCTGTGTTGTCCTTTAGGCCCCCTTTATATCTTTCCCCGCACCTTAAACCTATGCCGTCTAGTTTTGGACTCCACCCCCCCCAAAAAGCCCTGGGGAAAAGACTTTGACTATTCACCTTATCCATGCCCGTCATGATTTTATAAACCTCTATAAGGTCACCCCTCAGTCTCCAACAGCCCAGGGAAAATAGCCCCAGTCTATTCAGCCTCTTCCTTTAGCTCAAACCCTCCAACTCTGACAACATCCTTTTAAATCTTTTCTAAACCCTTTCAAGTTTCACAACATCCTTCCAATAGCAGGGAGAACATAATTGCTTGCAGTATTCCAAAAGTAACCAATGTCCTGCACAGCTGCAACATATCATTCCAACTACTATACTCATGACCAATAAAGGTAAGCATACCGAGCGCCGCCTTCACTACCCTGTCTACCTGTGACTCCACCTTCACTGAGCTATGAACCTGCACTCCAAGGCCTTTTTATTCAGCAACACTCCCCAGGACCTCACCATTAAGTCTGTAAGTTCTGCAGTGCCCCAGCAGTGCAGTTTTATAATTCTGTCCACTAGTTTTTAATCTACCCGTACAGCCTGGGTTCAGTTCCCTTATTGGCTGAGGTTACCATGAACATCCCACCTTTCAAACTCACTCCTTTGCCTGAGGCATGGTAACCTTCAGGTTAAACTCAACAACAGTCATCTCTTTCTCTCTGTCTCTGAGTGAGCAACTCTATCATTCTTTAGGACTGTGACAAATTTAGCTTAATTTACCTTACTGTGTGAACAGGCCACTGAGAGTTGAACTGTTGCAAAATGGATTCATAGTGTTGAGTTCAGTCTTTTGTCTTGTGCTGAGTGAATTGGTCTCAGTGTCCTGAATTCGGGAGAGGAAAATAGATTGACGGTTTTCCCATCCAATGATTACCTAGCAGCTCATGCTGTAAACAGAATGTGAATGTATGAGGTCAACATTGTGATTCCTGATGGTAGAATAGCTAGTTGATTCTAATCATCAGACTTTACCCATATAACTCACCTAATTGCTATGATTCTCAAGATTGACTGCAGCACATGGGATTATATGGAATAATAATTTGGATGGAGAAGAGTAACATAGGATTGGTGTCACAAACTCAATTTCACCAGAATGCTGGGCTAAACTCTCAGCGCATCGTGCATTTTTTAAAAAATGACAATGACGTGTAAGTTTCATTTTAATAAATGGACATAGGGATCAACTACTACTAATTCATGATTTGCTAATTTCATTTTGGGCTTTGAGTTGTGGAATTCCTGTTTTTCCTGAAAAACAGGGTAATGTTCCATTTCTTATGGTACATATGGATTTGGAAACCAAAAGCCACAGTAGAAGTCGCCGTTCCTCAGTGATATTTCTGTCTCAAAATGGATTTGTCTCTCTATTGTCACTGTGAAAAATGTTAACATTGGAGTTTGAGTGTAACCTTGCAAGAAAATAAATGAGTTTCCACTTATTTTTGACATATTGGATCTCCTATACTCTTTGCCAATTTTGCTTTATTCTAATCAGCTTTCAACTAGATGTATTTCCATTATTTCAGTTTGAAAAGAAATGCCTGACCTCCATTTTTTTTCTTTCAAACATGTTATTGTGAGTTTTGTTTCTTGTGTGAATAATGAAGTGTTTGACCCTGGGGGGATCTAATAAAACGTTCATGCCAGGACTTTTATTGGGGTTCTAAAGAAGAACATAACTGAACTTCAGAACTGAACTTGAAATAAAATATTAAGGACTGTGCACCTATGCTTTAACAGAACAGCTGACAGGCAATTACAGCTTCCAAGTTCACCTCATTGTGATTGTCGAGTCTATAGGTGTGAGGCTGGAAAAGCACAGCAGATCAGACAGCATCTGAGAAGCAAGTAAGTCAATATTTCAGCCCGAAACATTGACCTACCTGCCCCTTGGATGCTGTCTGACTTGCTGTACTTTTCTAGCCTCACATCTGTATACACTGGCTTCTAGCATCTGCAGTCCTTATTGTCTCCAAGTCACCTCACTGTGATCTTGCCTTTTGAAAACCAGAAGTGTGCTGTTCACAAACTATAGTTAAGGCAGCTTATGTAAACCATAAATCTTCACCATGCATTAAAATTTTGGTATTTAATATATGCTGTATAATAACTGACTAGCCATGTAATTTCAATTAATAGTTGTAACTAACATATGTGCAATTCGTCATAACCTCAAACAGAAGTATTCCTGTTCATTTCTATCACTGTTATGGAGATTTTTCAACTGGTTTGAGGTTTCCTGCTTAAAAGGTATAACTGATCTAAAGGCACAAATTTGTAAGTTTGTCACTCCCACGCATGAGCCATGAAAAACAGTTAACTTAAAAGTGGCAGTAAAACTTAGTTGATGTTAACAGTGATACAGAAGAATTATCTGAAACTGAAGACCCACTGGGAAATTTGTGGGCAGGTGGGTGCCATTAGACAGGCAAGTGGGATGTTGTATTTGTTTGTGGTAAATATGCAGTATTACAAATCATTGAAATGTGGCTCTTGACTGCATTTTGAACAGAACTGAATTACAGAAAAGACTTGGAAGGAGAGCTTGGAGGAATAGTAGGCTGTGGGCTTCTGATATCCAGATAATCCAGGAAGCAATCAAGGTAGCTTTAAACTAATATATAAAGCCAGGGCAGTAAAGTATGAGAATCCACCAAAGTCATGAGTTTAGTGACTGTACCAAGTATTTTGTTTTCATTTTATAATTGAACCTCTTGACTTTTAAAGTTCAAACTCCTTTAACATCATATAGAAAGTCGCTGTCTTCTCCAGACAGCTTTACACGTCTTTGCTTTTCACTTCTGAAATTTGTTATATTTGTAGTTGACTTCCTGTTTGAAATTCACTCTGTATTGACAGAGCAATTGCAAGATCTACATACAGCAAAGCACTGCAGTTAAGTGTGAATGCATCCTGCAGAAATATATTAAACTTGGTTCACCATAGTAAGAATACATGAATTGGAAAACTACAGAGAAAGACAACAGTATGTTCCTGACTGAAAAGGTTAAAACTATGGGAAAGCTTATAATTTTCAATTCTACTGACTGGAAGGCTGACATTTGTCAGTGGAACAATCTCTTCAATGAATATAAAACGTTTAATGTAAGTAAGCAGCTGTGATCTTTTGTTCAAAATGCACCAAAGTGGACCAGAGGATATGATTGAAAATTAGAGATGCAAAACATTGTTTAAAAGAAAACAAAATTGACTTTACTCAAAGTTGGAAAAAAAATGTACCTGGCCTAGTGGCAAAAGTAAAATTATCATGATTGCTAAAAAATAAAGTTGGGCAGTCACTGTTTTGTGGCTATAAGTTGTTCTGTGGTGTTCCCAATGTCTTTTGTTATGGACCACGCCAGGCCAATCAAAATATTTCAAGTTTGCCTAAACCCTAAATTTTTCTTACTTTAAAGGCAAAATGTAAAGTACTGTGTTCCAGATGCAATTCAACTGGTCAAACTTCGCAGAATTAAGCAAAACACCATTTACCCAAATACTTAAAAATACAATAGATGAAAACAGAACATAGAATAATTTAACTCTATTGGAAAACCTAATAGAATAATAGATACATCAAGTATTACTAAGTAACTGTTCCAATATAGTAACATCCATAAGTATATCATTTAGCAAAAATGCAAATTCAGAAAACAGTTTGTTCCACATGAAATCCTGTAGCCTCAGAAGAGAACACTCAGCTTTTGGCTGTAATTGAGAGGGAAAAGTAGCTCCTCCTTCTTCAAGCCCACAACAGCAACTGCTGAAAGTCAACGAAAAATCCTTTGATTTGTGGGAGCTTGACCACACCCACTCAGGCTGCTTGTAGTGTTCCAACCTACAAATACGTCAAAGCTTCACAAGTTGTTTATGTTCACGTAGATCGCTTGACACCTGTCTCCAATCTCTGTCTAAAAGAAGCCAGGACAAAACACACCTCTTAAAGCCGCAGCATCATCACATTTTTCATTAGGGTTATAATTAACATTCTTCTATTTGTGAAGGAGAATAGGAATACAGCCTCCGAACTTTGCAGAGGACAGGTAAGCTAATTTAGATTTCTTTTTGTAGCTGAACAGAGTGATTGGGAAAGACAAGTCTGCCGCAAGTCCGCATGGAAGGTTTATTACCAGTGGTGTGGGGTGAACTCTGCTGATGTATGGCTGACAGCACTGTGTCTGCATTGGGCCTTCTGAAATCACATATTGTTGTGATAAATGCCTGTCCACAGTTGGTGTAGTTACTTGCATGAATCATCAGCTGGAGTTTTCCACTTGTGATTATTGAAGGCTTTTGGTGTCTCTTTTAAGAGCTTTGGACATTTTGCTGGTCTTCTGGTGTGGGCTCCTTCTCTGTATAGCATATCCATGGGAATGTTGCCACCTTTCATCTGTATACTTGCCATTGGGATGAAATCTGATTGTGTTGGCTTTCTCAAAGATCCTGGGGCTGTTGAAATATTGGAAAGTTCCATTGCAAAGCAGCATTGGTTCGAGCTTTATCTTTTTTCTTGTTTTGGAACAAAGCCATGGGTAAATCTGTTTCAGCTGGCGAAGTCATTTCCATTGGTTATCACTGGGTTTGCAAGAAAGGTGGGCCTGCTGTATGTTGACTGCATAATAGCTCATTCCCCACATTGAGTTTTGTACATGAGAAAATGACCAGTGATAAGCAGCAATGAGCAAGTGTTGGCACATCTATGAATTTCAACAGAGGGAATGAGAAGTGTTTGCTGTTTTGCTTTCACTGAATAGTAACAGGTCAGATTATGAACACTTCATTTACTCGGGCAGAAATGATTGGTGTGATGAAGGATATGAACAAACAATGTTTTGGGTTTTAATCAAACAGCGGAGCTTGATATGTTCTGTTTTTGCTTATTTTTCACATTTCAGATGTATTCATGTTTACATTAGTGAATTTCTGCACGATTAATATATGTATGCAAATTATAATACAATTCAGAGGCTAGGCAACCTGCAGTGAGTAACTGACCACCTGACTCTCCCAAACCTGTCCATCATCTACAAGTTACAAAGTCAGGAGTGTGATGGAATACTTGCCACTTGCCTGGGTGAGTGCAGCTCCAACCACACTCAAGTAGTTTGACACCATCCACAGCCTCTTGATTGGCATCACATTCACAAACACTTCTACCAGTGGTGCTCTGTTGCATAGTATTTATTATCTACAACGCGCACCACAGCAATTCATCAAAGGTTGTTAAACACAATCTTCTAAACCTGTGATCACCACCATCGAGAAAGACAAAGGCAGCAGATACATTGGAACACCAGTACTTGAAAGTTCCTCTCCAAGCTATTCACTATCCTGACTTGGAAATATATCCCTGTTCCTTCACTGTCACTGTGTCAAAATTCTGGAATTCCCTCCAAAATGGCATTGTAGGTCTACCTATGCCAAACGGACTGCATATGTCAGCAGTACAAGAAGGCAGCTTGCCGACACCTTTGCAAGGACAACTAGGGACAGGAACAAATGCTAGCTTGACCAGTGATGCCAATGTCCCAGAAGTGAATAAAAAGTGCTGTATAAGAACTAATAACTCAAATTTTCTGGAAGCAGGCCAACTTGTGGCACACCCCAATTGGTGGATTTTTTTAAACTTCCTCTTCCTCATAGAATCCCGACAGTATGGAAACAGGCCCTTTGGCCCAACAAGTCCACACCAACCCTCAAAGCATCTCACCCAGACCCATCCCCCAAAGACCACCTAATCTTACACATTTGTGAACATTACAGGCAATTTAGCATGGCCAATCCACCTAGCCTGCACATCTTTGGACTATGGGAGGAAACCACGCAGACACGGGGAGAATGTGCAAAATCCGCACAGACAGTTGCCCGAGGGTGAAATCGAACCCGGGTCCCTGGCGCTGTGAGGTGGCAGTGCTAACCACTGAGCCGCCATGCCGCCCACTCTTCAGTTTCACTAAGTTACTGAAAGTGCAAACTGGAAAGAGAAAAGAAAAGTAATGTTGGAGATTTGTTGCAATTTTACTTGGAAAAACTATTCACTCCCTGTTCTAGCGACATCAATGTCGTGTGTGTACCTTGACTTTAAAATATTGCGCATTTCTAGATTTCACGTACTGTCTGCATTGAGTATTGCAATGCTGCTTTCAATCAGCATGCTATGGGGTTGCAACCAGCATACACAAAGCAGCTGAGATAATAGGAACTGCAGATGCTGGAGAATCCAAGATAACAAGGTGTAGAGCTGGATGAATCCAGCAGGCCGAGCAGGAAAGCTTGACGTTTCGGGCTCAGATGAAGGGTCTAGGCCCGAAACATCAAGCTTTCCTGCTCCTATGATGCTGCTTGGCCTGCTGTATTCATTCAGCTCTCTACACAAAGCAGCTGTTTGCTTTAGGCCTATTTTCAACTAATCTGCTTTACAATTTTTAAATTAGCTTACTCTCAGAATTAATCAATCCCTGCATGAAATTGATCATTAGAACGTTATAATTAACATGACCTGGTGAACAGTAGTGGAAAACATTGTTCTGATAAAGCCTATCATGCTTGAACAGTCAGCAAGCAAGTTGACCCACAGGTAAAACACATTCTGTTGACAGATTTAAATTGTTTTGAGTTGCATTTGACAACCTTTGATGTCTTTGTCTTTGATACATTGTGCTGAAGTCGCAGCTTGCTGGTAAACAAATAACATTGACAGACCAGTCCAACTCCTGTGAGAAAGGCAACATATAATGTGTGTGATGATAGCCAGTTGGGGAAGGTCAAAAGCTTTTTAGCAGAATGTCCACTAAAATTTCTTTTGTTGGTATATCACCACAAATTACCTTACAAAGGAATCTCACAGAAACTATGTATGGAAACAATGCCTTAAACTTTATTGCATGTAGCAACCAAAATAAGACCACTCATGTAAGCAAGTTAAGCCTCACAACCCAACCTGGCTGGTATCTGGTTAGTAATGGAACTTGGCCCTGATTCCACCAACAATGTCTGTCCCTGGAAGTGTCAAGAGTTCGATACTTGTGTGGTGTTGTTCTCCAGAATTCTGCTAATGGGGGAGTTCTGATGTTCGATTCTTACACAGATTTTTGTTATTCAGGTCTATGTGTGATATAATTGATTTTTAAAAAGCCCTTTCATCCAAATCACTGCAAGTCAGCAGCTTGCCTTCTCATCAGAAGTAACATTCTTGTTCTTTGTTACATTTGGCACTGACAGTTTTCCTGCAGGTAAACTCCTTAAATTTTTCTGCAGAGCAATTCTTGTTGTCATGGCATAAAACAGCCAGTTTATCAAGCAGGTGTCAAATAGTTTTGTTCGTGTGGTTTTGACTTCCAGGCATGGCTAAACACTTTTTCAATTCCTTGTAAGTTTGTCCTTGTCTTTAATAGTTTATTCCCGCTTTATTGTTGCTGTTTCCCATGTGTAACAGTTTTTTTTTGTTGATTCATTCAATCTGTGAACAGTTATTCAAGTTCTGAAGATTATAATATCACACCTTATTTAAATGAGAACACAGCAGACATAGTAACAGAACTTGTAAAGTTTTAAACAGTGTTCAGAGCTGCGGTTTTAGATTTGGCTGGCTCCACTGCAGAAAAGCAAAATTTCAAAGTTTGCAATTGGGGATGAAGGTCAACAAAGCCTTAACACATCGGGGATCCCCAAAAGATTTTGACAATATTAGAAGACCAGTTCAGGGTCAGGTTAAACTTCTGTATTTAATGACTAGAATTTGTGTCTTTTGGACAGAAGCCCACAAAATCCCTAGACCCCTTTGTTAGCAGATGCAGAGAAAATGGCTCAGTGATTTTTTTTTTTCCCAAGATGGATCTAGCGAACAAAACTGATGAGCCTTTGACTGCATCAATCGACGTCAACATTTTCCAGAAATGTTTAAGAGACAAACCGAAGGCTTATTGCGTCAACGAGCAACTGAGGAATTGGCCTGAGTATGAAGTGATCCTCTCAGTTTGAAGCTTGCAGGTCTTAACCATGAGCTCGATGGCTGACAAAATCACGAGAGCACCCAAACATGTGGAAGTTATGATGTTCTACGTATACGAAGGAAATGTCCAGCTTTTCAATCAACTTTCAAGATGTGGCAGAAAAGACCAATGGCAGAGGCAGTACACTTGAGTAAAGGCTGATGCAGCTGCAAAGAGCTCTACACCAATAAACTGTGCATGAGGAGTGCCCTCAAGCAATAATGAAGACCATCTGGTACCCTGCCAGAGCTGTATTCATAAAGCGATCGGCAAACTGTGCTCATCACCAGTTTCCAAAGCGTTGAACACATGTTTCATGGCAAATGTCAATGTCATCACACCATTCGAAGTGTTTGTAAAAATTCAAATGTTCTGCAGTAAAACTGAAGCATTCGTATTTGGCTAAGATTGATATGGGCAAGTGACAAAATACTACACTAGTGAATTCGTTTTTTAAAAAGATGTAACCGCTGACGTGGCAAGCTATGATGGAAGCTACAAATGTTGAACTTTTAGCACAGATTGGATTAGTGACCTGATGTGTAGAATCAATAGTGTCATAAGTACAGTCTGTCTATTTGCTGCAGATGTTCTACATCACAGACACTGCTGGACCAGCAACCACAGCATGCTGTGATCCACAAAGGGCAAAGCCAAACCAGCCAACTGCTACCATATCGGTCTACTCTCGAGCATCAGCAAAGTGGTGGATGATGTTATTGTCAGTACTCTCAAGTGGTACTTAATCAACAATAACTGGGTCGCTGATGCTCCCTTTAGGTTCTACCAGGGCCACCCAGCTCCTGACTTCCTTATAACTTTGGTCCAAAGAAGGACAAAAGAGTTGAATTCAAGGGGAATTAAGAGTTAAAGGCAGCATTTGACCAAATGTAGCATCAAAAAGCCTAGCAGAACCAGAGTTAGTGAGAATGGGGTAAAATCTCCACTAATTGTATTCATACCTAACACAATGGAAGGTGGCTGGGGTTGTTGGAAGCTAATCACCTCAGTCTTAAGACATCATCGCAAGAGTTCTTCAGGATAGTGTCCTCAGCCCAACAATCTTCACCTGCTTTATTAATGGAGCACGTGCAACATTCACACCATCCACTACCGCTGTACGGTCATGACAGGCAATCTACATGATGTAGCACAACAACTCACTAACGTACCTAAGAGAATTTTCCAAACCTACGGTATCTATCACCTAGAAGGACAAGGGCAGCTGATACATAGGACCACCACAACTGCAAGTTCCCCTCCAAATAACAAAGTTCCTGACTTGGAACTAGATCACCATCCTTCACTGTCATTGTATCAAACTCTTAGAACACCCTTACTAATGGCACTGTGGGTGTGTCTACACCACATGGACTGGGTGTTTCAAGAAGGCATGTAATCAATACCACCTCGAGGGCAATTTGTGATAGGTGATTGATACTGGCCTAGCCACTGATGCCCACAATCGCTGAATCAATAAGAAAAAAAACTATATACTGTTAGTTGAATATAAATTCCGCTATTTGGCACTGTGGGATTTTTAACCTGCATCCCCAGCACAACCAACCAATTTTTACTGACTTATGGTTCCTGCTGTCAGTTTTTCTTTCTGCTGGCAGACTATCACCCATCCCTAACTGCCATCCTGACTCTCGGGGCTCCATTTCTGCCTATCCACTCACTCCTTTACGCATTACTCCCATGCCCATCCCTGGCACTGTCTTCAGCGTGTATGTCATCTTTTCCTAGCTACTATTAGTTCTGAAGAGAGTCACTGCGCTCAAAACATTAACTCTGCTTTTATTCCACAGATACCACAGGGTTCAGTGTTGGGGCCGCAGCTGTTCACTTTATATATTAATGATCTGGATGAAGGGACTGGGGGCATTCTGGCGAAGTTTGCCAATGATACGAAGCTAGGTGGACAGGCAGGTAGTATGGAGGAGATGGGGAGGCTGCAGAATGATTTAGACAGTTTAGGAGAGTGGTCCAGGAAATGGCTGATGAAATTCAATGTGAGCAAATGCGAGGTCTTGCACTTTGGAAAAAAGAATACAGGCATGGACTATTTTCTGAACGGTGAAAAAATTCATAAAGCCGAAGTACAAAGGGATCTGGGAGTGCTAGTCCAGGATTCTCTAAAGGTTAATTTGCAGGTTGAGTCTGTGATTAAGAAAGCGAATGGAATGTTGTCATTTATTTCAAGAGGGTTGGAATATAAAAGCAGCGATGTGCTTCTGAGACTTTATAAAGCTCTAGTTAGGCCCCATGTAGAATACTGTGTCCAATTTTGGGCCCCACACCTCAGGAAGGACATACTGGCACTGGAGCGTGTCCAGCAGAGATTCACACGGATGATCCCTGGAATGGTAGGCCTAACATACGATGAACGGCTGAGGATCCTGGGATTGTATTCATTAGAGTTTAGAAGGTTGAGGGGAGATCTAATAGAAACTTGCAAGATAATGCATGGCTTAGAAAGGGTGGACGCTGGGAAGTTGTTTCCGTTAGGTGGGGATACTAGGACCTGTGGGCACAGCCTTAGAATTAGAGGGGGTCAATTTAGAACGGACATGAGGAGACATTTCTTCAGCCAGAGAGTGGTGGGCCTGTGGAATTCATTGCCACGGAGCGCAGTGGAGGCCGGGACGTTGAATGTCTTCGAGGCAGAGATTGATAAATTCTTGATCTCGCAAGGAATCAAGGGCTACGGGGAGAGTGCAGGTAAGTGGAGTTGAAATGCCCATCAGCCATGATTAAATGGCGGAGTGGACTCGATGGGCCGAATGGCCTTACTTCCACTCCTATGTCTTATGGTTTTATACTGCAGGATCTGCTGAGTTTCTCCAGCATTTTCTGTTTTTGTTTCAGATTTCCAACATCCACAGTCCTTTTGTTTTATTTAATAGTCCCAAGCAGCCTGTAACCCCATTGTTTTGAAGTTGCCCTTCGTGTTCCCTCTTTAAAAGCACAGACAAGTACTTGAAATATTCAGACCTGGCAGCATCTGTGGAGATATAAATAATTAATATTTCTTTTTGACGACCAATTATTGGAATTATTGCTTCTGTTTTTATTTCAGACACGCAGTATCCACTGTATCTTTCTCTTTCCCCTTATTCTGACAGTGAGAGCTCAGTTTGTTCATCAACCTCCAACTTCCACGAGGCAATTCCTCTGAATTAACCCGAAGCAGCACAAACAAGATTCCATACACGGTTAAGTGTAGTACAAGTCAAGTTTTTGCAGTCTTGTGTGTCAGTTTAAAAATTTTGAGAAGCTGGCTCTGCCCATAAAACTACTGTGTGCTAATACCGAGATTCTGGTAATTGTTGCTTTGTGGGACTTGACGTAGACTCTTACGACTGAATTTCAGTCGTAATTCTTTTGGGCAATTAATAGGCACCTTTTTAAAACTTTTCAATAAAGTTAGGAAAATTTTGTTAAATTCACGACTCTGCAACAAAAAAATAGAAAATTACTCCTTATTTTTAAAATTGATTTTAAATTACTCACAGATGGTGGATTGAAAGCTGATTTTTTTTTTTCTGTTCTAGTTCTATGAAAGAAAGTACAGCAAATTGGCATGCTTAAGTATATCAAGGAAAATCTTTCAAACAAAATTGAAACAGTTACATTCTAAAAAGCTGCTGGTTCACAACAGATTTCATTTTTGAGCTTGTATAGTGACCTCAAAAGAAAATCACTCATCAGAAGTACCTCAAGTTTGGGTGAAATTTAGGTCTAGCTTATTAATTGTGCCTAAGAAATAACCTACAGCATTTACTGTAGGTTGCAGTCAAACTATCATGTGAAATCAATTGACAATAGTGCCAACTCATGAAATAATCATGAATATATTGGTTGGAGCTACTAAGTTCTCCAATCAAATTTTACTATCAATTGTCCACATAACTAACTAACCATGCACAACAAGCTTTTGAACATGTTTGGCTCCTTTCTTCAACTTCTACTTTCACCTTGCAATATAGTGTAAATTTAGACTGGGAACATGGATTGCAAATGCAGCTGCTTTTTAGGTACCTCCTATCATGTGAATGAACAGAAATTCTACAGACTAGAAGGGAAACGAAAATGTTTTGTTTTCTGTTATGTCTCCACCTATTAGGCCTGCCAGTTATTATCCACGTCATCCCTTGTGCCTTTTGGATACAGGGCTCTGTGCATATTGGTGAACATGATGTGTAGAGGGGTGAGAGAGACCTCTCTCTGGTGGTTGTTCAAAAAAGAAGGAAAAGAGCTGCTTTCAGTCTGCATTCTATCATTGCTATACCACACAGAATATGAACAGAAGCAGGCTATTCAGCCCACTGATCTGAACGAGTGCTTGAGCTCCATATGAGGCTACAACTACATTCCACAGTAACGACATATCATTTCGATTTTTGTTTTTCCTTCATGTGTTTGTCAAGCCCATTCTTAAATGTATTTATGCTGTTTACTCTAAATACTTTGTGTAGGCACAAGCTCCACATTCCCTCGGCAAAGAAGTTTCTCCTGCACTTGGATGTTTTGTAATTCACTGGCTATAGTGAATATTAATTTAAATGGTCCCCCATTTTAATTGCAGCTTGGCAAGAGTTGTATGGCATTGTAATATTATCTGAATGAATTTGCATTTGAATTACCCAACACCCAGTGATTTCTCTTTTTCACTAACGACTGAAAATGAACAGAACTGTTAACATCCTATTCACAGTCTGTGGAGTTGCCTCATTGTGTAAAGATCTATTTTGTTACAAGTGCATTGCCATGTTATGTTTTCCAACGGTTGGAAATTGAAGTCATGCAGGAGCTAAGTACTGGGTTTGCAACACTTGAAAGAAATTGCTTTTGGTTTGAAAGACCGAATTGCTTAAATTTCCAGAATAGTGAAAAAAACATCAAGCAAGTGTCAAAATATAATCTGTCTTGGAAAGGTCATCCCAGCCCCCTTGTGAATCAAAAGGCCCTCATGAGCCATATCCCTTTCATTAATTTCTACATACACAACTGCTGCAGAATATATGCTGGTGTTTCATCGACCCATAACAAAGTAATGCTATATCAGATATACCTCCAGTTTAAATGGTATGATGTTCATTCCCCATAGGTTTCTATTTTATTTACGTCAATTCCACTTTTTTTATTGTTGCTTTTGGTCATTTGGTAAAAACAGTTCAGTTTTCAATCGGCATCAGAGGAGCAGGAAAGCTGACGTTTCAGGTCGAGACCCTTCTTCAGAAAGCTTTTCTGAAGAAGGGTCTCGACCTGAAACGTCAGCTTTCCTGCTCCTCTGATGCTGCTTGGCCTGCTGTGTTCCTCCAGCTCAACTATGTTTTATCTCAGATTCTCCAGCATTGGCAGTTCCTATTATCTCTGTAACAGTTTTCAATCAGTGTGGTTTGTACTTTTTTAACCCACAGAAGACCAGTGTATTTTAGTTATCAATTCAGTACCAGTTATAATGGGGTTAACAAAGGAATGAACAAAATGATTTTTAAAAAAAGTTGTATGTTTCCTGTGATGATGCAATGAGTGTTTGTATCCTTTAAATGTGGAAATTATTTCCAATCCATTTAACTGTACAGCTCTTGATATTTATAGCTGATAGTATGTTTCTAAAGAAGAAAATAACCATATCACTTGGGATTTCAGGGCCATGAATGTATACAGCAGCAAATCCCATACTCAATATTGCAGAGAGATTTGCTCATTCTATTAAGGGAGACTTTATACAAATAGAGAAGGCGAGTGGAGAAATTCTAAGTAGTAGTGTAAATGGAAGGATTGATGGTGTAGGTTCTGAATGTGAGGAGAGCACAACAATTAGAAAAGAAAGATGAGAGAGTCAGAATGTGTAGTAACTCTGAAGAACTAAATTGCATTTATTTCAATGCAAGGGGTCTTACAAGAAAGATTGTTGAACTCCGGGCGTGTTTAAGAACATGGGGCTGGGATGTCATTAGCTGGTACAGAAACTTGTCTGAGAGATGGACAAAACTGGCAGCTCAATGTTTCCAGTTTTAGATGCTATAAGAAGAATAGCAAAGGAGGCAACAAAGTGGGATGTGGGGCAGGGGGGTGTGATGGGGAAGGTGAAATACATAATTGCTGTAACCAGGGAAGATATTTCAGAAAAATTGTCCAGTGACAATATATGGGTAGAAATTACAAATAAGAAAGGAAAGATCACTTTGATGGGATTGTATTATAGGCCCCCCAATGGACAGAGAGAAATTGAGAAACAAATATGTAGGGTGATTTCAGATATATGTAAGCATTAAAATGTTGTAATAATGGGGGATTTTAGTTTTCCAAACATTGACTAGGACTACTGCAATGTTAAAGGTTTGAATGGTGAAGAATTTGTCAAATGTGCTCAAGAAAATTTTCTTTATCAATATGTGGATGCTCCTACTAGAGAAGGAGCAAAACTAGACCTTCTTTTCAGCAATAAGGCAGGGTGAGTGACTGAAGTAAAAGTGGGGGAACACTTTGGGTCCAGCAATCATAATTCTATTAGGTTCAAAATGGTTATGGAAAAAGATAAACCTTCCATAAAAGTTAAAGCTTTTAATTGGAGTAAGGCAAATTTTAATGGTATGAGACAAGACCTTCCAAAAGTTGATTGCAGTAGACTGCAGGTAGAAAGGATGCCTGACAAGTGGGAAGTGTTCAAGAGTGTGATGACAAGGGAGACATTTTGTTCCTGTTACAGTGAAGGGTAATACTGGTAAGATTAAGGATTAAGGATCAATATATGAATAAAGATGTCGAGGTTCTGGTCAAGAATAAAAGAGAGTCTTTTCTTAGATATGTGCAACTTGGTTCAATTGAATCTCTTAATCAATATAAAGAGTGTAGGAGCATTCTTTCTTAAAGAAATCAGGAAGGCAAAAAGGGGATATGAGATAGCATAGGCAGATAAGGTTGAGGACAATCTAGAGAGTCTACAAATATATTAGGAGCGAGAGGGTAACTCGAGAGAGGGTAGGGCCTCTTAAAGATCAAGGAGATTGTCTTTGTGTTGAGCCCCAGTAGATGGGAGAGATACTAAATGAATATTTTATGTCCCTTTTTACTGTGGAGAAAGAAATGGAGACGAGAGAATGCAGAGTACTAAACTTTGATGTTTTAAAAACAGTTGACATTATAGAAGAGGACATACGGGAGGTCTTAGAGAATATAAAAGTAGGTAAATCTCCGTGATCTGATCCAATGTATCCCAGAATGTTGTGGGTAGTAAGGGAGGAAATTACGAGACCCCTTGCAGAAATATTTGCATCGTCCATAACTAGGGGTGATATGCCTGATGACTGAAGAGTTGCTAATGTTGAATCTTTGTTTAAGAAAGGTTTTAAGCAGAAACCTAGGAACTATAGACCTGCGAGTCAGTTGCGGGTAAATGTAGGAATAAATTGTACGGAGCGAAAGATAAGATTTACGGACGTTTAGAGAGACAAAAATTAATTAGGGATAGTCAGCACGGTTTTGTGTGAGGAAATAGTGTCTCAAACTTGATTGAGTTTTTTGAGGAAGTTATCGAAAAAGTTGATGATGGTAGAGCAGTAGACATTGTTTGTTTACTTAGATTTTAGTGAAGCCTTTGACAAAGTTCCTCATGGTAGACTAATTAGTAAAGTTAGGTCACATGGGATTTAGGCTGAGCTTGCCAACTGGATGCATAATTGGCTTAACAACAGGAGACAGAGTAATGGTGGAGGGTTGCTTTTCAGACTTGAGACCTGTGACTAGTGGTATTCCACAGGAATTGGTTCTGGGTCAGCTTTTATTTGTGATTTATATAAATGATTTGGATGAGAATATAGAAGGCATGGTTAGTCAGTTTGTAGATGACACCAAAATTGGTGGCATTGTAGAATTTGTGGCATTCTGAAGAAGGGTCCCAATCTGAAATGTCAACTTTCCTACTCCTTTGCCTGGCTGGCTGTGTTCCTCCAGCTCCATACTGTGGTGTCTCTACTCCAGCATCTGCGGTTCTTGCTGTCTCTGGATAGGCTGCGACTTTTTTCACAGGAGGTTGAGAGGTGACCTGATAGAAGTTTGTAAAGTAATGAGAGGTAAAGATAGAGTTGATGGTAGATGTCTTTTCCCTAAGACGGGCACATTTTTAAGGTGAGAGGGAAAGATTTAAAGAAGACATGAGACAAATATTTTACATAGAGGGTGGTTCATGTGTGGAATGAACTTCCTGATGTGGTGATGGATGTGGGTACAATTACAACGTTTAAAAGACATCTGAATAACTATATGAATAGGAAAAGTTTGGAGGGATGTGGGCCAGGAGCAGGCAAGTGGTATTAGTTTAGTTTGGGATTATGTTCAGCAAGGACTGCATTGGACCGAAGGGTCTGTTTCCATGCTGAATGACACTATGACTCTATTTACTCAGATTATACAACTCCTTCGGGGAACAAATGTGTAACAGCTGAATGGTTTGGAAACTGTTCACTTTATCTTGATGCTCCTGCAACAGCTGGTCCAGCTTTAAAATAACTGGTTAAATTTAAGACCTGACTTGCAACTGTTTTGTGCCTGAACGACATTAGGAAGTTGTTCATGGGCTTTTCTGGGATATGAGTTGATATGTTCAGCTTCCAGCAGGAAGCCTACATTTTATTTATGTTGTTGTTGGGCAGTATGACTTGAAACCCTATAAGTAACAGACCAGAAAGGTAAATGCAGTTTTAATTTGTGTCAAAAGCTCAGTGAGTTCTTGATCCCTGCCCAGTTTATGCATTGACCACCACATTTGGGGTTTGGTGGGATGGCTGGTTTCTGTTGCAGAATGATACCAACAGCATGGGTTCAATTCCTGCACAGGCTGAGGTTACTGTGAAGGCCTCTCCCTTACAATCTCTCCCCTTGTCTAAGGCATGGTGACCCTCAGGTTAAACCATCACCAGTCATCTCTCTCGAATGAGAGAGCAGCTCTAATTTTGAATACTTCAGTACAACAATTTTTGCTAAGAGAAAAACCGAAAGAACTGCGGATGCTGTAAATCAGGAACAAAAACAATGTTGCTGGAGAAGCTCAGCAAGTCTGGCAGCATCTGTGAAGGAAGGGTCACTGGACCTGAAATGTTAACTCTGTTTTCTCCTTCACAGATGCTGCCAGATCTGCTGAACTTCTCCAGCAACTTTGTTCCTGTTTTTGATAAGAGCACTTTGCTTATGCTCTGTATGTGTTGTATACTCTTTGTTACTGACTAAATAATGCATTCCTGGACATACCAAGCAAATTAGTGTCATTGTGTTACTCTCTGAATTTGGCTAACTTTAAGATTTATTTAAGTTGCTTTTCTGTGTCGAGACTGTTCTTAGAGAAGGACTCAATTTTTAGTATTTCCTGAGATGATTCTCCCAACCCAACGTACATATGGATGTGATTAGATAGCTCTGAGCAAAAAGCCCAGTCAATGACTGGCAACTTTTTTTTTCATCTGAAGGAATAACAAACCATAATGATGATAAGGTTCCTTTTAGTTGTCAGAATTTGGTAGTGTCTTAATTTTAAGTTGTCAGTTTCCCAAGTGCTGACAGAGTCTGATGTGATTGCTGCCGTCTCTTTATGGGATCGCTTATCTAAGAATACAGGACTGGACAGTCAAGAACCTCTATCAGCCTCCGAGCCCTGATGCATATTTATTTAGTTTTTTATATTCCTTGAGTCAAGTCACGGTGTTGTAAAGCCATGCTTTATGTCGAAGATGACTTTGTTAAGCTGAAAGCATTAGCTGGTATGAAGGCGGAAAGCAGTATTTAAAAGACGCCTGACACCTCCAAAAGTCCATATTTGCACATGCACGCTTAGTGAAGCAGTCTTCCAGTAAAACCTGTAGCGGTGCCCAAATAAGCACAACAGATATGAGCGAATGGGATAGAATGATGTTACTCACAGTACTGGCAGGCAAAGTGAGCATATGTGTTTTATACAGGCATACTGAACATGTTTTGGGTGTCAATAGACAGACTGTATTCAAAAAAGAAATGACTTGTAGTAACTTCTAAAAATGTCAAACATTTTCATTCCTGTGTCCTATAAGTTCTGGAGCTATGAAAATGGAGACAGACTGTTTGGAAGAATCGAATGAGAGGCAAACACCTTGAATATGAATGACACATCTCACGGCCCATTCACAAACCATCCAGACAGCACCTATGTGCCCAAGAGATAGTAGGAACTGCAGATGCTGGAGAATCTGAGATAACGAGGTGTAGAGCTGGATGAACACAGCAGGCCAAGCAGCATCAGAGGAGCAGGAAGGTTGACGTTTCAGGCCTAGACCCTTCTTCAGAAATTTAAGTGTAAGCACTTTGGACAGTGGACAAGAAAGGAACTTTTCAAGCTACGTGATTTTGTCTAAAACACAAACCTGAAATCAACTTGCTGTATGATCATGTTTGAACAATATCAAAGTTTGAGGAGGGGATCATTTGACTAGTCGAATGACCCTCTTTTTCTGTGTTTTATGGAACTTTTGTTTTTCCATAGGCTAGTCAGAGCAGAAGAAGACGACACAGAAGGAATGTCATGAGCCAGCAGACAATGTTTGTTTCTTCCTCTCTCCATCATCCAGCAGGTTTGAGCCCTGTCTGTTGATTGATCAACCTTCTGCCATGGGCAGTGTTATTTGTTGGTTGGGGGGAGAAAATCAACCCAACAGTTGCTGACTCCAGGGAATCAAATAGGAAACATACATCAACATGTTGGAATCATCTTGGTGCAGAATTAGGGATAGTCCATTGAACACAGTCTATAGCCATCCAAGGCATCAATCTTGCAGATCCGCAGACCACTGACTTTTTGACATTTAAATATTACCTGTGTAGTTTGTAACATAGTTGTGCATGTGTATTTGAACTTTGGAATGTGCATGAGAGAAGAATGTTATTATTTCTATTTAGATTGGGCATTATGCATGGTAAAGGCTGTATTTTTTAAAGAAATGTACAAGAAAACTTGTCTGTTTTTTTACAGTCACAACATTTTAAACAATAAAACACTCACTGAATTAGTAATAAAAATGTGTTGTGATCAAAAGACAGAATGAAAGATGGGAACTATTGTACCACTTGTCACCTGATCATAAAAGCATGCCACTTATGAGGTTATCTAATTTTATTTTCTTTGATTTAAGGTTGCTCACTTCGATGAGTACTAAATCTTATGTTAGAACCTAATTGCTAGTGTCACTGTAGCATATGACTGGGTCATATACAATATAGGGCTTTGTACTCATAGCTCTAACTCATTAAAAAAAGGATTAATTACATTGTTAGAAGAAATATTTGCTTTATCTTGCTGTTTTCTTCAATTTTGTTCCTCTCTGCAGCCTGCCTGCAATCTATATATTGTGAGAATAGCTCCGCCATTGAGAAATACATTTCCCACATATTTCACAATCTTACAGCTCAGAGGAACTGAAAAGTGTCTTTAGTCCTACCTTTTGCCCTCATCCCCATCAACCCCCTTGATTTGAGTTCAAGTATCACAAATAATGGGGATGTAGCAATCCATTGCACTACTTGGTTTACCAAGTGTGTATAATTACCGAAAAGTAAGTTTGATTTATAGTAATGACATGGAGAAAATTTGGTGGTGGTGCTAGAGTAATTTTGTAATTCAAATTGCAAAGCAGCAACTCCAGCACAGTTTTATTTGTTATCTGGCACTGTTCAACAGTTGGATGAGCCCATAAAATGTTCATGTAAACTTCAATTACTTAGAATACAAATTACAGTGAGGAGCCTGCAAGGTTTATTTAATGCACTCTGCTACTTGAATAGACTCCTCTTTGTTTTATAAAATTAAGTACAGTTGCTTTTTCTTGATGCCTCCTTTCTAGAAGTCTTTACCATCCATGAATTGGAAGAATAGGAATGGAACAGATTTGATTTTTTTAATTTGTTTTTGAACATCCTTACTTTGGCCTATCAGTTTTAAAACGTGCTATTTCATGTGCTTTGCTACGATTACTTTTCCACTTTTATTTTGTTATTCAACCATAGGAATACAGGTATTGCGGGCAAGGCCAGAATTTATTGATTGTCCATGATTGTCTTTGAGAAGATGTGATACCACATGGATTGCGGCATTTTAGGAAAAGGGCTTATTATCACCTTCTCAAAGGCAATTGGGAGGGTCAGCATACACTGGTCTTGCAGGTGACGCTGCCATTTCATGAATGAACCAAACATCTCTTGAATATTGGTTTGAAACATCTTGTTGAAGTAGGCTTTGTGAGTTGCTGCAATACATGTATATGATGCATACTCTTGTCACCGTGGTGGATGGGGTCACATTCACACAGGCTGCTTTATCCTGAATGATGTGGAACTTTTTGTGTTGTCAGGGCTAAATTCTTCATGGCAAGTAGAAAACATTCCATTATGCTTCTGATTCTTGCCTTGTTGGTGATGGATAGGTTTTGGGGAGACAGGGCGTCAATTGATAGGTACAAAACTTCCAGCCTCTGCTGTCGTAGCCACAGTATGTATAGGCTGGTCTAGTCAAGTTTTGTGTCAATCATAACACTCAGAATGTTGATGGCAGGGAGATCAGGAATGATAATGCTGTTGAACATCAAGGGGAGATGGTAGGGTTCTTGTATGTCAGAAGTGGCGCAGGACTTGTGTGGCACAGATGTTGCTTGCCACTTGGCATCAAAAACCTGCATGTTGATCTGATCTTGCTACATGTGGACATGGACTACTTTTATCATTTTTAAAAGTGCAAATGGAACTGAACACTATTATCAGCAGACATCCCCAGTTCCGACCTAATGTTGAAGGAAAGGTCACTGGTGAAGCAGCTCAATATGGTTTAGCCTACAACATCACTCTTCAGAACACCTGCACTGATTTCTTGGGGTTGAGATGATTGGCCTCCAAAATCACAATTACCTACCTGTGTGCTAGATATGATCACATCCAGTGGCAAATTTCTCCCCTCGATCTGTTATGACTTCAATTATACAATGGCTCTTTGATGCCAAAGGTGGTCACTGTGAGCTTACCTCTATAATTCAGCTGTTCTGATCATGCTTGGATCACGGCTGCAAGAAGATATTGTGAAAAGCTGAAACAAAAACTGAACAGATAATAGTGTTCAGTTCAGAATAAGTGCTGTGTGATAGCCATTAATTATCAACAAACCTTCCATTAATTTGAAAGTAGAACTAAGAGGTACTATTTGGCTTAATTGTAAGAGTCCTGATTTTTGTGATCAGGACGTACATAGTTTTCCACTTCACTGGATAGATGCCAGTAGCTATCCTGGAATAACATGACTAGTGGGAACAGTTAGTTTTGTAGCGCAAGTGTTCAGCAAAGTCACTGGTGTGTTGACAAGGACCATTGCCTTCATGTGTATAGTCACCTATTTGTTCATATCATGTGAAGGAAGTTGATTAGGCTGAAGACTGGCACCTGAGGTGTTGGGATTATTGGTGGGAGACCAAAATGGGCCATTCACCTGGTAATCTGCCTGAAGCAAATGTCTTTTGCACTCAGATTCAGTTAACAAAATTCTGCTGTTGATGACACAAAGCACCTCCAGAGACCAATTTTCAACGCTAGTTTTGTTCTGAGTCTAAGATAGCAAGGTGTAGAGCTGGATGAACACAGCAGGCCACGCAGCATCAGAGGAGCAGGAAAGCTGACGTTTCGGGCCTAGAGCCTCCTTCAGAAATCTCAGATTCTCCAGCATCTGCAGTTCCTACTATCTCTTGTTCTGAATCTAGCCTATTTCACAACAGGTTACAACCATAACACAGTAGAAGATGCTGTGTCAAGAAGGAGCTTGATCTCCACAAAGATTGAGTAATGACTGCCCTTGCCAATAAGTAATTGACGTATGCACTTGTGATTGGTAGATTGGGGAGGTTGATGTCAAGTAGGTTTCAAGCCCAGACTGTTAGCTGTGTCCTTCAGAACTCAGCCAGCTCAGTCCATAAAAATTCGATGGAGTCACGTCAAGTTCAAGTTGTATGAACATATTAAAATTACTTCTTTTCTTTTCTTTCTTCCAAAGTTGTCCACTGTTGGTACTGAGCCTTAAATGTCTTCTGATCTGAATCTCCTTACTCTGTTGTTGTACCTCTGTACTCCTGAAATTTCTTGGAGTCCTCACTATCATCAATCGACCATCTTCCACACAGTATCTTTTGATCTGAGAGTTTAATTGCAGTGTCACAAGTTTACATTAGTTTCTCCTATAAATGTTAACATGGAATTAATTCAAGATCTCAATGGGAATTAAACACAAATCTATCAAAGTTAATGCGTTCTTCATTGTGCCGGGCAATGGTTCCAGCAGAGACCAAAGGAGTACCTCTATTTACGCTGTCTTGTCTCTCTGTGCACATACAAAAAAAAGTTGTTATTATCAATTATCATATCCATACTGTCCCACCATTCTTTTTTAAATGCCATCTGTATAGTGCCATCTTATCAAAATCCCTTTTGAACCTCTGTGTGAATAACATGCATGATGTATTTATTTAATACAATCCAGTATTTCCTTTAGGGACTATCTTAAATATATCAGTCGCTACTTGCTTTTCACATCCACGTGGCTGTTACTCAACTCATGTCTTTTGGGCTGTCTGTTTTACGCATTCTTGGTAGATAGAATTTTCAATAATTCCTAGATGATCCCTCTGAGAACACCAATGCTTGACTGCCAGTGCTTCAGTTCTCTGCCACAACCTGTTTATCTAAGAATGTTTGAAAGATTACAGTCAAAGTTGCTTCTTCTTCCATTCAGTGTTTTCACGAGATAGATGTCACACAGGTCCAGAGAAGTGCTTCTTCCTTATCTAATCCATCTAATTGTTCTGCTCCCTCTTCTTCTATCCTTTCATTCCCAATGCAGGACTGCTCTTGAACTTCAATGCCACGTCCTCATAGGTAACACCATAATTTTTCACCCTTCTCTTTTAATTTACTTGTCAACATTCTGTTGGTGTTCTAACATTTTCCTTCCGTTTCTTTTTTATAATGGGTTTGATATGTCTTTTGTAGTGACTGTTCTTCTGTCAAGTGCCATGTTTAAACCTCAAAAGGTTATTTAGATTAATAAATTATAATTATTTGTGTGATTGTCCAACCTACAGTTTGACATCTGTGCAGATCATTCATCAAGTATTGCAATTATTTTGCTAGATTTTCACTCCAGGCTTATTTGTGTGCCCAAGTGCAAGGTATCACAGGGTTCAGGAATTGCTGCTTACCATCAGATCACCAGTTTGGAAGGAAAACCTGGAAACTATGCTCTTCTAAGATGGCTATTTGCCAGCACTGTTTTAAAACAAAACATACAGGAAGAACATTTTCTGCATCACATCCTTTTGGTGATGTTTTGTTTTCTTTCTTTATGGTGTGCTCTGTCGCATATTTATTTCACATTGTGTCCATGTTTGAAAATGATGCAACCTGGTACCAAACCCAAGGTATGCACAAAGTTCAGGCGATAGTCTACTTGGGTTTTGAAAATGGTAACTTGTGTAGTTTCTGATTCTAGAAATTATTTGCTCAGATGATGTGCCGGAACCAGAGTAAAGCTGAAAAGCGAATCAGTGCTTGGGAAAAGTTTCAGACTGCCACCCCTTGTGCCTCAATTCATTTCCACCTGTTTTTGATGTACTTGACAGTTGGAGATCAACAAGTGTCCAATTTGTTACAGATGGTGTTACTTTTCAGGTTGAATGTTTTTTCTTGCTTAAAACAGGTAACCTTTGCATGATCCAGGTACATGGCTCAATTAATATATGCTATGACTATGCTTGAGTAATTGGGTCATTTCTCTTTTTGGGCGTTATGCATTCCAAACGAGTGAAATATAGTTGGATAATTTTCTTGCCAGAAGACCTGTCTCATGAACTGTCTTGTGCTACCACAGGCACAATAACTTTAATGAGAATTTATTTCTTTCTCCACTCCTCATGCTCAATACTAGTGTCATATTTCATTATAATTTTAGGTTTGTTATCTTGCCTGTGGGGGAAAATATCTGCTGTGGAGTTCAATGGACAGAGTCAATTTAGATAGTAGTCCACTAGGAGTTTCTTTTATCACAGGGAATCAATATTAAGATCAGTCTTACCATTGTCAGTGCTACAAATGTCTTCCTCCCATAGTTTTAAATCACCTAATGAAGACTAAATTAATGTACCTGAAATAAAACTTCAAGTACTAATTACAGTTTACGTCTTCAATTTGAAATCTCTCGAGTCATATACATTTTCAGCAAAATCTGGTTGTTTGTAAATTTGTACTTAGCTTGTAATTGTTTGTGTTGTGATCTGTGTGCCAATGTTTCATGTACCAGATTTAATTTGTATGAATTTTAATTTTTTAAAGAAAATGTTTGGTCTGTGGGGCTGTGGCACTATTGGCTATGCTAGCATTTATTACTATCTCTGTTTGCTAAGAAGGCAGTTAAGAGTCACAGGTAAACCAGGCCAGGTAAGGATGGCAGATTTTCTTTTTATTCCAGGTTTTTTATTGTATTCAAATTTAACTATCTGCCACAATGGGATTTGAACTCAGATCCCAGGATATAAATCTGGATTAACATCTCACAGTAACAACATCACCCCTGAATGGATTACATAGTACATTTGGCATTTAGCCAACCTATCTTGTTGTTAACTTGCATAAACACACTTTCTTGTCTCTTTAGATAGAATGTGACTGAACAAGGATAGTGGCAAATTTGATACAGTGCACATGCAACAATTAGCTGAATGATGATGCACGTGCATTACCTCAAAATCAAGAATGCTAACCAGTTTTATCCACACTATTTAGCAATAGATGCATCCAAATTTGCATTTGAGTACAATGCATGAACTGGCCTGCATGGGATAGGTAAATAAATCAGGAATGCATTAGGACTGCAGTGGTTCGCAGAGGCAGCCCATCTCGAGGACAGTTATGGATGGGCAATAAATGCCAGTGATTCTCATGTCTGATGACTGATGGAAAAAATTAAGTGCTCCACACCTAGTGACTATACATTCAACTTACTCCATGCTAAACTCTGACTTCTCCCCAAATTTCTTCATCTGTAGGTTTTCCTATTTCTTTGAAACATTCCTTTAAAATATATCTTTTGTATATCTTATGGACCCCCGATCTAGTTTGTGTATGTACAGGAATTCCATAAAATAATTTAAACTGTCAAGTCCACACTTAAACTTTGGCTTCCAGCTCATTTGCAGTTTTGTTTATTTTTTGACTCCACACCCAGATTTAACAAATCGGGCATGATGAGTATCAACAGCAAATAGACTTATACAATGGAACACAGTTGTTGAACACAAGTTCTTCATCATTTGTCCAAATATCTCCTTTTGTATCTTGGTGTCAAGTTTTGTTAGCATTCATGTAAAATGCTGTTTTGCTATTTTAAAGGCACCAAGTAAATGCGAGTTTTTGCTGTGAAGTTATTTTGTAACTCTCATGTAATGTGATCAGATTTTCGGACTCGATTTAACTTCCTGCAATTTATGTACCACAGGCATGAATTGCAGTCAGTCCTCTGATCCACTGCCTTTCCTGAAAATTAGAAACAAACATTTGAACTTTTGTTAATAAAGTATTCTGCTTAATGTAACTCTGATCCTTTTGGAAAGGAGGTAGTCTTGGATCTTGTCTGAGTTGGACATGAAGGTTGTGTTCAACCATCTCTATGCTGGTTCTTTCTGCTGATTTCTTTGAAACAAGGCCCTAAGATGAAAGGCACTCTAACAGTCCTTCTGGCACACATTTTTGATTCTCAGCACAAATTATTTAGAGCTCTTGAATAAAAGCAAAATAGTGCAGATGCTGGAATCTGAAACAAACACAGAATGCTGGAGAAACTTTGCATTGGCAGCAACTGTGGAGAGAGAACTAGTTAATATTTTCAGTCCAGTATGAAGAAAAAGTCATGCTGAATTTTAAATGTTTAAGCCTGTTTCTTTCTTCACAGGTTTACCCACTCCTCCTCCACCATGTGTTTTAAAAACATTCTTCTGATGATTTAGAATGCAGGGTACTCTGCTGTTCTCCCTACTCCTTCGGAGATCCATCTTGATACCATCGACATGGCTGCAAAGAGGGATGATGTGCTCGAAGCAGAATATAGGGGACTAGGAAATAAATTAAAATAAAACTCCTCAAAGGGTGTAGTCCCAGGATTTATATTTGAAATGTTGAGGCATTGAGACTGATCGTGGGAAAGGTGTCATCTGCCCAAGTTAAGTAGGTTGTATTCCTAGGAGGATTGGGACCAATATCCTCTCAATGTGTTCATTTGTAATTTGGGGAGGGTTTAAGCTAGAGTGGTACTGGAACGGAAAGCTGAGTGGGAGTGAGGGAAACAAAAATGGAAATGAAAGATAGAAAAACGGAAAGTATAGGTAAAAGGCAGAGGAAATGGGAGCTGGCAACACGTAGGACCCTAGCACAAACATGTAAGAATGTCAGAAAGAAAGTCTAAAGATACCATATTTGAAAGCACTAAGCACTTGCAATAAGACAGATGAATTTACAGCTACATAGATATAAATGAGTATCATATGCTTAAAAACATGGAGATATGGTTGTGGGGTAACCAAATCCGGGAACTTATATTGAGGAGCCAACTAAGGAACAGATTACAAGCATGGGGCTGGATGAACACAGCAGGTCAAGCAGCATCATAGGAGCAGGAAAACTTGACGTTTCGGGCCTAAACCCTTCTTCAGAAATTTAAGTGTAAGCACTTTGGACAGTGGACAAGAAAGGAACTTTTCAAGCTACGTGATTTTGTCTAAAACACAAACCTGAAATCAACTTGCTGTATGATCATGTTTGAACAATATCAAAGGAACAGATTTTCCTAGATGAGGATCACCTAAAGAGGCTTAAAGATAATTCCTGATGAAGTTGAGTGAGTGGGCAAATACACAGCAGAGGGAGTATTACATGGATACATGTGAAATTATCAAGAGACCTGGATGCCTTTGTACTTTGTCACCGAAAGCAAGCATGCAGTTCGAAAGGCTTCATTGCAAGAGGGTTTGAGTACTGGAGTAAGGAAGTTTTCAGTAGCTGTACAGGGTCTTGATGAGACCACTGATGGAGGTTTATGTGCAATTTTCATCCTCCTTACCCAAGAAAATATATACTTGCCCCAGGAGCACACTGAAAGTTCACTAGACTGATTCCTGGAATGACAATCTTCTCAAATGGAGAGAGATTGGGTCAACTAGATCCATATTGACTGGAGTTTAGAAGCACAAAGGGGTATCTTATTGAAACGTAAAATTCTGACAAGCCAAAATAGCCTAGATATAAAGACAAGTATTCCCGACTGGGGAGGTTAAGAGATTGTTATCTTTGGATATTGGTAGGCAATTCTGGACTAAATGAGGAAGATTTTCTTCACTCAGAACAGCACTGAACCTGTGAAATTCTCCACCACAGAAGCGTGTAGAGGCCAAAGTATAGAATATAGTTAAGAAATCTGATTTTAAAAGCTAAAGGTGTCAAGAGGTAGAAGGAGAGAGCAGGAGTATTGCATTGAGAGAGATGATCAGCCATGAATGGTGGAGCAGGCTTGATGAGCCAAATGGCCTACTTCTGCTCCTATTTTCTAAATTTCTAAATATATGATACATAAGCTGGCCACTGTCTTTGAATCAGTCATGAAGCAATAATAATGCTACCATCATAAATCCAGTACCATTTTGAGTGAAATGGTTCACAGCTTGGAGCAAAATTTGGTAAAAGAAAATGAAAAATCAGCAGGGGTTCTAACACAGGATCCAAGTGGAATCAACAGAACTTCTAAACTGAAATTATGATTTTTATGAGGCATCAAAATTTCCTTTGTTCTTCAGACTTGTATAAAACTTCACGTAGTGGGAGATAAAAGACTTTGCTACCAGTTAGCCCACTTGGAAAGATGATGAAGCTCAACTGCAAATCCACACTGAAGTGGATTTCAACCATTGCTTTTTAAGCAGCACGGCAGAACTATGGAAAAATGAATCTATGTCAATGTAAGCTGAATTTGTTTCTCCATGCTTGTTTTTCTCACCATCCTGAAATATAATGTTCACTGAAAAAGCAAATGAGGAAAGCAGCCTTTTCACTGAGAAGAAGAAACAGCAATACAGCACAGGAACATGCCATTTAGCACGCCACAGCTATGCTGATTCAGGATGCCTTTCTTAACTAAATACGCAGTCTGTGTCTCCCTACTCCCTGCCTATTCACATATCTATCAAGATGCCTCTTAAATGTTGCTATTATCTCTACCTCCACCACTTCCTCTGACCGTGTATTCCAGACAATTTTGTAAACTTCTAACTCCTATCAGGTTGCCTGACATCCTACCACATTCAGGTGAAAACAAACCAAGTTTGTCCAATCTTTCCTCAGAGCTAATACCCTCCAAACTAAGAAACATCCGGTAAACCGTTTCTGTACCGTCTCCAAAGCCTCCACAAATTTTTTGCAGTGTGGCGACCAGAACTGTATCAACATGCCAAATGTGGTCTAATTAAGGTTCTATACAGCTGAAGCATGACTTTCCAATACTCTGTTCCCAAATGACGAAGGCAAGCGTGCTATTTGCCTTCTTGATCACCTTATCCAGTTCTGTTGCCACTTTCAGGGAACTGTGAACCTGTATGCCTAGATTCCTCGGCATGTTGATGCTATTAAGGGTTTTGCCATTTACTGTATAATTCCCTCTGCGTTACATCTTCAAAAATGCATCACCTTGTATTGGCCTGGATGAAAGTCCATCTGCCATTTCTTCGCTCAACTCTCTAGCCTATCTATATCCTGCTGTATCCTCTGGCAATCCTCCTCACTATCAGGCCACCTACGTTGTCCTACATTTTACAGACAACAGGGGTCCCAGCGCTGATCCCTGCGGAACACCACTTATCATGATTTCCAGTCAGAAAAATACCCTTCCACTGCTATACTGTGTCTTCTATGCTAAACCAGTTCTGTATCCATCTTACCAGCTCACTGTATCCAATGTGTATTCACTTTTTTTTAATCCGTCTGCCATGAGGGACCTTGTCAAAGGTCTTGCTGAAGTCCATGTCGACAATATCACCCTGCCCTCATCAATCATCTTTGTCACTTCCTCAAAAAGCTGAATCAAATTCATGAGACACAGTCTTCCCTGCACAGAGCCACACTGCCTATCACTAATAAGCCCATATTTTTCCAAATGTGAGTAAATCCTATCCCTACGAATCCATTAAATTTCCTTACAGCGATGTAAGGCTCACTGGCCTGTAACTTCCTGGATTATCCCTGTTGCCCTGAAACGAAGGAAACAACACTGGGTATTCTCTAGTCCCCTGGGATGTCACCTGTGACTAAGGAAAATGAGATTTTGTACAAGGCCCCAGCAATTTCCTCACCTGCCTCCCTCAGCATTCTGGGATAGATCCCATCCCGTTCTGGGTATTGTCTATCTTAATGGTTTTAAAACTCCCAACACCACCTTTTTTTATATTGATATGCCCTGCAATATCAACATATCTCTCCTGTGACTTACCTTGCACCATGTCCTTCTCATTTGTGAATAGCGATGCAAAGTATTTGTTAAGGACCTCACCCAGTTCCCCCGCTGGCTATGAGCATAAATTCCCTAATTTGTCCATGAGTGAACCTTCGTGTTCCCTAGCTACCCTCTTGCTCCTAATATATGCATTAAAGACCTTGGGACTGTTCTTAATCCTGTTTGCTAAGATCATTTAATGGCCCTTTTTAGGCTTCCTAACTTCTCGTTTGAGTTCTTTTCTGCTATCTTCGTATTTTTTGAGGTCTCTGTATGTCTTCAGTTTCCTGAACCTTACGTATGCCTCCATTTTTTTTTGACTAAGCTCTCAATTTCTCTTGTCATCCAAGGTTCCTGAATCTAGCCATCCTTGTCCTTCATTTTCACAATAACTTGCTGATCCTTAACTCTAATCAACTGGCTTTTGAAAGATTCCCACATGCCAGATGTAGATTAATCCTCATACAGCCGCCCCCACATTTTTCTATAATCTGTCCACATAACTGGTTCTCTATCACCCGCTGCCCATTGGGAAGCCTGTAGTGCAATCCCAGCAAAGTGATTGCACCCTTCCTATTCCTGAACTCTATCCACATGACCATTCTGGCTGAGCTCTCCAAAGTGCCCTTCCTGTGATATTCTCCCTAATCAGGAACACAATTCCCCCATCTCTTTTACATCCCTCTTCCTCACACCTGAAACATTTAAATCCCGGAATGTGGAGCTTCGAGTCTTGTCCTTTTCTCAACTAAATCTCTTCTAGCCATGAGGTTATAGTTATATGTATTAATCCAGGTTCAGAGTTCATGTGCCCTACCTACCATTCTCTTCACATTAAAACAAATACACTTCAGGCTGCCAATTCCATTGTGTTCAACACCCTCTCCCTGTCTGTTGTTCTTCTTAGTCTTACTGGCCTTAGTCTCAGACCAAGAAAGACAAGCATATAAAACACCTTCTTCACAATCCTGTGTACCTGGGACTCCACTTTCAAGGAACTATGAAGCCATCCTAGTGATCTACATACCTAAAGCCCTCCCTCCTACTCCAGCTCTCTAGCCACGTACTTAACTGTACTATCTTCCTATTTCTGGTCTCACTGGCATATGGCACAGGGAGTAATTCCTGAAAAATCAACCCCAGAGGTCCTGCTTTTCAACTTCCTACTTAACTCCCTGAACGCCTTTTACAGGACTTTCGCGCTCTCGCTCTCTCTTGCTCCCAATATTGTTAGTGTCTGAGAGACATCCTTTATCTTGGATCCAGAAAGGCAACACACCATCCTGAAATTCCTTTTGCAGCCACGGAAACACTTGTCTGTGCCCCTGATTTTAAAGAGCCCTATCACTACGGCTCACCTACACTTTGACCTTCCGTGCTGTACAACAGAACCAGTCATGGTGGGACGGGTCTGGCTGCTGCTACTTTCTGTTGAGATACTACCACCACCCCAAAACCTCTTTTATATCCCCGTCAACGTCTAAGTCCTGGAACGTCAAGCTGCCAGTGCTCCACAACTTGAACAACCACATGGGTATTGCCTCTGTGCCCTTCTATCTGGCATGGAGAAGTTTACTTTATGGGCTGCTGCATACCATTTACTCTCTCTGTTTATCAGCCACCTTGACATTCTGATTTACTGCCAGGCAGTGAGGTTCCCTCCGTCGAGGGCTGTCTATGTGGGAGCCCTCCCTGTTTCCATTGGGGACCTGGGGTGGAGACTGCTGTGCACAGTAGTCCCACGCAATCATGGATTGAACTAATTCATAGGCTCCTACTCCAACTGCTTATTTTACAGTGGTGTGGGATCTGTGGACCATGTATATTTTGGTTGTGAACCATTGCACCCCCACCTTTTAGTTGCTTGCAAGAGGTTCTGTTGTTCTTTTGGTTGCCCTTCAGCCCCATGCTCCTGATCTTCAGTCACTTGGTGTGGAGGGAGGCGGGCAAGCCAATGGACCTCCTCGTGGGTCTGTTCCTGGGCCTGGCCAGCATGGTGGTCACCAGGTTCAGCCACTGGGCAGTTGTAGGGGCCATTGTTCTTGACTGCCTGCCCCCCTTACCTGGCTACATTCACACCTTGGAGAAGGAGTATGTTGTGCCAACCAACACACTTGAAGCCTTTAGAAAGAGGTGGGCACCATGGGTGGTGCCTTCTTTCCCCCTCTGACTCCGTTTTGATTTAGTCCCTTCCTCTCTCCCTTTTGTTGTCATTGCACTATCCTGATGGGCTTTGCGTGTGAATTGGGCACTTGAATTGGAATCATGGGTGTTCTAGTGGTAGAAGATAACGGAAAGAAGTAACGCGGGAGATACGGTGGTAGGAAAAGCTTCCAGTGGTATGTAAAAACATCTCCAGATATAAAAAAAAAATCAAAAATCCAGCAGCAGGAATGATCAGGGCTTCCAAAGCAATCAGTCTTAGAAATTGCTTCTCGCTGATTGTCGACTCATTTTAACTTCCTCCATGGTCACTTAAAGCAGACAGTTTGGTAATTTTGTTTTTAGTTCGATAGGTTTGTAAAGATGGAAGATGAATAGTTAACACCTGAAAACTTGTCAAGCTAGAACATTCTTTTACTTGTTGAAAAAATGGAACTATCACTCTTACATGAAACAATATAAAGATAACCTTTGCCCTTTCTCACTTGGTTTCTCGAAGCCACATATGTTTTTGATGGACCTTACTTCGTTTATAAATAGTATTGCTTCCACCTGCACTCACCTTCTTGCATTGCTTATGTCAGAAATCAGACTGTAAGGAATAGTGCTGCATGCTATCTATATGATAATGTTCAGTGCCCTAGCAGCTATCCCACTGCCATTATTTCTGAGATGAAACTGCCTGAATAGTGGCGATCTTGCTGATTGCTACAGAAAAGTAAAACCTGTTCTTCCATTCGAGAACTGTCTGGTGTAATAACCGTTGAATACACTCTTCATTCAGCTACTGTCTTTGATATCATAAAAGATTTCTGACAAGCGTTGCAAATCCTTCTGTTTGATTTGATTGACTTGGCTGAACAAAATTGTGTTTCGTTCTTGCGTAACCTTCAATGCATACACTGGTGTTGTTGATCATTTCTTTAAATATACATATGACCTGCAGCCTTCTCAAGTGTATAAATGTTTCAACTGTTTGGTATGTGTATGTTAACCTTTATTGAGCAGCTTTATTTGGCATTGAATTGCAGTCTCCTTTAAACCTATATGATAGAGGACTTGTCATGGCTTGAAAATGTTATGCCAATTTCTGCATTCACCTCGGTGCCCTCTTCTTGCTGCCACCATTTCCTGGTTGTAGATCAAGTAATTTACCCCACAGTTCACCCGAAATTGATTTTAATTTGGCTCTACTTGCCAATAAATCTGCAAAGTAATTAAGACAGATGGTAGGGAGACAAAGAGTGCTAGCTTACTGCAATTGTGTGAACTGTTTGAGGTTTATGTACATTTGCGAGTATAAGAACTAGGAGAACAATTTTAGACCAAAATTTACTACAGGATGACATCATTCGTTAAAAGCAAAAGTTTTTTTAAGCTTGTGAAATGTACACTAATAACTGAAATGTGATCAGGATGTGTTTTCTGCTGGATGGTCAGATATCACCACATTTCAAGTGTTCTAGGAAATGTATTTTCATTCCATTTTCTGCCTCTCCCTCTACTGAATTCAGAAATGTTTTGATCTGACACCTACCAGTCTTGGTGCTACACAGTTTTGAGTTCTGCTGTCCTTTCCAATTTGCTCAACGCTTTGAGGCCATGGTCACGTTTTCATATCTGGAAAACCCTGTGTGCTGGACTAAAAGGAGGAATTATTGTTATACTAAGCATTTTTTCTAAGAGTCCTTCACTCAACTTCCCTGAAGTTATACTTTATACCATTTCTTTGTCTGACCACACCTATATGTTCCTTGCATTTCTACACTAAAAGCGCAATGGAGACAGTCCAAAAGAGATTCACTAGACAGAATCCTGGATGAATGGATTAATTGATAAAGAATGGCTAAATGGGTTAGACTTCTATTCATTAAGAAGTTTAAAAGAATAAGGAGTGACCCTATTGAAACACAAAGAACTCTGAGGGGACTTGACACGCTAAATATTGAGATGTTTCCACTCGTGGAGAACACTCGAACGAGGTGACATAATCACAGAACAAGGGAACACTCAAATCAAATTGGAATTTAATGTCTCAGAAGGCAGTGATTGTCAGAAATTCTGTACCCGAGAGTTGTAAAGTCTACATCACTGAAAGTATTTGAAGAGGAATGAGGTAGAATTTTGAAGTATGGATGATTTGAGCACTGCGGGGAACTAGCACAACAGAGGATTTGTGGCCTGATCAATCATGATCATGTAGAATGGCAGCACAAGTTTGATGCACTTATTAGTTTACTTCTGATCCTATTTCTTAGATTCTTATGAAAGCTTTAGAAGGATAAAAAGAACAGCGATTTATTAAAATGGTCCCAGAAATGAAGGATTGTAGTTCAGTCCACCAATGCAGAGGTTAAGGTTATTATGCTTACAATGTGCTTTCTAAGAACAGTAAAAATGCAGAAGATGGAATTTTTCTTGGATATTTTAATTGGAATTTCATTGTGTGGAATGTGTGTCTTGGAAAGTGGGTATTTGGCAGCGTTTATACTGTTGGCTATTGTTGAAATTCCATGTAGTATAAAATTGAATTGGATTTCATAAAAATACGGTGATTGAATGGAATTTATTGCATCCTGTTGAATACAATTCATAAAAAACATTAATAACATTTTAAAATTAAAACTTAAAAATCACGAATGCAGCAACCTTCACATTTCAGCCAGTTATTCAGTTAACCATGTTTTAATGGGTGTAACTGTCATATGGTGACAGGACTCAAAGCTTCAAGCAAAGTTAATTATTCATTCACTTAGAGGCTGAGAAATGAAGTAAATTTGAAAATGTATAAGCTCTGAGTAAAATTTAAGACTTTATTTCAAATGCAGCAAGGTTACAGCAGAATTAAACAGCCATACTTATTACTTATCCACAATGTGCTACCTTTGTACTCCTATTCTTGCGCACATTCACTTTTTAAACAATATTCTCTGGTGCCAACATATTCTTCCTTAAAATGGGGACCAAACTCTACACAGTACTCCAGGTGCAGCCTCAGCAACACTCTGACAAGCCTTCCCTATTTTCAGTCTCCAATCCCATAGCAATAATGGCCAGAAATGCTGCCTCAATTACCTGTTGAATCTGAAAGCTAACATTGTGTTTCATGCACAAGAACACCCAGACCCCCCTGTGCTGCCATTTTTTTTTGTTATTACTCTATTTAAATAATTGTCAGCCTTTTGATTATTCTTAAAGTGCATGACCTCATGCATATTAAACGCCATCTGCCATGTTTTTGCCCACTCACTCCACCTATCTTGCAGACTGCATACATCTTCATCGCAACATGCCCTCCCACCTATTTTGTGTTATTAGCACACTTGGATATGTTGCACTCTGCCTTGTCTTCCAAGTCACGCATATAGATTGGAAATCATTGAGTCATCAGGACTGACCCTTGTGATACTCCACTGGCTATGTCTTTCCAACATGAAAAAGACTCATTCATCCCGACTCTATCTTCCGTGTGTTAACCAATCCTCAATCCATGCTAATACATTACCCCCATTACCGTGAGTTCATGTCTTTTCCAATAATCTTTTATGTGGCATCTTACTGAATGCCTTTGGGAAATCCAAATGTACCATAGAGGCCAGTCGTCCTTTATCAACTTTGCTTGACATTATCCTCAAGTAACCCAGGCAAATTTATCCAACATGATTTCCTATCATAAAATCATGTCAGTTCTATTTGATTGCATTAGCTTTTCCAAGTATCCTGTGACGACTTTAATGATGAACTCCAGTATTTTCCCAGCAACAGATGTTAGATCAGCTGCCCTCTAATTTCCAAATTTCTGGCTCCCTCTGTTCATGAATAGGAGAATCACATTAGTGGTCTTCTAAACTGCTGGAAGTTCCCAGGATTTAGTGAGTTCCGGAATAATGCAACCAATGCCTCCACCATCTCTTTAAACCCCTTGGATGAAGGTCCTGGCAAGCTGTATGCCTTCAACCCCACTAGTTTGTTAAATAATTGCCTTGCATTAAAGGGAATGTTACGAGATCTTTCCTCCTGTTAGTATCTCGCTTATCTGATACCTTTGTCTTCACCATGAACACTAATGCAAAATATCGATTTAAATTGTCTGCCATTTTCCTGTTCCTACTATTAATTTCCCAGTTGCGTTCTCCAAGGGCACCATGGTCATTTTAACTACTTTTTCGTTTTTTTAAATTTACTGTTTACTAATTTTGACCAATTTACTTCCATCATCAATTTTCTCACTTTTTATTAAGATTCCTAAAAACATGCACAATTCTCACATCTACCGCTAGTCTGAATGCTTTGTATGCCTTAGTTTTTGACTGGATGCACCACTTTGTTAACCGTTGTCTCAACAAGTCCTCCTTTTTGGCTGGGGATACATTTTTGCTAAGCTTTCTGAAGTCTTTGCTTATGGCTATGTTCATTTATTTCTATTTGTATGATCAAACATATCTATCTTGTTACAAATGCTGCATGCAATCCAAGAGTTTAAAGCTTTGACTTTTTACTGTTATTTATTTGGATTCTAAAGACACTGATCCCAGAACGAAGTTCCTCTTTCCCCAGTATTGGTGCCATTACCCCTTGAATCAGAACCCATTTCTCCCACCTCAATCTCTGTGTTTACCTCTCAGTTCTTCTGTACCATGCCCAACTTGCAGATGGGTCAAGTAATAATCCGAAAATTATTAGCTTTTTGGTTTTTCTCTTTAGCAGAACCTCTATCTTAGTTCTACCTATGTTGTAACTATTTGGACCGTGACAATAAATTGTCCTTCCCCTCCCAGGTTCTTCTCTTAACAGAAGAGATATTTTTAATCTTGGCACCAGCCTTTGGCAACCCAGCCTTTGGGCTGAGGAGAAAATGTCAATATTATCTCTTTCTTCTCCCAGCTTGAATGGCACTCCGGACCACCACTTTGGTCACTTCCTCATCATCCTTGAAGACTGTGCCCTTGTCAACATGGGAACAAGAAATCTCATTCCTATTGGGCAAAACCACTGGTTGGGATACCTCCAGAGCTAAATTCTGGATCCCCACACCTGCTGCACTCTCAGACACATCCTCCTGTCTCTGGCCACAGACCAAATTGGGTTAAATTTAATTTAAGAATTGTGACTGTCTGCTGAAACAGTGACCTGACACCCATGTGTGGCAGTGACCACAGTATTGTTCACGTCTGTGGGTATAGAATTGGACAAAAGACTTTAACTGGGCCTGTAATAATTTTCCCATGTAGCCTTGAACTAACATCCTGACTTCTGTTTTTATCTCCATTCATGAAGCCAGGGTCCCATATTATTTGTCAACGGCTTTTTTAGTTCTTTCTACCACCTTCAAAAACTAATGTACAGACATCTCAATGTCTTGCTTTTCTCTCCTTAAGATGGAACAATTTAACTTTTATTGCCTTCTGACCAAAATGCATTAGCTCATTGAATCTCCACAGCAGTATGGTTGACTCTCAATTGCCCTCTGAAATGGCCTAGCAAGCTATTCAGTTGTACCAATTGCTACAAAGTCACAAAGAAATGAATCCAGATAGATCACCTGGCATCAACCTAGGTATCGGAAAGGACAACAGCAGAAACAGCCCAGTCTATCCTGCAAAGTCCTCTTCACTAACATAGGGGGCTAGTGCCAACATTGGGAGAGCTGGCTCGCAGTCTAATCAAGCAACAGCCTAACATAGTCATACTCACTGAATCATACCTTGTAGACAATATCCCAGACACCACCGTCACCATCCCTGGATATGTCCTGTCCATTAGCAGGACAGACCCAGCAAAGCTGGTGGCACAGTGGTATTCAGTCAGGAGTTGTTGTTCCGGGAGTCCTCAACATTTGACTCCAGACCCCATAAGTCTCATGGCTTCAGGTTAAACATGAGCAAGGAAACCTCCTGCTGATTACCATGTACTGTCCTCCCTGTTGAGCAACACTTAGAGGAAGCACTGAGGATGGTAAGGGCACAAAATGTACTCTGGTTGGGGGATTGCAATGTCCATCACCAAGAGTGGCTCAGCAGCTGATCAAGCTGGTCGGGTCCTAAAGGACACAGCTGCTAGACTGGATCTGGCGGCAGATGATGAGGGAGCCAACAAGACGGAAAAACATACTTGACCTCATCCTCACCAATCTGCCAGCTGCAGTTGCATCTGTCCATGACAGTATCGATAAGAGCAACCATTGGTCCTCGTGGAGACGAAGTCCCATCTTCACATTGAGAATAACCTCCATCGTGTTGTGTAGCACTATCACCGTGCTAAATCGGATAGACTTCGAACAGATCTAGCAACTCAAGACTGGACATCTATGAGGACCTGTGGGCCATTAACAGCAGCTGAATTGTACTCTAGCACAACCTGTAACCTCATGGTCCGGCATATCCCCCACTCAACCATTACCATCAAGCCAGGGGATCAACCATGGTTCAATAGAGAGTACAGGAGGGTAATGCCAGGAGCAGCATCAGGCATATCTGAAGATGAGGTATCAACCTGGTGAAGCCACCAAGCAGGGCTACTTGCACGCCAAACAGTGAAAGCAGCTAATGATAGACGGATCTAAGTGATCCCACAACCAACAGATCAGATCTAAGCTCTGTAGTCCTGCCACATCCACTGGTGGTGGTCCGTTAAACAACAGCTCCACAAATATCCTCATCCTCAATGATGGAAGAGCCTAGCACATCAGCGCAAAAGATAAGGCTGAAGCTTTCGCAGCAATCTTCATCCAGAAGTGCCGAGTGGATGGTCCATCTTGGCCTCCTCCAGTGGTCTTCAGCCAATTTGCTTCACTCCAAGTGATATCAAGAAATGGTTGGAGATACTGGATACTGCAAAGGCTATGAGCCCTGACAACATTCCGGCAATAGTACTGAAGACTTGTGCTCCAGAACTTGCCGCTTCTCTAGTCAAGCTATTCCAGTACAGTTGCAACACTGGTATCTACTCAGCGATGTGGAAAATTGCCCAGGTATGTCCTGTACATAAAAATCAGGACAATTCCAACCCAGCCAGTTACTGCCCCATCAATCTACTGCCAAACATCAGTAAAGTGATGGAAAGTACGTTCAAGTAGTAACCTGCTCAGTGATGCCCAGTTTAGGTTCCACCAGGGCCACTCAGCTCCTGACCTGATTACAACCTTGGTTAAAACATGGACAAAAGAACTGAATTCCAGAGGTGAGGTGAGAGTGACAGCCCTTGACATCAAGGCTGCATTCGACTGACTGTGGCATCAAGGACCTCTAGCAAAACTGGAATCTGGGGGCAAACTCTTTGTTGGTTTGAGTCGTACCGGACACATAGGAAGATGGTTGTGGTTGTTGGAGGTCCGTCATCTCAACCCTCGGACATCTTTGCAGGAGTTCCTCAGGGTAGTATCCTGGACCCAACCATCTTCAGCTGCTTCATCAATGACCTTCCCGCCATCATAAGGTCAGAAGTGAGGATGTTTGCTGATGATTGTGCAATGTTCAACACCATTCACGACTCCTCAGATGCGAAAGCAGTCCGTGTCCAAATGCAACAAGATCTGGACAATATCCAGGCTTGGGCTGAAAAGTGATAAGTAACATCTGCGCCACACAAATGCCAGGCTATGACCACCACCAATAAGAGACAATCTGACAACTGCCCCTTGCCAGTCAATGATGTTACCGTCACTGAATGCCCCATGATCAACATCCTGGGGCTTATCATTGATCAGAAATCAACTGGACTCACCACATAAGCACAGTGGCTACAAGAGCAGGTCAGAGGTTAGGAATCCTGCAGCAAGTAACTCCCCTTCTGACTCCCCAAAGCCAGTCCACCATGGACAAGGTACAAGTCAGGAGTATAATGGAATACTCCCTACTTTCTTGGATGAGTGCAGCTCCAAAAACACTCAAGAAGGTTGACACTATCCAGTACAAAGCAGCCTGCTTGATTGATATCGCATCCACAAGTATTTACTTCCTCCACCACTGACATTCAGTAGCAGCATTGTGTGCTAGCTGCAAGATGCACTGCAGAAATTCACCAAAGCTCCTCAGACGGCCCCTTCCAAACCCATGACCACTTCCATTTAGTTGCACGAGGGCAGCAAATATATGGGAACATGACCACAACTTTGAGTTCCCCTCTAAGCCACTCACCATCATGACTTGGAAATATATCACCATTCCTTCACTGTTGCTGAGTCAAAATCCTGGAATTCCCTCCCAAATGGCATTGTGGGTCAACCTACAGCAGGTGGGTTTCAGTGGTACAAGGCAGCTCACCACGACCTCCTCAAGGGTAACTAGGGATGGACAATAAATGCTAGCCAGCCAGCGATGCCCACATTCCACAAAATGAATTTTTAATATTTCGCCTGCCGTGACCCCATCTCCTCCACTGTGGGTCATTCTTGGTTTTCTGTTATCACCTTTCGTGGTTGTCTATATTGTTTAAGAAACTAGGAAGTTTTGTACGATATGAACATTTCAAAATTATGACTGTCCTCATAAAGTATTCATGTATAAGTATTGGTCCTCATGTTGAACCTTGGGAAATGCTGCTCCATAATTACTTCCAATCTGAAAAATGAGCGATTCACCACAACTTCGCAACAAACAACTACACCTCCCAGTCGCGAACCATTTCAACTCGCCCCCCCCCCCCCACACTCCTCGGACGACATGTCCATCCTGGGCCTCCTGCATTGCCACAATGATGCCACCTGAAAGCTGCAGGAACAGCATCTCATATTTTGCTTAGGAACCCTGCAACCCAAGGGTATCAATGTGGACTTCACAAGCTTCAAAATCTCCCCTCCCCCGACGACATCCCAAAACCAGCCCAGCTAGTCCCCACCTCCCTAACTATTCCTCTCACCTCAAGCTGCACCCCCATCTCCTACACACTAACCTCATCCTGCCCCCTTGACCTGTCCGTCCTCCCTGGACTGACCTATCCCCCACCTAAATCCCCACCTACATTCACCTTCACTGGTTCCAACCCCGCCTCTTTGACCTGTCTGTCTCCTCTCAACCTACCTTCTCCTTTATCCATCTTCTATCTGCCTCCCCCTCTCTCCCTATTTATTTCAGAATCCCCTTCCCCTCCCCCATTTCTGAAGAAGGGTCTCGACCCGAAACGTCAACTTTCCTGCTCCTCTGATGCTGCTTGGCCTGCTGTGTTCATCCAGCTCCGCAACGTTTTATCTCAGATTCTCCAGCATCGGCAGTTCCTACTATCTCTATTCACCACAACTGTTTTCTTTCCCTTAGCCAATATTTTTCATGTTGCTGTTTCACCTTTTTATTTTGTCGGCTTGTGGAAAGATTTAAATTTAACACCTGAATATCCATGTTTGATAACATATCATGTTCAGCTGAGCTGCTCTGGTCCACCCTTACTGTTAGCTCATCAAAGAAGGAGAAAAGAAAGCAAGTTGGAATGGGAATATTGACGTCACTTGTTCTGCCCTCAATTGGCCAGTATTCTTCAGAGTCAGTCCTCCACATTGCGTGATGCTAGAAAGGATTTAGTCCTGAATTATCTGGAAAGTGCATTTCTGTTTTGTTTTTCCTAAGTCCCTTTCACAGGATTTTCATTCATCACTCCAGTACCCAAATGCTTAATATTCTGTTTCATCATCCATGTAAGGGTAAGTGTTGAATCTTTTGGTTCAGCAGTGAAATTTCTCTTGGGAGAAGAAAAAGCAAAGAATAGCCTAAAATGTTAATATTCTCCATTTTAGCAATAACTTTGGCTGTACATTGTGATGCCACAAATTCTGGTCTGAATGGAAGTGATTACATAAGTTCCCTCTTGATCATGCTTGAGGACCAGCCTGCTGTAAGTGATTTGGGTTTGATTTTAGGCACGTTATTGGGCCAACATAGTTATCCTCCATCTCACTATTCTGGTGAAAAAAAATCTTTTATTGGGAGATTCATTGTGATGATTTTGATGTATTCTGTAAGCTACTCCCTACTTCAGATCCATTGACTGGATCTCAACATTCTGTTTGGGAACCATATTTCAATCAGATCGTTCTTGGTCAAATTAGACATTTCGACATTTTACGTGAATAGAATGCTGTGCAACTAGTCAGATTGAGTGCTTATTGAAAATAAGGACCTTGAATTCCGTGTGTGTCCATGAATATAGAACTTTAGAAAATGTATGAGCTGTTGGTTTTAATCATGCAGCCACCAAGTTGAAACTGTGGAAAAGTAGCAATACTAGTTAGGGATGTTGCAAATACATTTCGAAGATTTCATATTGCTTCTTAAGGCAATGGAGTAGAATGGTAAAATGCCACAGAGATGATAGGAACTGCAGATGCTGGAGAATCCGAGATAACAAGGTGTAGAGCTGGATGAACGCAGCCGGCCAAGTAGCATCATAGGAGCAGGAAATCTTGACGTTTTGGGCCTAGACCCTGCATCAGAAATGGGGGAGGGGAAGAGGGTTCTGAAATAAATAGGGAGAGAGGGGGAGGCGGATAGAGGATGGATAGAGGAGAGGATAGGTGGAGAGGAGGCAGACAAGTCGAAGAGGCGGGGATGGAGCCAGTAAAGGTGAGTGTAGGTAGGGGGGTAGGGAGGACGGACAGGTCAAGAGGGCGGGATGAGGTTAGTAGGTAGGAGATGGGGGTGGGGCTTGAGGTGGGAGGAGGGGATAGGTGAGAGGAAGAACAGGTTAGGGAGGCAGGGACGAGCTGGGCTGATTTTGGGATGCGGTAGGGGGAGGGGAGATTTTGAAGCTCGTGAAATCCACATTGATACCATTGGGCTGCAGGGTTCCCAGGCTGAATATGAGTTGCTGTTCCTGCAGCCTTCGGGTGGCATCGTTGTGGCACTGCAAGAGGCCCAGGATGGACATGTCATCTGAGGAATGGGAGGGGGAGTTGAAATGGTTTGCGACTGGGAGGTGCAGTTGTTTATTGCGAACCGAGCGGAGGTGTTCTGCAAAGCGGTCCCCAAGCTGCTTCTTGGTTTCCCTGATGTAGAGGAGGCCACAACGGGTACAGCGGATGCAGTATACCACATTAGCAGATGTGCAGGTGAACATCTGTTTGATGTAGAAAGTCTTCTTGGGGCCTGGGATGGGGGTGAGGGAGGAGGTGTGGGGGCAGGTGTAGCACTTCCTGCGGTTGCCATTTCGGTTGCCATTTACGTTATTCGTCATGTTTGTGTAATTGCAGTCCTGAAACGTAGTTATTCACAGTTAACTGAAAATCCTACCCGGCCTGGAACTGACTTTTCAAATAATTTTGTTTCTATTTGCTAATAATTCTCCTCCTTGGGGCAAAAAGAAAATGTTAATTTGAGCTTTAATTTACGTTGCTGTTGTTTTATGTAGACAGGTAGAACAGATGAAAGTCTTGCTTCTAATTGGTCTTATGCTTGTAGACCAAGGTGTACCCGTATAACAGTACACTGCACTAATCTCCATACGCATATTTATTCCTCAGAATAACAAATTAATATGCTGTTTTGTTGCCTGATAGGATCTAGCAAGGAAATGGCTTTTTGATTATGTCTTTGATGGTGTTGGCTGTAGGTCTAGTCTGATGCTTCTGTGTTCTGGGAGCAGTTTCAGTGCTGCTGACAATTCATGGTCTTGAGATATAGAATAGGAACTGCTGTCCATTGCAGGAGCAGCATCAGGTCAAAGACCATCTCAGCTACATAGCCTAGAAGTGTAGCAAAGGAAGAGCATTATAAAGGGGCTATGCTGGAGTGGAGGGTGTGATGTAATGGTGTATGATTGGATATCATAAGTAATGATGCTGCACTGCTGTTGACAGAGTCAAGAAAAACACACAACTGAGACTCCGAGGAGCAGAACAAAAACACTATTGAAAAGCTGTATTCTGTATAATGTATGTGTTTGAGAAAGAGAATTAACTTATCTGTAAAATGAACTGAGAATTCAAGATACTTAAAACATAATTGTCTAGCAAGGGAATGCAAGTTGTCACCATCCAATGCCCTCTGGGGCCAATGGGGCCCAGTTTTAAAAACTTGGAAACCATCAGCTGTGAGAAACACTCGTAAATTAAATTGAATTTGTGTGATAAATGTGTGTTGTATTCAGAGCTGTGGAAGGAGAATGTGGCTGGAGAATGTTTCCTATTAACATTCCTGTTTGAATGGTTCACGGTGCTGAACGATGAGTGGTAATATGGCAAACTGGTCGTACGTTGCACATTATACCATGTACAATGTTGGGGTTGCATGCTGCTCTGAGCACGTGTTGTTCGAGGTTAATTCTAGGTTGTATAAATATTTTCTCATACAAGCAAGTGGTTTAGTGATGTTAACAGCTAAGAACTATTCATTTGCATTCAGACAATGTGTGAACAGTATTGTACAATACTTTATTCTGTGCCCTAATTGCAAGCTCATAGTGCTGTGGAATCTTTGCCATTTATATTTGAACTCTGATGCCCGGAGATGCAGAAGTGAATCCTTTGATTCAGTTGGGTCTCTGTATCCTTGAATTTAAGGGAAGAGCATCTCTTAAGCCTTTATGTGACACCTCCGGCTCAGTGGGTAGTGCATTCTCTTGTGAAAATTCTAGTGTAAACTATGGGATTTAAAAATATGTTTTCAACTGTTTATTGGAAGTTTGGGTTTCTGGTTTTTGAGTTAGTAACTGGTGAGTTTTCTGTGTCTGAATCAGTTTGTAAGTGTTCTGCTACCAATGTTGATTTTGTTTAAAACAGTTTTTGAGGCTTGGCTTGTACATCACTGAAGGACCTTTGCAGGGTTGCAAAAAATTGTAAAATAAACAATGTAAATAAAGGGCCCTCAAGGATTGTTTGAGATTTCTGGATCTTGTTTTCTTTATGATTAACAAAGCAAACTCTAATTTGGAGGGAGACTTTTGGTTTCAGCTATTACTTTGAGTGGAGCATAAGATACAGGAGTGGAATTAGGTCATTAGGCCCATCGAGTCTGCTGCAACACTCGATCAGAGCTGTTGTGCTTCTCAACCCCATTCTCCTGCATTCTCCCCGTAACACTTGATCCTCTTACTAATTAAGAACTTATCTATCTCTGTCTTAAATACACTCAAGGACTTGGCTTCCGCAGCCTTCTGCGGCAATGAGTTCCACAGATTAATGACCATTTGCTGAAGAAATTCCTCCTCATTTCAGTTCTAAAGGGTCATCTGAGGCTGTATACTCAGGTCCTAATCTCTCCTACTGTTGGAAATGTCTTCTTCTTGTCCCCTCTATCTAGCACTCTCCGTATTCACTAAGTTTCAGTCAGATCGCCCCTTGTCTTTCTAAACTCCATTGAGTGCAGACCCAGAAAGCGTTTCACAGGTTAAGCCCTTCATTACAAGAACAGAATAGTTCTTGTAAACTCCCTCCAAAGTCAGCATATCCATTCTTAGACAGGGTGCAAATCTGCTCTCAGTATTCCAAACGTGGCCTGACCAGAGCCATTTACACCTCAGCTGAACATTTCTGCTTTTGGATTCTAGCCCTCTTGAAATGAATGTTAACATTTGATTTTGATTTCCTAACCTGCATATTAACCTTAAGAGAATCCTGAACGAAGACTCCCAAGTCCCATTGTGCTTCAAATTTCCAAAGCCTTTCCCTTTTAGAAAATATTCTCTGTTCTTTCGACCAAAGTGCACAACCACACACTTCCCCACATTGTATTCCTTCTGCCATTTCTTTTCCCAGTCTCCCAGCCTGTACAAGTCCTTATGCAGCTTCCCTGCTTCCTCAACACTACCTGCCCCTCCTCCTATATTTGTGTCACTTGCAAACTTAGCAACAATGCAATCAATTCCTTTGTTCAGATCATTAATGTATAAAGTGAACAGTTGTGGACTCAACACTGACTCCTGCGGAAGTCCACTAGTCACTGGCTGCCATCCTCTATGCCTACTGTCTGCCTTCTGCCAAAAGCTAACCTACTATCTGTGACAGTACCTTGTCCCTAACACTGAGCTCTGTTGTATTTAGTAGCTTTCTGTGCGGCATCTTGTCAAAGGCCTTTAGAAGATCCAAATAGGTCATGACCACTGGCTCTCCTCTGTCTAACTTGTTCATTACCTTTCCAAAGAATTCTAACAGATTTGTTAGGCATGACCACCCGCCTCCCCTTGACGAAGCTGTGCTGACTCTGCCTATTTTACCATGACTTTCAAGTACTCTGCAATCTCATCCTTAATAATGGACTTTCAAATCTTAACAACAACTGAGGTCAGACTAACTGGACTTTATTTTCCTGTCTTCTGTCTCCCTTCCTTCTTTCTTAAACCGTGGTGTTGCATTAGCTACTTTCCAGTCCTCTGGAACCGTCCCTGCCTCCATTGATTCCTGAAATATCACCATCAATGCCTCTATAACCTTGTCAGCTATCTTCTTCAGAACTCTGGGGTGTAGTCCATCTCGTCTAGGTGATTTATATATGCCTTCAGACCTTTCAGCCTCCCCAGCGCCTTCCCCTTTGTGATAGCCACTGCACTCACCTCTGCCCTCTGACTCTCAAAGTTTTGGAATGCTGCTGGTGTCTTCCACCGTGAGAACGGATGCAAAGTATATATTCAGTTTCTCCGCAGTTTCTATGTTCTCCATTACAGTTCCTTCAGCGTCATTTTCCAACAGTCCAATATCTACTCTTGCCTCTCTCTTAGCTTTTAGATTGCTAAAGAAAACCTTTTGCTATGTTCTTTTATATTACTGTTAGCCTATTCTCATATTCCATCTTCTCCCCACCCCGTGTTGCTTTTTTAGTTGTCCTGTACTGGTTTTTAAAGGCTTCCCACTAATCTCCATTACGTTGTATGTTTTCTTTTTCGTTTGCTTTTATGCTGTCCCTGACTTCCCTTTTCAGCCATGGTTGCCTCATTCTCCCCGTAGTATGTTTCTTCTTCCTTGGGATGAATTTCTGCTGTGCCTCCCGAATTATCCCAAGAAATTCCTGACATTGCTGTTCCACTATATTCCCAGTTCGGCGCCCCTTCCAATCAACTGGCCAGCTCCTCCCTCATGTCTTTTTAGCTATCTTTACTTGTAATACTGTTGCATCTCATTCAAACCTCTCCCTCTCAAATATGATGATAAATCTTTAAATTATGGTCATTGTCCCTAGGGGTTCCTTCATCTTCAGCTCCCAAATCAAGTCTGCCTCGTTACACATCACCAAATCTTGAATTGCCTGTTCACTAGTGGGTTCTACCACAAGCTGCTTCAAAAAACCGTCTTGCAGATAGTCCACAAATTCCTTTTCTTGGGATTTTATACCAACCTGACACTTACTCCCAATCCACCTGTATGTTGAAACTCCCCCTTGTGATTGTAATCAATGCCTTTCTTACATGTCTTTCCTATCTCCTGATTGATTTTCTTCACCACATCCTGACTACTGATAGGAGGCCTGTACACATCTCCCATCGTGGTCTTTTTTCCTTTGCAGTTCCTCAACTCTACCCGCACGGGTTCTGTGCCTTTTGACTCTATCACTTGTTGCTATTGATTTGATTTGATTTCATTTCATTTCCTACCAGCAAGGCAACCCCACCTTCTTTGCCCATCTGCTTGCCCTTTCGATACGGCAGGTATTCTTGGATATTTAGTTCTCAGGCCTGTTCCCCTTGCAGCCATGTGGCTATGATACCCACAACATCGTACTTGCCAGTTTCAATCTGCACTACAAGGTCACTTACCTTGTTTTGCATTTAAGTACAATGCCCTCAGTCCTGCGTTGACTGTCCAACCTTCTCATTAGTTTTATCATCTGAAGGACAAATGATTCCCAAAGATACATTTGAAACAGATAATACTGGCCATTTTCCAACAATGATAGCTTGGGGATGAATTAGAATTTTATAAGAAACCAATTAGATTGTGCTATTAGAGGGAAGAAAACAATCAGTGTTGATGCCATGTTTGTCACAGCAAGATATAAACAGTAGACATGTTATTCTAAAAAGTGCTAATATTTTGAATGCTGATGTTTTGATTTGTGAGTTGATACAACCGTTTCCAACTATTTCAATATAATTTTATTGAGGAGTCCGAGATGCGAAACATCATGTTGGCAAAATGCTTCTGTTTGGTGTTGAATGTTTGTTTTGTTTCTTTCTTTCTTACAATTCCAGTTGTAAATCCAAAGGTTCAATATTGTGAGTACTATTTATAAAGAATAAATAACACTGTCAGTCGTCTGGTTAGTTCATTTAATGGAAAATAGCCTTAGGTTATTAGGTTTCAAGGGAAACCTAAGGTTTCCCTTGAAACAAGTTATCACGTGTGTTTGTGCGTCTAAGAGTTTGGCACCTTCTGAAATTCTTGACGTTTAAAGGCCTCAAGTCAACCAATGTGGAAGTATGACTGTATAGTGCCATCGTTTCAGGATATATTCTATTTACCAAAGCTCAGAGCTTCGATATAATTTGACGAAGACAGTACTCCACACCCTGCCTGTTTCTGAGTGTTGCTGGAGTTTAACTAGGCTAAAATTTCCTTCTTTACTCATGAGCCTTTTCACTTGTACAATTATGTGAACTCTATGTATTAATTGAGTGGATTTGGAAGAATCACTGTAGCCGTATAAAAAGGCAGCATGCTCTAAATAGAGAGTTGGATTGTTAATCTATTATCACAGTTGACTGAGCTATTGTAACCTTTTTCACTTGGATACTACCTTACTGAATTGGTCACAGCAGGCTGCCTTGGTTGTAAACTTCTATTACCAGGCATACCATTTTTGGTTCCCTTGACTTGAGAGGGTGCGGAAAATATGTATAAGGATGTTGCCGGGACTGGAGGGTTTGAGTTATAGGGAGAGGCTGGAGAGGCTGAATAGACTGGGGCTTTCTCCCCTGGAGTGTCAGAGGCTGAGGGGTGACCTTTATAGAGGTTTATAAAATCATGAGGGGCACGGATCGGGTGAAAAACCAAGAATGGAGGAAAATTTAAAACTGGAGAGCATAGGTATAAGGTGAGAAGGGCAAGATTTAAACAAGACCTGAGGGATAACTTTTTTGCGTAGAGGGTGGTGTGTGTATGAAATGAGCTGCCAAAGATAGTGGGAGAGGCTAGTACAATGACAACATTAAAAAAGCATCTGGATGGGTATATGAATAGGAACGGTTAAGAAGGATATATGCCAAATGCTGGCAAGTGGGACTAGGTCAGACTGGGACGTCTGGTCGGTATGGACGAGTTGTACTGAAGGGTCTGTGTCTATACTGTATGTCTCTGTGACTCTGTGTTGTCCTCCTTATTGGCTGCGCCTAAAGTTAGATTCCTGACTGTTTCCACATTCTGTCTTATTATTTGTTCTGTGAACTTTTATGACCTCTGCTGACCTCCCCCCCCCCCCACTTTAATTTTATCAATTTAATTGAACTCCTCACCCCCCTTCCTACTTCAGCTCAGCCCTTCACTATTTTGTTCAAACCCCTATCTGCAGCCCTAGTGTACGGTCACATGAAGTCCTTTGAAAAAGATTGTTGTAAAGATCCATGTTTCTGAGAAGGGAAGGGTACATAGTGAGTGAGACTAACTTAGAGTGAGGAATTAGTTTTGGGACCCAGATCAGAAGTGTTAGAACAAAACCCTGAAGAGGTTTCTTACAGCTGAATACATTGAAACTCTCATGTATATTAGCACCAAGAAAAAAACTATCTTCAAGTGTAAAAGTTGAAGTCACAAGTGACTTAAACTTACTGAAGTGTTAAATACAGGGACTCTGTTGTAAGTATTGTATGAGTGGTGTGTTGGGTACTGTACCAGGAATGTGTTTTGGGTACTATGCAAAAATTGTTTTGTTTCTTTTTGATTTATAAGGGAATATTTTGGGATCAATGGCATGATACTTTTTCTGTGTGATTTAAAAACCTTTGAAATGGTGTTAATGGAAGATGGTTAGGTCTATTGTATTTTATCTTCATTTCTTTTGTTAAGACACTTCTGTTTTATCATAGTCATACAGCACAGAAATAGGCCTTTTGACCCACAAAGTCTTTGCCGGCCAACAAACACCAAACTACATTAATCCTATTTACTTGCACGTGGTGCATTGCCTACTATCCCCAGGCATTTTAAATTCTCATCTGGATGCTTGTTAAATATTGCGAAAGTAATGCCTCCACTACCCTCTCAGGGAGCACATTCCATGTACCTATCACCCTCTGGGTGATAAAAAATTTTGCACAGGTGTCTTCTAAATCACTTACTCCTCATCTCAAATACATGACCTCTGGTCTTAGAAATGTAAACCAAAATCTGCAGCATTACATGCTTTTGTTTGTGAGGCGCCACTTCATTAAAACCAAAGCAAATCAAAAGATGATCCATCAAGTCAGGTTCCTGCCTGAGATCTGACTTGTCTGATAATAACTTCAAGTGGCATCACTCACAATTAGTACCTTCAGAGACATGGGAATAAAAGCAAAATACTGTGAATTCTGGAATCTGAAATACAAGCAGAAAATACAACAGAAACTCAGCAGGTCTGGCAGCATCTGAAGGAGAAATAAAATTAATATTTCCAATCCATTATGACCTTTTTGCTGCTTCTGCTTCTACAGACATGGGAACCAATTCTGGGCTGACAGCCCAGTTCAGTACTGAGTCAGTCCTGCACTGTTGATGGTATCAGCTGCCAGGTAAATTGTTAACTTGTCAGGTGATGGTTTTTAAAAAAGGACTGTTGAAGAAGAGCAGGTAATTAATCCACGGATTATCTGGGCCAAAATTATTTCTCAATCCAGATCATTAATGCAGAGTAACTGATCATTTATCACATTGCTGTGCATTTATCAGTTCTGATGAAGGGTCACCGGACCCGAAACGTTAACTCTACTTTTTCTCTTCACATGCTGCCGGACCTGCTGAGCTTTTCCAGCAACTTTGTTTTTGTTCTTGATTTACAGCATCCACAGTTCTTTTGGTTTATATCACATTGCCGTCTGTGGGAGCTTGGTATTTCAAATTGGCTATTGCATTTCCTCCATGACAACAGTGATTGCACTTGAAGAAAATAAACTATAAAGGCAGTCAAACACGTTGGAAAATCCTGAGGTTGTGAAAGGTGGTGCATAACTGCTGAATCACCATTCACCATCCCAGGGAACTGCACAATATTATCCCTTACCCAGATGCTGAATAGTTCTGACAGCGGGAGAGGAAAACAAATAGCCTGTCAGTATTATGAAATTGGACAGCAGGGAGAATGATTAACTTTGCACAGTGAGGTGCTACAGTGTACTGGTTGAGGAATGCATTTTTTTGAAGCAGACTTTTTATCCTTGTAAAACTTGGGCAATCAGCAAACTACTGTTGAATGTTTGCATGTGTAGTTCTTGATGTTAATATGGAGTTGCACGCAATGTTATTCTAAATGATAATAATGTGGATTTCACTGCACTAATTTGCTTTCTTTTCCCTCCTCTTCTGTCCTTCTGCCTGGCTGATTCCAAAACTGAACTACTGCCTGTCTGTCATATTCTCCATTGGGTTTCAGGTACGTGTCACCTTGTAAAGGAATACGTTTTTAGCACATGTTCTGTATGAATGTTTTTCAAAAGATGCATTGCTCATCAAGGTGTAATGCTCATTTTCATTAATAATTCATTGAAATCCTTGGCGCGCAAGACCCTTGAAGTTTGCTATATTTGTATTCGATTATTGAGGTGTGAAGCTGTAGTGTTGTAAATGTACTCGTTCGCTATTAAACAGCACAATGTCTCTGTTTCATCCATGCAGATGGAAACTAGTTTCAATTCTTTTCTTATTGATCTTTTGGAGAAAGGAGCTTTGGAAGTGACAGCAAGAATTTGGTAACATTGGAGAAAGTTTTCTGTTTGTGTTGATTCTGTTATTGTCTAGTTCTCCTAATTAATTGAGAATACCCTTTCGGGAAAGCTGCTTGCTAATTGATGTATTTTCAGCATATTCCATTTATCTCCAATTATTACAAAAATTCTCAATAGTAACTTTGTGCTTTAAACGTCTTTCCAGGAGAGAGGTCATGAGAAATCTGCACTTCTTCAGGCACATTGCTGTTCATGATTGGACAGAAATTGGGAGACGCTCATTAAATCACAACATGTGGGGAATTTGAATTCAGTTCATTAAATAAATGTGGAGGAAAAGGATTCTATCAGAACTCATGACCAGAAAACTGCCAGATAGTCGCTTCAATACAAAATCGTTTAACTAAAGGAAGAAAATCTGTCATCCCAGATCACTCTAGATTTGTACCCGTATGGTTGACTCCTAACCTCCCCCTGAAATGTCCTAGAAATTCACTCAATCGTCTCCAAACTGTTACAGAAAGCTGTCATGAGAGTAGCATTGCACTCAAATCAACAGAAGACCAGCCACAGCAAAGTATCACCCAGCCCAGTCACATGTTGTCAAATGTAATGTTGTCCTCGTTTAAAAGTATAAATGCAAAGCAGTGATGCTACACCTCTACAAGTCATTGGTCTGACCACATTTGGAATATTGTGTTATGTTCTAGGCACCTTTATTTAAGGATGGATGTTAAAGCTCTGGAGAGCGTTCAAAGGAAGTTTACTGGAATAAGACCAGGAATGAGGGATTTTAGACATGAGGACAAATTAGAGAAATTGGGTTTATACTGCTTTGAGGAGAGAAAATTAAGATATGACCTTAATGAGATATTTGAAATTATAAACAATTTTGACAGGGTAAAGAAAGAAAGATATTCTGTTTCCACTAGTTGGTATGTCAGTAAATAGGGGTCACATTTTCAAGATTGCCAGCAAGAGAGCTAGGTGCGAGATGAGGAGAAACTCCTTTGCTCAGAGTTGTTAGGATTTGGAATGTGCTTCCTTGGAGAGTAATGGAGGTGGATTCCTTAAGAGGTTTCAAAATAGATCTGGATATATATTCAAAAGTGATGAATTTAGAGAGCTGCTGAGGTAGGGCTTGAGAAGGGGACTAGCTGGGTAGCACTTTCAGGAGCTGGGTCAGACATGATGGGTTGAATGGTCTTTTGCCCAATGTCCCAGGCTCTTTACTCACCGCCTTTGTGTGTGTCCTGGCCACTCGCAGAACAGACCCAATGAAAGTAGTGGCATAGCATTATCCATGTGGGAATGATTACTTCTGGACATTCTCAGCATTCACTCTGGATCCCATTAACTCTCAATGTCAGCTTCAAAAGGGAACATGGGAACTGCCTGCGACATTTCATTTACTGCCCTCCTTCAGGTGATCGTTGAGTACCCGTCCACATTGGAACCCCTAGGAAGGAGAACTGAATGTAGCAAGGACACAGAATAACTGCTGGCTGGTGGGGGCACTTTATTCTCATCAGAAAGTGTAGCTCTTGAGTACCACGACTACCAGAATTGGCTGAGGACTAGATCAGTGGCAGGTAGTGAGGGAAGCATCACAAGGGCAAGACCGAATTGACCTCAACCTCTCTATTCTGCCTGTTGCAGATGCGGTCTGTTTCTGATGCTTGTATTAGATGTTGCAGCGTGAAAATACTATGATGCTAAAGATGATATATTTAGAATGGGTCTGGCAGTGAAAAGGGCATCCATCAGTTGTTGTGAGCCATCACAGCAGCACAGTTGTATTCTGCAACCTTATAACCTAGCAGTTCCCTAAATGTAGCAGTAGCAGTATCAGTTTGGTAACAATGGTTGTACGAGGAGTTTAGAAGAGGGTGCAGTACCAGTTGTTTCTAAACTTGAGGTGCCAATCTGGGGAAGCTACAAAATAGCACTAAAAAAAAGCAAATAACATGCTATAGGCAAAATGAAGTGATTGCAACACTAGCTGTTCAGACCAAAGTCCTGATGCACTGGCACATCCAGTCTTCGATGATGGTAGACAATTAAACAGCTAATGAGTGGTGAAGGCTCAATAAGGGAGCCTTTCTTAATGAAGGCAGAGCTTCAAAGAGCTTACAGAGTAGCTTTTGGAACCATCTAGAGCCAGGGGTGCCAAATGGATTGCCCATCTTGGTCTTGACCTAAAATCCCTAACATCTCAAATGTCAATTTTAGCAAATTCAATTCTCTCCAATTGAGCAAACTAGATTCAGAACTAACTGGGTCTCTGACCAAGCTATTCCAGTACAGTCACCGTACTGTAATTTACCAAACTGTGTACTGTCCACAAAATGAGGGTAAAACTAATTTGACCAATCACTGGCCCATCAGTCACCTCTCAATCATCAAAGAGCATTTACTCACCCAATAACCTGATTACTAATGGCACATCATGGGTTCACTGAGAACACAGGTTTTCAGTCTCAATATGATCTTGGTTCAAACAGGGGCAAAGGAGCTGAATTCCAAACGTAAGAAGAGAGTGGCAGCCCTTGATATTGAGATATAATTTGACCACATATAACATGAGTGAATCTATGTAAATCGAAGTCAGGGAATGGAGGTGAAAATTCTCCACAGGCTAGAACTGTATCTCACCCAAAGGAAGATGGCTGTGTTGTCGAAGGTCAGTTACCTCGACCCAGGACTTCACTGTGGGATTGCTCAGTTTTGAGTCCAAGCATGTTCAGCTACTTCAGCACTGACCTCCTTTAACGATACAAAAAGAGAAAGGCCATGTTAAAGAATGAGGCTGAGGAAATAAACATAGGGAACAAGGAAAAGGCAAAGAATGTGAGTGAGTACTTGCATCCGTCTTCGCAGAAGCAGGTACAAATAACGTTTCAAGAATATTAAATAATTCAGGGGCAAAAGGAGAAGAGACAATAAATATAGCGACTATTGATAGGAAAATTACTGGAAAAACTAACGTGGCTTAAAAACTGATAAGTCCTCTGGATCTTGTGGGTTGCATCCTTGCATATTAAAGGAAGTAGCTTCGGAGATAATGGGTGCACTAGTACTAAAGGATAGTTATACAGGCGTTGGAGGAATCCAGAGAAGTTTCATTAGGTTGATCCCAACTGCGGAGGAACTCTGAGGGACAGTTGAGCTGCGTTTATTGAAGTTTGGAAGAATGTGAGACAATGTTATTGAAACTCTCAAGGTTCTTAGGGGACTTGGCAGGGAGATGTGAAAAGGTTGTTTCCTCTTGTGGAAGGGTCTGGGAACAAAGAGTATACTCTGCGTATTGGGACACCCATTTAGGACAGAGATGAGGAGGGATATTTTTTCTGAGGATAGTGAATCAGTAAAATTCTTCACTGCAGAGGGCTATGGAGGTTTGGTTCTTCAGGATACTCAAGGCCGAGATAGGTTTTTAACCAGTAAGGGAATCAAGTGTTATGGAGTAAAAGCAGGAAAGTGGTGTTAAGGATTATCAGATCATCCACGAGCCAATTAAATAGTGGGGCAAACATGAACTGAAGAACCTACTTTAGCTCTGACATCTATGGCCTCATCATTCTTATGTTAGAAAGGACACATTTGCTTAAGATTGCACAATACTCAACATCATTGACAACCTCTTGGATACGAGAGCAGTCTGTATCCACCTAGCAATACCTGAATAACATTCAGGCTTGGGCTGATTTGTCACAAAAATGTTACCTTTGCTACTAAAGTGCCAGTAAGCGGTTACCTGTGGATATTCGCAGGTAAAGGGACAGCTGGAAAATGGAAGCTTTCAAAAATGAGATAACAAGAGTCCAGAGACAGTATGTTCCTGTTAAGGTGAAGGATCAGGCTGGTAAGTGTAGGGAATGCTGGATCCCGAGAGAAATTGAGGTTTTGGTCAAGAAAAAGAAGGAAGCACATGTCAGGTAGAGAGATCAGGGATTAAGTGAATCCCTAGAAGTGTATAATGACAGGGAGAGTATACATTAGATCAAAATCAGGAGGGCAAAAAGGGGACATGAAATAGCTTTGGCAAATAGGATTAAGAAGAATCTAATAGGATTCCGCAAATACGTTAAGGACAAAAGAGTAACTAAGGAGAGAATATGGTCCTTTAAAGGTCAACAAGGCCACCTGTGTGTGGAACCACCGGAGATGGGGAGACACTAAACACATATTTTGCATCAGGGTTTGCCGTGCAGAAGGGAATGGAAGATAGAGAACGTGGGGAAATAAATAACGACATCTTGAAAAACGTCCAAATTACAGAGGAGGAGGTGCTGAATGTCTTATAAACACAAAGGTGGATAATTCCCTGGCACCTGATCAGAAGTACCCTAGAACTCTGTGGGAAGTGAGGGAAGAGATCGCTAGGCCCCTTGCTGAGATAATTGTTTCATTGATAGCCACAGGTGAGGTGCTGGAAGACAGGAGGTTGGCAAATGTAGTGCCACTATTTAAGAAAGGTGGTAAGAAAAAACCAGGGAACTATAGAGTAGTGAGCATGACATCAGTGGTGGGCAAGTTGTTGTAGTGAATCTTGAGGGACAGGATTTACATGTATTTGGAAAGGCAAGGACTGATTCGGGATGGTCAGCAAAGCTTTGTGCATGGGAAATCATGTTTCACTAACTTTATTGAATTTTTTGAAGAAGTAATGAAGGGGATTGATAAGGGCAGAGTGGTGGAAATGATCGATAGGGACTTCAGTAAGGCATTTGACAAGGTTCCTCATGGTAGACTGGTTAGCAAGGTTAGATCACATGGAATACGGGCAGAACTAGCTATTTGGATACAGAACTGGCTCAAAGGTAGGCGACAGAGGGTGGTGGTGGGAGGGTTGCTTTTCAGATTGTAGGCCTGTGACCAGCAGTGTGCCACAAGGATCGGTTTACTGTTTTTGGTCATTTATATAAATGATCTGGATGTGAACATAGGAGGTATAGTTAGTCAGTTTGCAGATGACACCAAAATTGGAGGTGTACTGGATAGCCAAGAGGGTTAACTCAGAGTACAATGGGACCTTGATCAGATGGGCCAGTGGGCCAAGGAGTGGCAGATGGAGTTTAATTTCGATAAATGTGAGGTGCTGCATTTTGGAAAGGCAAACCAGGGGTAGGACTTATATACTTAATGGTAGGGTCATGGGGAGTGTTACTGAACAAAGAGACCTTGGAGTGCAAGTTCATAGTTCCTTGAAAGTGGAGTCGCAGGTAGACAGGATAGCGAAGAAGGTGTTTGGCTTGCCTTTATTGGTCAGTACGTTGATTATAGGAGTTGGGAGGTCCTGTTGTAGATGTACAGGACATTGGTTCAGCCACTTTTGGAGTATTGCATGAAATTCTGATCTCCCTGCTATAAGAAGGATGTTGTGAAACTAGAAAGGGTTCAGAAAAGATTTACAAGGATGTTGTCAGGCTTGGAGGGTTTAAGCTGTAGGGAAAGACTCAATAGGCTCGGGCTGTTTTCCCTGGAGTGTCGAAGGCTGAGGGGTGACCTTTATAGAGGTTTATAAAGTCATGAGGGGCATGGATAGGGTAAACACACAAGGCCTTTTCCCCAGGGTGAGGGAGTCCAAAACTAGAGGGCATAGGTTTAAGATGAGAGGGGAAAGATATAAAAGGACATAATGGGCAACGTTTTCACACAGAGGGTGGTGCATATATGGAATGAGCTGGTAGAGGAAGTGGTGGAGGCTGGTGCGATTACAACATTTAAAAGGCATCCTGATGGGCATATGAATAGGATGAGTTGAGAGGGAGAGATAAAAGGTACTGCAGATGCTGGAGAATCCGAGATAACAAGGCGTGGGGCTGGATGAACACAGCAGGCCAAGCAGCAGCATAGGAGCAGGAAAACTTGACGTTTCGGGCCTAGACCCTTCATCAGAAATGGTGGAGGGGAAGAGGGTTCTGAAATAAATAGGGAGAAAGGGGGAGGCGGATAGAGGAGAGGATAGGTGGAGAGGAGACAGACAAGTCGAAGAGGCGGGGATGGAGCCAGTAAAGGTGAGTGTAGGTGGGGGGGTAGGGAGGAGATAGGTCAGTCCAGGGAGGACGGACAGGTCAGGGGGGCGGGATGATGTTAGTAGATAGGAGATGGGGGTGCGGCTTGAGGTGGGAGGAGGGGATAGGTGAGAGGAAAAACAGGTTAGGGAGGTGGAGATGAGCTGGGGTTAAAATTGTATCAGAGATAAAAGGTACTGCAGATGCTGGAGAATCCGAGATAACAAGCATGGGGCTGGATGAACACAGCAGGTCAAGCAGCATCATAGGAGCAGGAAAACTTGACGTTTCGGGCCTAAACCCTTCATCAGAAATGGGGGAGGGGAAGG
>JAHRHZ010000271.1:10837417-10937866 GCA_024137785.1 Ginglymostoma cirratum
GCTTCAAAATCTCCCCTCCCCCAACCGCATCCCAAAACCAGCCCAGCTCATCTCCACCTCCCTAACCTGTTTTTCCTCTCACCTCAAGCCACACCCCCATCTCCTATCTACTAACATCATCCCGCCTCCTGGACTGACCTATCTCCTTCCTACCCCCCCACCTACACTCACCTTTACTAGCTCCATCCCCGCCTCTTCGACTTGTCTGCCTCCTCTCCACCTATCCTCTCCTCTATCCATCCTCTATCTGCCTCCCCCTCTCTCCCTATTTATTTCAGAACCCTCTTCCCCTCCCCCATTTCTGATGAAGGGTCTAGGCCCGAAACGTCAAGTTTTCCTGCTCCTCTGATGCTGCTTGGCCTGCTGTGTTCATCCAGCTCCATGCCTTGTTATCTCATGAGTTGAGAGGGATATGATCCAAATGCTGGCAAATGGAACTAGATTAATTTAGGGTAACTGGTCAGCATGGGTGATTTGGACCGAAGGATCGGTTTCTGTGCTGTGCAGCTCTGTAAGTATGACGAAGTGAAAATCATGCGATGAAGTTCAACAACATAACCATTACTGAATTCCCCATCATCAACATCCTGGGGGAGCCGCAATTCATCATAAATATAACTGGTGTAACAACATGGAAAAATGTTGCCAAAAGAACAGGTTGGAAGCTAGGGTTTCTGCAATGTATAATTCATCACCCGACTCTCTGAAACATTGTCATTGACTAGGCATATATTTGAAGTGCGATGGAATACTCTCCACTAGCCTTGATGAGTGCATCTTCAACAATAGTCAGGAAGTTGATTGTTTTGAGAACAAAGGGTTTTGCTTGTACCAAATCTACCTTTGTAGATGGGTATGCATTCCACTGCCAGCACACCATATATTGTGTACAAGATGCCCCGCAACATCTTGTTAATGCTCCGTCCATAGCACTGTCCAAACCTATGACCTCTACGACCAAAACCGCCAATTTTCTCTCCAAGTTGAACACCATCCTATCCATTCAATGCCACTGGGTTAGGATCCTGGAACTCATTCACTCACAGCGCTATGTGTGTATGTTGGCCTCATAGACAGCAGCGGTTCAACAAAGTAGATCAACATCATCACCTTTAACAGCAACTACCGATGGGGAGAAAAGCACTGGCTTGTGTAACGTGCCAAGTTATCTGATCAGCAATTCTGCTTAGTCTCCAACCTTGATCAGGAATTTTGAATTCTCCCTTGACCACAACTGAGCAGTCGTTCTTATTTTTATCTCATCATTGTTCCCCTGGTAAGTGTCAGTCATGTTTCAGTTCCCCTCTGAATGAGAAGGTTTTGGGCTAGTGTTCCTTGCTAGAGATCTCCAAACAAAAATAAAGGTTGATTTTTGTGCAGTACTGAGATGTGGTGTTCAATCTCGGCATCATTTGACCCCTCAGTGGATGTAACAAATGCCATGGCACTAGTTTTAATAAGACCAGAGAAGTAAATCTTGGTGTCCTGTCTACCTTTGATCAACGTCAGGAAAGCAGATCATCTATTCGTTATAATAGTTATTTGTGAGAGCTTGTTGTACCCATTGACTTGCCATGTTTACAATATTACAGCAGTGACTACAGTTTAAATGTGCTTTGGTTGTAATGCTCTTGAAGCCACAACATCCTAGGGAGTGCGATGTGGATCTTGCAGCTGCTGCTGGGATTGCATACTTCGTTAAAGATTTATTATAGTTTTTTTTCACCTTTATTGCAGTCACTACATTTTACTAATATAAGATTTTTATTCATTTTGTTTATAAGTACATGAATAGAAAAGTTTTGGAGGGATTTGGGCCAGGACCAAGCAGGTGGGACTAATTTTTAGTTTTGAATTTTGTTAGGCACAGACTGGTTGGACCAAAAGTCTGTTTCTGTGTTGTATGATTCTATAAATGCGAGTTAACTTATTTTATGGTTAATGCTTTTTCAATCCTTGTTTCCTTGAACTTTTGGTAGAGAAAGAAATAATGTTTTCATCCTGAGCATTTTTTCTTCTTACAGAACTGTCACTGTGTTGAAACTTGGGCTTGTTTTACATGTGTGTAAATCTTAGCAAAATCTGATCTGTCTTCCTGAAAGCTGACAACTCAGTGATATGCTGAATATCTCTGGTCTTTGCAGGCAAACAGCTACACAGGCTTTGTAATTTAAGCTGTATTTTTGCTTGACTGTAGATGACATTAAGATGTTGGGGAGCAAGGTGGATGAGTGAGGGTGCTCAGCAAGGATGTGTCATGGATGCAACAACTCTTTCTGCATTGCTGTCCCATTTTTAACATGCAAAAGTTTGCTATACTCAAGAGGGTGAAAATGAATCCAAGGAGGCACTAGAGTTGAGGTTGAAAGCTTGAACATGACTTGAAGCCTGTACCTGAAAATAAATGAAGAAATGGGCAATGTTGAGGAGCCACTGATGTGTGGTGCAGTAGGGGTTAGTCAATCATGGAAGAACATCAGAATTTAGAAATTAATAAGTGGGATGTTCCATAGGTAAGAGGGAAGCCAGGTGAATGCAGTTCCATTGAGCTGGATGGTGGATGAGAGAGTGTTTAAAAATTCTTTCATGGATGTGGGTGTCATCGGCAAGGCCAGCCTTTGTGGCTCAGCTCTAAATGCCATTGAGAAAAGTGGCTTGTTGGACAATTTCAGAGCGTAGTTAGGAGTGGACCACATGGCTGTGAGTTGAAAATCATGTGTAGGACTGGCCAGGTCAAGATTTCCTTTCCCACAGAGGCATTACTGCACCAGAGAGGTTTTCTTGACAACTAGTCGATTTACAATTACCAACACCGAGGATAGCTTTCAATTCCAGATTATGTAAATGAGGCGATGGAGTTGTTTATTAATGATAAAGTCAGCAGAGAGGGTGAGGAGTGATGGTGCATCACAGTCAGAATTACCTGTCCTCTCCAGAATCCAATTGGCTGAGATGGATTGGGAAAATACATTAAAAGGCATGATTGTACATAGCCAAGGAACAGTCTTGAAACAGAACAAAGCCAGGAACAGGCCCTTTAGCCCACCAAGATTCTGACGCATGATGCCTTTCCAAATCAAAAAACTTTTGCCTCTATGCTATCCGTTTCCTACTATTCCCTGCCTATTCTTATATCTATTAAGATGCCTTTTAAACATTGCTATTGTATCTGCATCCACCAGTAATTGACATTTCTACTCTGGGAAAGGACTCTGACTGTCCTTTGTATCTATACCTCTCATAATTTTGTAAACTTCTATCAGGTTGCCCTTCATCTTTCGATATTCAAGTGAAAACAAACCAGGTTTGTCCAATCTCTCCTCATCGCCCTCTGAACCACGCAACATCCTGGTAAACTCTTTGTGTACGCTCTCCAAAGGCTGTACATCCTTCTTCTAGTGTGGTGACTAGAACTGTACACTGTTTTCCAAATATGGTCTAACTAAAGTTCTATACAGCTGCAACATGACTTGCCAATTTTTATACACTGTACCCCGACCAATGAAGGCAAAATGCCATATGCCTTCTTGACCACACTATCCACTTGTGTTGTCACTTCCAAGAAACTGTAGACCTATAAGCATAGATGCCTCCGTATGTTGATGCTACTAAGTGTTCTGTAATTTACTGTATATTTCCCTCCTACATTAGATCTCTGAAAGTGCATCATCTTGCATTTATCCTGATTAAAGTCCATCTGCCATTTCTCCGCCCAAGCCTCCGGCATATGTACATCCTGTTATATCCTCTGGCAATCCTCCTCGCTTTCCACAATCCCTCTAATCTTTGTGTTGTCCGCAAACTTGTTAATCAGACCACCGACATTCTCCTCCAAATCGTTACAAACAACAGGAGTCCCAGCACTTATCCTTGTGGAACACCACCGGTCACAGATCTCCAGTAGGAAGAGCACCATTCTGCTGCCACTGTTGTCTTCTATGACCAAGTCAGTTCTGTATCTGTCTTAGTTGCTGCCTAATATTGTGGTAGTTAGCTTGCCCCAAATTTAATACTTTCTCCCAAAATTACCCTTGTTCCTTTTCCATAAGTAACTTTAAAATAACAAGAGTCAGGGTCACTGTTCCCGAATTGCTCCCCTCATTGAAACTTCAATCATCCATTCCCCAATACCAGGTCTAGTATGGCCCCTTCTCTAGTTGGAGTATTTACATATTGTTTCAAAGAACCATTATGTAGATCACAGCAACTGTGCGTTCCTTCAAGGTACAGAAACTCAGAAAAAGGTCAGTGAGCTGCAGCTAACAAAGCAAGTTTAGGGTTGTCTAAGATTAAAAGAAAGACCTTATAAAGTGCTAGAAATAGTAGGTAATTAGAGCATTGGGAGATGTTTTTTAAGAATATAGCAAAGGTAGACCAAGAAATTGAAAAGGAAAGAAAGACTAGAAGATAAATCCAGTCTAGCAAAATACATAAGAATGAGCTGTAACAATTTTGTTTAGCTAAAATGAACATGAGTGCATTACAGACAGATCAAGAGAATTTAAAATGGACTCGTGAAATTGCAGAGAAGCTAGATGCTTACTTTCTGTTTGTTTTCAATGTGGAAGATACAAAAAGGTTCCCAGTTTAGAGATCCAATTGCCTAAAGAGAATGAGGACTTGACGGAAATTGCTACTAGTAAGCAGGGTTGTATTGGAGAAATGGACGCACATGTCGGCCCAATAATTACGAGGGTGACAGGGAGAAAACTGGTACCTGCAGACCTGTTAGACTGACATAAATAGTAACAGTAAAGGCTAGAATCTATTATGAAGGATGTGATAGATCGACACTTAGATATTAATAATTTGACTGGGCATAGTCAGCATGGACTTGCAAATGGGAATCATCTTTGACAAACTTGAAGTTTTTTGAGGCTGTTACTTACAAAATTTATAAAGGGCAGTTGATAGACATAATATTTTCTGATAGCTTTTGCTAGGGTCCCCCACAGGAGGTTGTTAACAAAATTGAAATGCGTGTTATAGGAAGTGATGTACTTAAGTGGACAAAGGTTTGGCTGACAGGCTGAAGAAAGGGAGTGTAAATAAATGAGTCCTTCTCACTAGTTACAGCTTTGCCACTGTGAGATGCTGCAAGGATCAGTACTTAAGCCGCAGCTGTTCATAATTTGTATGTAGCAACCAAATATAAGATTGCCATACAAAATTAAACGGAAATGTGTATTGTGAAGAAGATGTAAAGTGACTTCAGGAGGATTTGGAAAGGCTTAATGAATGAACAAGAACAAAGCAGATAGAATGCAATGTGGAAAAATTGAGAGGTTGTGCACTTTGTAGGAGGAACAGATGTGCATAGTATTTTTTAAGTGGTAAGAGATTGCAAAGTGAAGATATGCAAAAGGACATAGATCCCTCTGTCAATAAAACACTGAAGGTTAACATGCAGGTGTAGGAAGTTATTAGAACAAAGAACATAGAACAGTACAGGCCCTTCGGCCCATGATGTTGTGTCGACCTATTATCTCACTCTCTAAGATCAAACTAACTGCATACCCCACATTTTACTATCATCCATGTGTCTATTCGAGAGTTGCTTAAATGTCCCTAAAGTATCTGACTCCACTACCACTGCCAGCAGCGCGTTCCATGCACCCACCCAAGAAGGCTAATGGAATAGAAAATGGGATAGGAGCAAGAGTTGCTCATTCGATCCCTGGAGCCTGCTCTGCCGTTCATTAAGACTATGGCTGATCATTGAGTTCGATGCCTTAATCCCACCCTTCCCCAATACCCTTGATCCCTTTAGCCACCAGAGCTGTATCTGCTTTCTCCCTGAAAACATATAATGTTTTGGCCTCAGATAACAAGCATGGGGCTGGATGAACACAGCAGGTCAAGCAGCATCATAGGAGCAGGAAAACTTGAAGTTTCGGGCCTAAACCCTTCATCAGAAACGTCAAGTTTTCCTGCTCCTATGATGCTGCTTTACCTGCTGTGTTCATCCAGCCCCATGCTTGTTATCTCGGATTCTCCAGCATCTGCAGTACCTTTTATCTCTGATACAATGTTTTGGCCTCAACCAGTTTCTGCAGTTTGTGAATTCCACAGGCTCACCACTCTGAGTGAAGAAATTTCTCCACATCTCTAAACGATGTTTACCCCTTATCCTTATCTGACCCCAGGTTCTGAACTTACCCACCATCGGGAATATCCATCCTGTATTTAACCTGATTGGTCCTGTTAGAATTTTATAGGTTTCTAAGAGATAAACCCCTCCACCCCGCCACCCATCCACCCCCACTATTCTTCTCAAGCTTCGTGAATACAATTCCTAACTGACTCAACCACTACTCATGCAAAGGTCCTGCCATCTGAGGAATCAATTTGGTAAACCTTTGCTGCACTCCCTCTAGAGCAAGTACATCCTTCCTCAGATAAAGAAACCAAAATTGCACACAATATTCCAGGTGTGACTTCACCAATGACCTGGATAACTTTATTAAGACATACTTATGCCTGAATTCTCTTACTGTAAAGCCCAATGTACAGTTTGTTCTCTTTACTGCTTGCTGTACCTGCATGCCTACTTTCAGCAACTGGTGCATGAGGAAACCAGATCCCATTGAGCATTCCCGTGTCTCAATTTGCAGCCATTCAAATAATAATCTGCCTTCCTACTTTTGGGACCAAACTGGATAATCTCTCATTATGCACATAGTGTCTGTCAGGCATTTGCCCACGTACCCAGCCTGTCCGAATCACATTGCAACATCTCCGTATCCTCCTCGCAGCATACCCTTCCACCCAGCTTTGTGTCATCTGCAAATTTTGAGATGTTACATTTAAATCATTAACACATATTGTGAATAGAGGGGATTCCAGTACCAATCCCTGTGTTACCTCATGAGTCACTGCCTGCCATTCAGAAAAGGACCTATTTATTCCTACTCTTTACTTCTTGTCTGCTAACCAATTTTCTATCCATCTCAATACACTAATCCCAATCCAATGCACTTTTATTTTGCACATTAATTTCTTGTCTGGGACTTTGTCAAAAGCCTTCCGAAAGTCCAAATAAACCACATCCACTGGGTCCCTCTGATGAAGGCGTCTGAATATTAGTCTTTATCGCAAGACGATTTGAGGACAGGAATAATGTATTCTTGCTTCAGCTGTGAGTCGCCAGGGTCTTACCAGACCATTGGGTTGTTCTCTCATTAGAGAAATGACTGGGGTGGTTTATCCTGAGGGTCACCATGCCTCAAGTGAGGGGAGAGGTTGAGTAGAATACATCATGGCAGCCTCAGCCGGAGTGTTGTCTCGAAGCTTGTTCAGATTGTGCTTTAAATATTGTGTGCACTTTTGATCTCTTTATCTTAGGAAGGATATTATTGCCATAGAGGGTGTGCAAAGAAGGGTCACCAGATCTATTCCTAGGAAAGTGGGACTGTCCTATAAAGTGAATTTGATGATTCTGGGCTTGTATTCTGTAGAGTTTTGAGGAATGAGAGGTGATCTCATCGAAAGCAACAAGGTAATTAAAGGGTGTGGGCAGACAGCATGTTTCCCCTGGTATTGGAGTCTAGAAGCAGGAGCCACAATTTAAAAGTAAGGAAGATGCCTTTTAGGATTGAGGGATGAGGAGAATTTATTTTATTATTCCAAAGAATTTTGGAATTCTTTGGCATCCTCTCCTGTGGGCTGTGGAAGATCAGTCACTAAACATGTTTAAAGTAGTAATTGACAGATTTCTGATCAACAATGGTGTGCAGGCTTATGGCGTCGTGAGGATTAAAAGCACTGAAGTCTTCAATCATACACAATCCCAGTAAATGGTGGAGTAGTCTCAACAGACTCAATGATCTACTCCAGTTCTTTAGATCCTGTAAATCTCATAGCATAGTTTTGATAGCATGTGAAATTGGTGCATGCCTGCTCCTGAGGGAGTACGTCTTTACAAAATGTTTTTCTTCTTTGTGTTATTACACATGTTTTGCTTGAGCATTTGCAGATATGTGAGAGTCTTAGTGAATGTCATCTTGTGTAATGAAATTCAAAGATTTGCGTAATTGCCAATATCCATCTGTTTAACGTAACAATAAATTGTTATCTCCTGAGGCATGGTGCTGAAAATACACTTATTAGAACAAATGGTATCATTTGAGGTCTTTTTTTCACTTATTTCTGTGGAATTTTAAATATGGAGACCAACATTTCAAGGAAATAGCTTTCTCTACACATCCACATATCTGTTTAATCTGCAACACTGCTACAGCAACATGCAGGTTTTGATATTTAAGAGATGGTTGAGTCATCCATTTCTGCTGAACTTGTTTCAAGACATGCCTCGCCCTCCTGTGAAGCAGAGGGAGCACAGTTAAAGAACCACCTATGGCTATTGAGAACTGAAAGTAGGTGACACCTTGAGTTATGAGTAATTGTATAGAGCTATCATGAATGAAAATCAACACCAATATTTTCTCCTTTCACAAATCAGCATATTTCAACATCTGCATGTTTATTAAAGCCTTGGACCATTTTGTGTACGTTACTGGTGGCAAGAAATTTTGACTTATAATTTATTCTTTTCTTGTGAATAGAAAATGCGCTCATGCCTCTGTTTTATTTCCTTCAGAAGCTTGGTAAAGGCTAAGTTTATAATAGAAACCTTTGAGAAATTTGGCATTTCATCCTAGCTGAGAACTTGGGCTACAGCAAACCATCCCATCAGGCTGTTTGATCACTTGCCTTTTGTTTCTCTTGGAGTACTTAAGATTTTAGGTCGTGGATATGCCTTGGGCTTTTTATGCTTGGAAAACTGTATGGTTTGAATGTAAAACCTGAAATCATATCAAGGTAATTATCCCTTCTAAAGTAGCATGCTTGCTTTCTGCCCCTGTTTTAAATAAATGTTTCCCATGTTCCTTTGGAATGCTCTTCAAAATGATTTATCTTGAAAATACTTTTTGCTTTGGTTGTGAACATGGATTGCTCACTCACGTAGCTGGTTCTGTTTCTATGGAGTCTGTTTAGGGCACCATGAGGGATTTTGTTTGCGTGGTTTCTTTGAGTAATTACATCATAGAGATGTGGCTAAGATGATGAAATTGTCTGTCTGCCCCATCTGTTTGCCCAATATTGAGAGTGACCAGGCTGATGAAATGATGAGACTTATTATTTGCTTAAAGTAAAATTCTTTATCTTTTGTGTTTGATTTTGCATCTTGCAGCGTGTAGAACACTGCACATTTGAGATGACTCAAATGCACTATTTCACTTTAAACGAAAGAATTATGAACAATAAATTTTATACACATATATAAATTTTGCAAAGTCCACAAAAATGATGCTTTTTATAAAAGCATTCAACAGGAATAAATAATTGTTACCATGGAAACTATCCATCAAATTCTGTAAAATGCTGACGACCTTCAGACAGCTATGTTGCAAATATGTTTCAGAATGTTAAATAGAAACCCACGGACAGTTGAACAAAATAGTTTGACAATCACAGTTCAGTTATCTTTGCCACGCTGCACTTGGTCCCACAATATTCTGACACTTGACCGAGCGTATGGGACTCCTAAACACACTCCACCTTGGCTGTAAAGTAAATGTTGCCTGTGGAAATAAAAACATATTGGTAACAGAGGGTGCATCTTTTTTCACAATTCTTTTCCTGAATTGCCATGTGTTTACAGTCAGCAGGTGTCCTAACAGTCCTGCCCTGCCCGGCAATGACCAATGCAATTCACATCCAAACTGAGGAAGAGCTGACCATAAGTGTGAATGATAAAATAAATATTGAGGAAATTGGAGTTTGTATATTTAAATTAGCAGTTTTTTGGCAAAGTTTCAGTTAACAATTCTGATAATTCAAGAGCACTAATTTTACTAAATGTGGACGGTTTTGTGTTTTCTTTGCTGTTGCTATGGAAATGCAGTTTCTGGTTAGTAACTGCAATGGTTGAGATGAAGCTGAATCAGCCTGATGGGTAATGTTAGCCGAGATGCAGCTGCTGTACACTGTGACATTAATTACAGTGCCCGCATGTGTCGAACATCCTGCAGACTATCGGAATCTGGGTCAGCGCGTGCACGCCATAAACGGGTCATCGAGATATACCAATTGCTGCATTTCAGATACTACATCATTGGCCAGCCATGACTGTATTCAAAAGTGTGTCTTTGCTCATGGCTCCAAGTAAAATGGAGACAGATCAAGATCTGTTACCACCTCCCAAAATCAAAATTTTGTTCAAAATTGACCTTAATGCATGGAATGGAGATCTTAACTTCTGCCGTGCATGTGGTGCAAAAGAAAAATATGTACGTGCTGTGGAACAAAACCCTACTTAATGCCTGTGCATAATGTCTCAAGGTACAGCATTTCTGCTGTGCAATCTGTCAGGTGAAATGAGTTTGATTCCTTTTCCACATCTTACAGTGCACTTTGTTCCAAATTGTCTTCACAAACACCACATCACCGTACAACCATGCAACTGAAAACCGTCCAAAAAAAAGCCAATACTGTTGCGTGCCCAGAATATCCTAAAAATCACTACTTGCTGGGATGCCTTCAAAGTTCAGTGGCTGTTGAGAAGGCAAACATGGAAACCACTTCTGCACATTTGATACATTAAGCAGCAAGGAAATGAAAGACCTGAAGTATTTTAATTTGTTTTGCTGTTGATGGTTCAGAGAGGATTGTCTGCTTTAGGGAGTTACCGTTTTTATCGATAGTCAACTTTAACTGTTCTTTGAGTCACTCAAACTGATGTGGCCATGCGACTAACTTCCCATATAGTGCCACAAACCTGTATATATCAGACGAGAACTTGTGCCTGGGTCTTGAACCTGTAATTATCTGACTGTAAGGACAGTGTGCTACCAATTGAGCTAAATCGATGATAAACAGTCACAACGTATGGAAAATAAAGCATTTTGATCATCTTCGGTTGAGGAAGATGAGTAAAATGATAAAAGGTGTGATGATTTAGAAGATGTTGCTCTAACACCTTGTTCTACATTTTAACTTGATGCGCAATGCTCTTTATAGTACATCATAGACTCTATTAGAATTCTATGTTTTTTACCTCGGTTGTGTGAGGATGCTTTCATCTAAGCACTGCTTTCAAGGATTTTCTATCTAGGAATTTGCAGTGAATTTTAATATCCAGTCGGAGTGGTTGGGGTTGAGTTCACAGACTTTGTAGTGGAACACTTGAACTGTTTTTAGCTGTGGCTTCACAGTGCACCGAGCTCTAGCTGACATACTGTCAAGCTGAAGCAGCATGAGGCAGCTTTCCTGGGGCAATCCTGCAATAGTTGGCTTGGATTCTGGACAGGAGCTGTTTCTGAGAGAGCAGCCATTCAACTCCATTTTGCTGCAGCAGGAAAACTGTGCCCAACTGCATCATTAGATTTGGGAGAGGGGGAGTGGTAGTGGAAAGGATGCCAAATTTATCCTGGGTCAAGAATTATATTTCCTTCTGAATCCAAGAATAACATTGACAAAAATTAAAGCCAAAAGCTTACACGTATTGTTAGTGAGCCTCCACTTCCTTTGATGTTTCTGATTGATGAAGGAAAACAGAACGTGACTTTACCATTGGATTTCAACTTGGTGAGGTAGTTATCTTCGGCAGCTTACCTTTGGCTCCAGACGGAGCTGTATAATTACTTTGGAGTTCATGCACTCGGTCCTTTTCTTTCCGTCACTTGCTTGTTTACTTGACTGAGACAGTTACTGTGATATTTGGAACATGCGGTACACCACCACCTCTGCTGAATATTTTTCCAAAGATGCAGAGTTTAAGATAGCCAGCTGATGGGGCCACTTTGTCAACATAATCACAGCACAGTTTAGATGGAGTGAGATTAGTTTGCTGACGGTAGCAGCATTCAGCAATTTGATGATGGGCTAATGAGCCCCATGATAAAATCAAGTTAAGCCAAAATGAGCCCACTTTTATTCCACTGTATTGTTTCCATGTGGAACATACTAGCAATCTTTTGCCACAGGCCAGCTAGTTTATTTTGAACATGGATCACATTTTACATTTCTCTGACATGAGGTTTGAAGTCGTGAAGCTTTGACTTGGAGGTGGGAATGCAACAAACAGCATACTGGTCACATCAAGCACAAAAATCACATTATACATTATTTATTTTCCTTTTCCCAGAATATTTTAGCCTCAGCAACATCCTCCATGCACCCCTCCATGAGTCACTCCGATGACTCATAGCTCCATTTCTACTGTATGAACCTATCCTCCTTAGTTCTTTGATTGTAATAGAATACCATTTTTGTTTGGTTATGGACTAAATATGGGAAGAGGTATTAATTTAAATTAAGGGAACTTGGTAAGTACCTTTTATCTTTGGTAAGAGAGTGTTGTTTTAGTTTTACAAACAAGTTACTGGAACACATTGTGAGTTTTATCGTCAGTGTTACATTACTCAAGCAGTAAAGAAGTATTCCAGACAGAATGGCATCACCTGTGTGTGTTCAGGGCAGTTTCGCCCGGAGCAGTCCTCTGATTGGCTATTCAGTTGGAACCAGTTGTGGGCTCAGGTGGGTTCAACATAGTAACAACCACTTGATTGGTTCTTGGGCAGACGGCCACGGCCTTGGGTGTGGATAATACAGCAAAAGCATCCAGCCTGCAAAGAGAAGGCATCCATTTCTCTCTCTGTGTCTGTCTCTCTTTTCCTCCTGAGTGGACAAATAAAAGAAAATCCCTGGTAGCTTCCCATTCACCTTCACTGTTCTCTAAGTTGTTCACTCTGTTGAAAAGAAGAATGGGAAATAAAACACCTTCAGAGACATTGAAAGAGCAATTCCTCAATGCGTGAATGAAAGACTGCGAGTAAGTGTATTCATACTTTTGTAACATCAGCAAAGATTATTAAGGGATCAAGAGGACCTGATAGAAAACAAGTCTCCAGCATCTACAGTTCTTGCTATCTCACCAATATCTGTGATCAGGACTGGTGCCAGAACTCTGCTTCTCTGACTCTTGTTTCCTTTCACCACCCATAATATTTGTGCCTTGTCTGTACATTGTTTGTTTAAATGCATGCATATGGGAATTTTAAGAAAGGGGTAGAGTTTAAGTTATAGAGTTACAAGTTAGCAATTTGTGTTGCATTTTGTCATTGGTTTAAAACAGTTTTATTACAAGAAATAAATATTTTCTTGTTAGTAAAAACAAAACCAGCTGCATATACACTAGAGTTAACTCAACATAGGACACTTAAACAAATCTTCACATTTATGCCAACAATGAGAATAGCGGGGTCCTGTTTTCAGCATGCTATCCTGGTGAATTATGACAGTAATCAGAGCATTGACAGCAATGACTTTTCTTCCTGATCCTTCGTAGTTCTCTCTGGAATCTCTCAAAGATTTTCTTTATGGCATTCCCATTTCCTCATCTATTTGCAGCCCCAAGGCAGTGTCATTTGAAGACACTGGATCTACTTTAATGTGTACACTAACGGCATGCAGTTGTACCTTTTTGCCACCCTCGCAAACCCTCCTCTGATTTTGTATTGGCCAGTTGGCTGACATCTGTTTTGGTCACGCTTCCATGTCTTCCTGTTAAATGTTGGGGAAATTAAAGACCTCTTCTTCTCTGATTTTGTTTGTTTTCTACCCACTCAATTTCAATCATGAACCAAAGCATCTGCTGGAACTATTTTGATCATACCTAGGCATCCTACTGGATATGGAGCTAAGCTTCCAACATTATCTTCCCAAGAGAAAAAAAATCACTTGCACCTCTAGTATTATCTACCTTCTTACTCATTAGGATTTTTCTTAAACTAAATACATCATTCATTCTCATTGCTTCTGTCTCTGAACTCTCCATGATTACTGTATCTGTACAATAAGTAGTTTGTCTCAGGAAGCTTTACGCTTTTGATTGGAAGTTGAAAATCGATGTGATATCCATTTTTTGACACTTGGAATTAAAAGACAAAATTAAGATGAGGCTTAATATCTAGTTCTTCTTGAGAAGAAATTATATTGAAGAAACAGCTGGTGCTATGAAAAAAACCCCAGTGATTTTATCTGACAGTTACAGGTCACCATCTCTGTTTTCTTCAGAGGTTTTTTGAATAATTATACTTAGAGCAACTTTTACAATAGAAACACCAGAGAAAGTCATGTAGTTTAAAATGAAGGTAATCTGGTAATATTGTGTAATTTATGCAGCAGTTATAGTTTATGTAAGTGTGAAATGGGTTTAGCTCAGCATCAGAATTGTTTTGAGATGGACATACTGTTCCTTAACTGTTACCTTGTGTAAACACCCATTCTGGAGTGAAGATTCAAGGTTACCAGGCCGTCAGTAAGGTGCCCTGAGAACTTTATATTTTGTTTTAAAATCAGAAGTGACTGCTGAGCTTCTGTCTCTGAGTCTGTCAGCCACCCCAGCTGCCACCTCCGACTGACTCAGTCTTGTAGTGCAGAGCTACGCATCTCCTCTCCATCTCCCTCAACACAGCTGTCCAAATCTTAATCTATGCTTTAAATAACAAAGTGCAGAGCTGGATGAACACAGCAGGCCAGGCAGCATCAGAGGAGCAGGAAAGCTGACGTTTCAGGTTTGGACCCTTCTTCAGAAATGGGGGAGAGGAAGGGGACTCAAATAAATAGAGAGAGAGGGCGAGGCGATGATTGAAGGTGAATAGAGGAGCGGATAGGTGCAGAGAAGATGGACAGGTCAAGGAGGCAGGGATGAAGCCAGTAAAGGTGAGTGTAGGTAGGGACTGGGATGGGTGTTGGGAGTTGATCTGTGCTTTATAAGGTTGACTTTTCTAGCATTCTTCTGGTTAACCTCAACCTTATTTTACACACGTTAAGAGGTGTTCAGATTATTGCAGCCTTGATCCTTATGAAATACCACATTCAAGCAGCCCTATTATGTCAGTCTTTTCTAAGCTTCAGTTTCTCCCAGTATTATCAATTCTTGTCTTCCTTTTAAATCCTTTATGGTCTAATCTCAGTCTCCCTTAATCTCCTGCAGTCTTGCAGTGCGAACTATGTGTTCTCATGTGTGCTGTCTTTAACACCACTTTTACCTTCAGCATTAATGTTCCTGCTGTGAACAAACAGCGCCCAGTTTCCTTCCCTTTGCTTTCATTCATCCTTTTTATGGATCATTACTGCCACTCTTTCTGGTTGCTTGAGCTCTTGATGTGGATCAAAGGGCTAGCATTGTCTCCCTGCAACTGAGGAAAATTGTGTAATGTAAATTGGTTATTTACCAGAATGATTTTGCAGTAATCTACCTTGTTTGCAGAGCTCAGCAAATTCCAGTGGAAGGCCAAGATTGAATTGGTCTTCATTCTGATAATGAACATGAACCGTTTAAACATTATAGTACTTTTTCCATCACAGATCTGTTAAATTTCTTGCGGACAAGGTCAAAAATCCAACAGTGGCACCTCCACATCAAATTTCTTGTGAGTGCACATGATTGCTTTTGAAGTGGAGAATGATGAAGTGGAATGAGTGTCAGTCTTTAGTTAAAATTCTCTTCTCTGAGGCAGAAGGTTGTGTGTTCAAGTCCCATTCCATGTCAAAGCCGATACTGTGGTGCAGTACTGATTGGAGTCTTTTGCATGAGAATGCTAAACTGAGGCTCCATCAGGTGGATGTAAAATATTCCCCAGTATAATCCCCAAGAATACACAGTGTGGAGCTGGAGGAACACAGCAGGCCCGGCAGCATCAGCGGAGCAGGAAAGCCGACGTTTTGGGCCTGTCTTGTCCAATGTTTATCCCTCAATCAACGTGACAAAAACAGATTATTTGGTCATTATCACATTGTTGTTTGTGGAGCTTGCTGTGCAGAAATTGCCTGCTGTGTTTACTGTTTTGCGGTAATGATTGCATTTCAAAAGTACTTTATTATCTGCAAAGTGTTTTGAGATGTCCAGTCATTGTCAAAGTTGTACACATGTCAGTCTTTTTAATCATTCCAGTTGCGGCTGGTTCGGTGTGGGAAATGTTAAATGCGCTGGCACTGTAGAGAAGGCTGGCTTGTGTACCATCTGCTTCTGAAACCAAATAATTCAGGCACACCGATCACCATGCATTCCGCATGAGTAGTTTGGCATATAAAAATATCACAGTAGATAAGCAGAAAGTAAGGGTGGCCTGTTATTTCTGAAATTGATGTAATTCCTCCATTGCTGCTGATAGTGTGCAACACGTTCACACTTTGTTCAATACGCAGTGGACAGAGTCTGCAAAAAGGCAGTTATGCCTGTTATGGTAGTCAGAACACTGCAGCTATAATGTGAAAAAGTTTGCGCGCTCACCAAACCATTAATTATCGGTTTGAGCTGGAGTTTTATTTCAAACAAGACACTACGGAGACCAGTTACTCCATTTGCTTATACTGTGTGAACCACACAAGAGTTGGACATTGTGTTTGAGCAATGAAGCAAAACCAATACTGACTTTTTTTCCTTCTGAGAACATTTTAATTTATTCTCTCTCGTCCCACAGCCTCCATTCGCAGAAAACAAAAAATGCCCTCATCTAGAATTGATAATTCCAAAGTTAATTGAACATCCTGTTAATACTTATGTCCAATAAACTTCAAACAAAAGGGCAAATTTAGTCTGAACCTCATTCACTAGCAACAATAGAGGGGTTATTCAGTTGAATGCAGAGTTTTACTTTGGTGTACTGATCAAGCAATCCACAATTTGCCTCAAATATTCAGGTAATACACACCAGTTTTAAAATTCATTCATGGGATGAGGGCGTTGCTGGCTAGGCGAGCATTTATTGCCCATCCCCAATTATCCAGAGCGCAGTTAAGAGTCAACCACATTGCTGTGGGCCAGACCAGGAAAGGACATTAGTGAACTAGATGGGTTTTTCCCTGACAATTGATTCATGGTCATCATTAGACTCTCCCAGAATCCAAGAATAATTCTAGAATCTTCATTCCAGATTTTTCAGTTATTGAATTCAAATTCCACCATCTGCTATGGTGGGATTCGAACCTGAGTCCCTGGAACATTCCTGCATCTCTGGATGAACAGTCCAGTGATAATACCACTAGGCCATCACCTCCCTAATGTTGTGCAATTGCAGACTATTATTTGAATGAGGAGTTCCTGCATCACAAAATAATTCAAGGCCAATGGAAATCCTCATTTAGAGAAGCTGGTGTCTTTGAAAAGAAGAAGGCGAAATTTGTAATTTTGAGCATCATGCTGGCATGGAAATGAGTAAAAGAGTAATCTATATGTAATAGTCTGAAGGTGCATTTCAGTGAAACTCTTTTTCCCTAGATAAAGTCATCATTTGGATTTGAATAAAGGTATTAATTTACAGTATGAGCAATGCACAGCTTTGCAGAACTGTAGACATTGTCCCCACTAGGTAGAAGAACTTGGGTCTGTAGATTGTCTGTAGGTATTTCAGTTGTTGATATTGTTTGTTTCATCCAAATTGTACTTTGGTTTAGTCAAACATTCTCATTAGTTTTATATATCAGATTTGGTGTGCAACTGCAGGCTATAAACATAGTCCATCAGGCAGTCTCCATCTGGAATGGCTCTTTAGAAAGCAGGTCTGGAAAAGATGCAGTGTTTTTGTGGAGATTCATCACAAGCACCTCTGCAATGCCGGTCTTATTGCACTCAAACAAACACCAACTGCTGTTAAGGCCAATCAACTCAACGAATGGTGCAATTTGATCTGTCAGAAGTTTTCTGGTCTTCCAGTGACAGGCACTGCTCAATGACCAACTGTCACAGAATGGCACATTCCAAACCCCAGGTCAATGCCAAAGATTGAGGAAGTCAATGGGAAAAGACCTCTGTCTATGGTCCTACTGTCGTCATGTGTAGAAGGACTTGAATTATGTAGAAACTACTCAAGCTGTATGCACCTGAGAATGATTATCCTGAAATGTAAATGAGCATGGTAAATATAGTCTATTATGGCAAATGTATCATTTCATGCATTGACCTGTATTGAACTGTTGCGCTACTTCTAGAAATGTTTCATGGAAGTGTTTTTTTTTCAAATGCAGGTCTCCATACTTAACTCAGTTTTAGAAAAATTGTGCTGGGTTAGTTAAATCTGACAGAAAGATGCAACACTTAGACACCAGACAATATATTTGCTGCTACTGCCTTGACCTTGTTCAAATGCACCCTTCTGTAATTTAGATATCTGTGTGTAATGCTGTTACCAGTATCTGTAAATTTTAGACAACCATTGCAAAAGCACGGTTTGTCTTTCAGATTCTGTTTCTTATATCATTTATCGTTGTTTCAGTGAAGTTTATATCTGGGGAAAATATGTTACCTACCCTACCGAATTCAAAACTGCTCAACAATTGTAATTAAAACAAGCAAATTTCTGTCTGTGCATAAACCGTGCTGCATACAGTTTTCAAATCCTAGCCTGCACCGTCTTAACAATGCAGTTCCTACATCTAATTGATATGAATTCATGTTGAGATTATCTTGGATTTGCAAATCACAAACCTTACACCCCTAATAATCTGTAATTATTCCATGTAAATTGTCCCTAATGTAAAGGAGACCTGTTTAATCGAAGCTAATTAATGGCAAGTCATAAGGGATAGCTATCTGTTTCTTAAGCCTAGATATCCGGCTGAATTGAATTTACTGTGTGGAGTAGTGACTGACACTGACTGAGATGGTGACAAATGCACAAAGGGCTAAGCAGAGATAGAGGCCACTGATGGAAAGAGAGGGCAAGACCCACAGGACTTAATGAAAAATTGTGCATTGATAATGAAGGAGAATAAAGGGGCACAAAAATCAGTGTGCATGAACCTGAGTATTGCATAAGACTCAAACTGACTGTATCAGAGGAAGTGATGGAGACATAGGGCACACACATAAAAAGAGTGAATAAAGCCGTAGAGGGGGAAAGAACGAGACAACTATGCATAGGAGCATTGAGACATGGGAGCGCATACTGTATGTTTATACGTACCTGTATATTATATCTATATGGACACTGGATAATTTATGATCAAAGATGGACTGATTTGCCAGTCCAATTGTGCAAAGTAAGTTGCATTAGAAACTGCTGTTGCCTTAGGAACCTTCTCAATATCTTTAATTATTACCAGAAATTGCCTTAGTTCTTTGGTTGACAGTGTAGTTGCAGGTAGAAAACATTCTTGTTTGTGGCCAGTGTTCTCGTTTTACTGCTTTTGGCTTGGTTTGCTACTAACTTTTGTATCTCTTTCCCAGAGAGTGCAGATAAATAGGCTTCTGGTTAGATTGTGAATGGCGATCGCTGCTCCTTTCACTTGGGTGTCACCAGTTCAGTTTTATGAATGCTTAAAAAAGACATTCTGCCAGTGATGGGTCTCTTAAAGTTTTTACTGCTGGTGATTTTACTTTTGAGTTGCCATAGGTTAGTTGTTGTTAATTGCATTGCCGCAGGCTTTCTGGTGGATCAGAATTTCCATTGCTCCAACCAGATTACTTCAGGGAGTTCCAAAATGCGGAAGAGATTGGTATCTTCATGACTTGAAGCCTTTGTAACTCGATCCTTTAGACTTGGAATCATCCCGGTCACCTTCTCTGAACTCCTTATAATGCATCTATTTTCTCTTTTGAGATTGCACACCCAAAAACTTACTTCTAAAACTTAGCTCACTGTTATTTGTTACACATTCAATGCCTTTCATTACCTAATTTGTATATGTTGATAATTGTTACAAACTGGAATTAAAAACAAAAGGATTAATGGCAACCATGTAATTATTGTCAATTGTTGTAAAAACCCGTCAGGTTCACTGAAGTACTTTAGGGAAAGAAATCTGCCCTCATTACATGGATTTGCCTACACGTGACTCCAGGCCCACAACAATGTAGTTGTCTCTTAACTGCTGACTGAGTCTTATCCTTCTTAAAATCTGCTATGCTCTAGCTCACTTAGATAACTGGCTTTCACGTTTTCAAAAAAAGCCTTCTCACTTATTTCCTGCTCTCAGAGCTTTGCATTATCAAATTCAATTGTATCACAACAAATACTGTTTCCCATTATTCTCAAATATTGGTGCCAGTCAAGGTTTTGGGACAAGTCACTGAGATGTCCCTGGTTACTTTTCCCCAAGCAGAGCATTTGTCATTTAACGCCACCCCCTCTCTTCTGTTGTTGAGCCAATTCTCAGTGCACCCAAACAATTTATCATCTGTTCCGTGAACCATAACCTTCCCCATTCATTTCACAAAAGGAATGTTGTTTAAATGCCTTTGAAAATCCAAGAAAGTTATAGCTACTGGATGACCCTTATCCACTGACTTAGTTACTCCATCAAGGAATTCAAGTAGTCATGCAAGGCATGACCCATTAATTCTAAGAACATGTTGAATGGTCTCACTGATAATTTTCTTAGATATTCATTTATAGCACGCTACGGAATGCCCTCATTACTTTTTCTCCCTACTCTACATGTTAGGCTAAATGGCCTTAATTGTCAGGTTCATTTATAGACTTATTGATTTATAGAGTCATGTAGCAAGGAAACAGACTCTTTGGTCCAAGTCATCTGCACCGACCAAACATCCTAATCTGAACTAGTCCCGTTTGCCGGAATTTTGTCCATATACCTCTAAACCCTTCCTATCCATGTACCCAACCAGATGCCTTTTTAAATGTTATAATTGTACCCGCCTCCACCACATCCTCTGGCAGCTCATTCCATACACACACCGTCCTCTGCATGAAAAAGTTGCCCCTCAGGTCCCTTTTAAACTTTTCCCCTCTCACCTTAAACCTATGCCCTCTAATTTTGGACTCCCCACCTTAGGAAAAAAGACCTTGGCTATTCACCTTGTCCCTGCCCCTCATAATTCTATAAACCTCCATAAGGTCACCCCTCAGCCTCCAATGCTCCTGGGGAGAAAAGCCCCAGTCTATTCAGCCACTGCCTTACAACATCCTTGTAAATATTTTCTGCACCCTCTCAAGTTTAACAGCATCCCTCATATAGTTGGGCAACAAGAATTGTACACTGTATTCTAAAAGTAGCCTCACCAATATTCTGCACAGCCGCAACATGACCTCCCAGCTCCATACTCCATGCTTTCTCTGAAGGTAAGCATGCTAAATGCCTTCTTCAACACCCAGTCTACCTGTGACTCAACGTTCAAGGAACAATGAACCTGCACTCCAAGATCTCTTTTTTTCAGCAACACTCCCCAAGGCCCTACCATTGACTGTATAAGCCTTGCTCAGGTTTGCCTTACCAAAATGGAACACCTCACATTTATCCAAATTAAACTCCATCTGCCACTCCTTGGCCCATTGGCCAATATGATCAAGGTTCCATTGTATTATATCTTCTTATATTTGAACATTAAGACTCCAGTTGCTATTCTGTGCTCGGGTCATTCTCCAGTACTTATGGAAATCATCATTAATTTTATCCTTCTACTTAGTTTTTTAAAACTGCAATGTTTTCTTGCTGTTAAGTACATTCCACTTCCTTCTGCTTTGTGCAGTCTGGATGGAGCCCATAAATTGACTCCAAATTTAATTAGTTTAAGACATTTCAAAAAGAATTAGATGATATAATGTGTTATCATTTATGCAGATCTTCAGTATGCTGAGGGTGAGCATTTGCTGACATTTGCAATGGACTGAGTCACCTCCCATCTGGGCTGCTTCTCTTCCTGAAGGTATTCTTGTTGCTGCATATGTGAGTCGGAATTGTTACACACTCACCTGGTTTTGTACTGGCTGGAATTATTTCCACTGAGAGTAGTGCAGAGAGGAAAGGAACAGCTAGTGGAAAAGAAATGAAGGGTGGTGAAAGGCCCAGAACATGAGTGATGAAAAATGGCCAGATTTAACAGAGAAGGATCAATATGAGTGAATATTGGGGTAGCCCAAGATGCGAAGAAAGAAAGGTCATATTAACTAATGGAAAATACAAATATGTTGACTTGAATGGAAAGACTGTCATTGGAAAGTGTTGCTGTTTATTCTGACTGAGATGGGAGGATTGTAGTGTTTCATTGTTTTACCTGCTTCATGATATGGCCTAGTGGTATTATCGCTGCACTGTTAATCCAGAGACCCAGATAACATTCTGGGGACTTTGGTTCGAATCCCGCCACGGCAGATGGTGGAATTCAATAAAACATCTGGAATTCGGAATCTAATGATGACCATGAACCCATCGTCAGTTGTTGGAAAAACCCATCTGGTTCACTAGTATCCTTTAGGGAAGGAAACTGCCATCCTTACCTCGTCTAGACCATATGTCACTCCAGACCCATGTGGTTGGCTGTTAACTGCCCTCTGGGCAATTAGGGATGGGCAATAAATGCTGCCTAGCCAGCGATGCCCTCGTCACATTAATGATGAAAAAAAATGCCTTCTCTGTAAGAGACTTACAACAAAAGAATCCACCAGCCAAGTTTCAGTAATAAAGCCATAATTGTTGATTTGAACAATACCCTATGTGCAAAATCCAGATAATGATATTATCTTTCTATCTCTAATATGAAAATAAAGGTGTGCACTCCTTTAAATAACCCAAAACATACTTTCATAAACATCCACCATGCTTGCACACCCTCATGAATACACTCATCAGGTAAAGGAAAATAAAACTGGCTTCTGACTCCACGGAGATTCCCATTTAAAAGAAAATCATTTTTGACCAGTATGTCTTCAGAATACTTGAAGGATAATGTCTGAGATGTTTTTATGCTTAAAGACTGATGTTGCTGAGTACACAGCAATGTGATTGACTCTGAACAGCCCTCTCATAATTGTGAATCAGCAATAAATGCTGGCCAGCCCATATCCCATTAACAGATCAAAGGAAAACGTGCAGATGTTGTTGAGGACTTCTGCAGGTGTTGTCATTTCAAGAAATATTGGCTGATTCTTTTAGGAGCTTTACATATGAGAACAGCTGGACAGCACTCTGGTACTACATCCGACCCAAAACCAGGAATTTTCCAGAAGCAGAAGAGTTCAACTGGAAAGCTCCTTCAGACTGGTCAGCAACATTCTCCAAGCAGAACTGTCTCTCTCCCAGTCATAAAGACCATCACGTGCTTTCCCTGAAATGAATTCAACAATTATCTGGAACCTTGTTTCAAAAAATAGTTCAAATGGGTCGGTCTTACTTTCATAAAATAAAAGTTCATCTTCACCAATCCTTCAAACTATAATGTACAAAAAATACTAAAATGGAACTTTACAACATCTTGTACTGGGCTTTGGGAGATAGAAATGCATTTGTTTAAACAGGGATTGGGATGGATAGGGGAGTGTGTGAGGAAAGGAATGTTTGCAAGGGGTGAGGAATGAGAATCGGCTTGGGCAAGCAGGGTTTAGAAAACAAGGGTGGGTTGAGTAAGGGAAGGTCCAAGGGTAAAAATAAATGATTGCTGGTTTAAGTTGTAAGGGAGAGTTCTAGGGAAAAGAACGAGGAGGAGGGGAGAAGAGTAGGGTGCACCTCCTGATCAACAGTCTGCTGTTGGTCAACTTTTGATACTTTGCTTTGGAATCCTCTACCTTCTTCCCTTTTTCTCACATTCTTTCTCCCTCGCTTTCCTTCTCTCCCTCTCTGTGTTCACATCATCCTCTATAATATGTCTCATATATAATATATAATAAATGCATCTCTTCCTTTCTCTGTTGTTCATACTTGAGTCTACAAAGCTCTGTCTCCCCACCCAAGCTCATGTTGTGGCTTTTTAACTTGTTCCTCCACAAGAGAGGTAGGTGGAAGCTGGTGGAGGGCTGTATTTCTGTTAGTTTTCATCCCTACAAACTGACTCAGCCGACAAACTACAGATCATGTGAGTTACAGAATGATCAACTCTTATTCCATTGCTTGCAAACTGATTGAGCAGCCCTTTATTTTTCAGTTACAGGACATGGTACTATCCCACTTGATCCTTTTCTGCATGAACTAACAGTGATTGAGGGACATAATTCCTCGCCCGACTTTCCACAGTGTCGTCAAGATGTTGTCAGAGCCTTTTCGATTGATTACAAGGGGGGATCTCAGCAACAGCCCATTTTGTCTTCTGCCTTTTCAACACATGCAGTGAGCAACAGAATTCCTTGGAGAAATTGGGACCAATGGATGCATCTTTAGTTGGAGTAAATTTTATATTTGCACTGGGTGGGACCGTCTTTTTTTTTTACAGTTCTCACCTATGCGGAAAGAAAACTTGAATGTGCACGTCCCACCGAAAATAAATGGCAAATAAAACATGGGCATTGTGCCGTTTGATTTCTCTTGTCAGCCCACTCCACGCTCACCAATAATAAAACTCTACTCCAAAGACTGAAATCTGCATTCCTCCAACTCAATCTCTGCTTTCTCCAGCACTTCCTGCTTTCCTTCGCTTGGACATTAGCGTCTAGGCCTTTAGTTTTACAGACTATGAACTAGGGAATTCATTAGTCAAACTCCTCTCTCTTTTTGCCATTCTGCCTTCCTTTAAGAGTTCCCTTAAAATCACTTACTAACCTAGTTTGGATCATTCCTCCTAACAGTTTCTGCTCGATTACTTTGGTGATGCCCTGAGGAGCATCTTTATGTGCTGCATACACAGAATTACATATATATCTGAACAGAATTCTCAAGAAGTGATGGAGGTGGAATATATATGAGAATCCAGCAGCGTTATTATGAAATTTAGGCCTGTTCACTGTAAGATGTGCAGAGTAATGAGACTGTTGAGTGGGGATCCATCTAATGTTTGAACAACCCCTTGTGGTTGAGTTGGGTACTGCAGGATTTTACTTATTGTTGCTCATTTCTTCTCCTTTGCTGCATGACCAGACTCTGTCTTGAGTCTTGGCAGATGCCTGGCACCAGGCACATGCATTTTATTTTGTGTTGGATATTAGGAATGCTGTAATCTGTTCAGTAGGGTATCCCTGTCGAATTTGCTTCCATTGTGACACTGAGTAGGACTAAAAACTCTTTATTGTTGCATCTCCATCACTACTTATTCACTTTCTGTTCATAATAAGAAAAAAAAATCAGTCTTTATTCTTGCTTTGTCTCTAGTACAATGAACAGCATTTTTAATATCCTTGCAATGCACAAACACAACCTAAGGCACTTCACAGAGGCAAAAATGAGATAAAAATAGAATTCCTGAATTTTAAAATTCTGAATTCATAGTGGTGCAGCGCATCCCAGTAAACCAGGTATGAAGAGTTGATGTTACTTATCTTCAAGCTTCACAGCTTTAAATAAAACACAAGGGAATACAGTACGGCAAACTGCTTGATTCAATGCATGGCCTGGAATGCTGACTGGACACTGATGGGACATATCAGTGAAATCGCTGAGACAGACTAGAGTTTTGAATTAAGAATTTTTGTGGCAAAAAATGACATCATGTCTGGCTGTCTGCCAGTTACCATGACAATATGCTCGTAAGCTCACAGCTTGTCTTCCTCTGACAGAAACTATCTTAGTCTCTTGCTGATGGACTGAGCGCATTTCAAAAAACACATTAGCTCAATTAGTGTTGAAGCATTCTGGGCTGGGGCAAAAGGTATCATGGTGCTACTAAGCAACTGAAGTAATCAGATTAGTAACATTCAAACCAGAAGAGCAGCATAAGAGATCAATGCCTGAATAAATAAAGAACTTGTTTGTGATTATCCTGTCCCCTCTTCTCCTGAAGCTTTCTTAATTTTTTTTTTCATCATACAATGCTGAGGATATCCCAATCTCCTCTCAATCAAATGGCTGCTCTTCAGCCATGAGCTGACGCAATGATTTGCTGTTTGATTCTGGAAGATTTTTGTTTTTGCATAGGGATGTGGGCAAACATTTCTGGCAAGGGTGGCATTTCTTGTTTGCCCCTGATACAATTGAAGGGATTGGTTCTCGGGGGGCATGTCAGAGGGCAGTTGGGAGTTACCAGGCTTCTTTGGGTCTGGAGTCATGTGGGTTAAATTGGATGGGGATGGCAGTTTTCCTTTTCTCCGAGGCATTGGTGAATCAGATGGGTTTCTGTGATGATTAGTGATTGTTGCATGATCGCCAGTAAATGAGTGATTTGTTTTTTTAAATTCCAGATTTTATTGCGATTGGAACCCATGTCCCCAGATCTTTCACCGGGGCTCTCCCTTATGAATCCAGTGATGTTATCTGTACACCACTGCCATTGTCCCCCTGCAACGGAGATTGATCTCCTGCCTCCTGATGTTTATATGCTGTATATTTTTCAGGGAAGTCGCTGGATAGAGTTCAGAGTTAATACATTTGATAAGCTGTCATTAGACATCAGCCAATAGTCAAACCACCACTCGAGACCCTGGTGAGCTCAGCTAATGTGACAGAGATCAGAAAATGCACCTGGTGGTCTGTCAGGTACAGAAAGATGCTTTTTGCACCACTGATGGTGCAGTTGCTGTAACTGGTGTGTATTTGAGCCATTTCCAGCATTCGCCTGTCTGATACATTAGCGGGATCTCAGCCACTGAGATCAGCATCAGTGTAGACTGTCATTGGCTGCAGCAACACTGGGGGCAGGTTAGAGAAGGCAACCAAGATGAAATGCTGTGCTGTGCCATGCCATCTGCTGGAACGTGTTGTACTATCTTGCTTAGGACAGGGTTAGGTTTATCTGTTGTACCCTCCATGTCGAATAAGTTGAGAGGGCTCACCAACTGTGTTTCCTTGTGAAGGGTGATCTATTCCTGTCAAATTGTTAATACCTCGAAGAGAAAACACTGTTTTCAGGATAGAAATGCTGGAGACAAAGTGGAGAAAATTTGAAACGAAAAACATTCTACATTAAACATGTCTTGTGTATAGAATTGCAAAAATAGGAATGCACCAAGTGTGTGACTTGATGTAATGATGAAGTGCATGAATAACTGATGTTCGTTGGAAGTGTGTCCTTTATTCTCTCTGGCTGAATTTAAAATTAACTTTGTGCAGCTGGCAAGTCTCCCAGTAACTGGAATTTTCAAGCAGAAATGGAGACTTTGTGTATGTAGAGGTGATGATCACTGATCTTTTTCATCTGCAGGAAACATGATAGTGTTGAGCTGAGAGAGAATGTCTGTGTGGTAAAAAAACTCACTAGTGCAGGAAGGTGCTCAGAACTGACCTTTCCCTTGGCAACAAACTGTCACATCAGTGAATTCTAACTCTATTTCAAATTCATCTTTGGTGCTCCCTTTCCTGACTACTTCCTCAGCAGCTACACTGTGTGACACAAAATGGGACTGATTGAGCTGTGATTTATGGTATAGAGGACTTCGTGTGCTTTCCTATCTGGTGTTTCTTCAGCTTGAAATCTTAACTCATTCTGAGCAATGACCATCTCCAGCAAGAGACAATCTAATTATTGCCCCATGACATTCAATGGCGTTAGCATCTCACCCATCCCCCCACCACCCACCCCTCTCAGTAGCCTGGGAGTTATCTTTGACCAGAAGCTGAACAAGACTCACCACGTACGCACAGAGGCTACAAGAGCACATCAGAGGTGAGGATCACTGCAATGATTAAATCACTGGTTCTCCAAAGCCTCCACCATCCACAAGGCACAAGTCAGAAGTCAGGAGTGTGGTGGAACATGCTGGATGAGTGCAGCTCCAATAATACTCAAGAAGCTTGTCACCACCAACAATAAAGCAGCCAATTTGATTGGCACTATACATTCACTCCCTTCATCACTGATGCTTCGTGGCAGGAGTGTGTGCCATCTACAAGATGCACTGCAGAAATTTACCAAATACCCTTAGACAGTACCTTCTGAACCCATAACCATCTCCATCTAGAAGCAGATACATGGGAACACCACCTGCAAGTTCCCCTTCAATCTAGTGACCATCTTGACTTAGAGATATATTGTTGTTCCTTCACTATTGCTGGGCCAGAATACTGAAATTCCCTCCCAAACGGTGGTGTTGGTCTACCTGCAGCATGTGGACTGCAGCGGTTCAAGAAGCCAGCTCACTACCACCACATCCTGGGCAACAAGTGTTGTCTTAGCCAGCAATGTCCATGTACCACTACTGAATTTTAAAAATTCAGATTCACTCATTTTCTGCAAATTTTAATTAAACAAATAAAATAATGTAAGTGAACTCATTAAGAATAAATATTCCTAAGGAGCAGTATAACTATATGAGGTTGTTGGCTTGCTCACCGAGCTGGCTCATTCTCATTCAGACGTTTCGTCACCATGCTAGGTGACATCATCAACGGAGCTTCCAATGAAACAACGTTGTTCTACTCCTCTTGGAATTTATACTGTTTTTTCGTCGGATGCTCCACTGATGATGTCACCTTGCATGTTGACGAAATGTCTGAACGAGAACAAGCCAGCAAGTCAACAACATCACCCTCAATCTGAGCTACAGGTCTTCGCCAGAACTTTGAGTCTAATGGTATGCTTTAAAAGGAGGAAGGCTTGATTTTCCCCTGGGATAATAGTTGTTAGTCAAGGTGAGTTGGTTCCATCAAATATGATTCTAACCCACTTTGAGAAAGGGATCTCAGCATAGTTAGTGGGAGTCTCCCAGAGGCCTGTCTGTCTGCCACTGCTGGACATCTGCTGCAGTGCTTAAAAAGAGCAAGAGACACGATTCAAATGTGTTGGAATTTCTTTTAATTTAAAATCAAATTTCAAGTGGAGTACACAATCAGTTATTGAAGACTGGAGAGAGGGAGCAGCACTTACTTTGTCCTGCACCCCCAATAAGGCATTGTGCAGGCTTGCAATTCTTGCTTGATTATGGCAGTGATTGAAAAGGGAAGTTAATGATATTACTAGATGTCAAGATGGGCCAGTGAGCTTCTGTTTCCCCATCCCCCTCTGATTTTCCATTCTTGATGGGTCATGTGGTCATGTCCAATCTTGCTGTTGCAATAGTTAAGCAGAGAATTACTAAGATAGAGCTAGATATATTATTTCACTTTTTATAGCAAATTAGAAATTTATTGTCCTGTGTCTCAATATCTGGAGCTAATGGCTAATAAACATTCTTGAGTAAAACTTAATTTCATCATTCAAATCAACACCGACATGCTGAACTGCTAATCTATAGGCTGTCCAATCTTGGAAAATGGTAGCGTGCCAAAGAATGGCCATTGTGTCAGCATGTGAGTGTTTGACAAACAATTTGGAAAAGGATACGTTTAATTAAACTGGTGAACTGCTGATGAGATTTCTAATTAAACTTTTGCTTTCCGTCATGACTGAAAGTGTCTGCTGTAGGAACGGCTCAAATACATCATGTCCTCTGGTTCACTCGGAACAGAAAAGGTGCCCACCTCTGAACAGAAGGTTATTTTTCCTAGTGAATTCATTCCCTTTGGAATGTAGACACTGCACTCCACATTGATGTGAGTGTTGTGTTGGTGGATGACATTTACTGAGTGTTCCAAAGCTTGGCCAGTTTGCTGTGAGCACAGACATCAGAATAATAATGATGTCCCCACAGAGGGTCTACTAGAGACTAGTCAGATAGCATGCAAAGCCAGTTTTATATGATATTGGAAATTCTTGAATTGTGGCACTGTTTTGACTCTTTAGGCACTACGGTAGACACTCTTTGGAGACTGAGGCTATTGATAACCATTGTAACACCTTCTGTGATAATTGCCACGAGGCTTGTGGGGAATCCTAGTGGAACTCATTGAGAAGGTTTTTCCTTGATAAACAGGCCTGCCCAGCTGGACCTCATCACCTGAGCCTTTTAGGGATCATATCTGCCAATTGTCTGCCCTTCTTCCGCAGTTATGTTTGTGCCTGTTTTCCTTGGAGAGAGCATGTGGTGTTTGTCAATGCTCTTGATGCCTTTAGAGAGAGGTGGGCATCATGGGGGAGACGGTGCTTTGTTTTCCCTTCCAACTCCAGTTTGATTTTGCCCCTTCCGCCTCTCCCTATCCCCCCTCCTTCACTTGTGATAGTTTGCATTGCTCATAACAGGCTTTGCTTGTTAACATTTCATTGGCTACATGGATGATTACTGTGATTAAATGAAAAAAAAGGAAAAAGCAGACCGCTTAATGTTTCCATTGTGTAGTGCTTATCACGTTTTAGGGGCTTTTGTGGTTTAGTCGTAATGTCCCTACCTTTGAATCAGGAGGCCCAGATTCAAGTCCGAGAGTGTGTTATTACATCTTTGAACAGGTTAATTAGAATATATCAATAAAAAGCAGACTCCAGAGGGTTCTTGTGATGCAGTGGTAATGTCCCTACTGCTGAGCCAGGGGATGTAGGCTAAAGTCCCACCTGCTCTAGAAATATCATAGCATTTCTGAACAGGTTGATTAGAAGGTTTGAATATGTTTTAAACAAAAAAACTAAAGAAGACCCATGGATGGGTCTACAAAACTGTCTGTCCTGGGCTAGGACGAGCCTGCGTATGCAATGAGGAATGACTCTATTTTGATGTTCAGCAAAAATACAATGTTCCTTTCCAGTCAGGCTTCCTGAGTTATTGCATCGGTGACAGTAGTCAAGAGAAGTTCTGAATAGCAATGCCTTTCAACGAATTCCAGTAAGACAGTGACTGGGAGATATTGAAATTACTGCTGTTAGGGAAACTAGAATATGATGATGTTAGTGTGGAGGATTGGCCCCGCTGTGCCGAAAGAATGAGATACTTTATTCAGGCAAAAGGATAGAAGGGGATTGCATTCAACAAAAATTCATTCTACTGCTGCTTGTGGGGCCCCAACTTTAGGCATCAGAGAGAGTTTAATCTACTTGGCAACCCCAGACTCAAATCCTTTGATGAACTGATGGGTTGGTGGTCACAGTCGTCTGCTACCATACCTATGTTTTATATTGCAGTTTTCAGGTTTAACTTGGTAAATGCACTTCCTGGGGAATGAGTTACTGAATATTTGATAAGGCTGAGGAAATCAGCGGAACATTAAGTTTGGGTCAGCACATCAGGAAATGTTATGGGACCTCTTAGTTTGTGACATTAATAATACTGCGACCGGAAGGAAGAAACTGAATGAACTATATCTAGACCTGAAGGGGGCCAAAGAACTGGCCTTTTCCTGCGAAAATGTGGAAAAAGGGGCATTGGAGTTTCAGGGCCCCATATATGGGACTGTCTTCATCCTTTGAATGACCCCCATATGCAGAGCCAAGTCCCTGCTGGATAATCCTTGTGGCTCCCATTTGTTGTCTCAGCAGGATGATTGGAGTTGGAGGCTACAAGATTCTAGAACATGACAGGAAGTTTCTGCACAACGCAGTGAGGAGCAAGAATGATAGGTGTAGGCCTGAGATTTTAAATTGGGAGATGCGGTCCATATTGGAAACTATGACAGCTCTCCATGGATTCTGGGAGTTATCCTTAAAAAGAATGGACCAGAATCATACATAGTTAAAACTGGGGACGAGACCACAAAAAAGCACATTGAGCCCTCAATTAGCGGTAACCCTCCATAGGGGCGGTTATTTCGACAGGACACACTACCATCAGCATCCTGCAGGTGGGAAACTCCGTCCACTAAAAGCTCGGGAATCAGTCGTATGAACTCGGACTCCGTGTTGGAAACAGAGGCGATGGAAACTCAGTCAGAGGTCACCACTGAGGATGAGCTTCCTGCAGTAACTCATCTTCATAGAAGAGGTGCTCATTTACTTATAGAAAGCAACAGGAATGGGGCCATGGGGTCAGCAACACAAGAGACACCATCATCACAGGAGCAAAGGGAGAGCCCTCAGACTCAGGGCGGGAGGATAATCCCTTTAAGATCACAGGGAATTGTTAATCGATGTCTTCATGGAGCTCATTGAGTATAAGTTCCCTTGGTAACAGGTATTGGCCAGTTCAGCTGGAACTCATCACCTGAGCCCAACTGGACAGCTCATTCAGTTGTTCACTGAAGGGTTAGTACTTCCACGCTGCCCAGGGATGGAGCTGTCAGTATTTAGGGTGGTACCTTTTACTTGAGTATTAATGTAAAGGTTCTGGGGTTCGAATCCTGCTTGCAGCAGTTTTTGTCCAGCTCATGTTGGGCAGCGTGATTTAAAATGTTTAGTACTTTGCAGGGTGCTCTGATAGTATCCCGACCTATCAGCCAGGAGGCCCGGATGCAAGTCCCACCTCTTCCAGAGTTATGTAATAACATAGCTGAACAGATTGATTAGAAAATAGGTTTAAAAATAAAACAGATCCAGGGATGGATCTGCAGAGCTGTCTTTCCGGGGCTTGGACTAACATTATTTGAGTAGTAGCTCTATTTTGATGTTCAGCAGTAAACAATGCTTCTTTCCAGTTGAGCTTGCTGAATTATTAACTTTTTTTTATATGAGAAACAATTGAGTAATGAATGGTGTAATTACAGAATGATTTTCATTCGTGCCACTTTGTCTGAGCAACTGCTTGGATCTTGAATTTTATCTTGATTTCCCAAGGATTGCCGCAGGAGGAGTAGCTGCTACTATCACGGATTCTAACTCTGAGTTTTATAGCTGTCGTTGTGAACATGCTGTCACTGATATGGAAGGAAGAAGCTGCTTTCACTTTCAGCAGAGGTATCAAGTGAGATGTACTTTGCTGTGGTCAGTACCTTCTATTTTAAAAGTTTTCCGACGGTGAGGCAGGCTTTGGGAAAGAGGAAGGTGGCTGTGATAGTTAAAGTTGCCCTGTACAAGCGCATGTTGTGTTCATTTGCTTCAACCCTGTTCAGTGGCAGGAACTGGCCCATGTGCTGGGAAGGTTGCTCATCAGAAGTGTGTTCACTTTGGAACCTTCATTTAATGCATAAAAAATCTGGAATTAAGAATCTAATGATGACCATGATTCCATTGTCAATTGTTGGGAAAAACCATCTAGTTCACTAATGTCCTTTAGAGAAGGAAACCGCCATCCTTACCTGGTCTGGCCTATACGTGACTTCAACCTACAGCAATGTGGTTGTCTCTTAACTGCCCTTTCAGGAAAGTTGCAGCAAATAATCCCCCTCGTTACGGTCATTGCAAGTTGTCATTAAAATCATTTCGTGGAAAACTCAGTTTTCAGAGCTTCTCCTGTGATACTTTCCTTTACAGAGGAGCCCTGTAACTTTGATTTTTTTTTTTGCACAGCGGTGTAACATGGATTCTGAATGCGATCATTAAATGAAATTCTAACATTGTTTGGGCATCCTTCCTGATCCGTTTTGTAAAACATTGAACGTTTCAGTTAATTTAGTTGATTAGGAAGGTTCTTGTTGTGGGAATCAACTGTATATATGTTTGCAGAGCTATCTTTAGGTGCGATCAATCTAGAGATGTCTGACTGATTATCTGTTTAGTTGACTTACTGGGAGGTTTCACTGAGGTGAATTTTAATAAGTTATGGCTTGTACATTCTGCTTGTGGGGCTGCGCTGTGTTGCAATACTCTATCCTATGTGTGCGCGCCCAGAAGGAAACTCCAGTAAACTGAAAAATGAGGCAAACTGCTGCAATTTGTCTTGTACACTGCAAAATGGAGCTCCAGCCTGGCAGTATATTTATTTCCAAGTATTACTGGTTTCTTACTGTTGTTTCCTCCAGAAACTTTGAAAGAATTTTCTGGGTAATGAACTGACGATAAGGCGTAGGAGCAGAGTAAACTGTTTAGCTCATCGAATCTGCACTGCCATTCGATGAGATGGGTGATCCGACAACCCAACTCCTCTTTTATGCCTTTTCCTATAACCCATGACTCCCTTACTGATTTAAAAATCTGTCTATCTCTGCCTTGAGACACGGCTGTCATTACTTAATCATGTTATCCTGACAGTGCAGCTGTATACGTTGTACTGAACAACATTTGAATGGTATTTAGCATATCTCAACAGGGTTAACTCTGGCTGTGACCTAATGTATTATAGTTCAAGTCTGGTAAACTCTAAGTAAGTTTACTGTCCTGCATTACTGATGCACAGTTGTAGCAACATACCATCTACAAGATACAGTGAAGTAACTCACCATGCCTCCTTTGACAGTGCCTAGCAGAACAAGAGGACAGATACATGAAGTATTGTCAGTTGTCAGTTACACTCCAAGCTGCACACCATCCTGACTTGGAACTACATTGTTGTTACTTCACTGTTGCTGAATCAAAATCCTGGAACTCCCTTCCATACAGTATTGTAAGTGCACCATATCCCTTAGAACTCAGTAATTCAATAGAGCAGCTCACCACCAGCTACTCACTTGTAATTATTGAAAGGCAATTCATGCTGGCCTCACCAGGAGTGCCTACATCATATGAATGAATTAAAAAACACACATTTAAGGTGTTGTTGTGGTGGTTTTGTGACTGACTGGTATCTGTGGTTGCTTTCCAGCTCAGTTGCAGTTACTCAATTTACGGCAAGCAGCATACAGAGGGAAGAACATTCTGAAGACATGATGTGGAGGTGCCGTTGTTGGACTGGGGTGGACAAAGCCAGAAGTGACATGACACCAGGTTATAGTCCAATAGGTTTATTTCAAATCTCAAGCTTTCAGAGTGCTGTTCCTTCGTCGTGTGAAGATACTTCACCTGACGTAGAAGCAGTGCTCCGAAAGCTTGTGATTTTAAATAAACTTGTTGGACTATAACCTGACGTCGTGTAACTTCTGAATCTGAAGATAATGAGCTTGGCAGCCCTGCTGTAATCTTCTTTACAAAGGCAATGCAAATTGCTTTTTAATTCTGCTGAACTGGAGCCTGGCTTCTCATGGAGATTTGGAACGTGAAAAGAAACTTTGACATTTTAGAGTTCTGCACTGATATTTGACCGTTAGGTGGTTATAGATTTCTGTTCTGCATAATTATAAATTAATTGCTGGGGGGAATGTCTCAGTTGAGTTGCAGAGGCTTGATGACGTATCTGTCTTTGCATGATTAGATGGCTATCATTGACAATCAAAACCTGTGACAGGTTAAAAGGGCTCACAACAAAAGAATCACCAGGTCAATTGTGAGATATGAGGGGTGTGGTGATCTTTGAGAGAGTTACTGAATAGTGGGGAGTGACTTGTCAATTAAACAGTCTGGTGTGGTATTCAATTTCAATAAACAAGCTAAATATTAGCAACTCCACTTGTACAAAATCATCATTGGATCTCACTGAGATCATTACTGCAAGAATAATCCCGGATTAAAGTTGTGATCTTGATTTCCAGAAGCACTAGTTCAAGGGCAGCGAAAAGTTTTTTGCAAAAATGAATTCCCATTGATCACTGTCACACTTGCATTTGTCGCTCACATCCTGTGCCCTTTCTTTCTTGTATTTGGTGCTGTTTCTACATGAAATGTTGACAACGACCCTTTCATTTCTAACACATTCACTTCTCCCTTTTTCACTCTTCTGCCCCTAGCCCCAATCTCCCACCCTTTTCTCTCTCTCTCTCTCTCTCTCAATCGTAATGTTTCGTCTGCATTTAGGGAAGCAAACAGCCATCCTTACCTGGTCTGAACTACGCGTGACTCCAGACCCACAGCAATGTGGTTGACTCATAACTGGGCAATTAGGGATGGGCAATAAATGATGGCCTAGCCAGCAATGCCCTCATCCCCTGAATGAATAAAGAAAAAAAAAGACCAACTTCCAAAGAGGTTTACAGCATACGTCATCATTTGGCCAATATGGTGTCTATGCCAACTTAAAAGGATCTATACATTCTAATCCCACTATCCAGCTCAAGGCCATCACCCTGCTGTACAACACTCAGTGCAAGTCCATTATTTAGAAAGAAAATGTGATGAGGATTTCTTCTAGTGGAAGTACATCCTCTATCTTTTCTATCTAAACCCCTCACTATTTTAGACACTTCAATTAAATCTTGTTTCCCTGTTCCCAAAGAAACTGGGTAACCGATCCAATCTTTCTTAATAGCCAAAAAGCTCTAGTCCTGGTGAAATCATTGTAACTCTCCCTGTACTCTTTCCAATGAGATCACAACCTTCCTGTAATCCAGCAGTCAGAGCTGGCACATACTCAAGCTGTAGTCTAACGGATGTTTCCTACTATTCCAGTGTACATACCCTGTTTGTTAGTCTATGCTATAGCATATCCTGTCCAGAAAGGTAAAGCTTTAGAAGAACTTACCAAAATGAAAACAATGGTCAAAAATTGGATTGGGCTGAAAAGTATAGAGATTGAAGGCTTTCTACAAAACTGGAGTTGACCATTTTGTTACTTCCTGATGTCACCTGTCATTATCATAAGTGACTAACTCTAGAATTTATTACCCTGACAAAAATATGTTGAACAGATAGGCAAATCTTCAATGCCCCTGTTAATCATGGCTAGGTGTTTAAATCCTGGCATAGGCAAAGGGGAGGGGACCACCTGGGCAAATTACTCAGTGTTCTAGAGTCATAGAACTGTACAGCACAGACACAGACCCTTTGGTTCAACTTGTCCATGCTGACCAGATATCTTAAATTTATCTAGTCCCATTTGCCAGCATTTGGACTATTTCCCTCTAAACCCTTCCTATTCATGTACCCATCCAGATGCCTTTTAAATTGCCTAACCCTAACCCTAACCCTATCGCAGCCTTCAACAATTCCTCTGACAGCTCATTCCACACAAACATCACCCTCTGCGTGAAAACATTGCCTCTTGTCTCCCTTTTAAGTCTTTTCTGTCTCACCTTAAATCTACGCCCTCTAGTTTTGGACTCCACTATCCTGGAAAAAGGCCTTGGCTATTCACCCTATCCGTGCCCCTCATGATTTTATAAACCTCTATAAGGTCATCCCTCAGCCTCCAATGTTCCAGGAAATATAGCCCCAGCCCATTCAGCCCCTCCCTATTGCTCAAATGCTCCAACCCTGGCAACATCCTTGTAAATCTTTTCTGACCCCTTTCAAGTTTAACAACATCTTTCCTGTAGCGGGGAGTTGAGAGTTGATCTTTACAGTCACCAATTAAAGTTGAAGTTAATCCTTAAATCCTCATTTTGGTGCCCACAAGAAACTGCGTGATTTAATTCATTCCTGTTGCAACACTTCAGACTATTAATCATGCACTGTGAGACTGAGGACTCTTGTGGTTAGGGGTAGTGTCCCTACCTGTCGCAGATGTGCCACAGCATGTCTGAGTAGGTCAATTAAAAATATCTGTATTATGCAACTGTTTACTATGGTACTGGCTGAAATTCACTCGGGAGCAAGGACTAATCCTTGCTGCTGTTTGTTGATTCAGCTCCGCACTGAGAGGTGCGATGGTTGAGGTTGGCTCATGTTTTTTTAATTGTGGATGCAGATTATGGTGCAATATACTTCTGTTACTCATGATGTAATTGCCCAAGGGTATTAAAAGACATGTGCATGTTGTGTGGTTGTGAGTTATCTCTTAAATATGGGTCTAAGGTTATTTTATATTTGAAGAAGATTTTGAGACTTTGAATTTCTTGTGGATTGAATGGATGGAGATGGACTAGCTTGAGGTACAAAAAGTCCGACAAGCAATTAATGGTGTTTTTTTAACATTTAACTGATAAGAACAGACACTACATTTGATCTTAAGCAATGATTTTGAATGCAAAAAGGTCACATCATCCAGTCCTTTGCGTGCTATGTTGGAAGGGGTGTGCTACCTCCAGCTGCATGCGATGAATTTTTGAAAATACGAATTGTATGTGGAAAAATCTTTTCACAATTGCTATATTTCTTGGTGTCTGCCCCCGACCAACTACCCCATGTGATTTCATGCTCAGTCTCACAAAGCAGCTCCTGTAGTCTGCACTATCGATTTACATTTCCCTTCCACAGCATTTTGAGAATCCATTTCCTGCAGGTCCTGTAAAAGTCTTTCCAGTGCAATACTGCAGCAAGAACCTCTAGGGAGGATTTCCTGAGGGAAGTTTATTAAAAGATCTCCTCTGTTGATTTGAGAGTTTTGTTTAAGGTTGCAGAATCTACAACAACTTGTTTATGTAACACCTCAAAAGTAGTGAAATAGCTCACAGCACTTTGTACATGGAGTCATAGAATTATACAGCACAGAAACAGACCCTTCAGTCCAACCAGTCCATTCCAACGATAATCCCAAACTAAACTAGTCCCATCTGCCTGCTCCTGTCCATATTCCTCTAAACCTTTCCTATTCATGTACTTATCCAAATGTCTTTTAAACATTGTAATTGTACGTGCGACCACCACTTCCTCAGGAAGTTCATTCCACATGTGAACCACCCTCTGTGTAAAAAAATTTGCCTCATCTCCTTTTAAATTTCTCTCCTCTCACCTTAAAAATGTGCCCCCTGGTCTTGAAATCCCCCATCCTATGGAAAAGGCAACTACAATTAACTCTACCTATACCTCTCATTATTTTATAAACTTCTATCAGGTCACCGCTCAACCTCCTATGCTCCGGTGAAAAAAGTCTCAGCCTATTCAGCTTTTCTTTATAACTCAAACCTTCCATACCTGGCAACATCCTGGTAAATCTACCGTGAACCCTCTCCAGCTTAATAACATCCTTCCTGTAATTGGGCAACAGTATTCCAGAAGAGGCCTTACCACTGTCCTGTACAACCTCAATATGACTTCCCAACTCCTATACTCAAAGACCTGAGCGATGAAGGTGAGCATGCCAAACACCTTTTTAACTCTTTTGTCTGTGACGCAAACTTCAAAGAATTATGTACCTGCACCCCTAGGTCCCTCTGTTTTACAACACCACCCAAGGCCCTACCATTAAATGTATAAGCCCTACCCTTGTTTGTTGTACCAAAACGCAATACCTTTCATTTATCCAGATTGAACTCCATCTGCCATTTTTCAGCCCATTGACCCATTTGATCAAGATCCCTCTGTAATCTTAGAAAACTTTCTTCATTTTCTACTATGCCACCAATTTTGGTGTTGTCCACAAACTTACTAACCATGCCTTCTATATTCTCATCCGAATCATTTAAATAAATGACAAATAAAATGGGACCCAGAACCAATCCCTGTAGAGCACTGCTGGTCGCAGACCTCCAGTCCAAAAAGCAACACTCCACCATTTTTCTCTGTCTCTGGCCATCGAGCCAATTATGCATTCAGTTGGCAAGCTCACCCTGAATCTCATATGACCGAAATTTACTAATTAGTCTACGATGCGGAGCCTTGTCGAAGGCTTTACTAAAATCCATCACTAATAATTGTTTGATGCAATTGCTAATCTTGAGTCCAATAAGGAGTTCATAGAACAGTGTAATAGTTAAAACACAGGAGGAGGCCATTTGGTTCATCTTTTCTATGCTGGCTCTTTGCGGGAACATCGCAGCTAACTGGTACCCCTCTTTTCTCAGTAGACCAGCAAGCCTTTTCTATTCAGATAATTATCTGATTCTCTGTTGAAAACCAGGGCAGAATATAACTCCATCACACTTTCAGGCAGTGCATTCCAGATCCTAATATAATTCTTACTAATTCTTCTGAAAAACATTTTTTTCTCCCCCTCAATTCACCTTGACTCTTCTTCTAGTCACCTTTTAAATCATTCTTCACTTCTCAACCCTTCTCTAATAGAAACAGTTATATCCTCGCTACTCTATCCAGCCACGTCACGAGTTGGAGAACCCCACTCAAATCTAATCTTAACTTGGTGTTTTTGAAGGCAGAAAGCCCAAACTGCTCCAAAGTAGCCACATCATTGAAAACTCTCATCCCTAGAATCATTCTCATAGATTCCTGTCAGCACATATGAAGAGATTTGACCAAAGAGAGAGATTTTAAGGTGCAAATTAAAGGGGGAGAGGGGAGCATTTTGGTGCAAAGCTTGGGGACAAGGCATCTAAAGGCTTGTTGGGTGACAACTGAGCAATCAAAGTTGGAGATGTGCAACAAGCAAGAGTTAGAAGAACTTGGAGGTGTCGGAAAGCTGCTTTAAGAATCATTCAGGAGTTGTGTTGTCACCTTTTACTGTAATGTGTAATCTGCTCAAATTTACAAGGCCATTTAGGGAAGGCTTCTGTGGTTAAATAGTCACCACCATTCACTCTGGATTTACACATGATGAGGGGAAGTGTTGCAATCGCAACAGACCTTGACTGATGAGATGCATAATAGCGCTACAGGATTGAAGGTGATGGGACGAGCCAATATAAAAATAAATGTGGCTGTGACGATGAGAATTGTGAACAGTGTGTTTCTGCGGAGTAGATACAAAATCCTCATCCCAATGGAAATTTACACCATTGTTTAACCACTGCGCTGTCTGGGTTACTCTGGTCAGCATGAATACTATGCAAGTGTGTGATATAGTTAATATGGAAAAGCCACAGAAAAGCATTGCAACAACCACGTTACTTCCATAAAACAGATGGAAGTTTACCAGAAGAAAACTGGCTTGCCTCGTGGGAATTGCAGTTGAGAGTAATCAATTATGTGTGATTGACCAGTACTTCCTCAGCATCAGTATAAATTACTTCATTAGTAATTAATCAATCAATTAAACAATTTGCTTCCAGAAAATTTGTAAATTACTGCTTGTAGTTTGGGATGTAAGTCCAGAAAACAATTTATTTCACTAACTTCTTAAAAAATGTGGCAAAATCGTGGAAATCTCTAACTGTCTTGTGAGTTTAACTACTCCACATGGGTTGCACTTTCTCGAGCAATTGGGGAAGAGCACTGGCCCTGCCAGTGATGTACACATCCCATGAATGAATAAAAATATACGTTTTTGTGCAACATGGGAACAATGCTAATTTTGGAATGAAGCAACTGCTTCTGTTTCCTTGCATCAATTGTAATTGCCAAATATATCCAGAAGAGGGAGCCAAAGACAGGGTTGTGGAGCAAACTTAACATCAACTTTCCACAGTTTAACTGTTGATTCTTTAACTTTTTCAACTTATTGTTGATGTTTCTCTCTTGGGGGAGATCTAGGGTTATTCGTCCAAGCATTTTATTTTAAACTAAATGGACTGTCTAGTATTTATTTTCTCTGCTATTTGTTGTTTAGTTGTGGGCAAAGTCCCATTTGTTGCCCATTGATTGGGGTGGTGGTGGTAGGCTGTTTCATTGAATCCGTGATGTTGGACTGGGGTGGACGGGGTCAAAAATCAAATGACACCAGGTTGTAGTCCAACAGGTTTATTTGGAAATGCAAGCTTTTGGAACTCAGCTCCTTCCTCACTTCGCCTGAGGAAGGAGCTGAGCTATGAAGGCTTGCATTTTCAAATAAACCTGTTGGACGATAATATGGTGTTGTGTGATCATTGAATCCACCTTACCCTTTTGAGCTGATGGGTAGATCCAGGGTGGTGATGAGAGAATTCCAGAATTTTGATCCAGCGATGCTTGTGTAATTTTGGAAATCCTGCAATCAGTCCTCCCTGATAGCTGGCACACCACATATTGGATTTGAATGAAGTTGCTTTTCTCCTCTTCACCATGAAACATCTGATTTCAAATTGAAACAGGATCTGAATCAGTTGTTGAGACTGTTTTCCATTTCCAATGTAAAATGATGACTCAATGAAATCCAATCATGCACTGCAAGAAGTCGGCAGGAACAGCGACCTTAACCTGATTTTCCCATTGCTATAAATTGTACTGGTGTTGAAAGTGGAGTCAATGACAGTTATCAGCCTTGAGTTCTCATGCACCCTTGCTAATGATGCAACCTGTGAGTTCTGTCACTCTCTGAATCTTAGTCTAAAGATGTAAAAGAAAGCTGAACTCCACATATGTGAATGTTATGATATATTTGCTTAATGATTTCCAAGTCACTTCTTTAAATAAAAAGATCTGTAAGGGGAGTCAGGTTTTGTGTTATTTGATAGAGAGGAGTCTTTACAAGTGTCAGAAATAGAGGCAGGGATGTACCAAAAGGGTTCTAGGAACAGTGCCTACAGTGTCAGGCTCTGTTGTTTGTTTCAGTCTTTTATCTGGAACAAAACAAAGAGAAGGGATATGACGTGGTGAAACTTCAACGTCTCCCTTCTACAAGCTGAAGTCCCCACCTGCTTCAAGAAGACCGCCATCATCCCAGTACCAAAGAGAAAACACGCAATGTGCCTGAAGGGCTATTGCCCGGCGTCTCTGACCTCCACAATCGTGAAGTGGTTCGACAGGCTGGCTGTGGCCGACGTCAACTCTAGCCTCTTGGCCTGCCTCGATCCCCTGCAATTTGCCTACTGGCAAAACAGATCTACAGCAGCCGTCATTTCCCTAGCCCTACACTCATCCCTGCAACATCTGGATAACAAGGACACCCACGTCAGGCTCCTATTCATCAACTATGGCCTCACCTTCAACACCAGAATCCCTAATCTGAAAATTCCAAGACCTCTGCAACTGGATCCTCAGCTTCCTGACCCACAGACCACAATCAGTGAAGGTAGGTAACTGCACCTCCTCCACAATGACCGTCAATATTGGAGCACCCCCCAAGGATGTGTTCTGAGCCCCCTACTGTACTCCCTGTACACCCACAACTGTGTGGCCAAGTTCTGAATAAACACCATCTACAAGTTTGCTGACAACACCACAGTGGTAGAACGGATATCAAACAATGATGGGTCAGAGTACAGGAAGGAGATGGTGTTTGATGTCGTGGTTGTGATGATAACAACTTCTATCTCAATTTCAGCAAAATCATTGATTTCAGGACAAAAGGAGGAGGACACTCCCCTATCCACAACGGAGCTGAAGTGGAGAGGGTCGAAAGTGTCAAGTTCCTAGGAGTGACGATAACTGACAAACTGCCCTGGACCACCCACGTAGATGTGGCGGTCAAGAAGGCACAATGACGCCTCTTCTTCCTCAGGCAGCTTAGGAAATTCAGCAAGTCCATATGGATCCTCACCAGCTTTTACAGATACACTACAGAAAGCATTCTATCTGGGTGCATAACGGCCTGGTAAAGCAACTGCTCTTCCCAGGACCATAAGAAACTACACAGGGTTGTGTGCACAGCTCAGACCATGACAGAAGCCAACCTTCCATCCACGGACTCCATTTATACTTCTCATTATCACAGAAAGGCTGCCAACATAATTAAAGACCCCTCCCACCCCAGAAATGCTCTTCTAAAACTCTTTCGTCACGCAGAAGGTACAGAAGCTTGAACACGCGCACCAATAGGTTCAAGAACAATTTAGAGTAGAGTCATAAAATAATACAGCATGGAAACAGGCCTTCAGCCCTGCTGTTATCTGACTGCTGAATGGACGTCTCTAATTTCAAAATAATGTTGATCTTGTTAACATTAATCTTGCTTTGTGCACCTCCTGTGCAGCAGTAACCTTGTATGCCTCACTCTGTCTGAGCACCCTGTGATCTGTATGTCCTTGTTTGCTATGAGCTGCCTGTACTGCTCACAAAACAAAGCTTTTCACTGTATTTAGGTACACGTGACTGCAATAAATCAAATCAAACTTGGGATGTGGCATGAAGAGGAAGTGCAGGGCACACATTTCTTCCTCCATTCTCCCCGCCCAGCTTGCACAAAATGAGAAAGTAAGAACTGCAGCTGCTGGTGTCAGAAACAACACAGTGTGGAGCTGGAGGAACACAGCAGGCCAGACAGCATCAGAGGAGCAGGAAAGTTGATGTTTCAGGTTAGGACCCTTCTTCAGAAATGGGGAAGGGGAAGGGAGCTCAGAAATAGAGAAGGTAGGTGGGATGGTGATAGGCGAGTAGAGGTAGTGGGATTGGTCAGTGGAAAGGGTAGGGCGGATAGATGGGAGAGAATATGGACAGGTGGTGTCAGGTCAAGGAGGTGGGGATAAGAGGGAGGCTTGGATATGGGATGAGGCCAGGGGTGGGGAGATTTTAAAACTGGTGATGAATTCCATGTTTAGGCTATTGGGCTGTGGCCTCCCAAGGGGGAATATGAGGTACTGCTCCTCCAGTTTGCGGGTGGTGTCATTGTGACACTGGAGGAGGCCCAGGGTGGACATGTCAGCCAGGGAGTGGGAGGGGGCGTTAAAATGGTTGGCGACCGGAAGGTGGTTGATGTTTGTCGCGTACAGAGCGCAGATGGTCTACAAAACAGTCTCCAAGTCTATGCTTGGTCTTACCGATGTAGAGGAGGCCACATCGGGAGCAGCAGATACAGTAGACCAAGTTGACGTAAGTGCAGGTGAACCCCTGTCTGCTATGGAAGGTTTGTTTTGGGCCTTAAATGGAGGTGTAGGGGCAGGTGTAGCACTTCCTGCGGTCGCAGGGAAAGGTGCCGGGGTTTGTGGGGTTAGTGGGGAGTGTGGAGCGGACGGGGGAGTCGTGGAGAGAGCAGTCCCTAAGAAGGCCATTTAGGGGTGGAGAGGGAAATATCTCTTTGATTGTGGGGTCGGATTGTTGGTGGCAGAAGTGGTGGAGAATGATATGCTGGATGCGGATGTTGGTGGGGTGATATGTGAGTACAAAGGGGATTCTGTCTTTATTTTTGTTGGGGGGTGGGGGTGTGAGTGCAGAGGTGGGAAATGCAAGAGATGCGGTTGAGTGTATTTTTGATCACCAGAGGAGGCAAGTTATGGTCCGTGAAATAGGAGGACATCTGAGATGTTTGGGAGTGGAACACCCCATCTCGGGAGCAGATGCAGTGGAGGTGGAGGAGTTGCGAGTAGGGAATCACATTCTTGCAGGAAGGTGGGTGAGAGGAGGTGTAGTCCAGGTAGCTGTGGGAATCGGTGGGCTTGAAATAGATGTCAGTTTCGAGGCAGTCAGCAGAGATGGAGATGGAGAGGTCCAGGAAGGGCAGGGAGGTATCGGAGATGGTACAGGTGAATTTGAGGTTGGGTTGAAAGGTGTTAGTAAAGTTGATGAACTGTTCAAGCTCCTCGTGGGGAAAAATGAAGCATTTTTCTGTAGGACTTGAGGTATTAATGTATTAATTTTCTGAGAAGCAGCTATGTATATTATCAATCGAGTCAAGATGCCAATGACCAGAGGCAATGCCTGCTGATGTCAACACATGGTATTTATTTATTTATTTGTCACATGTACTAAGTATGGGAATATATTTGCACAGTGAAAAGTGCATAGAGAAACAGTATTTAAAAGCTATCTGAAGTATGAAGGAGCATTACTTGGGGGCCAGTTGCATATATACAAAGGGAGGTGCGAGGCTGGGAATTCTAAGGTGAGTAACTTGCATCCTGGTTCTGCAAAGTTCCTTCACCATCAGGAATGCATAATTTCCAGAGTGTGAGGGAATACTCTCCACTTGTTTGGATGAGAACAGCTCCAGCAACACTTGGAAAACTTGACACCACGGTGGACAAGACAGCCTGCTTGATCGATGCCCGAGTGACCATCTGAAATACAGTATAATTCTCTGCACCACCTTTGTCTAGTGGGAGCAATCCATACAATACACAACAGCACCTTGCCAAGCCTCCATTTCACATCAACTTCCAAACCTGTGACTCCCACCATTCAGCAGGACAAGGGCGGAAGATATGTGGGGAAGCTGTCATCTGTAAGTTCCCCTCCAAGTTCCTTCACTGTTTCAGTTAAAAGTCCTGGGACTTCTTCCTAACAGCATCCTGGGATGGACTGCAGCCCAATCACCATCTCAGCAGCAGTTACAGAAGGGCAACAAAATGCCCATGTTGCACCCATCTACAAAAATAACCTTGTTCGAAACAAATTCAGTGCCGATGAGCTGCAATGAAGACTTTGTTCAAAATCGAAATGAATAAACCCTAAGGGAAGCATGGTGACTCAGTGGTTAGCACTGCTGCCTCACAGCTCCAGGGACCCGGGTTCAATTCCAGCCTCTGACAGCTGTCTCTGTGGAGTTGCATGTTCTCCCTGTATCTACATGCGTTTCCTCCAGTTTGCTCCCACAGTCCAAAGTTGTGCAGGTTAGGTGGATTGGCCATGCTAAATTTCCTGTAGTGTCCAAGGATTAGCTATGGGAAAATACTGGGTTACAGGAATAGGGTGGTGGGTCTGGTTGAGATGCTCTTTGGAGGGTTGGTGAAGACTTGATGGGCCAAATAGCCTACTTCTGAACTGTAAGGATTCTATGATTCTAAGCTTTTGTGGCATGTGTGTTTGTGCACATATATAGTAAAGTGGGTGCTACAACATCACATCTTTCCCATGTTGATTCCCCAATGGCTTGATGGATGCTTTGGGAGATGCAGGGCAACAACTTCCTGATTTCTACATTTGTGTTTGATGGACTTTGCTGTCTGATTTACATTTCATTAACGATGAGTTTTGGCAGCTTCCTTTTACTGCAAAATCCAAGTTTAGTGTCTGTTATTGTCTTTTGGTGATTTGACCTGTAGCTGGCGCTGGAGTACTGGAAATCTGCTCTGACATCACTTGGATGTAAAAGTGTAACTCAATTAGAATTGACTGTGGAACCTGAAAAGCAGCTGCAGTTCAACTGATAGCTACCGGATGTCACATCGCGTCGATGCCCTAGTCAGAACCTCTTCATTAGCTGGCAAATGTCAGTGGAAGCTAGTCAGACGATGCAGGTTATTTCTGGTATCCTACTGAACAGTGTTTCAGATTTAGACCTCGTGACAGAATTGTGCGGCTTTAAACAAACTTGACTTACTGAAATGTTTTGCTTTGTGACCTCTGTTATGATACTCATGTTACAGGTCATGTGGAAGTGGGCCTCTTGTGGTGCAGTGGTAGTGTCCCTTCCACTGAACCAGGAGACCCAGGTTTAAGTCCCGCCTGCCCCAGACATGTGCTGTAACATCCCAGTACAGGTTAGTTTGACAATACCTACAGGCTGTTTCGATAGTCTCTGGCTGGTCAGTGGGTACTCGTCAATCCATACAGATGTGTCCTTCAATTCTCTCTCATGTCCAACTCCAGCAAGTGATTTCCCCTCATGATCCCGCCTGGACTTCTGATCCTAGAACTTGCTAATAATCTAAATTTGTACTCATTTGACACTGTGGCTTCCTGACCAAATGTTAGAATTTGCATCCACATGACTGATTTGATTTGTCTCTGTATTTTAGCAACCTTTATGAAGTTCTACCAAGTAACTCTCCGTCATCTGTTTTCGCTGACATTTATTCATAGTGCAATTCTCTGATGTTGAAAATGGGCGCAGTGTTTTTTGCTGCTGTCGCTCATATTTGCATGTACATTTGTATCTGGGATTGGGCACCGTATTTAAGGTCTTATCTGACCAGAGTACTGTTAAAATTCAAGGACTATTTCCTGTGATTTGTGCCTCACTGATCTCTTTACTTGTCACAGTATACTCTCCCCGTTTGTCTGTCTCTCTGTCTGTCTCTCTCTCTCTGTCTGTATGGTGTTGTAATTATGGGACAGGCTGAGTGGCAGTTTCAGGCATGCTCCTTTAAAATTCAGCTGTGCTGTTTCAGCACCATCCCTTGAGTACTTGTGTTAGTGTTATTTTCTATATGCACTGCTTCATGTTTGCTCTTCCTCACTAAATTTCAGCTGCCATCGTTCTGCATATAATGTAATCAGAAATGTTATGGATCCCAAACCAATCATTAAATCACTTCATTCAGATCTTGCCCTCCCCCTTAAATGCCACACCAGGTAGCACCCACTCCTTCACTTGTAACTAATTACCTACTAATTTTCAGTTTTTAACATTGAATTCTCTTGTGATGAAAGGTTAAGCAATTAAAAACTGAACAAAAACAGAAGTTGCTGGAAAAGCTGAGCAGGTCTGGCAGCTTCTGTGAAGGAAAATCAGAGTTAACTTTTTGGGCCCGGTGACCCTTCCTCAGAACTGATGGTAATGAGGAAAATATTGGTTTATATGCAGAAGATAGGGTGGGGGTGGGGGGAGGGGGTAAGGAGTAAACGATAGGTGGGGATAGGGTCCAAAGAGACAGAAGAGCAGTTGGATAGAGAAAGGAGTTGATAACGATCTGGTTGCAAGGGTGAATAATTGTGGAACATATCGAGAGTATTTTCAAATTGCCAGTTCACTGTCTGAACTTTCCTCATCCATTTACTCAGAAGGAATGAAGGAGAGCCAGGAGGAAAGGGCATGGGAGTGAGATTACTTGGATGGTTGTTTCAAAAAGCTGCCGATGGAACACGTTAAATTGAAGAGTCTCCTTTTTTCTATATCATTGTGATTTTATTGGTCGGTCAGTCTGGAGCTCCCCCTCTCACACCCGAGTGTCCATGTTTCATGTTATTAGATGATCATCCTGACAAGCAATCACTTTTTCTCAACAGAGTCCATTATTATACCTAATATTGATGAGATTGATCAGTCTGTGGTTGACTTAATGTCACTCTTGTGGAAATAGATGCCACATTAACTTGGAAGGATCTTTCCAGTTTATAACCGTTAATGCTGAGAAATAAATTTATCATGGTGTGGATTTTGCACTATGCAAAATGTTCCAGAGTTCCAGAGTTTGGTAGCTGCCAGATTGTAGCAATATTAGATGGATGAAAACATAATGAAATTTCCAATATAATGGTACAGTGCATTAGAAATGAGGCACCCACAAATCACAGGAAATGAGCGCGGGGCCAAGTTCAATGCCGGCCTGATGTTTCTTAGTTGAGTTGTTATTTTGTTTGGATGAAGGTCTTGAAGATGCAGAGATTTCTTTCTGGCTGCAAGATTCACAACAAGAAGCTTATCTCGAGATGGATTTCTCGGGTTGGGAGAAGAGGGTTTTCAAGTTATTGCAGTTAAATATTTCTGCTGCCCAGTAGACTGCAGAAGTCTGACTATTTATGGGACTGTCTTTCTGATGGAATTCTCTTGAAAGCTGTTTGGATTCTGCTATTTTTAGCAGAAAGCAATTGTGGCCACTGTATCATGTGATCTTGCATGAAATATTGACTCATTGTCCAAATAAGGTATTGTGGTAATTCGATCAGCAGTCTGCATTCTCCTCTCAAAGCATTTTGTGCTTGAAACTGCAAATCATATCTGTGCAATGCAGGGCTGAGTAGCCTCATCTATGCCGTGGCCTAAATCCCAGTGAGTCACAAAGGTTTTTGCGTCCTCTTCAGAGATTAGGTGTCACAATCCACAAAAATGTTCTCTGAGACCATTTTAGCTTTCAGACTTTTCAAAATGTAACTTTTTAAAAAAATATCTTGTAAAGCCACATGACATCGTAAGCTGGTGCTGAAGTGACCCTGCTTTTAGTTACACAACAATCATTGTGCTTCAGAAGTACTAGATTTGTTGTGGAGTGCTTTGGGATGTCTGGAGGATGTGCAAGCTGCTAATAAAAGCAAATTTAATCCTTTACTATCTTGCTATGTGCTAATAGTGAAACTTTAGGGAATTTATTCAAACGAATATTCAATATTCAAGGAAGTCCACTTCCTGTTTGTCAAATCAACACTTTCTGCCTTTATCTGAAGCAATGTTCCTTGGCAATATGTAACAATATTATGAGAAAATTACTGAAGGTTTAATTGGTCTCCAGCCAAATCTCAGCAAAATAAGTCTTGTAATACTTGTACACTATGGGGAAATGAGCAGTGTGATACAACACTGTTTTTTCCACCTGCATAACGCTTAATTAAAGACAAATAAGTCATCCTTGTCCAAATTTTCAAGGTTTCAGCTCACTGATTTAGTCTTACAACATGTCGTTTAGTTTTGATGGCTAAGTACAGTAAGTATTTATTTGCTGAGGAGGAGGAGAACCTTTTTAAATTCAATTCTGATGAAACGTCACGAGCTGAAACTCTGTTTCTCTTTCCATAGGTTGTGTCAGACTTGTTGAATATTTGGAGCTGCTTCTCTTTTTATTACAGACCTCAAAATTATGATGCTATGATTTTGGAAATCTTTTAATTGATTGGTGCTGTGTCATTACTGTTATAATCCGGGGAGCTGCGGAAGTTTTGGACATGACAGGATAGTGTATTCAAGATTTGGTTCCCTAGCTTGTTGGATAAAAGTATTGGGCAATTCTGTCTCCTCTGGTGATAAGAACAACAGGAATGGTAACTTTCATTGAGAGCCTCCGGTATGGCTTAATGATTCATGACCTTGCCTTTGAAGTTGAAGTTTTATTCCACTTGACTAGCAAATTTTAGGGCCAGTGGGTTAGCGCTGTACTGTCAGAAGTGCCCTTGTTTCAAATGAAACATTATACTGAGGCTTTTGAACATCTTGAGCTCATGAAATAATTGCTTTCTTGCCTTTTCTTGCTCAAAACTAAAGTCAGCAGTGGTGTGAGAACACTTTGTATCTTAATGATAAATTTCTTCAGAACTGTCGTACAGATTTTTTGGTTCAAAATTTTAGTATTTGTGAAAAGATGATGTTTTGAACTGGAGTAATCCTAGAGGAGAAAGTTGAGGATTGAGGTTGTCATCTTGATGGTCAAATCACATCATACAACATTACAAGTCTCCTCACTGATGCTGCCTTAACAGGGAGTCAAGTGTGAACATTTCTTTCGTAAATGCTGATCAAATGAAATGTGCAACACACTTTTCTTTGACTCTAATAGTCAGAGATTTTGTTCACCCTGACAAATTTTACATGAATAATCCACTTTGAATATATGGAACTCACTTGAAGCTACTTTACATTGTCCTTACAGCACACATTCCCGCTTAGCTTTGTATCACCTGCAAATTTGGCAATCTTACTTTTTGTCCCAATATCCAAATTAATTATGCATATTACAAACAGTTGGGACCTAATTATTGATTCTTGTGGCCATAGAGTCATAGTATTATTATTTACAATTTATATAGATGATTTGGAGTTGGGGGCATGTGTAGGGTGTCAAAGTTTGCAGATGACACTAAGATGAGTGGCAGAGCAATGTGTGCAGAGGACTGTGAAACTTTGCAGAGGAACATAGATACCTTGAGTGAGTGGGCAAAGGTCTGGCAGATGGAGTACGATGTAAATAAATGTGAAGTCATACATTTTGGTAGGAGTAATAGTGAAAAGGATTATTACTTGAATGCTAAAAAGTTGCAGCATGCTGCTATGCAGAGGGACCTGGGTGTCCTTGTGCATGAATCACAGAAGGTTGGTCTGCAGGTACAACAAGTAATTAGGAAGGCAAATGGAATTTTGACCTTCATTGCTAAAGGGATTGAGTTTAAAAGCAGAGAGGTTATGTTGCAGCTGTACAAGGTGCTGGTGAGGCCACACCTGGAGTACTGCGTGCAGTTTTGGTCTCCTTATTTGAGAAAGGATGTACTGGCACTGGAAGGGGTGCAGAGGAGGTACACTAGGTCGATTCCGGAGTTGAGGGGGTTGGCTTATGAGGAGAGACTGAGTAGATTGGGATTATATTCATTGGAATTCAGAAGATTGAGGGGGGATCTTACAGAAACATATAAAATTATGAAGGGAATAGATAAGATAGAAGTAGAGAGGATGCTTCCACTGGCAGGTGAAGCTAGGACAAGAGGGCATAACCTCAAGATCAGAGGGAGTAGATTTAGGACTGAATTGAGAAGGAACTTCTTCACCCAGAGGATTGTTAATCTATGGAATTCCTTGCCCAGTGAAGTAGTTGACACTACTTCAGTAAATGTTTTTAAAGCTAAGGTAGATTTTTTTTGAACAATAAAAGAATTAAGGGATACAATGAGAGCACGGGTAAGTGGATCTGAGCCCACAAAAAGATCAGCCATGATCTTATTGAATGGTGGAACAGGCTCAATGGGCTGGACGGCCTACTCCTGCTCCTAGCTCTTATGTTCTTATAGTAATAGAAATATACAGCATGGAAACAGACCCTTCAGTCCATTCAGTCCATGCTGAACATAATCCCAAACTAAACTAGTCCCACCTGCCTACTCCTGGCCCATATCCCTTCAAACCTTTCCTATTCATGTACTTATCCAAATGTCTTTTAAATGTTGTAATTGTGCTAACATCCACCACTTCCACAGGAAGTTTATTCCGCATGAAAACCAGCCTCTGTGTAAAAAAAAATGCCGGTTATGTCTTTTTTAAAATCTCTCTCCTGTCACTTTAAAAATACGTCCCCTAGTCTTGAAATCGCCCATCCTAGGGAAAAAAGAGACAACTACCACTAACTCTTTCTGTGTCCCTGATGATTTAATGAACTTCTATAAGGTGACCTCCCATGCTTCAGTGTAAAAAGTGCCAGCCTATCCAGCCTTCCTTTATTATTCCAACCTTCCATACCTGACCATAGCCTGGTAAATCTCTTCAGCACCTTCTCCCCCTTAAAATTATCCTTCGTATAACTGGACAACCAGAACTGGACATTGTACTCCAGAAGAGATCTCACAAATGTCCTGTGTAACCTTAACATGACTTCCCAAAACCTATATTCAAAGGACTAAGCAATGAAGGCAAGCATGCTAAACGCCATCTGTCCCACTGATCACAGTTGGCCAACACAAGGATGTCCTGTTTATTCCAACTTTTTGTTTTCTGCTTGTTAGCCAATTGTTAATTCGTATCAGTATAACACATCAATCCCATTTGGTTTAATTTTGCTAACCAACCTCCTGGGGACCTTATCAAAAGCTTTCTGAAAATCCAAGTATATTACATCCACCAACTCCTCTTTATCAATTTTGTTTGTGGCATCCTGAACAAAGGTCAACAAATTCATCATGACTTCCCATTCACAAACCCATGCTGACTATGTTCAATCAGATCATAACTATCCAAGTATCCAGTTACCGCATTCTTTCTGATAGATTCTAGCACTACCCCTACTACTGATGTCAGGCTAACAGGTCAACAGTGCCCTGTGCTGGAGATCACAGCAGGTCCGACGGGATTCATGGGGAGAGAACAAGATAATGCTTCATGTCTAGATGACTGTTCATCGGAGCTCTTCTCAGTGAAAACAGATATAAAGTAATAATTTGTCTTTGTTCTCCATTATCTATTATAAATTATCCTGACTCTGCCTGATTTTTTGCCTATTGTTTCCTTTTAAGTATCATAGAAGCCTTTACAGTCTGTTCTCATGTTTTTGCTCAATTGTATTCAAGTTCTACTTTCCCTTTCGGAATCAGTTTCCTGGTCCTCCTCTTCCTGTGTTCTAAAACATTCCAATGATCAGATTTATATCATTTCCAGCAACTTTATAGCTCTTTTTTAATCTTGTACAATCCATAACTTCCTTTGTTAGCTACAGTTTACTGACCTTTTTGCATTTTTGCATTGTAGGCCATGCAATAGTTCCTTAAAGAGTATGCATTGCTTATATACAGTCATGTCTTTCAATGTATTTTCTCAATCCACCTGAAATTTAAACATATAAATCTGAACATCTGGAAATGGTCAGCAGGTCTGGCAGCATCTATGGAGAGATAACTAGTCAGTTCCTCAGGTTGGTCACCCTTTATCAGAGATGGCTCTGTTACTTGAATACACATCCAGAGACCGAGACTAATGATCCTGAGACACAATTTCAAATCCCATGATGGCACCTGGGAATTTAAATCCAATAGACTAAATTATTTCTGCAATTAAAATACTAGACCCGTGTTTTGCTGTAGCAGTGGGAATTCAGGTCTCAAACAACAAATTTGGGAATCCTCACATGCACAATAATGTATCACAGCATTTGCTGTAACAGTATTCTTGTTATCTCTGCAGTCATAAATTAGAGCAAACTTTCAAATCTATGCTGTCAGTCTCTGTAATCTCCCCTTAAAGTTAAACATTTTAAATGAAGTGTAACCGGTCTTAAACAAGGTGCTAATTTCATAAGTACTGTTTGTGATCTTCTTTCGTTCTGAAAAGCTAATTTTACATTGCAGAATGTTAAATTTCCCCACATAAATTGCACAATTTTAAAGGTTTCATTCTTCAGAACTCAGTTAACCTTTAGATCAAATGTGAAGGATTTCAAGTACTTGAACTTCCTGGTTTTGTGTGTGTGAATACAGCAATTTGAGTGCCTGTGTTCTTACTGGCAGTATTGCTGCTACATGCTAAGACACCTCCTTAGTTTAATTCTGAAACAAAGCTGAAGGAGGGAGAAAATCCTAACCATAGAGATCACTAAATCTTTGTGAGCTGCTGTACCATTGGGTTATCATCAAAACCCAGCTGTTTCATTGAAATGGCTACCTTATCTGGTCTGGCCTACATGAGACTCCAGACCCACAGCAATACGGTTGACTCTTAATTGTTCTCTGCAAAGGTCTAGTAAGTCATTTTGTTGTACCAAACCGTGGCACAAAATTTGTATAAGAATAAAATTGAGCAGACCACGTGGTATTGATCTAGACACTGACCATGATGGGGAATCATCCAGCCCAGACAAGCCTGTACATTCATCCTTACTGCTATCCAGGAAATGGTGGTGAAACTGGGAGACATTTTAACCTAGCTTCATTACAACAGAATCTCAATAATGATAACCATTAAGCAATCAGGTTGTTGTAAAAAGTGGAGGCAATGACCTACCAGCATTCTCACTGGACTATTAATCAAGAGACCCACGTCATGTTCCCTGGACCTGTGTTCACGTCTCATCATGGCAATTGGTGGAATTTGAATCCATTTTTAAAATTCTGGAATTAAGAATGAAATGATAACCATGGAATGATTGTCTGGGAAAACCCATCTGGTTCACTAATGTCCTTTGGGGAAGGAAACTGCCATTCTTTGCTACTCTGGCCTAAATGTGACTCCAGACCCATAGCAATGTGGGTGACTCTTAACTGCCCTCTGGGCAATTAGGGATGGGGAATGAGGGCTGGTCTAGCCAATGATGCCTACATCCCATGTATGAATTAAAAAAAAATCCCATCTGGTTTGCCAAAGTACTTGGTCTGAACTCCAGACCTACAGCATTGTAGTTGACTCATAAATGCCTTCTGAAACATTCTCACAGGCCACCTAGTTTTGTGAATACTTAGTTACAAAAATATTGAATAAAAATCCAAATGGAGTGACTGTCCTCCAGCTATTCACTGAGATACCGTGAAGGACAAAGCCACACCAGCCTGATCGATCCTGTAAGGTCCTCCTCACCAGCATGTTGGGACATTGCCAAATCAACAAAGAGCTCTGCAGATTACTCAAGAAACAAACTGCATAGCTACATTATCAACAATAACTTACTGAAAAATTCCCAGTCTGTTCTATCACCGTCCCTGTATATATCCTGTGCCAGCGACAGGGCAGATCTAGCAGAGGTGACATCACAGTTGTATACAGCGAAGTGGGATTGTGCTGGGAGTTCTCAAAATTGATTCCAGGACTCACCATTTCATAAAACCAGGCCAAACATGGGCAAGGTAATCTCCTTTTTGATCATAATCAACTAAACTCGCTCCTGTCACAACCTTTTTCTCCCTAAATATGCTGAACATCACTTGGAAGAGCAAGTAGGATGGTAAGGGCACTGAGGGGGTCCAGGTAGGAAACTTGAATGTCCAGTACCAGGAGGAACAGCCCACATGGCCTTAAAAATCACTGAGATAGCAAGAACTGCAGATGCTGGAGCCAGAGATAAGTGTGGAGCTGGAGAAACACAGCAGGCCAGGCAGCATCAGAGGAACAGAAAATGGAGAAGGGGCCTGACCCGAAACATCAGCTTTCCTGTTCCTCTGATGCTGCCTGGCCAGCTGTGTTCCTCCAGCTCCACACTTTTTGTTACCACATAGCCTTATCATCACTTTCTCACCAGGCACAATTACATCTATTCACCATATTGTAGGGAGGAGTGCCTCCTTGTGGGAATGAATTTCCATTGTTGCATCATGCTTTGTGGCACTGTCACTGTGCTAAATGGGTGGGAGTCGGAACATGTCTCGCAGCTCACAATAGGGCACTCCTGAGGTATTTTGTGTCATCAGCAGCAGTAGTATTGTACTTCACCAACTGCTTTCACCTTGTAGCCTAGCATATCCCTCAGTCTGTCATTACTGTCAAACCAATGAGTAGACATTGTAAGAAAGTATGTCAGGAGCAATGTTCCCCTGGCCTTGCAATCTCTCGTAGGGTGTACCATGCTGGCCTGCATGCAGACGTATTGACTTTGGATCCTGGAAATTGCTGTCATGCACAGACTTCAGAAATACACACAGGGGCAGCAGAAGTTAGAGGGAATATAGCCCAGGAGTAGAATAGTATAATTAAAAATGACTTCTGACCTTGGTGAAGCTACAACACATATGTATGCTGAACAGAGGAAGCAGTATGCTATATAAACATGTGAGTACTTCCACAAGCAGCAGATTGGATCAAATCCTTTCACATCCAGTCATGAATGGCGGTAGACAATGCAACTAGTAACAGGACAAGAAAAGTTCATTTATACGGAGTCCATCATTTGAGTTCAAAAAGAAAAATTGAAGTGTTATCAATTCTGGCTGGAGATGTTTGCAGAGTGGTTGATTCATCTTGTGCTCTATCTAAGGTACGCATCACCATAAATGGCAGTCCTCAGTCAATTTAATTCACAGCAAATGGTGTCAAGAAATGGCTGAGTACACTGGACACGGTAAAGTTTATGGGTCTCGACAATGTCTTGGCTATAATGTGCAAGACTCAGAATGCACCCTCTCACAAACTGTTGTACTGCTGCTACAATACTTGTGTCTACCTAACACAATGAAAAATGTGTTGTTTGTTCAGTGTGTAATTCCATTTGTATCTCCTCAAATATTTCTACTGTTGTGGTCAAATGCAGCAACCTGAACAGCATTCAGGCTTGCGCTGGTATGTGGCAAATGACAATTATACCACAAGTCTAAGACAAAGCCCATTTTCAGTGTTTACCCACCAACTTTTGGCATTCAGTGGGATTAGCGTTGTTGAATTGATCACCAGTATCAACCTTGGGGTTACTATTGACCAGGAACTTAACTGGATCTCATACTTTGGTGATGACAGCAGGTCAGAGACTGAGTATTATATGTTATTCATTTCCTGACTCCTCAGAGCCTTTCCACTACCCGTAAGGCATAAATTAACAGTTAAATGGAACACTGCCTATTTGACTGGGTGAGTGCATCTCGAACAACACTCAAACCTGCCATTATCCCATGCATGGTTTGGGGAATCAGTGACCTCAGCATCTGTATTTCCGCAGATATCTGTGGTTTTGGACAATCCCTAGCCATTGGCTCTGTCTCTCCCATACCAACTGCCTGCGACTAATACAGTCCATTTCCAACCTTGATGTTGTATTTGACAGAGAAATGAACTCACAATTCTGTTACTATTTCATTTAAGACTCCCTTCTTCCATTTCCATAACATCATCCAAATCTTTCATGACCCAGCATTACTTATGCTGAAAATGTCATAATTTCTGCGTTTGAGCTCTCCAATCTTCTTCTGGCCAGCTTCCCATCTACCTATGTAATCAGAGTTTCATCTGTCTCTCTGCTGCCTGTATTTAACTCGCACCAAATTGCAGTTGCTTGTCAGTTCTGCTGAATTAATTGTTGTGACTTTCTTTCTCTTTTTGTTTTTACTTTTGCACTTTTTTCTTTCTTTTGTTTCTTTTCTTTCTTTGCGGTGTGGCAACTTATAAATTATTCATATATAAGTACATGCGATAATAAATTTCTATTCTACTGTAACTGCTGCTTTCTTTAATTTACTCCTTCACAGGATGTGCTAGGCCAGTTTTTGTTGCTCTTGTGAAAATAGTAATTAGCTGCCTTCTTGCACTGTTGCAGTCCAGAGATGTATGCACATCCAGACCAATGACCTTCTGAGATTTCCCCTTAAAACGGAGCTGTTGCTGATGGTAGAGATGACTTAGTTGGGATTTTTAGCTGCTCTAAACAGAGATGTAGTTGAGTGTGGCAGGTTGACTTTGTCAAAGACTATGTTCAGGTGGAATTACTGTCTCTATCTTTCTTCACTTTTCCCTTGACTCTATTTTTAAAAAAAACTTGACATTTGCTTATCTCTTTCCTTCTCCCTCGCATTGCATTCGTCTCTCAAATCCTCGTCCGGCTCTTCTCAAACCCCTATCACCTCCAAAGCACCATCTTAGCTTTCTGTTAAAGTGACAGCTCATATGCCGGTTCACTTTTCCAGTGACTTGGCTTAGGTATGGTTCCAAAAGACTGCACAAAACTATGAGAGGGAAAGGAGCTGTGTGTGTCTTCATGTGTCTGCTCTGTGAGGGAGGAGCTTTGTGTTGAGTGATGGCTGGGTTATCAACCCATTGTGAATACGATGTAGGTCAGTGTTACTGGGATGCTGCAGTTTGTGAGTAAATCAACGACTACCCCAGCTCCACCCTAACCTCTGCTTGTCACCGATATGTAGATAGGTATTGGGCCAGCGTTCACAGCTAAAAATAATCCTGTTTACTTTTCTATTAAGTGCCCTTTGTACTCCATACAGCACTATCTGCCACCATTCTTAGTTAGTGTGGGAAATATAAACGCTTATTTACGTATAAGCTTGACAACTGGAAGACAGCTATTGCAAACACAGCATTGCAGATTGTCTGTAAAGCACCTATTCAAAAAGTGTATGAATAAATGAGAAGGTTGCTAGGTAGTGACCTACATATACAATGCAGCATAAAACCTGTATAATGCACAGGGTTTGAAGCTGCTGACCCTGTAGGTGTAAATCTTGTTTTATTCCACTTGGCCAAGTCCCAGATGCATGGCATAATGCATATTGCAATGTCCTAGCATCTGGAGATGATAAAGTTTGAGCAGCTTTGTCCTGAATGGTATTGGTAGATATAACCAGTGCAGTTTGTTGACAGTAAATCTGTAACTAAAATCTTAATTTTCCCTTCATATCCAATTCAGTAATGTAGTGTATGGAGGAGATGGGTATGATCTTAATGCAGCTTCAAGTTGTAATTGTGCCAGTAATGCGACAAATTAAAAGTCAGTAGTAGACAACACTGGAAAAAAAAGATTTAATTAAGGAATGGTCATGCAGTAAATTGGAATATCTGTCACTTGCTTTTCTCCAAATCCAAGGATTGGCAGGCAATGTTATGGAATACAGGGCTGCCTTCAAAGAGGTAAGGTTCAGGTACAGAAGAGATACATTTCGCAGGGGCACAGATGGAGGAAACAAAGCCAAAGCTTCCTGGATAATAACAGAGTGTGTAAAATGAAGCAGATAAAGAATGTGTGTGTGACAGTACCAGATTGACAAAACAAGTGAATGAACCAGGCTTATTCTGGATAGGAGGGGAATTAGAAAAGGAAACAAAACAGGCAAGAAGAAGGCAACAGCAGACTGGCAGCTAAGCTAAAAGGAAATTGAAAACAAGGCGTGGGGCTGGATGAACACAGCAGGCCAAGCAGCAGCATAGGAGCAGGAAAACTTGACGTTTCGGGCCTAGACCCTTCATCAGAAACGGGGGAGGGGAAGAGGGTTCTGAAATAAATAGGGAGAGAGGGGGAGGCGGATAGAGGATGGATAGAGGAGAGGATAGGTGGAGAGGAGGCAGACAGGTCGAAGAGGCGGGGATGGAGCCAGTAAAGGTGAGTGTGGGTGGGGGGGTAGGGAGGAGATAGGTCAGTCCAGGGAGGACCTGCAGTACCTTTTATCTCTGAGGAAATTGAAAAGTCATATTAATGTTATTTATTGGTTAGCTTAGTTAGCTGGATGGCTGGTTTGCAATGCAGCACAAGTTCAATTCCCATACCATGAAGTTCCTCCTAAACCCGTGCCCACTGCCTGAGGAATGGTGACCCCCAGGTCTCTCTCTAATGAGAGAGTAGCCCTATGGTCCTCTGGGACTGTGACAGTTTAACCTTATTGAAATGTAAATTGATGTAAATAATAGAGGAAGGTGGGATCCGTTAAGAATTGCAGTAGAGTTCTATGCATATACGCAGAGGAGCCCTCTTTATCGAAGAACTCATTTTAAAAGGTAATTGAGGTACTGGATGGGTTTTAAAAAATGACAACATATTAGGCTGGACGTATTTAAAGGTTTTGAGGTTGGTTGGCTTGCCGAGCTGGTTTGTTGTTCTGCACACATTTCGTTACCACGCTGGGTAACATTATCAGCACACACCGACGCCTCATCGGAGGCTGCACTGATGATGTTACCCAGCAGGGTAATGAAACATCTGCGGAACAACAAACCAGCTCGGCAAACCAACCAACCTCAACACCCACAACCCGAGCTACAAATCTACTCCAAAACCTTCGTATTTAAAGGTTATTTATTGCGTAAGTTCTTGCCTTTTCTCAAGAGCCCTGCACAATTCTCTTTCAAACCATCCGCATGTGATCCCAATACTTGTAATTTTCTATCCTCCACATCATAGTGGTAGTATCCCTACCCCTGGGCTGGGAGGCCTGGATTCAAGTCCCACCTGCATCAGAAGTGTGTAATAACGTCTGTGAACAGGTTGATTATAAAAATAGGTTAAATTAAAAGAAAAAGTCCTCCATATCTTCCCTCTGATGAGCTGGCCTGGAAGCCATTCTGAATCCTCCCTTACCCTGTCGGAAACTGGTTGTTTCGATTGTGTTTTGAAGGTATACACTGAAGGACTACTCGGTTATTTGGCCTCTCCAGTCGCCCTAATCAGGTGAGCCATAATCCACATCACATTTAAATAAAAACCAAAATTCAATGTCTTTTGTCCAGCCTGCACTAAAGTGTTGGAAGCTGCGTGGCCATGTGACACCCACATAGGCACAGCATCTAAAGCTGCAGGCCTGCCTATAAAAGAGATTAGAATTAGATGCATGCTTTTTTGCAGGCCCCAACATCAGCCGGTATGTCAAGAAAACCTTAGCTTGCATAATTTCCATTTAGTTTCTCTCTCAGATGTGAAAGAGGTCATTCAAACAGGCATCTGCTTTTTGTTTCCTTTACTGAAGTGAGTGACCGGGCAGTCATACAGTTATGCCAATGGTTAGGCACTCGACAGAGCAGAGTTGTCAATTAATTCGACAGCGAGCCTGGCAGTGTTTTCCAATTTTCTGCTGGATAGAAAATCGCACAGTTAATGGCAATGGGTTTACAAATACTCTTATCTAAATCCCTTTTTAAATTCTAGCATGGACTTTATAATTTCAAAGTTCAGATTTGATTAATTCTCATTGTAACCTTGTGAAGATTCTGTGCTGCTGAAATGATGGCTATTTCAACATAGCACACTGCCCACTTCTGTTCTGCTCTTATTATTGCAATATCAGAAAGGATTTGCTTTCAGATCTCGATCATATTCAGGGTTACAGTTGACTAGCAGAGAGTTAACGCCTCAAGTCAGATGAAGGGCATTGGTGATGTAAGAGCTTCAAGTATAGTCATCATGTGGCTGATATGTATGATCTCTATGATGCTCTCCAAGGATACTTTGACAGCAACTTCCAAACTCTCAACCTCTTATCACCTAGAAAGACGAGAGCAGCAGATACATAAGATCACTGCCACCTGCAAGTTCCCATTCAAATCGCAAACTTTTACTTTAAGCTGGAAACTATGTCAGTGTTCCACCACTGTCACAGGGTCAAAATCCTGAAACTCCCCTCCTGACAGCACTGAGGGACAACGTGAATCACATGGTCTTCAGGAAGGTGTCTCACCACTTTTGTATATGAACCTGAAAGCTTTAATGTTGCAAAATGTCTTAAGCACCATCAATATATTTGATGTCATGTGGATAAAAGACAGGTGCTTAAAGAAGCAAGACCTGATATCATTTTGTCCTTGGTCTCTGTAACAATTTCAAGTATGTTCAATGTAACTAGTTGATGTCATGCAGTTGTCTATACCTTGTTCACTTCATGCAACTCTTCTACTTAGACCAGCACGTGGTTTTCCTTAGCCGTAACATACCAACCAGGCCCTGCGTAAAGAGCATGGTGGCAGCACCCTTCATGATGAACAGTCAGACCTAAACAACAAGATAGGCAGCAATGCTGATTTAATCTGAAATCTCCTAGCCACAGAATGTGACCTTCAGGCTCAACTTTAAATCAGCATGGGGTGAAAACAATCTGTATACAGCCCTTGTGGTAATCCTCTGCAATGAAGAATAAATATCCCAGTGAAGGCTTAAAGCATCTCAGACCTGATAATAAGTACACTGCAAAGCCCACCACCACCTTTTTAAGGGTAACTGGGGGCGAGCAACAAATGCTGGCCAGCTAGCAACATCCACGTGTCACACATAAATATTAAAAAAGAGAAACTCACTGAAGGATGAGAATTAGGCATTCTAAAGCAGATTCAGGCTGTAACACAAGGTGATGGTCTGTGGAAGTGGTCTCGAGTCAGAGCTCACCAAGCAGGGAACCGACATTGGAAGTGCCATAAATAAAGCTTAAAATCCTTCCTGGGCCAGGGAGGATCTTTAAAACAGCACAGTAATCCAGGATGGAGATGAAAGAAGGCTAAAAACTTCCTTACGTCTCAGATTGAGGGCTGCCGCCATAGACAGTAGGCATCACGAGACACCACTAGAAGGTAAAGGACTACAAAATAAGTCGACCAGGGACAATACAGAGCTGGTAACTGAAGTAATAATGTTGGGCAGAATAAAAGCCTAAGTACACCTGGTCTAACAGGGAAAGCAAGTTTGGGAGACTGTTTTGACTGCAGAAATGGTGAGAAATCCTTTACCAGAGCCATAATAAAGGCAGGGATCATTTATATAAATAACGAGGCACGGTAATTATTAAGTGAAACTGTAATAATACCCATTTTAATCCAAGCCATAGAGTGGGAGTCATTCAGCCTATCTGTTAAAGCAGTGGGAATCATTTATTAAGCTGTGAAAAGTGGGATTCATACAGTGAAGCTGTGGAGGTAACATTGATCCTCCACTTTAGCCATGAAGGGCAGGAGAACCAACATATGCAGCAGCAAAGATGGTATTACTGTGAAATAAAAGCCTTTTGAGCAAGAAAAATATGTAATCACATTAGAAAGACATGACATATGAAATAATATTGCCAAGAAGACTTAATTTCAGAGATGGACCAAGTATAACACAGAATTGAACATCTTGGCGTAAATAATTTGAAATGCAAAATAGTTTCCAAATTAGTTACTCAGTGAGAAGCTGAACAAGTAAATACACTTCGTACATGATTGATTTATAGCTGTTTTGTTTTAGCTTACCAAATGATAAAAGAGCAATTGATACTTTGAAGAGCTGCTGACTGCCTTTTGATAATTGCTTCAGAACTAAACTATCTCAACAGCAACATTTAACAGGGAGTTGTCCATCAAGGGAAATCATTAGATGAATTGCTTAATGTTATCTACAGATTCTTGGTTAGATGTGGCCTGGGAGGCCTCATGTCAAAATTCAAAAGAGACAGTCGTTGTAGGAACTGCTGATGGGTCTTTGTCAGACTTATTATAGTACAAAGAAGACCTGATTCTAGGGAAATCTATTCAGATGGTGAGGAAGCAGAAGTCTGGAAGTAGCGTGGATCAATCCTTAGAAAAGTAGAACATCCTTAGAACAGGAGATCCACAGAGTCCACTCAACCCTGAAATACAAAAGCCATAAATGACATGTGGGAAACAAGTACAGTGATTAAGTACAGTGAGTTCTGAGGAAGGGTCACTGGACCCAAAACGTTAATTCTGTTTTTCCTTTCACAGATGCTGCTAGACCTGCTAGGCTTTTCCAGCAACTTCTGTTTTTGTACAGTGATTAAGACAGGCATCAGAAACTAAACATCCTCGACAGTGCTATAGAGACAAGAAAAAAAACTTCACAGGCACGCTTACACAGCATCCTACTTTTAAAATAAATAGCTGGTTAAGCACAGAAGGATACATTCAGGAAATATGCAGATTTGGGAGACAATTTCAGAAAAGCAAGAATTCAAATAGCTACCCACACAAGAGGTTAATAAGCTAGAACAGCCTACACCAGAAGTAAAACCTAACATTTTTTTTGAGGGAAATCAGTAAGCTGGCTTGCCCTTTTAATAACCACAATCTTCTCAAGGGCGCCGAGCTATAGGCAATGAGTGCTGGTCTAGCAAGAGATACCCATATCGTATGAAAGAACATTTTAAGGAAAAAAATGGCTCGTCATAACGTCAGTTTTTAAGATGCTGGCAAACGCTTTCTTTTGTCCTTCTAGTCTTAATATTGATTAACACTTGGCATACAATAGCATAGGCCTTTGCTGCCCTGTCTAACTCGGCAACTTGAATGATTTTTTGAATGAGGTTATAACATTGAGTGTTATCGAGCTGCCCTGTAAAGATCATTACACACAATGAGTCCACTCCTTCCTTGATGACCCAGCTTGTTCCCCCAGGGAATTCTGGATCATGGTCAGGAATGGAAGGTGTCTTTTTCCTTCTCCAGATCAAAATTCAGACAAGCTCAAAATTTTCCCAGGTGAGTTCAGACAATTGTTTTACCCACAACTTGAAGCTGACTCAGTTTCAGATAAAGGGTATAATGTAATATCATGGAACCGATATTAGCCATGTGGTTGTGATTTGATTTCCTTCTGTGAATTGAATCTAGAACTTTAATTGTATATTGCATTTGTCCCCAAAGAAGCATGGCATCTACCTCTGTCATTGTCCAGTTCAATGGATCAGTGGAAATTATTTTTACTGCATTAAATCAGATAGATCAGTTTCAAATTGAGGGGCTGAATTTTCCCAACATTTGGCTAAGAGTCAATTTTGGGGAGTTTCATGGATGGATTCTCTCCATGAGCCTTAGTGATCATTCTTTCATAATTCTGTGCTGCTTACCTCATGGAGAATGTGTCATGTCTCCATGGCAGCCTTCTCAAAGTTTGTGTTCAGCAGTGGTGGAAGCACTTTACAGTGTTCATATTGTGGGCACCATATTTAAATCCCCAGGTCTACACTATGTAAAACACTGCCACTTTGGTCTCAAGTAGCCTCCCAGAGCAGTGCAGTATCCACAGTCCAGCAGTGCCTCAGGAAGGTTAATGACCCCCTCCGTTCTTTTCATATAATTACCACTCTCTTCTGTCTACTACCTCACATTCACTCTAAGTCTGCCATTGCACCCATTTATGACCGAGGCTTATGGTCTACCATTCTAATATTGCCTGCAGCATCTTACCTAAATGAATCTTATTCACTTGGTCCCCTAAACTATTAGATCTTTCTCCCCTCTAACTGCTTACTTGGGACACTTCAGCAATTTTCATAACTAAGGACAGAGCAGTCCTCTGACTGACCATAGTTCCATGGCTGGACTAATGATTGCTCCCCGTAGCATTTCAGAATGGCCTTTTGGTTGAAGCAGATGGAACAGGTTTGTTGCAAAAACTGCTGCCCCATGCAGTAGGTGTGATATTAATGTAAGATGGTGCCATACAGCAGCATCTCCACCTCCTTGACTGTTCATTACTGGCAAACATGTAAGTCTGACTTTCTGTCTGCACTAAAAGGCAAGGCAGTGATGCACTGAGCATCCAAGTAAGCACAAAGTCAGTGAATGTTAAGATAACATGGTAAGATCCCTGAGGTGTGCCCTGTTCTGATGCATCAGATGGTGCCTCGTGTTACATGCAAAGCAACCTGGAGTAGCATTGAATAGAAGGTATCAGTGAGCTCCAAATGCAGCATGGAAGTGATGAACTGTCTTTTAGTTATTGGCAATGTACCATGCTGATGTGGTGAGCTTTGATGATGTCACCAGGAGTCGACAGAGGCTGCAGGCAGTCACCGCCCTTGGATCATGCCTTGAGGTGTTGGGGATTGCTGGCAAAGATGAATCCATGGAGAATATGGCAATGAGCTACAGCTGTATGTAATTGCACTGACTCTCAAATAGAGGATTGGTGCTCTCAAGTTTCTCTCTGGATGAAAAATAAGAGGTCCTTTGGTTCAATGTACTCTCGGTTCAGAAGGAAAACTTTAAGTTATTTTCTTTTGTGCAAAAAAAAGAAAGCCCAAACTGATTGCAAACGATTTTTGTGTAGAATGAAGGTGAGCGATGTGGAAGAATGACTGTGGTACCTTCGGTGTAAATGCAGCAGAATATGTTTCGGAGAGTCATCAGAAGAACATCTCAATGCTGTGCTGAAGAAGACTACATTTACTTAGTGTGAGCAGAAATGAACCATTTTTAGCAGTCAGCGCACCTTCATTTGTATCAAGAGGAAATGATTTATTTAAAATGGTTGGAGAATGGTAATTGCGAGAGCAGTGAAGTTTGAGCACAAGCCTGGAGATTATTAATCCTCTTCAATTCTCTATTGTTTCTTCACTTGTCAACTGTGGCTGTAGACATTAAAAAAAAAGAGAGATCTGGTGATGACCTGGCGCTTGCTCCTGAGCCATACCAAGGATTTATCTTGAGTATTCTGGGCATGAGATGATTTCTAAAGGTCAACAGCAATCAGTGACAAGAATGTTTTGTCGGTTGGAAACATTGCACTTTTTTTTACCTTTCAAGCATCATGCCAGTAATTGATTCAGAATCAGAGCAGTATGTTGTACAGCTAGGTTCTAGTCTCTGTGTTTTGATCAGCATAGCACAGGCCTATCAGTTGGTCAACTTGAGTTCATACGATGTAATGATCCTTTTAAATTTGAGCATTGATGTACAGTCCTAATTTTGATGTTACCTTTCAAGCAAAAATTCTCACTCAGTATTAGGGAAGTGGAAATGAGCCCATTAAATAAAAAGTATGGCCTCATAGATTAAAAGTGCTGCCAACAGTAAATGCTCATATTTCTTCGGTCTTTGATGATGGATTCTCAGATATGTAATATCTGTAAGTACAGAGATAGGCACGCACACTGTGTGTGCCTGAAGAATATATAGGTGGCTATGAAATTGAATATATTTCATTCCTGCAGTTGAGGTGTGCATTCATAATTTCCACCCTAAGGGCATTATGAGTCAACATTCAGCACATGGACTGCGGTGGTTCAAGAAGACAGCTCACCACCACCTTCCCAAGGGCAACTAGGTATAGGCAATAAATGCTGACCCAGCCAATGATACCCATGTCCCACAAGATGACGATAAAAAGAAATTAATCATGAAAGCAAGTAACTAGGAGCACAGAGAGTGATTTATTTTGATTCCTATTTCTACCTTTCAGTGCGTCTGATTAGCTACAGTTGTTGATTTGTAGGGCTGTTAAGCTGCTGTTAGAAAGATTCATTTCAATTATAAAGGTGAAGGGATTTGCAGGTGTGTAGTACTGCAAACTAATCATGTTGTTCAAACTTTTCATAATAGAAGACTGTACAATTAAATGAGTTCATTTCTTCAGAAAAAAGTTACAAACACTGAGCAGTGAAATTGTGTTATGAACTGAGATGATAAAATAAAGTGCTGCGTGGAAACAATAATGGCTATGGCCAGGAGCTTTGGGCAGGCAAACCATGTATGGACAATGGAAATGGATGAATCGTTGATGTGTCATTTCAATCATTTTGCTTGATTCTGTTCTGGAAGTAGGTCTGTAAAATTATCCTTAAGAAGTTTAATTTGTCAGCTCGGGCCTGTGATAGGGCAAATCATACATAGTTTATCAAAGTTTTAACCAGCCATGTGACCTTTTCCTTTATGTCTTACACAAAGCATGTAGTGTACCTTTGCTTTATAATGAGACTCCATTGCAGGATATTATGGAATTTATTACATAGAATCCAAGTGATCATAGAATCCCTCCAGTGTGGAAATAGGCCCTTTGGCCCAACAAGTCCACACTGACCCACAGAGCATCCCACCCAGACCCATCCCCCTATAACCCACCTAATCCACACATCCCTGAACACTAAGGGCAATTTAGCATAGCCAATCCACCTAGCGTGCACATCTTTGGACTGTGGGAGGAAACCGGAGCACCCGAAGGAAACCCACGCAGACACGGTGAGAATGTGCAAACTCCACACAAACAGTCACCCAAGGGTGGAATCGAACCTGTGTCTCTGGCGCTGTGAGGCAGCAGTGCTGACCACTGAGCCACCGTGCATTCAGCAGCTGCTGCTTCATGAGCATTAGGGGCTGGCTGAATCGACAATCCTTCTGGTAGGAAGGCAAGACCACCCATTTGTTGGCAGTGCCATAGCATGCCAGGTGTGGTTTCTCTGCCTGTGTGCTCTATGTGCCATCTATAAGTGGTGCTCCTATGACACAGAACCCTATCTTTTACACATTGCAGATAAAATAAAAGCATTGCATACTTCCACAATCAAGTGCATTGTTTTCATCTAACCTGCCTTCTATGTTGTTGACTCTATTTTGAGCAACAAATTCAGATTTTAATGCTTGATTTAAAAGAAAACATTGCTGTTGGAAAATGTGACTTCATGGCGATTAAAGCTCAATCATGCTCCCAGTCATGGTTAACAATGATTTAAAAAAAATAAATTTCTTATGGGAAAGCTCTGAAATCTTGACAAAACTCTATGTCTTAATGCCTGAATTTGGGAACATGTTTGAGGCACAATGTTATATTGTGGACTTCTTTCCACATGAGGCAAATGAGGAAGAATAGAAGTTGCATTTTAAAGTATTATCTCTTATGGATAGCTCAGAAAGACTGAACCGAACTATAGCAGAATGGAAGGCAGCATCAATCCAACAAGTTAAAAGTGTTGAAAGAATGAAGTACTAATTGAAACTGCAGAGAGCTCCCACACCATAAATGTTGCAGATTTGTACAATGGCTGTCATCTTCCTGAGTATCCACCTATCCCAAGGGATTGATGTGTTCACATCATCTGGATGTGGCTGAAACAGCTCTCAAGAAGCTCAATGCAACTGAAGCTCAAGGACAAGGTGGACCACTAAGTGGCACCCCATTTGCCTCCTTCCACCATTGATGCACAATAACAACAGATTAGGTGAATGGGCAACACTGTGGCAGATAGTTTTCGGTTTCAGCAAGTGTGAGGTTATTCATATCAGACCGAAAGGCACAGAGCTAAATACAGTGGATGTCCAATGAGATTTAAGGGTTCTGGTACATTGTGCTTTAAAATGTCACAAATAGGTGCAGACCGTAGTCAAGAAGGTTAATGGGAAGCTGGCCTTCTTATCTAAGGGCTGGAGTATAGGGATGTAGATGTTATGCTGCAGTTATACAAAACCCTAGATAGACCCCACTGCGAGGACTGAGAGCAGATTTGGGCACCACACCTTACAAAGGATGGTTTGGCCCTGGAGGAAGTTCAACACAGGTTCACAAGGCTGATCAAAGGAAGTTTTGAAGAGAAAGATAAAAACAGTCAGTGGAAATTATTGAGAACTTCAGTGATGGTAAAACTGAATATTCTCCTTTTAATTCACTCAGGGGCTGGCCTCGATTATTGCCCGTCCCTAGTTGCTCTTGAGAAGTGGTGGTGAGCTGCCACCTTGAACTGCTGCAGTCCACGTGCTTAGGTTAACCCGCAATGCCATTAGGGAGGGATTTCCAGAATCTTGACCCAGTGATAATGAAGGAATGGCTATATATTTCCAAGTCAGGGTGGTGAGTGGGTCGCCAGTGGTTGTGTTCCCAAATATCTGCTGCCCTTGTCCTTCTAAATATATGTGGTTGTGTGTTTGGAATGTGCTGCCTAAGGATCTTTGAATTTCTGTAGTGTATCATGTAGGTAGTACATACTGCTGCTACTGATCGTTGGTGGTGGAGGGAGTGGATGTTTTTGGATGTGGTGCCAATCAAGTGGGCCATTTTATCCTGGATGGTATCAAGCTTTTTGAGTGTTGGAGCTCCACACTTTCAGGTAAGTGGAGAGTATTCCATCACACTCCTGACTTGTACCTTGGCCAGCCTATGGGGAGTCAAGAGGTGAGTTACTCACCATAGTATTCCTAGCCTCTGACCTGATCTTGTATCCACTGTGTTTATGTGGCAAGTTCAGTTAAGTTTTTGGTCAATGGTAAATCCCAGGGTGTTGACAGTGAGGGATTCAGTGATGCTAACACCAGTGATTGTTTCTTATTGGAAATGGTCATTGCCTGGCACTTGTGTAGTATGAAACTTCCTTGCCACTTGTCAGCCTAAACCTGGATATTGTCCTGATCTTGTTGCATTTGAACATTGGCTGCTTCAATATCCGAGGAATTTGTGAATGGTGCTGACCAAATTGGAATCATCAGCGCACATCCCCACTTCTGACATCACGATAGAGGAAAGGCCATTGAAGCAGTTGAAGATGGTTTGGCCTGGGACACTAGGTTAAGAAACTCCCGCAGAAATGCCAGGGTCTGAGAATTGGAGAAACCACTTCTGAGAAATAGTTTGTCTGTGTTCATTGATTTTTTTTTTCTTTATTCATTCATGGAATGAGGGCGTCACTTCTAGGCGGCATTTATTGTCCATCCCTAACTGCCCAAACGACAGTTTAGAGTCAACCACATTTCTGAGAGTCTGGAATCACTTGTAGGCCAGACCAGGTAAGGATGGCAGTTTCCTTCCTTAAAGGACATTGGTGAATCAGATAGGTTTTTCCGATAATCGGCAGTGGATTCATGGTTATCACTAGGTTCTTAATTCCAGATATTTATTGACTTCAAATCCCACCATCTGTCGTGGTAGGATTTGAACCCCGGACACTATCTTGGTCTCTGGATTAACAGTCCAGCAACAATACAGCTAGGCCATTGCTCCCCCACATTGCAATACCCTTTAACAATTGCTTGAGTTGCTTTTATGTCATTTCGAATGTCAACTGTCCTGAAGCTGTATGATATTTCTAAATGCACAGGTCATCCACAGTGTAGCATGTGGTAATTGGAATGCTAGCTCTCACCCAGTGAAAAGAGGATTTGCAGAATGTGCTGTTACAAAGCAGATCTAGTATTGGAACTGTGGGGTCCTCAGACATGGCTCCATGTCCCATTGAACTATCCCACTGCTAATTGTAGCAAAAATGCAAGGTCTGGATGTAAAATGGTGTTTTCCAGTTTTACTGTTAAGTTTTTTTTTGTAATTTATGAGTGGAGGAAAATGGAGACAGAGTCATTGAATATATTTGAGCAGGGATAGATAGATTCTTTGTAGGAATGTAGAATTGTGGTCACAATCAATCAACTATGATCTTATCAAATGGGGAAGCAAAGTCAATAGGTTACTCCTCCTAATTCATATATCTATATGTTTGATTGTATTTTTAATCATAGTTAGGATATTAGCTTTAAATGATATGCATTGAAAGCCCTTTACAAATTATTGATCTTTAATAAATTTAGACTGCAATGTAAAGTAGACCATTTCTGAAGAAGGGATTAGGCCCCAAACGCCAGCCTTCCTGCTCCTCTCGTGCTGCTTTACCTGCTGTGTTTGTCCATCTCTGCACCTTGTTATCTCAGATTCTCCAGCATCTGAAGTTCCTGCTATCCATGAAAGCAAAAGGTCAGGATTGCCCTCCCCACTGTATCTCTTCAGCATACTTGCCAACAATATCAAAAGAGCTGTGATTAAAAATTGTTTATTACAGATCGCATAATTTTCACATTGATCTTGGAATAACAATAGAGCTTTCTCACACTTTGTATCAGAACTGCATTTAAAGATTCCATTTATTCTGGTCTGTGTCAGAAATCTCCTGGAGTTCTGAAATTGGACATTAGGAATGAATTTGTTCTTGTCCAGTAGATGTTACATTAATTTGTGTGCATGGTGCTAGGTTGAAGCCCTTCAGATATTCAGCAGATTTGTTCTCTTGGAAATCAGTCATGTTTCAAAACCATTCAAGACCAAAGCTTACAGGCATCAACTTGATACAAGTTGTGTCAGGTGCTTTCAGCTGTCATTGCCCATCAGTTGGTAAAGCTGCATAAGTGAGCAATTCAGTCATGTTAAATTGGCATTTTATTGTTGAATGCCAAAGGGAATAAGAACACCGAGGAGGATTTTGTAATATGTCGTGACAGATGGAACCTTCCACCTTGCAATTGGTTGCAAAATCCTTCCTCTTATCCAACTTTTTTCTCTTTTATTAACTATTCCTTGTGATGCTTCTCCCTGTGGCAGTAAAGCAATGTGTCTTTTTGGCTCAAATCCATGGTTTAATAGTTCTGAATGTAGGAGATAAAGATCTGATGTTACATTCCATAGCCACTATTGTCATGACATTCAGCCTCCGATCATTGGGTGAGCATTCTGCAACGCGGCCTTCAAGATACACAATAACGCAGAATTGCTGAGCAGAGACTGATAGCCAAGTTCCGTACCCATGAAGACGGCCTCAACTGTGTTTTTGGGTTCATGTCACATTACCCCACCACACTGTTCTGTATCTGTATCTGTAAAACCTTCCTTACTGTCCTGTTTTGACACCATCACCTTGATAAATTGTTAATATCTCTCTACCTTAATTAGTTTGTACAGTTTTGGATTACTTATTATGTTGGTTAGACCTTTGGCATGTGATCCTTATACCTACCATGTTATTCGAGTCATTTAATTTATCTCCAGCACTACCTTTTATTTTTTTGTTATTATCTCTCTGCCTCATTTAATTGGATTATAGGTCATCCCTTTGCTTGTTACTCAGCTGTTGACACTTTATTCGCACCATCTGCACACCTTGCAGAGACTTATTATTCTACACTCCACTCACACCAGTTGTATGAACTTCTGATCTCTCTGCCTATAAATTCTGTGTCTATGTGCTCTTCTCTCTCACTTCACCTGACAAAGGGGCTGCGCTGCGAAAGCTTGTGATTTCAAGTAAACCTGTTGGACTATAACCTGGTAACAAGCATGGGGCTGGATGAGCACAGCAGGTCAAGCAGCATCATAGGAGCAGGAAAACTTGACGTTTCGGGCCTAAACCCTTCATCAGAAAATGGACTGGACTATATGGACTATATAGTCCAGTCCATGGACTATAATGGACTATATGGACTAAATGGACTATAACCTGGTGTCATGTGACTTCTGACTGTGTCATCCCAGTCCAACATTGGCACCTCCATATCATGAGTCTTGAGGAGGAAGAAGAAAGTAAATTAACCTGGAAGGCCTAACTAGCATATTTATCCTTGTGCGCTATGGACAAGGGAGAATATTTGAATTTAAAATCTAGAAAGTAGTCTCGTATGAAAGCAATGCAATAGCCTCTTTCCAAGATTTAATTAACTAATAGCAGGAATAAATTAGATTACTTTGTTGTCAGAGTTTGACATAGCGTTGTCAATTTTCAATGTTAAAACCCAAGTGAATGGACTTCAGGTTTCCTGCTGTAAAACAAAAGTGAGGTTAGATATTATTGCAAACCTTGACTCAGTATTTTAGCATGTGTCTTCACCTAGGGAATGGGTACATCTTCAGGGAAACTACATACCGGGGATAAATGGTTTAAGTTGATCTGACCTTTCCAAAAGAGGGGAATTTGGGAATGGGTTAATGTTTAAATGCTGGATTTCAAAATTGTAAAATTAAGAGGCTATAGCCACTGAGGTAAAAAAATTATTTGACCAAGTATTAAAAGTGTTTATTGCAACAAGAACATCATTATACTGTCTTTTTCTAATTTATGGTTCAGATTTTCAGCACCTGCCTTTGTGACCATTTAATGTAGTTGCTTTGGTAATGGTTTGATTTAAAGGAAGTTTTGACTGGCCTGTGAATTTGAGGAACTCTGAGTTGGAGACTAGGTCAGCATTGCTGCCAAATTACTGGGGAGGTGGTGGAGTATTGGACTAATAATCTAGACCCCTAGGCAGATGTTCTGGGGAAATGAGTTTGAATCCCACCATGACATTTGGTGAAATTGGAATTTGATAAAATCTGGCATAAAATGATGACCCTGTTAATTGTTGTAAATGCCCATCTGGTTCACCAAAGTTCTTTCAGGAGGGAAATCTGCCATCCTTACCTGCTCTGGGCCTACATGTGATTTCAGTCCCATACCAGTGTGGTTGACCCTTAACTGCCCTCCTGAAATGGCATAACAAGCTACTTGGTTTAAGGGCAGTGAGGGATGGACAAGAAATGCTGAGCTGTCTTACATACAAAAATATATGTTAAAACAAAACTTGATCGTACCCAGAATGTACATTGTCTTGGTTTAAATTGGTTGTTAAACAGGGCTCATGTGCAGCACTTGCGCATTGGAGCAAAAACTGTCTGTGGGAGTAATTTCAGGAAGATGTTCGTGGAACATTTCATTTAACGATGAACAATGTCAGATGTAAGGAATTTGGAACCCCAAGCAACCACATTGAAAAAGCTGCCAGTATCGTATCACCAAGTTACCCCTCATTTGCACATGCATAATATTTGACACTGATCCGGTTTCCTCAGAGCCAGCTGTCAGAATGAGCAGAACCTTTAACACTCCTGTTTATATCTGTCATCCAGGGCTCCAAAATGGCACCAGATTAGCAGTGCCAATCAGGGAACTTGTATTCTATGAGAATTACCTGGATGATGTTACAATCCCTACACACATGACGCACAAATCTCAAGCAAGTGAGGTTTTATGTCGTTTTGAGGGTGATGGGTTGAGGCTGGAAACTCTTATTTAAATGTAGCATTATTCTGTGCTCTCCATTTGTTGAACTAGAATATTGATTTATCATTATTTAACCTGTGTTTGTTTTTTTCGCACCTATTCAATCCTGGCAGCTGTATTGTTGCAAGCTGGGCTTTGTGCCCTGGCCAACACAGGGTCAGTCAGCACCTCAGTGTCCAGACTGCAAGCTGTTCAGTGGTGCAACAGCATTGTGTTATTACATTGTATTTTCAACATTGGGCAAACTGCCTCTTGTGTAACTTTCAAATTAACCTTTTTTGCTTTTCTCTCGCTGCTGGTTTGCTGAGCTGAAAATTCAGTAAATTTGTAAAATGGTGGTTGCCTTTTGCATTGGCCATAGCTTGACTAATTTAGATGATAATTTAGCTTGTCCTTATCCTGCTTAGTTCCAGAAATTTGACTTTTCTTCTGATAAGATTTGTCGAAAGCAAACCATTCCAGCATCAGGTTCTGCCAATGAAACTCTTGTTTTGAAATATTGTCATGCATAGGAAAAAAATGGCTGCACGTTGCAAGCAGTGAGCTCCCAGAAACAGCAATGTACACATGACCTGTTCACGTGATTTTGGCCGTTGTGGTTGAGGGAGAATTACTGGAGGAAATAATCTTTGAATATCCCAGTGGGATCTTCACAAAATCAGACGGCACCTGGGTTTGTGGACCCCGAGTTTCTAACGTGGATCGGAAATACTATTTCTGGTCGTGATTGGGCAAGAATGTATATGTTTATCCTTAGAGGAGTTTTATGTGAGAATCTTTGGGCCAGGGGCCTTCTCAGCTGAAGCAGTCTTATCCAGGTCTGAATCCCACATTGCCAGCAGTCTAGTGGTTCAGTGTTGAAACTCACACCTCTTTCTTTTTCACAACAACGCCCAACATATTTCATGATTTTAAAGACCTGCAGCCAGTTTTTCAGCCATTGAGAGAAGGTAAGTGCATGCTAGGTATGCTAAGTGGGAGGTTAGGGTGACAAGTAAAGTGGCAAGCTGTGGTTTGGGCTGTTGGAATTGTGAAATGCCAGGCAGGCCCCATCAGGGGGTCCAGTTGGATAGTGGTCTTGGGGATCAGTAGGGAGTTGGATCCGTTGGGGCCGAAGTGTGGTGTTTGGTTTGTGCAGAGGCAGAGGATTTGATTGCTGTCAAGTACATATCCAATAGCTGGGACAGGTATACATGTGGGGTTGGGTTGGCGGACAGGATCTGGGGGATAGATCAGCGTCAATTAAGGATCTGTGGATTTGGTCTGGCTGGGAGGAGGTGGGGCAGCAGTTAGGTGTCTGTGTCTGGGGGAGGGGAGGCAACAGTGTGAACTGTGGTAAGTTTGGGGGAAGACTTGATACACTGGAATGTTCAGTTTAATAGTTACTCAGCAGTTAGAGCTGGTTTTAATTGCTCTACACCCTCCTGGCTAACCATGTTTAATCAATAAGAACTCTTTGAAATCTGTTACCCAGAGTTGGGGACCTTACGGAAGGATTCCTAGTGCTGGCTAATTTCTCAGTGGAAGTTTCAACTTCCAGGTGAATTCCCAATGAGTAGGTGCCATTGGAATCTCAGCATAGTCCCGATGTGCAACTCCGACTTATGCTGCTGGAATGATGATCTTCCCAATGGGTCTGGATCAATCTGGGCCAATATCTTGCGCAAAACACTCATCTCTCAGAACACCATCCTCCTCTAATGCAGCACTGGAATGTTAGTCTGGATAAATTGTTTAAGTTCTGGGTTGAGGCTTGACCAATTACATTCTATAGCAGAGGAGAAATGGTGCTGATGAGACATTTGGGACACTTCCTCAATTTTATCAGGAATGGCTGTTTGCTTTACATTTGACACCTTTTCAAAATTCAAAGGAAGGTAACTGTACATTAGGGATTTGATCCTGGTTTTATTGGCCAGGGTCATTTAGGCCATGACTGTCGACAACAAATGTGCAATTATGCACATGCTCTCTAAAGAATGTCCCCATTTAGTCTGTCGACTGGTGATGCTTTTATTTTGGGCCTAGGTCAACTGTTTCTAAAGAAAACTTTTATGTTTAATTTTAAACACATCTTTGTTCATCTTGGCAATTATTTTCAAGTCTTAGGTGGGTGGTGGAGGCACTGGAAAAAAGAGGAAAGAAAGCAAGTGACATTTGTGTTTTCACCACATTCACTTCCTCCTGAGAACTACCTGAATAATAGTGCTCTCCTGCCTAATACATTGAAATGCTGGTTCTGCTGTTTGACTCAATGTCGTGTTCACATTTATGTCATTTCACCACCATCTAACCTCTAACGCTGTCCCACACAGTTTACTGAAGCGCTCTATGTCCAAAACCTCCCAATTCACCATATCCCCCTCCAGCCCTCTTCTCTTGCTTAAAAACGTCTCCTTTCAGCATCAGACCCTTCCTGACATTGACATAAATTCCGCTTTCTTTAACCCTCTGCCAAATTTAGCAGTGTCTTTTCTATTTGCCCCCTTCAGGTGCAGATATGAATCTTTGACACTGTTCAGGGGCATTCAAATCTTTGGTTGAAAAGAAAAAGCTAGGAGGCAGAAGTTAAGTAGAGGTCCAGGTAGGGCAGTGGCTTTCAACCAGTGTGCCACAGTGACATGAGAAGTGTGTGCAATGTTTTTAGGAAGCAGCACGACTTTACTTGAGCAACAAAGAAGTGTCTGTGCTTCTGATCTCCTCCTGAGCCCCCAGTGTCTACTATTGAAGGCAGTTTCTGCTGCTACCAAGTATGCCTAATGACTGCGCATGTACAAGCTGCTAGAACTGTGCATGTGTAGACTCCTGATACCGCGCATGCAGTAAGAAGAAAGTGGGTGACCTGTGGAATTGCATGTTTCATTGGAGTGTGCCTTGATATTAAAAAGGTTGGAAACCACTGAGGCTGGAGTCTGTGCTAATTTTAATTCTTGTCAATTACATGTTGCCCTGAAAACACTGAGGGGAGCTCTGAAACTCTGCTGTTTCATAAAAAAAAAAACAAAATTTTTCTTTAGTGCTTCATTTGAGGATATCCAAATGGAATTGTTTGCAACTCAATGTCTCTTGGCCACGTAATGATAGCAAATTAGACAGAGTATGTTACCTGACCTTGTGACTTACCTTGCTCAGGAGGTGGGCTTTGTTGATGCGTTAAGAGCTCAAACAACTATTCAATATGTTTTCTGTATTTTTTGATTAAATAATCTACTTTTTCAGTGAGGTACTGTTCATTCCTGCTACAATGTTATAGAAGTAAGTCGTGTTGTTCTGTTGAAAGAAAAACAGAACTGTCTGCTTTAACCTTTGAAGGTTCATTTGTTTGCTGGGAGAAGTTTTCCATTTTTCTTGGAAGTCTTTAAGCATTAACAAACCCACCCAGGAATCATCTAACCACTATTTCTTCATTTCTCACTATCCTTATTCAGTGTTGCTAACCAAAGTCAGACTTGGCTGTTGTCCTTGGTTTATGAATGAAGCAAGCCCTTATGAATTATATGGCCCTAAGCCCTAACCATGTAATTTTTACGGATGCAGCCAGGTCTGTAGCTGTGCTGACAGCAGTTTGAAGCAGAGATAGTAGGAATTGCCGATGCTGGAGAATCTGAGATAACACGTTGTGGAGCTGGATGAACACATCAGGCCAAGCAGCATCAGAGGAGCAGGAAAGCTGACGTTTCAGGTCGAGACCCTTATTCAGAAATGGCGGAGGGGATGGGGGTTCTGAAATAAATAGGGAGAGAGGGGGAGGCGGATTGAAGATGGATAAAGGAGAAGATAGGTTGAGAGGAGACAGACAGGTCAAAGAGGCGGGGTTAGAGCCAGTGAAGGTGAATGTAGGTGGAGAGTTAGGTAGGAGTTGGGAGTTAGGAGGGAGAAGTTAAGTAGAGGTCCAGGTAGAGTCCAGTAGAGGTCCACCTAACTCCCCACCTACATTCGCCTTCACTGGCTCTAACCCCGCCTCTTTGACCTGTCTGTCTCCTCTCAACCTATCTTCTCCTTTATCCATCTTCAATCCGCCTCCCCCTCTCTCCCTATTTATTTCAGAACCCCCTTCCCCTCCCCCATTTCTGAAGAAGGGTCTCGACCCGAAACGCCAGCTTTCCTGCTCCTCTGATGCTGCTTGGCCTGATGTGTTTCATCCACTCCACAATGTGTTATAGCAGTTTGAAGCAATTGACTAACAGTATTGATCAGGATATGTATTGGCTTCAGGCAATCTTGCTGTGGTATATTGACATCTGTTTGACAAATACATTTCAACTAACTAAGGTGAACTGTAAGGAAAGAAACCAACCCATGAATGTCTATAATATCTTCTCACAATTGTACAGCAAATGCTTGAATGGTTACTCTTCTGTAATGTTGTCAAACCTAGGCAGTTAACAGTGTCGTGTTCTAATCTTCTCAAGCGTTTGAGAGTTGTCTTCCGCCGGCTCTGGGAACTTATGATTCACCAATAGCCAATGGAATGGGGAACTCTGGACAGAGTTGTCTCTCCTCGAAGCTCTGGAATTTCTTCCCTAAACCTTGTTACCTCTCCGCTCTGTTAATTACTACAATTAAAATCTGTTACTTCAACCGGACTTTAAGTCTCTTCTCCTAATGATATCACTTTTCGATCTGTGTCAGCACTTAATTGATTGCTAGTGCTTTGAGACATGTACTTGAAATGCACAATACAAGTGCAAGTTTTTATTTGTCATTTATTTGTGAATTTGTGTTTATGACATTGCAATATTCTTCCCTGTTACAAAGTAAAATGTTTGGGTTCTTGTGTGACAGAAGAATTGCAGTGGTGATTTCCGGTGAAATGCTTGATTTATCCAATAGCATTCAATGTGCAGTAAAGGACATGTTCCAAAGAAAATAGGAATTACAGACATTGTTTGTCATGAAGACAAATGGATGGGTAGGAGTGAATTACAGGACACAAAATCTGCTTAGGCACTCAGTTATGTTATGTGAGCATAGTATTCACCGCCAAATGGTATCATTAGTGAGACTTTGGTGTCTGATACCTTCCATGTCATGTGATTAAAACCTTGGACTGTACAAATCCATTGATTTTCATGTTATCAGCTGACTTGAAATATAATGAGCATTCTGGTCAATTTGAGTGCCAGATATGAAGCAAAAAGACATTAGTTGCACATGGACTGTTAACACATTCTGCAAAGTTGTAAGGTCTCCACTTCATTCCTGCAACTGCTACTGTGAAATGCAGAATTCCTTTTTCATGTGCAATTTTAATTTGTGCAAATGACCTTCTTGCAATTTTTCTGAGCATACACCTCTTCACCTTGTCCAAGTGAAATTTAGCTGTGAGCTAAGACAGACCATTGCATGGTTTTCAGTCTTTTTGGATAGTGAATTGAAATTGATGCAGTCAATAAAACAAAACATCAGTTAAAGTGAACTTTACCAATGGTTTGTCCAATATAACCGAACAGATGGGAAATCTTTTTGCTTCTGTCCATACATGTTACAAAATGGTTGTTTTTGTGACTTGGTTAACAACACTGTGTGATGTTGTTGGAGCTTGCTGATCTCAGGCCAAAGCTTCTGAACAGCTCCATCTGCTGTATGAGCTTATGCTTCGTTTATTTTGCTCAACTAACAATTTCAGCTTTGGTCGACATTGTAGTGAGTAGACCTGCAATTTCTCCTTCCCTCCTCTTCAGGCCTTCCATTTGGTGCTGATTCTGATTTCAGTTGTCAAAGCCCTGAGCTGAGGAATTCCCTCCCTCAGACTGTTTGCCTCACTACCTTGGTCTCTTTTAAGGTGTCAGTTGAAAGCCTACCTCTTTGCCAAAGCATTTGGTCACCTGTCCTAGTTTCTTGCTTCTGAATTTTGTCCGATAATGTTGTTGTGAAGTACTTTGGGAGGATTTCAAGAAATTAAAAGTACAGCATATGTTGTTGGGGTGAATGGATAAGGAATATTACTATATCAGGCATGACATAATTGCAAACAACAGCCAAAAAATAATATTTGTAAAAAAGGAAGAGCAAACCGTTATCACATGCAGGTTCCTTCATGCCTCAGGTGATGCAAGGAGCCTGTGTCTGTGCTAAACTGGCTCGAGCAGTCAGCAGCTCAGAACACTGAACATTGCAGATGCTCACCATGGTCAGCTTGTTGTGTAGGAGCATGACCCCGAGGGCCCACAGAACTGTAAGCTGAAATTACCTGTCAGCGGTTTTTCAGTCAAGCATATATTTGAGGGTGGGCAATAAATATCATCAATAACATTTGTGACCCAAGTATAGTCCAAACAAAAATGCATTGACTTATTAACATTTCTCCTCCTTATTGTTTACTGAGTTCTGTCAGCTTTATTTTGCCTTTCTGTGGTGACAGGGAGTCTCTGTGGGTATTGTCAATGCATATGTAAGCAGGATTCACTGGTAAAGCCTAATGTCCCAAATGTTTCAGTCTCCGGATTGTTGGAACCTTTTGGAGGTCCTGGAGGACAGACCGACGTGGGAATTCCCTGGGAAGTTTGAACTTACGACTGGTAATTTCTCTGCCTTCGGTATGCTCTGCACCTTTGACTCTGGATTAGAGACAGTTCCAATATATGTAGTCATGCAGTAACTCAGGAAATGTTTGCTAGAAAAAAGCCTAACTCCTAAATCTTGAATAATTCCATAACTGAAAACTGCCAACCACCCCACCTGCCTTTCCCAACTACAGCCCCAGACTGCACTAATTTCCCTGCTCCCGGCAGGGCCCCCTTGACTATTGGGGGCACTTCCACCTACTGCCTGCCCTGGTTCTCTCTGCCTACTGCCCACTCTGGTCCCCTCTGCCTGCTGCTGAACTGGGCACTTCTGATTACACTCCCCTTCTTAACCCCTCAACCACCAAACTGACCACTCACAACTTGGGCTACTCCCATGGTCTCCCCTCCCATGCCTGTTTCCCCCAACCCCCCAGCAGCTTCTCTTAAAACCCCCTCAGCCAGCTTCCCTTGACCTCTCTGCCTGCTTCAAATGGACACACCCCACCTGCTTCCTACACCTCCCTGCCTATTTTCCGATATATATATATATATATATATATTCCGCAACGTAAATAATGAGTTATGAACCAAATACACTTCATGAAAGTGTGAAAACTGCAGTTTCAATAATTTTCAAAAGGAATTTTGATTAATTTGACCAACTCTGTTCAAACATGTTATGACACACATTTGAGGCAGGTGGGACTTGGACTTGAACTTGAACATTCTGGCACAGAGGTGCACTAACACTGCCACTTTTTTCTAATTAGCATGCCATTGTCTAAATATTTGAAATGATAAACAAATGAAGGGTTATGAGCAAAGTTTGGACAGCTCTTATAAAGAGCTGGCATGAACATGATGGGCTGAAAAGCCTTCTGTTATGTATCATTCAATGATTCCATGAAAGAACAGCTAACTCTGTGTTAATAAGTAAGATTGTTATGTTATGAGAATACCTCCTTAATGTAAAGTGGAAGAACAAAGGGTGTTATACTTTGAATTGTTTTTAAATTCCCAGAATTTAAATTTTGCGCAAAAACAAAACTTTTTACTGTACTTCAGTACATGTGACCATAATAATAAATCAAATCTAATCAAAGATAGATTGAAGTTGGAGTCAAGAGGGTAGCTAATTAGCATTTCTACCTGAATATAAGGCCCATGTCAGTCACATTGAAATGGAGATTGGCTTCAAGCAGGGGAGAATCCATAGCAAATGTAGGGTTGAGTTGCAAGTTTTCCCAAAAGATCACTGAATTTCATGACAGTGCTCTAGAAAGCTGCATGAATCTGAGTGACAGCAGAGATGCAGAGGCAGCAAATCTCTACTGGTTACCATGCAGAATGTGAGTGGAAGCTTGCAATTTGATTGAATGTAGATGAAGACTGGCCTAGCTTTGACGAGAGGGAGCTGAACTTTGTTCAAACTCATGAAGGTCGGTTCTGGGAATTTCGAGGTAGTTAGCTGAAGAATAAAGAAAACAAGCCCAGGCAGGCTGAGAAACCATCCTGGGCTCACTTCTGGAGAATGCCCACTTGAGAGAGAAAGTATAACTGTTGAGAAGGATTTTAATTATTTTAAAAGTTTGTAAGGAACTATTCTACAATTTAAAATATAAGTTTCCTGCTGAAATAGTATTTAATGTTTCTTTTAGTTTTTTTGTAGTAAAGGTTTTAAAGCTTGAAATCTTGTCAGCTCTTTGTCTTTTCAGTTCGTCACTGGAGGCTCCAGTCTCCTTTTAAACAGCTGTTATTAGTCTTTATATGGATCAACACTGTGAGCCTCAGTGCAGCTTTTAAATGAATAACTGTTAGCTGTTTGCATATTTTGTAATTCAAATGTGTGTGAATTGTAAGTTTGTTGCTCAGTCCTGCCTGTTAAACTTGAGTTGCCTTTGGCTGGGAATTCTGCTATTGATTAAATGGTTAAATTATGACCTGTTTATGCGACATAGTAGCAGATGGAGAATTTTACAGCTTATTGTTAATGTACAGCAGCAATGGAGCATAGTAATAAAATGCGCTACTGACGTTCAGAGTTAATAATGAAAAACTTGTTCATAATTTTCGTAGAAAATAAATTTAGATCTATCTGTTACTGTCTGGTTACTATTTTTGTATTATAGGTGACGACTGGCATTCATTTGCATATCCCTATTAGAGGTGTTCACTGAACAAATATTCACATAATTTCCTTTGTATCCCAAGCAAGCATGTAAATGCTGTTTTTTTTTGTGATGAGGTTTCTGGATGAATGACGGGCAATTGCATCCAGTGAATATACATTTGAAGTGTCTTGTCTGAGGTTGGATTGAGGGAACTAGACCTAGCACTGTTGCAGACCCAAGTCAGGCCTCACCCACACTTTGATGCCCATGTAAACAATAGTTGCATAGCGGAAAGCATTCTGGCTGTGCAGGGATACTGAAAGAATCGCTCTGTTCTTCAGTTTTCAGCCCTGACAGAAGAGACTGCTTGCGTCACTGGATTTTGAGTGAACTTCTCGGAAGTCTTGAGAAACAAGCTAAATGCTGAAGGATTGCGACGATCCATCTGTCATGGTTTTAAACTGCTGCAATGTTTTTATTTCTGTGAAAGTGGGTATTACTAGATTGTTAAACCTTATTATTCAAGACCTTTCTCAAAATACTAAACTATGGAGCTGTGGCAGGACCTGGATGAATTATATTTCCTGAAGGAATAAATTGCCTGACGTGACTTGGTTATTCAGTGGTTTATGGTACACTTAACACAGCACTATGTGTATATTTTTGGTGTGACAAATTCGGATGTATATTCTGGACTCTTTCAAGCTTTAAGCCTTTTTAATCCCTCGACTGTGATGCGATGTGTGTCAGACAGAGCAACGTGTTTCAGTGCCAATGTGCTAGTGTAGAATTTGCAGCATTACAGGAGCAGCTAAACACAGACAGCTTGATGGTAATGTTTGAACTGAGCTGTCACTCTGCTTGTCCCAGGCTTCATTAGAGTCTGGGGATTGAAAAGGCGTCATTGGAGTCTGGACCATAGAAAGGGAGTGGCTGGAGCAAGGCAAGGGGCAGTGTCCTGTTAACTGGCTACTGTCACGTTTCTCTGTGCCCACGCTCTCTCGGTCCCTGCCATGGGGTTGTTGGGGAGGGGGCGGCGGTGTGGGAAGGGTGTGGGTGTGATCAGTCACCTTGCTGCTCTGGAGACATGTGATTATCAGAGGAAGCAGATGGGCAGCTCCTGTGCGCTCTGAATGCCTCAGTGTGACACGCACTTTTCTGATCTTTGTCCGTTTCCTCATGTTTTACATCACCCGTCCATTCAACAGGGGGCTGTTTCTCCGTGGCCAGGCAGCTTATTGGCTGGCTCCAGCTAAAGCGAGCCCACGCTTGTGGGAGTTCAAATTTCCCTTGATTATTCTGCTCCAAGTTGGGGAATACAGCGCAGTTTCTGAGAGCTACCCCCACGTACTACAGCCGGGAAGGATTTAAGCTTCGCAACTCTCTGTCGTTTGTGGATTTGTTCATTGCAGTTGTGCCTGAGTATGATTTTTTGCGACATGAATTCAGGGACTAACTCCATAAAGATTCAGCTGCAGAATGGAATCCGCTTTAGCACATATCAGGTAAATACATTTACTCCTTGCATGGTTGTGTGGTGGGTTTTTTTTTGGGTGGATTTAGTCCAGAAAGTCTATCAAATGAGGTGCTCGTTTTGAAACGCTCCTCATCGTGCCTTTCTTAATACGCTGCAGACTTGGGTGATGTAGCTATGGAAATAAAATTGCTTCTGTGCAGTTTTTCTGCAAAGTAATTCCTGGATGAGTCGTTCCTCCCCTTTCATAAGGCTGTCGTAGAAGGATACTGAGAGATTATCATTTTTAAGACAAATAATTGTTGCAGAAACAGCCTTACACTTAGAGGGGACATGCTGTGATTGTAGAACGAAACCCAACTGATTCGTATTCAGTCTGAGGTGTAATAGAGTTGAAACTAGCACCAAATCTATTCGACCTGCGACACCGGGAGTTTCACAGATGAATAATGAATTGAGTCAAATAATTTAAGCAATCTGAAAAGAAAAGCCAGCACGGAGGTGTATGGAGCATGTTGCAATATTGGGATCATTCTAGGATCTGAAAATGCTTTAATGCTGATTGTTTTTTGGAATAGGGTTATTTCAACTCATTTGTTGATTTTGGATGGTCAGAAAACAAGGGATTTGGCAGCCAAGTGATTTAGACTAGTTTGGATGTGACATAAAGTAAGAGAAGTTGCTAAATATGATTTTGGTAGCTGGACTAATTACTCCTTCACTTTCTTTTCATTGTTTCATGTGATCGTATTGTCTATTGTTATTTAACTGTAGCATGATTTATTTACAAATTTTGTTTTTGTGTATTTTTAGCTTTTGTGTTTTGAAGTCCCCACATAAACCTTGCAGAGACGCTTTTGTTCTGTCAGCGGAGAGACTGGGAATGACTGCAGTTCATCACTGAAATGAATTTGGTGGCAGCATTGCTTCTGCTGCGATTTACAGAACAGAGATGCTTCTATTTCATCCAACAGTGTACTTAAACCAGGGAGTGTCTACAAATCGTTAGAACAATTGTTTGATCTCAAAATACTCTTATAGACAAGATATCGCTCTCTGTCATTTGCCATTGTTAGGTTTAATTTTAAAACATGAGAGGAGAATAGAGAAATTTGTTCATCAGACATCCGGTATATAATTTAAAAATAAACTTATTTTAGGTTTTCTGAAGGGGGGACTTGTACCAAAACTGATTTGCCAAGGATGTAGAGTGGGAGCTGAGAATGTGTTTATTTGACTGAGATTGTGCTGCTGGGATAAGGTCAGTGGAGTGCAAACTTGTCAATCTCCAGATTCATGTATGTTTGTACCTAGAGTTAGCATGGTACTAATATTTCATCCATAGGTACTGGCATCCTTATTGCCCTTAACTCATTTTGCAGGGCTGAGATGCAGTTAGTTTCGGTATAATCAGAGTAATGCTGGTTAGAAAGGCTGAAGGATTGAATGATTCTAATTGTCTTCACTCAGCTCATCGAATTTATAATGCAGAGGTGAACCCATGCAAGAATGTAAGAGTGTGAAGCTGCTGTTAGCTGAACACAGTATAATTTTCACTTTTTAATTTATAGTTAGAAGCAATTTTCCTGCAGTAAATTTTCTTATTTGTGTGGTAAGCAGAACAAAATTTCATGGAACCTAACAATAAGAATATTTGCTAAATGAAGTAACATTTTTGTAACTCTGCAATGTAATCTTTTTAAAAGGGACAGTTAATGTAAATAACACATATCCCGTTCCTGAATGTTGAGATATGAACAAAGATTTATTTGTTGTACTTTCATTTTATCTGCATACTTCATTAAAATTTAATAATACTCCAATTGTTTAAATCCCTAAAATCAAAGTCATCAACAAAATTTTTATGGTGTTGTAAGGGTGGTGTAGTGTTTTTGGTTTGCATTACAAAGCAGATGTCAATCCCCCTCTGATAACTAAAACCCAAACACCCAGAGAGGCTTGCCTCACCCTATAATCTGTTAAAAGAAGAACGAAAAGTGGTATAATCTGCCTCTCGCCCCCAATCTGTTATAAAGGAGTGGTTAAATGAAATGAAATCCTTTCATTCACTCTATAATCAACAAGTAACAATTTATTTATCTAAGTCTAAAAGTGAACAAATTAACAGAACTACTAACTAATCTAACAACTCATCCCCCCCACCAACTACTAACTATTCCTGAATAAAACAAAATTCTAATGATATACTGTTCCAATAAATACAAATCACACTTATAAGCAAAACAATGAGAAAGTAAATTGACACTTTGTTGAAATTACAGCCAGGCTACGTCATCCAGAATTTTTGGTGCCGTTTCCGCTGACCTTCAGTCAGGAGCACCTTTCTCCATCAAATTCTCATGTCAGGAATATTAGCCAAGAGTGCCGTTGTACCTTTTTAGACAGATGATGGTTTTCTGAGAGCTTAGAGAATTCTGTGAGAGTCAGTGATTTTTGCTTTAGAGCTGGTAGTAGTTAACGCGAAAAGATGGCAGTTGCCCTCCCACCAATTTGAAAATGCCTTCTTCTTTTATACCCTTGATGACTTGTTAATTTCTTATAATAGATTTGGCCCTAGGTTGTCAGAACTGTCAGATTTATCAGGGTTTTAGTTTCTAAGTGCCTGGTTTAAATTAATTGGTTGATATTCAAACTTATTGCCTTCTAACAAAATAAGACTACTGCCTGGGTTTCTAACCATCAGCCTTTTGATACATTTCAATTTCAGGAGCTCCCTGTGCACCTGCACGTTTTTAAAAATCTCCAAGCCTGGATAAAGCACATCACCTTTTCAAAGGGACCACATACTCCTTCCCTCTATCATTTGACAAACATCAAATTCTAATGTCCTGCCTTCTAATTCACGGGTACGATACCAACTTCGCAACATGTGGGATTGAAGGATACAGATAAAAGGGGCTGGAAACAATGTTGTTCAGCAGTCCAATCTGTTGTAAACCTCAAACACTTTTTTATTAGAGATCCTTCACATTGTGAACTGCAGAAAGGTTGATGGTGAAACCCTATCTAAAACAGAGGGAGTTTAACTCTAAAAGCTTTGCCAACCATGTAGTTGGTAAGTCTATTTTTGAAGATAGTATTGACAACAATTCCTTGAGTCATGATGCTGGCTAGTCATCTAGACAGTGATTGAAATTGATTGATTTTGATTGTTGAGAAGGAGACACAAGTAAGTCCCATTGAATATAATTGGGCTAGTTGAGGACATAAGTGAAGGACTTTTTTGAAAGGCTATTGTCCATCCCAAAATTCCAGTTGAATGTGTTTTCCCCCCCCACTTCAGTAAGAAGGCTGGTCTTCCGGGTGACATTGTATTCATAGTTGTTTTGTGCAGTTGATGGAGGGACGTATCTGTGCAGTTTTTCTGATACTGATTATTAGATAGCGCAGAAATCTCAGCACAAGGAACCAATAACTTTTGATCTTCTAAAAGGTTGTTATTTATGGAGAATACACATTTTTCTCTCTGTATAATACAGTGCTCAAAATACACAGGGACAGCAGGTGAATCCTCCCACAAAAGTTCAATCGTGGGGATGATGGTTCAGAGAAAGGTTATAACCATTACTGAATCTCCCACTAGCAACATTCTTGGGGGTTACCATTGACATGAAACTCAATTGGACTCGCCACATAAGCACAGTGGCTACAAAAATAGGTCAGAGGCTAGGAATACTGCAGAAGGTAACTCAATCCCAAAGCCTATCCACTACTTACAAGGCACAAGTCAAGAGTGATGGAATACTCCCTTCTTGCCTGGGTACGTGCAGTCCCAACAGCACACAAGCTTGACATCATCCAGGACAAAGCAGCCTGCTTGATAGGTACCACAACCACAAACCACAAACACCCACTCCCTCCACCACTGACATTCAGTTGCAGCAGTGTACACGATCTGCAGAATACACTGTGGAAACTCAACAAAGGTCCTCGGAGAGCACTGTCCAAACTCATGATCAGTTCCATCTAACCCTAACCTAATCCTGATACAGGGGAACCAAAACCACCTGCAAGTTCCATTAACTATTCTGACTGGAAATATATCACCGTTCCTTCACTGTTGCTGGATCAAATCTGGAAATTCCCTCCCTAATGGCATTTTGGGTCTTACAATGGCACATAGACTGCAGTGGTTCAAGAAAGTAGCTCATCACCACCATCTGAAGAGCAACTAAGGTCAGGCAATAAATGCTAGCCAGCCAGTGATGTCCACATTCCATAGATTAATAAAAAAAATTATATCAGTTGTCTTGTGCCAATTTATATACTCTGGTGTTTAGGAAATGACTCGTTTGTGGCTTTAAGTTGAGTAGAAAGGAGATGGGTTGATGAATTCAAGGTGTTGATGAATTTGTCTAATTCTGCTACTGTGTGAACCAAAATACTGCAAGTACCAACACAAATAAAGAAAGTATTATTGCTGCATGAATGTATCACCTAATGAAGGAGTTGGCGAGATTGGGAAAGGAGCAGCTGAAGACCAAAAACAAAAAAAGAGCACCCAAGAAAATCTTAAATGAACACCTCGAGGCAGGGTGGGTGGAAATACAATTTGACTCCTGATATTAAATCATGACTTGAATTCAAGTCTAATGTTTCCATGTAAGTGAATATTTCTGATTGAGGGATAGCTTTGCCTATGCATAATCTGAAATAGTGAACAAATATACTTGCATTGTATGTGGTGAGATCTGTGGGTTCACATTGCATGTTACAAATTTTTCCATTTCTGCCTGATAACAATAACAGAGCTGAATGTTAAAACAGGGAGGTGAGGTGAAACTGTCACTGCTTGTTTATATGTCTATGCTAGCATAAATTTCCAAAAATTCTGCTGTTTCATTCATATATCTTAAATCCCTTTTAAGAAGCTTTTGGGTAATGTATGCCTAGATGGCAGGAGGCAAAGATCATAAGTTGTTTTATTCGATTGTTTGAGTTTTTTTAATGAACTCTTGCTAGATTTTAAGATGGCTGCTATCAAACACAAAATGAACAAGTTGAATGTTTCCAGAAGTTTCCAATAATTACCAGGACTAAGGCAAACTCATTACCTCAAGGGCTGTGACAACCCTTGCCTTGTATGGACATTCTATCTAAGCCAATACAACGAGCAGTTGGTCAAAATGCCTTCTTCCACTAGTCCTAAACAAGAGAACCAATCAAAACCCACTAATGATGCTGCTTGGCCTGCTGTGTTCATCCAGCTCCACACCTTGTTATCTCTAAAACCCATTGATGCTTGACTTAGTGCTAATGTCTTCACAATTATCTGCTCCAAAACCCACTGGTGAGGGAGCATCACGCCTGCCTGAAATAACTGCACAAAGGCCAGTATTCTGTCACCAAGTCATCCTTTATTTACATGTGCACGGTACATTGGCTGTGAGCTGCCAGCTCATCATCAGTCCCTGAAGTCAGAGATACCTTGAGTCCCCTGTTTATATCTATCAGCCAGGGCTCCCTGATTGGACCAGGCTAACAGCTGCAGTCAAGGATCTTGTTGATCCACCCGTTTCCAATCACGACATTGCCATTATTGCTGCTTGTCTCAGTTCAAAGCCCCAGTCACACGACTGAAACTGCTGATTTGATTAAACCACTGTTACAAGTCTGCTTGTAACACTAGAAGAGAATGCATTGTAAGCAGATGCATGTTCGTAATTTGAATGCATCTGAACTTCTGCAAAAGGGTCTTCTGTGCACCACCAACTGAAAGAACTGAACATTGACTTACTGGACTCTCAAATACACATGAACTAATTCTGGTATTTTTGACTTTGAGAAATTTGTAATTTGTAAAATGTCTTTTTTTTTCTCTTTTCTCTCTTTCTTTCTTGGATGTGTATGCATGTGAATGTCTGTCACTAGCTATTCCTGAAGTTTAAATGCAGTAGTACGCTTTTTTGTTTTATCCCTAAAAAATTTGTTGTGGGTAATTTTAAATTGGACTTTCCAAACTAGATTTGGTAACACACTCATGCCTCTATCCTTTTAAAAAGGAGAATAAAATGAAAGGAAATGAACCTCAGGTTTAGATTGGAGAGACGGACAGTAAAAGTCATTCAATTTTCCTCTCCTTGTCCATGACAGTAAAATGCCAATAGATTTCCTTCCAGGGAAAACTGCGGAAACCTTGTCTATGATGAGATACATCTATCAAGCTGACACTGGTTTAATGATCAAAGGCTAAACACTTGAGGATATCTGTTGCATTTTGTTGCAGTTTAAAGGGAATATTTTTATGCTGTGAGAAAAGGATCATGACTTACAAGGACTATCATCTCCCCCGGGGTCTGAACATGCATCCTACTGAGTTCTCAGACTGGTTTGCTACTCTCACCTGCACTTTAATCTGCTGAATGAAAAAAAGCGAATGGAACATTTCTCTGTTTAATCTTCCCTTGTTAGCGCTTTAAATTACTAGGGAAAAGGAGATCAGGAGTAGCCAGGAATTAATTTAATTCTAGAGTCAGCTCATTTTAAAACTTGAGTTGCTGTTTTCTTTTCTTTTCAAATCAAAGTTTTGTGTCACGCGCGCTCAAATGCACATCCCATCCGATGACCGATGTCAAAATCTAGAAATGGCTGTGTCACAGAATTGGGCCATGTACATGCAGTGCTTCGCTGATATACTTAGAGTTTCCTGTCTCTCAGAGCTGGATTAACATCCTTGAATGTCAAACAATGAGCCACCTGAGGTGTGTGAAATCAGCTTCACTGTAGGGAAATCCTGACTGACTGACTGCTTTCCGTTGGTCAGATGAAGAAAAATCCATGAGGCAATCTCACCCAGCAGAAAACTGAAGTAATTAGCATTTCTGCTTCAACAAGCTGCAGGCTTTAGGTTCCTGTTGAATGTTCACTGGTCCATGTGATGGTGGAAACAGAAGTTGAATTTTATGCTATGTCTTCCTTCTGTCAGAAATTTTATATTTATTTGGAGTAAATGAATGATTTTGAATTTTGATAATTGTCTCTCGGATGAATACACCTACCTGTAGCAAACTACAAACCATAAAAGCATCTACGTGTGTGTTGGAGGTTACATTATAGCCATGACTACTTGGTTTAATAAAACTCACTTTGTCTTTAGTTTGTAAACATTACCCAAATCTGTGTTGAATTCCTCTCAGCTTCATCACTGTTGTTTTTGACTTTAGAATTGTTGATGTGAGAGAGAAGAAGGTCATTTGGCGCAATATACCTCTGATGAGTACGATAGAAATGAACCAAATGGTGAAAATGCATAAAAGTGACTTGGACCTTGTAACTCAACTATAGTTGACATTTTAAAAAACATTTTTAGGATGGATCTTTGCATGTGAATTGTTGCAGTGACTACGCAGCACAATATATTGCATTACTATTTAAGGGCCATTTGTGTTTTGTTTTCCTCTGCATGAAACCAAATTTCTGTTAAAGTGCTCCTTTAAATGGACAGTAGGATCTTATCCCATTTCCATTAAACTTCTGGTCAATGATGTCTTCCAAGATGTTGTGATTGAAACTCCGATGTTAACAGGCAGGTGGGCACAGGTCTTGCTCTTGTACAACATGGCTAGTACCTGCACTTGGTGACATGACATGCTTCCACTTGCCAACCAAAGATAAATGTTACTTGATCCTGCTGTAGACGAACATGATCAGGTTAGATTCGTTCTTGATGTTTACTGGAAGTACATGGATAGTCTTCCACAATAGATTGTAAATTGTGGTATTGTTTCTAAACTGAAACTTCTTGGCCCCAGGAGTGGCTAGTTTTGAGGCACAGGTCTTAAACATTCAAATCATACTTATTGGCATAACATTTGGTCTGTGCAATGTACTTAGTCTCTGTGTATGTACAGTGGCTTATCTGTAGGAGACAGAGGGTGGTGACTGGAGACTGGTGTCTAATGGCATACCACAGAGATCAGAGCTGGCTCCCTAATTGTTCATTGTATACATATAAACGATAGTGATGAGAATGTTGGGGAGACTGATAAGTAAGTTTGTAGATAACATGATTGGTTGGCTGGTTAATAGTGAGGAAGAAAGTCTTGAACTACAGGAAGATAGAGATGGGCAGATCAGAGGCAGATGGAATTTAACCCTGGAAATTGTGAAGTGATGCACTTTGGAAGAAGTAACAAGACAAGAGCATACTCAATGAGTGGCAGGACACCAGGAAGCTTAGAGGGACCTTGGAGTACTTATTCACTGATCCTTAAAATGGCAGGACAGATTAAGAGAATAGTTAAGGCGGCACAGAGGACACTTGCCTTCATCATTCGGGATGGTTAGAGCAAAGAGATTATGGCTAACTTTGGTTAGGCTGTAGCTGGAGTACTGTGTGCAGTTATGGTCACCAAATTGTAGGAAGGATATGATTACAGTGGAGGAAGTGCAGGGGAAATCCACCAGGATGTTGCCTGGAATTGAGCAGTTTAGCTAGGAAGATAGTCTGGATAAGCTTGGGTTGTTTTCTTTAGAGAAGGTTGACAGGGTTTTGATTGAGTTATAATAAGATTATGAGGGGCATGGATAGGAAGCAGCTGTTCCCATTAGTTTAAGGGTCCATAATGAGGGGAATTATTTTTAGGAGAAGGGCATTGGGTTAGAGGCAATGTGAGGAAAATCCTTTCACCCAGAGGGTTAGGGGAGCCTGGAATGCATTCCATATGACAGTAGTAGTGACAGGAAGTCTTTTAAAATGTATGGGGATGAGCACTTGAAATGTCAAAGCAATCAAGGCTATTGGCCAAGTGTGGAAAAGCAGGAATATTCTTGGAAGATCCTGCTTTTTTTTTGATAGTGCAGACTTGATGGGCCAAAGGGTCACTTCTGTACTGTATGACTTTACAATTGACTCTCCTGATAGCCTTGGTGGTGGTCACCTTGAGAAGAGGCTAAGTAGGATCATCCACATGGCACTCAAGATTGAATTTGCTAAAAACATTTCAACACTTGACTATTAATTTAGTTAAGGATAGGGACATTAATACACCCTTTCTTTCATTTATTATCTATTTTTGGCCTATCGTGTTCATCTACACTGTTCGTAGAATCAAAGTTGTTCTGTCAGCTGGGTGGCGCTACACAAATCAAGAACTTATGAGGATACGTGGTTACACTCCTGATAGCCCACGGAACGTCGTGGATGCCATGCTCCATGTATTAGAAGTGGTTTGTTTGTCTTGATTAGCTCAGCATTTACGGTGCACTGGATGATAAGGATGCTCTAACTGAGGCAATGGGACTTTGTTTTTATACAGGCTGTTGGTTAGCTTTAATGATGTTGTTGACAGCAGGCATACCTTTGACAGGCAGGATGGCCGCAACAACATTGTGTAGTACGTTGTGTGATGTATCTATGGCACCTCTTAATACAAAGCCAGTCTGGCAACTGTTTCCTGCCGATCTTGGTTAGTTATTAATGTCATTCTTGAAGATGGATAGCCGTACTTTTACCAGAGTTGCTTCAAGTGATTAGCAAGATAGGATTCCAGTTTTTCTTTAGTTGGGAGAAAGGATGGCAGTTTCTTTGAAATTGACCTAAGAGTATGAGACTTTGTGCAGTCCATTGTCAATATTGATGACACCAAGTGCCGTTTCCACGTGGCTGTATTGTCACGTACTTGTCTTTAGATTCTCTCGAGGTGTGGCAGGAAGCAGAGGTTGGTGATGGACGCTAGGCTGTTGACTGTTTGATGATAATTACAGTTATTTAAGGCTGATAGTTAACTTATCTGTTAGGTAGTTCTGTCAACTCACATCAATGTCAACATTTTAGTCCACTTGAGTCTGTAAGCTATCCCTGTGAGGATTGCCCAAATGTAATCTGGGGGGTAATATGTTTAAATCATGGCCAGTAATCTACCTGAACTTGATAATTGTTTCCAACTGAATGACTTGTTTGGCCATTGAAGGTGGAAGCTAAGAGTCAAGATTTTTTTACTCAACCTGTGCAGCACAGTTGTTATATGCTTCCAGAGCTGGTGGACCTTGAATCTTGGCCTCTTGGCTCAGAGGTAAACTAAGAGTCAGTCATTTAATTGGATTGGAATACATAGTGCCTTACTGGTAGGGGTCACAGAATCTTTCCATCAAGACGTCAGTGAGCCTGTTGGATTTTTAAAATATTTTCTATTCAACTTGTTCAGAGGTGTTATTACATAGCTCTGATACAGGTAGGACATGAACCTGGGCCTCCTAGCTCAGAGGTAGGGATACAGCTACTGCGCCATAAGAACCCCTGTGTTGGGTTTTTAATTCAGGCTTGAGGTTTTCATGGGTATTTCATTAGTAGCAGTCCACAAATTGAGATTTATTAAATATTGGATCTTATGTGGTCCCTATGATATAAACGCGCTGTCCTTATGTACAATGGAAATCCAAAATTTTATGCATTCCTCGATTATGTATCTGAACTAAAATTTTGCAATAAAAAAATGCAATTGCTTTTTTTTTGTTGTTCTGCTGCTGTGAGCTTGACTTGGAGCCTTTGAGCCATAAAGTCGCACATTCAAACTGATGATGGAAGATGAGATGTACTTTAACCCAACACTTGTGCATATTAAAGAGAAACCATTTACAGAATGTCCAGGCCATGGGCATCAAAATGGGATTTCTGAATACCTCTACAGGCACAATGCACTGAATGGCCTTACACATTATTCTGTGATTCAATAGTGTGAGAGTATTGCCTTGTTATGATGTGTTTTTAGGTAAGATATTTAACAAAAGTGTAGCTATGCTCAGGTGGAAGTAAAAGATCTATGACATTTTGAGTAATAAAGCACATTCTCTTTCCGTCAACACTACAACAATGGTGAGCCGGGTATTCATTTAGTTGCGGATTAGCCACTACATTTGTCTGCATAATGTATTTGATTAGTGATAAGGTGATTTGGATTTCTACAGGTATGTAATGAAAATGCATGTTATTTTTGTTTTTCCTTTTTATTTCATTTTGTCACGTCCATTCTGGTTTAGCTTTATTTAATGTACCTATACCTTCACTTTCAAGGAATTAGATTAAATCTCTTCATAAATTCAAGCCTCCAGTATCATTCCATTGAGTGTATAGTTCTATTTCTTCTTCCTCCTCTCAAAATCTATCACGTTATGACTATCAATAGCGATAATAACTTGTGTTTATCTGGTGATTTTGTAGGAAAGCCTTTCGAAGTGCTTTGCAGGAGCATCATTTGACACATATTGTTTTTCATTGGCTTTATGTCATTGTGAATTTCTCAATAATTAACCTGGCATCTGTTGATCTTTTTTTCCAGCTGGTCTGTCTTTCTGAAGTCTTTTTTATCATTCTCTTCACTTTGCCAAATATCCTGCTTCAGTATCATGATTAAAATGTTATTGAATCTTTAACCAAGTTCACATTGCCTTGATACATCAAGAGCAAATATGGACTCAGTGTTGACCCATGGGTGTATCACTTAAAACCCTTTGTCATTCTGAGCAACATTCACTTACTGAAACAGCTGTTTTTGGATGTTAACCAACTTTCAATCCATGTTGCTGCATATTCATTGCTTATATAAACATGAATCTTTTATTTAAAAAATCTCAAAGCTTTATTAAAAGCCTTCTGCTTTGCTCTCTTGGAATACGAACCAAATTGGAGGAAGAAGTCTCCAATTAGATTAAGATATACGATAGACCGAAGATTAAATATTTTTTCTGTGCTTTCTGTTCAGATGATATCAAGTAGTGAATATTGACAACTAAAAGCTCATCCAGCACTACCAACTCATGGTTATATGCTGAACATGAAATCTACTCCTGGAAAAGTTGACAGGATTAATAATGTTGCAGCCTAATAAAGGCTGATTTGTGTTGTGATATTGAGTCACATTGACTTTCTCCTTTAAAGTTTAAAGAGATTCTATCACACAAAAGAATTTTTACTTCTTTTTTATTGCCAAGTTTACAACCAAGTAATAAACTTGAGTTAATTACATCTGTGCTCAGAACCCAATAAATGAAACCTGTTTCTGAATAGATGTACTTTAAAAAAAATTGGTGGCCACAATCTGCAAAATGATTTATCAAATTCCGGACGTAGTGTGTTTGATTGCAAATGACAAAAGCGAGACATTGCAGAAATTAGGATGAATCCCCATTATTATTGTACTTAAACAGGTCCTTGCCCTTCTTCAAGGTTTAGTATTGCTAAACATGAGGCAGAAACACATGAATTATTAATAATATCCTCCTCATTAAACAGAGCAGCATGTAGCAGAGCTGAAGCATGTGTGCCTCCGTCAAGTTGATGCACTTTAGTATGGTTCAGCACGGTGCATCTGTATTGGACTACATCATTGCATATAAAGAAAAATGGAAAGTACGTATCGGGGAGAGAATGTGGAGGTGCTTTTCTTGCCTCTGTGGATCCCAGCAGTGTCACCAATGTCATAGAATCCTGCAGTATTGAGCTGAAGAAGAAATTGAAAGTGTTGTAGCAGGAAACAATTTAAAAATTCTGAATAATCACAGTTTATCTGGATCCAGAAATATGTTGATATTCCTGACCTCTTCCACTTCTTTTCTTTAATCAATCAGTAGGCTTTTGGTAACTCAAGCTTGTCAACACACGATTATGATTACCTATGCAGCTTTTAGTAAACTTTGTGACAAAATGGTGTGGCTTTGGCCTTTTACCTTTATTTTGTGAAAAAAACCTGTTTTATCATCAGCCTCAAGATGACTTAAAATATCAGTTTGCCACCTCAAAGAAACAAGCAGGAAGAAAATATTACTGTGATATTTTCTTAGGAAATGCTATTATTAAGCATCCTTCTCTGACTGAATTTTTGGTTTGGTTTTAGTTTGATTTTTGACGTTTTGACTAGACGTTTACAGGTTTTTATTCGTGAGAATTTGTCCTGTAGCCTTTCTTGGATAATAAGGTGATAATGAATGCAACGGGGTGCCAGTTAAGTACGAGACCATGACTGGAATAGAAGGCTAAGCTCATAGACTTGGATGAAGCAGGATGGAAGAAGGTTTGTATGGAATACAAACACTAGCAACAAGCATGTTGGGCCAAATGACTGTAAATTCTATGTCGAACAAATGCTTCAGTCTTGACATGAGAGTTTATTTGTGCCAGTTTGTAAAATTATCCATTTTTTTCCTCCTATTGTATGACCAGTTAATTTGCAGGGCAGTTGAGAATCAATATACGTGTGCTTTTGCACAGAGATCAGTTGTTAATTTAAGTCACTTCACGGGGTCCCAAGATTTGTTTTAATCTCTAGATGTTAGATGTATTTTTCTCATGAGATGTCTTTACATGAGTCATATTTGACGCAATAATGAGAAGTCACAGGAAAGAAAGTTAATTACTCTAAAGATATACCCATCTTCCTCTTATAGCATTTCAAACTCAAGTTGCTACGTATGTGCCATAAAAGTATTGCATGTGATTTTGGCATCTATATAACAGGGGTGGGGCTTGGTGTGGGGGTAGAATTACTGCAGGTTTTTTTTCCTGAATTCCTGCTACAAATTGGCACAAAAAAATCAACTGAAACAGTGGTGAAACTTCACAAAAAGGTTTTTGCTATCAAAATTATGGCAGAAGATCAAAACCATGGAAATTTATTGCCTTTAGTCTATACTGTAGATAGTTGTGGCTGTCTGTCTGCCTTGTCAGTTGATTGAAGTATTTATTAATATGAGCTGCAGTGTGCTTATGTTATTGTGCATAACAATGTTTTAGTTATATTATTAAATTTAAAACAAAACCATGGACTGTGCAGGGTTTTTGTAAATCTGTATTTGCAGTGTTAAAACCTGTTCTGAATCCCTCACATGGAGATCGTGAAGAAGGTGCAGAGGGAAATGAATAAAATGATATCCTGCTTCAATGATCTTAGTTATCCGGTTACAACATGAAATTAGACTATTTATTGGAAGGAGCAATGGCTTAGAGCAAATACGATAGAGGTTTCAAAAATGACGAAGGAATTGCATTAGATCTAGAATGTTAAGGATAGTAAAAACAGGGAGCTGCATGCAGATATGATAGGCTGATGGTTAAGCGAGATGCCAGAAAGTATTCTTTTACACAGTCTTGCTGCACTCACTGCTGGTCTTCAAAAAGGAACTTCACAGATTCCTGATTTAAAGTAAATATTTTTGGGAAGGAAGGTCAAATTGCTCAGACTTGAGTTTAATTGGTTATGGATGGAGTACACGGTTCTGAACGAGTAAATATGTGCCTGAGTGCAGTCGTCGTCACCCACTGTGGTGATGTCATGAGGACCTGGTCAGAGTAAAGAAGAAGCTGGTCGAAGATGTACCTGAGGCTAACACGTTCGTCACAGCCTCTGTAGTAATGATAGTCTCAGTCATGTAATGTTCGAGTAGTTGCAGTAGTGCAATAAACCTCCTATGGTTTACTTAATAAGGTTCCCTTAGTTATTTCAGAAATGTGGCTATCCTCATCCATGCTATACCACTTTGAGCTTGAAAGAGTCCACAAACACAGCAATGGAGACCTCAGTCACTTGGGCATTTGCACTATAGCTTTCCCAAAGGTTTCCACATTCCAGAAATTCTTTTCCTTCCAGTTTGCCTGTCCCAGCCATGCATCTGTTAAAGAAAGAGGTCATTGCATATGTTGCACTATGGCTGATAAGGTATGCATGGTGAGCCACCCAGCCTTTCAAGATCCTTTTCTTTTGTCTGAATGTTTGTTCAGCATACTAGTTCAGGTGTAAGTGATGTTTTTGTAAACTGGTTATGTCCCAATAAGAGCTGGTTCATTAAAATAATCAGTAGTGACCATACACAAAGTGCTGTAGGCAACAATCTGATAAGATTCATGTCATACAATATATAGAACCATACAACAGGACAGCTGTCTGGATTCATATATTAATTAATGATTTAGGATATTTTTGCTGCAGTTCCTGCAGATTTTATTTGATTCCAGCTGCTGTAAAATATGCAAAGCTCATGGCAATAGAAGCTGCACTGTGATAAAGCAGGTTTAGTACAAGAGCTAAGAATAGAGTCTGCTTCTGTCAACTGCCAGTTTTGTGGCTGTTGGTGTTGGAACTGAAGGCTCTACTAACCTCATCCCGACCCCTTGACCTGTCCGTCCTCCCTGGACTGACCTATCCCCTCCCGAACTCCCCACCTACACTCACTGGCTCCATCCCTGCCTCTTTGACCTATCTGTCTCCTCTCCACCTATCTTCTCCTCTATCCAATTTCTATCCGCCTCCCCCTCTCTCCCTATTTATTTCAGAACCCCCTTCCCCTCCCCCATTTCTGAAGAAGGGTTTAGGCCCGAAATGTTAGCCTTCCTGCTCCTCTGATGCTGCTTGGCCTGCTGTGTTCATCCAGCTCTACACCTTGTTATCTAAGGCTCTAGAACTGATTTCTTTCAGTACTCATTCGAGTCGTTTGCTGTCATCTACCTTTTCCTTGTCAAGATGCTCAACTGGTAAATTCGCCAACTCCAGTCTGCCACTGAATCCTATAATAAAGGATGTGTTTATGTTTGAACTCCAGCCCATACTGATTTTGTCTTACATGAACAAAGGTGGAAAGTGCCCATGCCGATGGCCTAAAGGCCCTCCGCTTCTTCCTGTCCCGCAGAACGGACCAATCCCCCTCCACCGACACCCTCATCCGCCTAGCCGAACTCGTCCTCACCCTCAACAACTTTTCTTTCAATTCCTCCCACTTCCTACAAACAAAGGGTGTGGCCATGGGTACCCGCATGGGTCCAAGCTATGCCTGCCTCTTCGTAGGTTATGTGGAACAATCCCTCTTCCGTACCTACACTGGCCCTAAACCCCACCTCTTCCTCCGTTACATTGATGACTGCATCGGCGCCGCCTCGTGCTCCCACGAGGAGCTCGAACAGTTCATCCAATTCACCAACACTTTCCACCCCAACCTGAAGTTCACCTGGACCATCTCTAACACTTCTCTCTCCTTCCTGGACCTCTCTGTCTCCATCTCGGGCAACCACCTAGAGACAGATGTCCATTTCAAGCCCACTGACTCCCACAGCTACCTGGAATACACCTCCTCCCACCCACCCTCCTGCAAAAATGCCATCCCCTATTCCCAATTCCTTCGCCTCCGCCGCATCTG
>JAHRHZ010000271.1:10947134-10979269 GCA_024137785.1 Ginglymostoma cirratum
GACCAAATGTCTTCCATTCTGAGATTTTGTGATGTACAGTTTCATGAATCATCTGCCCATCCATGTACCTTCCAGCTGATCCCCCAAACCCAGGGGAGGGATAGGGGAAACTTTGGACCAATTTTGGAGAAATCTACAGGAAATTCATCTTGAACACCCAAAGGCAACCATACAGTCTCTGTTATACAGTGGGGATTAATATCAGTCCACCCATCTGTTTTGTTTAACTATAGTGTGCAAAAATGTTAAGCAGCCTGCTTTCATATTTAATTATTTGAATTCAGTAAGTGTATTTCTAATAGTTCAGATCTATAGACCAGCCAAGAATAGAAAGAGCTTAAGATATTAAAAAAAAAAGTACATTTGTTAGGCCACTTTTGAAATACTGTGTGCAGTTCTATTCTCCCTGCTTTAGGAAGGATGTTGTGAAACTTGAAAGGGCTCAGAAAAGATTTACAAGGATGTTGCCAGGGTTGGAGCAAAGGCAGAGGCTGAATAGGCTGGGGCTGTTTTCCCTAGACCATTGGAGGCTGAGGGGTGACCTTTATAGAAATTTATAAAATCATGAGGGGCATAGATGGGGTGAATAGCCAAGATCTTTTCCCCAGGGTAACAGAATCCAAAACTAGAGGGCGTAGATTTAAGGAGAGAGGGGAAAGATTTAAAAGAGACTTAAGGGACAACTTTTTCATGCAGAGGGTGGTGCGTACATGCAATGAGCTGCCAGAGTAAGTGGTGGAGGCTGGTACAATTGCAACATTTAAAAGGCTTCTGGATGGGTACATGAATAGGGAGGGTTTAGAGGGATATGGGCCAAATGCTGGCAAATGGGACTAGATTAATTTAGGATATCTGGTTGGCATGGACGAGTTGGACCAAAGGGGTCTGGTTCCATGCTGTATATAGCTCTGACTTTATTGGAAATGTTCAGTAGATCGGGTAGCATTTGTGAACAAATTTTTATTCTGGCTTGCTTTGCCGGTGATTCTCTGCCCGAGAATGCACTTGAAAAAGCTGGCAAACCTACTGAGAATCTTAGTAGTCTTCATTTTTGCTTCAGATTTCCAGCAACCATTTTCCCTTGATTTTTGGGAATCTGAAAATCATTGAACATTCAAACACCCTTTCAGAAAGGGAGAGTTCAAAAATTAGAATGGGTGCAAACACAATGAAGACTTCTGAGTTCAGGTAAATTGAAAAGATGTACAAGCAGTGACACATCAAGCTGATGTGAACTTTTATTGCTGCCCCCTTCTGATCTTGAGAACAGCCATATATAATGCTTGTTAGATTATGATTGATAGCAGTGTATAATTTGTTGGAAGTCATATTGGAATCCTGGTATTGATGCAATGTTAATGGGATACCGTCAGCGAGAGGATAAAATTGTGGTGAGACACTAAATACTGGTAAACCACATCTTGGGTTACATTCAGTGATGGGGATTACTGCTCGTGTGGATATGTGGTCACACCTCACAGCATGGTAGGTATTTTGTAGAGATGCTCAAAAACAAATGGGAAGCATGCTTGAAGCAGAGACAAAACTATAGGGATTCGGGGACGGAATGGGGAAGTGTAACTAACTGGATTGCTCTTTAGAACAGCTCGCATGGATTTGATGGACTGAATGATAACCTTCTGTACTACTTTGATTTTTGTTTCCTATTTTTTTGGATGCAGTGCTCAACAGTGAAGTGTCCGCAATGGCAAATAGTGTAAGATTTCTGCTGGCTGGTGATCTGTACCAGTGGTGTATACTCTGATATTGAACTTAAAATCAGATGGGGAGTTCTCAGGTTTTGTTCCTGCCAAAAAAAATGGAAACACAAAACAGAAAGATGCTTAGAACTTGTCATAATATATCCCAACTCTAATTTCCTCACTGGAGCTTTCCACTCTGTACCCTGGTCAATTTTTCTCCAAATGCTCAATTCCATCTTAAATGCCCTGATTGACCTGACTTCAACAGCTATTAGTGTAAAGCTGCATCATTGCCACATACTCTGCATGGTCAGAATGTTTGTTGATGGGCCGTGTATCCCATCGGATGAGATGTTGCATGTAATTTTCAATACAAAATGTATCCACAGTATATCTCATTAGGAATTTGAACAGAATGAGATGAAATAGGCCACATGCTTCAGTAAGAAAAGACCAGGCAGAATTGTTGGTGAGCAGATATAAATGCCACTGGGAATCTCAACGTTGCAGTAACAGATGTGTAGCTTTCTGCAGTTTAAAACTATGGTCATACTGAATCAGCTGTAAGCCGAGGTTTTGTGTCTTGCTTCTATATGACCAGAGATAGAGATTGTCAGTTTAAGTCATCGATTGCGCATCTCTCTGTTGAAAAGCAGCGAAAGGTGCCTTCTTATTAGGTATAATCTTTCTAAAGTTGTTATCTTGCACACAACTAAGAAATGGGCAGACTCTGCATGGAGCAAAAATAATGAGCTTGAATTTACTGCTGTCCTTATGTTTACAGCGGAAGGAAAGTGCTTGTATTGTTTATTTTAAATACGATCACAATATAGTCACTTTCCTCAGTCTCTTTTTTGTGAAATATTTCAAAGAATGCAATATTCAAATGTGCATCAACCTAGCACTCAGTAAGATGGCTGTGGTTATTGGAAGTCAATCATCTCAGTCCTAAATGATCACTGCAGGAATTCCTCGGTAATATCTGAGGTTCAGAGACCTTTAGCTGCTGCATCTTTGACCCTTCCTCCATCACAAGGGATGTTCACTGATGATTGAATATTGTTCAGCAGCATTTTTATGACTACTCAGATACTGAAGCAGTTGTGTCCATGTACTGACGGACCTGGACCACCAAGACCCAGACAGCATTCAAGTTTGGGTCGAAAACCTTTCAATTAGTGGCAAGTAATGTTTTGGTGACTTAAGTGCCTGACAATGACTGTCTCCAGCAAGAGAGAATCTAACCATTGCCCATTAACATTCAATGTCATTACCATCACCGATTTGCCACTTTCAACATTCTTGGGTTACCATGCATATCCCATGAATGAATAAATACATTTTAAGAAATTTCAACCAGTACGTAGGTGTTGTTCAGACTAATGTAGGTGGTGATTTGGAGTCTTTAATGGTGTCCGCCAGCTAGGTCTATGGTAGGACCAAGTTGGAAGTGATTTCATATGGTCTGAAGTCTGGGCTGCTGCTACAATGCAGAATGAGCTGCACTTAATCCATGGCTAGCCTGTTCAATGATAGAAACAGAGTGACTCAATGGCTTCCAGATATTTACTGTTGGATCCCTGAACCTTTCTAACTCTCTTGTTTAAAATATACCTTTAAAAGCCTGCCGTGCAATTTCTGTTTTTGCTTCTGATTTCTAGTATCTGCAGTTCTATGTTTTTTTTGTTAACCTTTAAAACCTACCTCATTGACCTGGCTTAATATGACTCTGCCATTTCATAATGTGGCTCAGTTTAAGATCTTGTTTCATAGCTGCTACAAAAAATCGTGGAATTTTTGAATCAATTATAAATGTGAGATTTTCTTTGTTTTTGATAATTGGATGAAAGTGTTGCTGGCTCAACTAGTTATTGCTCATCTCCATTGCTAGAGGGCAGTTGAGAGGCAACCAAATTATTATGGGGCCTAAAGTCACACGTAGGACATTAGGGAACCAGATGGATTTTAATGATAATTGACAGTGGTCACCAGCTTTTAATTTCCTTCAAATTTCACCATCTGCCATGATAGGATTCAAATTGATATTGCCAGAATATTAGCATGGGGTTCTGAATTACTGATCCAGTGATGTTACCACTGCATTATAGCCTTCCTCTTAAGTTTTTAAAGATCAGGTACTTCATATTGGACTTCAACATTGATATGTGTGTAAGCCACAGTAGTAACAGAGTACAGGGATACAGTTAGATTGTATTGACTAGCTGGTTTCAGACGCTGATTGAAACGACATGCTAGAAAAAAATGTTTTAAAAAAACGAACTGTAGATGCTGGAAATCAGAAACAAAAACAAATCGCTGGAAAATCTCAGTGGGTTGGGAAGCATCTGTGGAGAGAAAGCAGTGTTAATGTTTTAGGTCCAGTGACCATTCTTCAAAACTGAATGTAACCTGGAAAAGGTTGGGATAGATCCTGAAGGTGGGTTGGGGGAGAGGGAAGAGCCAATGATAGGTGGACAAGGAGTTCAGAAAGACAAAGGAATGGCTAAAGGTCAGTTTGGGAGAATCAATATCTGCTAATGGGGACCAGTAGAGGCTGACGGTGGGTTGTTTATGGTAGTCCATGTGAAACAAAGCCTGGTTCATGAGGGTTGGGAGTGGAGTAAGGACATGGGAGAAGGTTCTGTGGCCCTAAAACTATTGAAATCGGTATTGAGTCCTGAAGGCTACAGGATCCCGCAAGTGGAAAATGAGATGCTGTTCTTTCAACTTGCACTGAGCTTTGTTGGACCACTGCAGCAAGCCCAAAACTGAGATGGTGGCCAGGGAATATGGTGGCATGTTTAAGTGGCAGGTAACAGGAAGCTCAGGGATACCTTTGTAGGCAGAACTTAGGTAGGAACAATGTAGATTCTGTGCAAAATTACCTAGCCTACGTGTCTTTTCTCAATGTAGAGGGCACTACATTGTGAGCAGTGAACACAGCAGATTAGATTGAGTGAAGAAGTTTATAAGATAATGAGGGGTACAGATAGAGTTAATAGTAGTTGTTTTTTCCCTAGGGTGGGGGATTTCAAGACAAGGGGGTACATTTTTAAGGTGAGAGTTTTTTAAAAAAGAAGTGAGGGGCAAATGTTTCACACAGAAGGTGGTTCTTATGTGGAATTAACTTCCTGAGGAAATGTTGGACGTGGGTACAATTACAAAGTTTAAAAGACATTTGGATAAGTACGTGAATAGGAAAGGTTTGGAGGGATACAGGCCAGGAGCAGGCAAGTGGGACTAAATTTCATTTGGGATTATGTTTGGCCTGGACTGGTTGGACCAAAAGATCTGTTTCTGTGCTGTATGACTGTATAACTCTACAAGTGCATGTTAACCATTGGACACCCAATGCAGTGGACATTCTCTAACCAACCTGTTCAGTGATGTTATTAGCCTGTTCTGGAACAGGTAGGACTTGAACTCAGGCCTCCTGAACCAGATGTAGGATCATTTTCATTGCATCACAAGATTACCACTAGCAAGGGTAACACTACTGGAACAAGAGCAAGACCCCAGAGAAACCATCTCTAGGGACAACATGCTCAAACTATTGGACCTATGCCTCACCACCCACTTCACTTTCAACGGCCAAACATAAGACAAATCAACGGGACGCCCATGGGATCACCTATCTCCGGACTCATAGCAGAAGCAGTGATGCAAAGACTAGAAAGGACAGCCCTCCATCAAATCCAACCAAAACAATGGGAAAGCTATATGGATGACACCTTTGTCATCATTAAATGGACCAAATGACTGGGTCAGAAGATGCCTACACGCACAACATCAGAAATAGACTACACGCCCTGACACACTTATCACACTACCCTACATCAGGAACAGGTCGGAACTCACCACAAGACTCCTACGACCATGGGCCATCAGAGTGGCACACAAGCCCACTTCAACCCTACGACAACTGCTCACCCAAACTAAAGACCCACTCCCTGCCATGGACAGGACCAATGTCGTCTACAAGACCCCCTGCAGTGACTGTGAGAAACACTACATTGGACAAACAGGAAGGAAACTAACAACAAGAGTACATGAACACCAATTGGCTACAAAAAGACACTACCAATACTCACTCATCTCAATCCACATGGACAAGGAGAATCACCATTTCGACTGGGACAACACCAAGATCCTGGGACAAGCTAGGCAGAAACAGGCACGAGAATTCATAGAAGCCTGGAACTCCACAAAGCATGCTATTAATAAACAGATTGAGCTCAACCCCATATACATTCCACTATAAAGGAAAACTGTAAGTGAGGCAGTCCATCTCAACTGACCCCAGAGCTTAAAAACTAGGTGGGAAAATACATCGACACTTCATTGGAGGCTGCACTGAGGATGTTACCCAGCATGGGAACGAAATGTCTCTGCGAAACAAGAAACCAGCTCGGCGAGCCAGCCAACCTCAATTACCATTGCATGTTTCAAGGCAGATTTGATAAGTGCTTGGGAAGTGCAAGAGAGGCTGAATGTGCTTAAATTGTAGTGTTTAGAGAGCTCCCTTTTTGTTACAATACATGTATAAAGTTAAATACAAGGATCCACATGCAGAGTTTTATCCAAAATTCTAGCCAAGCAAGGCATTTAGTGGTGTGAAAAGGGTTTTGTCTGGTGGGAGCCTGAGCTACAGTTACCAGTGTTAGGCCTGCTGAATTGTGTAAATGCATTGAGAATTACCAGTGAGCTGTCCATTGTTCTGAATGAATTAATCTTTTTCTTTACTTTGCCAGTAGGCGCGTACTGCTTAGCTATGTGGAAAATGTGGCTCAGATATGTCCTGTCAAGAAAAAAAGGACAACACCAAATCAGTCAATCACTTTTGAAGGGTCTAGGCCCGAAACGTCAAGCTTTCCTGCTCCTATGATGCTGCTTGGCCTGCTGTGTTCATCCAGCTCCACACCTTGTTATCTCAGTCAATCACTTAAGTCTGTTCTCAAAGAGCTGTTGACGTTGCTTTTAAATGGCACTTTGGCGCCAGTAACCAATTTAGCTTCCACCAGAACTATTTAAATCCAAATCTATTTTTTTAATCATTCCTGTACTGGATATGGGCATCACTGGCAAAACTGACATTTGTTGCCAATCCCTAGCTCCCCTTTAAGGGATTGGCTATCTATGCCTTTAATGAGAGCATCTAAGAGTCAACCAAATCAATGCAGGTCTGAAGTCACATGTACGTCAGACAAGGTAAGGATGGAAGAGTTCCTTCCCTAAAGCACATTAATGAACTAAATTAACAATGGTTACATGGCCATCATTAAACAATTTTTGATTTCAGATATCACTGCATTAAAATTTCATCAGCTGTCATGGTGTCCCTTGGACATTAGCCTGGGTTTCTTGTTACTAGTCTAATGACATTACCACTATGCCACTACTTCCCCTGAGCTGACAGCCTGGGCGCAAACATCGGCAAAAGCACAGAATTTTAGAGTTAAAATGAGAATGACTGCCTTTGCCTTTCATACCTGGATGGCATTTGTCTGTTTGTGACAACAAGGAGCCTGAGCAACATTGAAGCCAGTGACAATCAGGGTACAGTCCCTTACTGATTGAAAGCATATCCAGCACCAGAAAGATGATTGTGGTTGTTGGAGACCAACCATCTCAGTCTGAGGAATTCACTGCAAGAATTCTTCAGGTTAACGAACTTTGGCTCAAGCATCTTCAGCTACTTCATTGATGACCTTCTACCATAAGGGCAGAAGTGGGGATATTCCCTGATGACTGCACCATGCTCAGTTTTATTATCAACCTGTAGACTAAAGGAGCAATCTGTGCCCATGTATAGCAGAACACTGGGCAATATTCAGCTGAGCTAGTAAGTAGCAATTAACATTCACAATACACAAATGATCAGCAATGACTATCCCAAACAAGAGAAAGTCTAAACACTTCCCTTTTGACATTGAACAGTTTCAGTGAGTATCCTGCCATTAATGTTCTGGGTATCATCATCAACCAGAAACTTAACTGAACCAGTCATATAAAGATTTTAACTCCAAGATCAAATCAGAGGCTAGGTGCTCTACATCAATTCATTCGCTTTCCGAATTCCCATAGCTTTTTTGTCACCACTCACTGACTGAAGTATGTACCATCTAAGAGTGCAGCAACTGCAGCAACTTACCAAGGTTTCTTGTGGCTGGGGGGTACTGCTGCTCAACTTGTACCGCCTAGGACAAGAACATTTGACACATCTGAACAAAACTGCCTGCAGCTTCCCTTCCAAATCACTTCCTGTCCTGTCTTGGGGTTGTATTGCCATTCCTTTTATTGTGACTGAACCACAAAGTAGCAGTGTGTAAGGGCCCACACTGCATGAGCTACTTTAATGAGAGCAATGAGGGATGGGCAATAATTACTGGCTTCTCAACAATATATCCTTAGCTTGAACAAGTGAAGTAAAAGCTGCTTGTGAAAGCCCTCAATGGAGTAATTTGGCCTTCTTATTCAGACTAAAGCATGAGAGTGAAAGGAATTAATCTTTGGTGGAGCTTTGACCACGGAGGATTATGAGCAGTTTTTTTTCTTGCATTTTCTAATCAATCTTTTCAGAGATGTTATTAGCTTGGAGCAGCTGAAACTTGAAACCAGACCTCCTGGTTTAGAAGTAGGGACACTACCACTGCACCATGACCCTCAGTTATTGGCGTATTCAACCTGTGATCAGTTAAGCACAGTAAATGAAAATGGAAATTTGAACTTTAAATTTAAAGTTAAACTTTATTCTGTCATGACAAATCCAATATAAAACTTATTTATCTCTTCCCACCATGCTCTGCTGGGAGTATTGAGGAGTTTGAGACCTTTAGCTATTACAGAATCTATGTAGGAGGAAAAGTTATGTTGTTCATGATGTTTCATTTGCCTTAGTTATCTTGGCAATTAGCATTTATTCTGTGCATATTTGACTGATTGGACAGTTCTTATAAGAATTCACATCAAGAATCCGCCTACTTATGGAGTAGCATGAGTGTATCAAATTAAACTCATTAGCCAAACTAGTTATTCCACATCATTATTTTCTGTGCAGTAACAGACCTTGGCACCCAACTGCATTAAATGGAGCTGCTGCTGAAGAAATGAAATCCAGGTGGTACCTTTTTTAATATCCTAAAAATAATTTCAAGTGCTGATTGATGTTTGACAGGGTTTCTCAGAGTGACTCTTATCTGGCAGTTCAGCTAATTAAGCCTCTCTATATAAAATGTTGTATGATTTTGTTTAGTAAATCACATGGTGAGCATAACTTCTTAACAACGATTCGTATGGAATTGTTTTAGATGTTTCAGATGAATGTTTTATCCTTCTGAATGTATTTTTTTTTAAGGTAAACATGCCCAAACATACCCCCTTTATTCAGCCCTTCAGGACCAACAATGACTTTTTCCATGCTGTTTTTCTGGGTTCCAAAACGGATACTGAACCCAGTGTGGCAGTTGAAGAGTCAGGTATATGAGGAGTTTACAGATTAGTGTGCCCTCTCCGATACCTCATTTTCACCTCTACGTAGTCTGCCTTGTTGAATGAACTTTCTCCATTTTGGGCGTTTGCAATCCAAGGACACCCATATTGTAAAACTAAGAGACTCTGTTTCATAGAATCCCTCCAGTGTGGAAACGGGCCATTCAGCCCAACAGATCCACACGGTCTCTCTGGAGAGCATCTCACCCAGACTCACTGCCCCAACCCTATCCCTACAGTGTGGAAATAGGCCCTTCGGCCCAACAAGTCCACACTAACCCTCAGAGCATTCCCCCTATACACCACCGAATCCGCACATCCCTGTACACTATGGGCAATTTAGCATGGCCATTCCACCCAGCCTGCACATCTTTGGACTGTGGGAGGAAACCGGAGCACCCGGAGGAAACCCACACAGACACTGGGAGAATGTGCAAACTCCACACAGGTAGTCACCCGAGGGTGGAATCGAACCCAGGTCCCTGGTGCTGTGAGGCAGCAGTGCTAACCACTGAGCCATCGTGCCACCCCATAACCCTGCATTTCCTATGGCTAATCCACTAACCTACACATCCCCGGACACGAAGGGCAATTTAAACTTGAAAATATTCAATGTCTTTTCCTCCATTACCCACGGGAAGGAGAATTCCACAGTCCAATAACACTTAAACAGAAAGTATTAAATCCCCCGTTAAAAATAAAGTTTATCACCAATGTATTTTGTTAGAGTGGGCCAAGGTTGCTTCACCCCTGATGATGTTGCTGGTCTGAGCTGGACTTGGGCATGATCACCATTAGCTGATGGAGTGGTATTGATTGTTTTGCCTTGATAGTGCTAAAATATAAACCTTCAATTTTCAACTTTCATCATCTGATTTTAATACCTAAGACTTGCGTGTCAAATATAATTTTTTAAAAGGTAGAAACATGGACTCAAAATGGCTATGATCACCTAGCCAGATAGAGACGAGTTCAGGAAACCAATGCTGAATAAGCAAAATAATCTGAATTGAGAATACCATTTTATTTCAAGATATGAAAACTATTCAAATGAGTCATGGGTCAAAAAACTTGCATCCCCTGTTTTAATTTAGACTTTTGTGAGAATTACACACATTTGACATGAAAGGTTGAGTGTATTACAACTTGGGGACAGACCTTCTTACCTCTGTATTCGTAACTCTGTAAAATTGAAACATTCAAAGACTCTTAAATTGATACCAATGGTTCCCAACCAGGCGTTTTGAATAAACAGCTCTAGACACTGAGTTCGTAGCTTAAATAAAAGACTTGGCAATTTATTAACCATACAATAAATAACCATGCAAAATTAAACAACAAAGTAATCAAATTGGTGTCTGTGATTTAAACACAAAAACCTTGGTTTCTACTCCTATTCCCACCTAAGACAGGCATAGACAAATGCAGTTAAGGGATAAATAACAGAACTAGATAGATAGATTACTTAAGCAGCTTTCTTGATGCGTTGTTCTACAGGCATATATGATTGTTTCCTGGTTGATTTTCTGAAGGTGCCAGTCAATGCCACCTTTTCCAATTCACTCTGATGAAGTCAGTGATGCATAAACTTAACTTCTATTTTTTAACTTCCAATAACCAATAATGGGAGGTTACGAAGAAAGCTTTCAAATCTTCAAGTTTTAGCATCAACAAGCAAAGTCATCCTCTCAGAAACAGAGGACCAAAAACAGTTCAAACTCTGTCTTCACTCATGGTTTGACCATCATTTTCCATTCTAGACTTGCTGGTACCAGTTTCCAGGTTGTGGTCTCATTAATGACCAAATGTCTATTATAGAACATAGAACAGTACAGCACAGTACAGGTCCTTCGACCCACAATGTTGTGCCGAACTTTTACCCTAATCCTAAGGTCTATCTAACGTCCACCCCTACCTTATACTATCATCCATATGACTATCTAATGGCGCTTAAATTTATCTGGCTAAATATGTTGGTTCCCCCAATCCAACTCCTCCCCCACGGGTTTTGAAGAGCCTATGGAAACCTTTTGATCAAAATCCAACCTGCAATTAACTTTCAGACCTGGCATCATAAGCAACTTGTTTTTTTTTTGCTTTTAACACATTTAAAGGTCACCTTGAGCTCACAGTTCTCCTTTGTTCACAGCTCCAAACGAAAATTGATAAAAGAATAAAATGAAAACAGTGAAAAATCAGTCAGAGTTCTAACACCAGCGACTTATTCACCCTTAAAATATAATGGAACCAGACTCAGAAATGCCCAAATAGGCCATATTATTGTAGCTGTTGACAGAGAGAGGGAGAAGGTGTCAACAGTGTGTACCATCCGCAAGCTACACTGTAGAAATTCACTAAGGCTCCTTCAACAGCACCTTCCCAACCCGTGACTAGCATTTAGAAGGACAAGGGCAGCAGTTACATAAGAACTTCACTTGGAGCTCCCTCCCTAACAAAATTGACAGAAATGGACTGCAGCAGTTTAAGAAGGTTGCTTCCCACTGCTTTCTCAAAGGGATGTGCAATAAATGTCTTTAGGAATGGTCAATAAATGTTGGTCCAATCCCTTGAATACATTTCTTTACAAAATTGCTTTTATTTATGTTAATTTGAATCTGGTCCCAAACCTCTCAGATCTCCAAGCACCAGCAACAATGATGTCATAATTGGATGACTGCCCCAATTTATGTTCAAATTCTGGTGTCTCACAGACAGCAAGCTCGGAAGCGAAATGCACCAGTTATCTACAATTACTTATTCATTTTAGAGAATGACATAAAATTTGGGGAACACAGAATCATAGCGTCCCTGCAGTGCTGAAAGAGACCATTCGGCCCCTCAAGTCTGCACAGAATCTCAAAAGAGCATCCTGTCTACACTACTCATGACTAGTGCATCTCTTGATAAGGGTTAGAGTTCTTTAATGGGAGTCAGGTTTTTCAATGGTTATTGAATCATGGGATTACAGTTTAAATGATGAAGTCCTCACCAATTTAATGATTATTCCAGGATTGTCACCCTTGAGAACTTCAACATCCTTTGGAAGGGTAGGAAAATACTTGTAAACATTGCCTGGATTTTTGCTTGTAAAGATTTTTTTTGTCAGAAATTAATGTTTGTTTCACAGAGTAATGACAGTTTCACCATTAATCCAAATTTCAGTCGTTGTTACAGTTATTTTCATCGATAAATGGATCCCCTGCTTATCTGGAATGTATGCAAAGGTGAAGTAATTGGAAATGTTCTTTCAGGAATGGAGTTGTTGAACATTTATCTGTCCATGTTTGCTGCTCCCTTTCTTGCACATGTTTGCCAATTTCATCATCATTTGAGCATATGGTGCCAAATGAAAAGATTAGAGTCAATGTGTATATTCTATGATGTTCTGTTACTCAGAAAAGCATTCTTGGCTTTTTGGAAGTCTGTGATTTAGAATTAGTTGTTCCAACTTATTTTTGAACTATCAGATAAATTGAGGTTATGGTCTGTTTTAACTTGGACTTTTTTTTTCAAGATGTAAGTTGGGCATTTTCTTACATTTATGTAATGTTGACATTAAACACAGCTCCTGTAGCTGGCTGGTTGGTGAATGTAATATGTGTTTCCCAACCTCATTGCAATACAAAATTGAGATTTGAAATCTCATTATCTCTTTCTCTAGTCATGAACGTGGGGTAGCAACAAACAGTGCAACAGAGGTGATAAACTCACAATATGGAGAATCCATATAAACAATATGGAGAGCTGCCCATGCACCCAACTCACATCATTAAGCATAATAGAGTGCCAATGGACAGTACCATCATTGTTTAACAGTTTTATCTCACCGAAGCTGTTTGGCAAGGAAGGTTTCCGTTGGACTTGTTGAAACAGCAAGTAACTGAATGACACAGGATGTAGTAATTATGTTCTGTTCAAAACAATACTTAGCAATTAAAGTGGTTTATGATGGAATGACATTACCAACAGTGGAATATTTGGTGAAACAAATTTTGAGACCTGTAATGTCAGTGGACGTGATTAACAAAGTCCTGCTATTGCCATGTTCAGTGTCATTGCAGTTTCTGACTGTCACCAAAGCTTGTTTTTATGAATCTTTCCAGATGGTGGTGTATTCTGCTCCTGCTGAGGTTGTGACTGATGCCCATACACAGTCTGTGACACACAGCCATTTGCAGTGATAATTTTAGTTTGCACTAATAGGTTGTAATGTGAAGACTGAAATAACTCCACATGTCTCGCCCCTAAGTCACCCTTTATTTGCACGTGGAGAGTTCTTGATACTGATCCAGTTCGCTCAAAGCCAGATCTCAGAGTGAACAGAACCTCTGACACTCCTGTTTACATCTGTCAGGCAGGGCTCCCTGATTGGGGCTGTTAATCTGGTCCAATCAGGGAACTCCTATTCTGCAAAGTCCACCTGGCAGACCTTGTTACAATCACCACAAATATCATACATACTCTAACAATTTTTGTGTTCTGTCTGAGGATTGGAGCAGGGGATGCTCTTGGGACCTGACTTCCAATCATCAGATGTTGTTGTACTTTGACAGGGACTAGCCTCCTTCTTTCAAAGGAAATTAGATCTTCCTCAATCAGTGCATGTGGTGACCAAGTCAAAATGGAGGTGGTGGACTTAGTGCCCCATTTTCTCTCTGTCATGGCTTGCCAGGGCTTGTACTGGGAAGCCAAGATGCCCAATTGAATCCAGTGGGAGGTCTATTAGATTAATTCCAGGACTACACAAGACAACTATGCATTAAAAAAAGTGTCTGCAGGATTCACGTGTCCATATTTATTCCCAGTCTAGCAGCCTCCTGAAGTTAAAATCCCACCGGTTACCCACCTTATCTCTGTAATCTCCACCAACCCTACAATACTTGTATATCTGCACTCTGTCAATGTTGGCCTCTTGCACATCTCTCATTTCTACCCCGTCCCCCAACAGTCACTATGTTTGTAGTAGTGTGGGCTGAAGGATTCCAGTTTTTTTCCTCTGAACCTCTCTGCCTTTCTTGTACCCTATTCTCCTTTCCATTAAGATGGTCCTTAAACCTAACATTTTGACTAAATATTTCGTCAACTGGCCTAATATTTTCTTGCCTGGCTCCATGCCAGATTTTGTCAGACATACCTGTGATGTTTGGCTATGTTAAATATGCTGTGAGAAAATGAAAATTAATGTTGGATGGAAGTGAGCATTGTGAATATTTCGTTAAATGAAATCTGATCAAAATAGGTAAGCAAAAAGATTGTTTTTGTTAGGCCAGGAGAAGTCAGAGTTCTTGGTACTGCGGAGTTTTGGGAATGACCCCCATGTTTGTCATGCTTGGTCAACAAAATAGCTAATGCGGTGGACCCTGCTTTGACAGAGTTGACAATGTTTGTGGAACTACGTATGTAAGTCAACATGTGCGGCAAAGAAGTCAACTTCTGAAAGGAAAAGATGTAATGTGAAAACACTCCTCTGATTTGCTCACTAGGCCTTTATAAGGTAAACTAGCCTAAATGAGATGGATTAAAGCACATCAAAAATTGCCACAGCGCTGGTAATTTTTGCACTGGTTCACTGAGTTTCTTAAGAGATTTTACAGCTGAGGTTTTGTTTTAATTTGAGTTGAATTCTGTTTCGTAAGTCCATTTTTAAGAGTTTCCAAGGTTGTAAACGTAGAGTACCAGCTTGTCAAATTTACTGTAGTGGCCTATTCTGACAGAAAGGTTCTTGGATTTTACTGGAATGAACAAACTTATTGCATAATATAATTCAGCAGAAACCCATTCAGATAGCCGGAAAGTTGATGACAGGAGTTGGTGAAAGCATAGGAGTAAGTAAAATAAAATAAGCACCAAAATCTCAGGGCTTCAGTGTCTGCTGCCTTTGGTGAAGAAACTCGATCAGAAAATGTTCTCTTCCAAAATGTTAAAATCTGTTCTTTTAGGTTATCTCTTTTTTGTAAATAATGTTATTGTGACATTTAGCAAGGGAAAAGTATAAAAGCATATTTTTGTGTGCATCCCATACAAATCTATTGACGTTTTTCTCTTCAGCATTTTATCTAAAAATTACTTTTTGTAATGGTGCATGTTTTCTGGTGTCAACCTCTGTTCAAGTTGATGATTCAGTTTGATTCTGTTACTTTTATTGCTAATGGCATCATGTCTACTTACATGACTACAATATAGCACAATAAATAATTTTCCACTGGGCGATAATGGTGTAGTGGTAATGTTGCTGGACTAGTAATCTAGAGGCCTAGGCTAATGTTCTGGGGAGATGGGTTCAGATTACATTGTGGATGATGGTGACATTTAAATTCAATTAGTAGATCAGAAAAATATGGCTAGTCTCAGTAAAGGTGACCATGAAGCTGTCATCATTTGTCATAAAAACCTACTTGGTTTATTAATGTCCATTAAGGAAGGAAAAGGAAATTTGCTGTCTTCAGGTGGATCTGGCCTACATATGACTTCAGACCCACAGCAATGTGCTTGACTCTTAACTGCCCTCTGAATTGACTGAGCAAGTCACTTAGTCAAGAACAATTAGGGGTGGGCAATAAATATTGATCTTGCTGGCGACATCCACATCCCATGACAGAGTAAACAAAGATATGTTTAGGTTTATCCTTGCAACATGAGGTAATGCCATGGCTTCATCCACTGTCCAGTTTTTTCAAGAGTGTTGTTTTTGCTCCCTGTAATTTTACCTGTTCTTAGTTTTTGTAGGTAATTTTAGTCACAGGGTCAATTTCAATCAGTTTCTCTGTCCAACATTTCTGTTTTATGGAGTTCATTTATTTATTCACCCTTTCACGCTGTTCTGTAGAAACACTGAGAGCCACCCCAACTTTTCTTCTACTGCGTTCTGAAACTTTACACCTTTTTATGCTGTACTTTATTCCTGTGGTACTGTGAGCAAAATTCAATCATAAATTATAAGATGAGGATTGACACCACTGTGGCAGCTATAATTTGAAAGTGAAGTGATACTTGGAGCAGGAAAATGCAGCAATTAAGTAGTTTACTGCAACAAACAGTTTTGCTGTCTTTACAGTAAAACAAATACGAAGATGCTGGTAACCTGAAATAAAAACTAAAAGTACTGGCCTGACCATTTTCAGCTGTTTCGTTATAGTTTCATCAATGACCTTCCCTCCATCACAATATTTGTCACCATTTGCCATGTCTCAAGTACTGAGTCATTCACTGTCCAGATGTAGCAATATCTGGGACACAGTTCAGGTTTGGGTTGACAAGTGATAGGTAACATTCATGCACCACAACTGCCAGGGAACAATATCTGGGACAAAACAGCCTGCTCTAACACCTTGAACAGACACTCACTCCCTCAATCCCTGACACACAGTAACAGCAGTGCATACCCTCTGTGAGATGCTCTTCAACAGGTAAACAATGCTTCTTCAGCAGTAATTTTCAAACCTCTGCAGCTTGGAAAGACAAGTGCAACCAATGCATTGGAATACCACTGTTGAATCGTAGAATCATACAGTGCAGAAGAGGCCCTTTGGCCTGTCGAATCTGCACCAATACCTGAGAAACACCTGACCTTCAACCTAATCCCATTTACCAACACTTGGCTCATTGCCTTAAATATTGTGATGTGCCAAGTGCTCATCCAGGCACATTTCAAAGGGTGTAAGGCAATTTGCCTCTAACACTCCTAGGTAGCACATTCCAGACAGTCAATGACCTCTGAGTAAAACAAAGTTTTTTCTTACATCTCCCACTGCCCCTCCCACCCCCAAACCACCTGCCCTTCATCTTGTTGCTGTGTCCCCTCATGACTGATACTTCAACTAAGAGGAATAGCTGCTCCTCATCCACTCTGTCCATGTCCCTCATAACCTTGTACACCTCAATCAGATCACCCCACAGACCTCTCTGCTCCAACGTAAACAACCCAAATCTATCCATGCTTTTCTCATACCTTGAATGTTTGATCCCAGGCAGCATCCTGGTGAGTCTCCGCTACACCCCATCCAGTGCAGTCACATCCTTACTGTAATGTGGTGACCAGAACTGCACTCAGTACTCCAGTTGTGGTCTCACCAAAGGTCTATACAGCTCCAATGTGACTTCCCTGATTTTGTCATCTGTGCCTTTATATGATAAAGAAAAATGTCTCATGATCTTTTCACCACCCTTCTAACATGCTGTTCAACCTTCAGAGATGCATGGACAAATGCTCCAAGGTCCTTTTGTTCCAAAGAACTTCCTAGTGTCCTGCCATTCATTGAACACTACCTTGTCAAATTATCATCCATTGGCTTTGTGATGGGAGATGGTGTGATGGTACTATTAAGTGATAGTTATGTAGTAAAACACTGTTCCCTGGCGCCCAGTTTGAGTTCTGTCAGTTCCTCTTGGCTCCTGATGTCATTACATCTTTGGGTGAACTCGAGAGGAGTTGAAAACAGTTGACCTTGACGCCAAAGCAGTACTTGATCTTGCGTAGCAAGATAATGATTTCAATCTTCCTAATATTTGGATGAAAGATGCTTCTGTTTATCCAGGACTGGATGTCAGACAAGCAATGTGATAATTTAAAGATGGTGGAGGGATGCTGATGAGGTAGAGCTAAGTGTCATCAGTGTCATTAACCATGATATCTTTATATTATTTTTTGGGTGACAATCATACTCACTAAGATTCAAATCAAGAATAAGATATCCATTTTCTTTGCCACTTTATACATCACTTTCTGTAGGTGACATACAAAATAAGCAAAACCAAGCCATAGCATTTTGAAAACCAAAAGGGAGATTGTTAGTTTGATCTTAGCATAATTATGATGTAATTACTTGTGCAATAAATTTCTAACATATCCCTGCTGTTTTCCAGAAATTGTGAGGAAAAATAAACTAATTCCAGACCAATTCTCCAACTTCTGCTATGAAAGAGTGTCCTCTGTCTTCAGTGAGAAATGGTGTCTGATGAAAGATCACAAGTAAGCAGAAGGAAACTAACCTAAAAATAGAATGAAATGTTACATTACGTAACTTAAATACCTAAGTAGTTTACAGTAGGAATACTGTGGCGAGTAACTCCCCTCCGGACTCCCCATAGCCTGTCCCTTATCTACAAGGCACAAGTTGGGAGTGTGATGGAATACTGCCCTCTTGCCTGGATAGGTGCAGCTCCAACAAGACTCAAGCACACTTAATTGGCATCACATCCACAAGCATTCACTCCCTCTATCACCAATGCTATGTTCTGAGGCACATAAGTTTGAATTCCACTATGGCAATTTTTAGACTGTTTGATCAGGCATTATCTAATGTGAAATGCTGAGTGTTGGAGAAAAAAGTCACCCAGAGTGTGGTAGACTTGTGGAACGTGCTACCTGCGAGGATGTGGTGGCAAGTACTCTTGTAACATTTAAGAAGTATCTAGATGAGTACTTAAAATGCATAGTAGGCCATGGGCCACGTCCAGGTGAAAGGGATTAGGATAGTTTAGTGTTTGTTAGTCAGCGTTGACATGGTGGGCCAAAGGGCCTGTTTCTATGCTGTGGTACTCTCTCTATCTGCCTCTCTCTGTCTCTGTCTATACAGAACTCTGCCTTTTGTGATTTTAATGTTCTTGTTTGTGCGTGACCGATTGTGAAATGCCAGAAAATCATGGAAGCTTTGCTGGTCTTTTAAGGGAGAACATTGTGACAATGGCTTGAATATTGGATACTATATGGCACTTGGAAATTGAAGTGAAAGGAATACATTGTACTACATTGGGAGTGACCTGAGCTGGACGGTCGAATAGCATGTGCAAGGGCAAAGATTTATTTTAGACTGAGATGTATCACCAAGTGGCAACTAATTTGTTTATAGTGTTCAAGTGGTTTGTGAAGGCCTCAGTGATTGCAAAGTGTCATATCCATTTCCTTTGTCAAACTGCAGTAGGTATGAATCCCAGTCAGAAGAATGGAAGAAATGCAAATTAAATCAGCACTTGAATTACTTTTGTTTGTCGGGCAGGAGGCAAACACATCTTGCAGTCAGCATCTCAACTACAAACTGATTGATGTAACCCCGACGTAGATTGACGCCACCTATGAGTGCAGTGACGTTTTCCAACACACAAGGTGCCATTGTGTTGAGTGTTTGAACAGAGCTCCCAGCTGTGCCTGACAACTTTCCAGCAGGCTTCCATTCTCAACTGAGCTGTTAAAATGAGGCGTCAAGCCGAGGTGAGCTGCCTCAGTATATATCAATAAATGATCGCATGATCAGCGATCCAATCATGTGTGCAGATATACTCTCTCCACTTAGTTTAATCTTTGTTGCAAATTAAAATAAGAAAACAAAGACGTGGCAGAAAGTGAAACTTAACAGTGTGATGCTGAGGTTTAAGCTCTTTGATCGTCTGAAAACCAGATTCAAATCAGACTGTTGAAGTAAAAGAAATCTGCTGATGACAAATACTACAGAGGCTCATGTACTTCACTATGTGTTGTCCTTCCTCATCACAATCAGTTTCCCTTACGTAAGATTAATTCTCTTTATCAACAACAGAGTAGTGAAAACACTTAAGGTTGGTTACAGTTTAGAAACCACTGCCCGGGGGATAGCAGGTTGGAACTGGATACTGTAGACACAGCCGGGTGATGAAGCCTCAACTCAACATCTTTGACAAACAGTGCATTCATGAATACTATTATGCAAATCTGTCCTTCACTGCCGCTGGTCGTGGCTTATGCAACATGGTTCACATGTTTGTACTGTTGTGTTTTTTTGTTAACTAAGACGTCAAACAATATCTGAATATTTCCTGTGCACTATATCAAAGTTTTGATCTGCTGCGGTGAAATATGTGAATTATAAATTATTTTATGGTTCTTTCAAGTGACAAAAAGTGTGTATAAACATGACCAGAGAACATAGCTTGATATTGATGTGAGATTTCAAGGTTGTGCAGTCAAATTTACTGAGGAAGTGTATTGTGTCTTTTAAGCTTTGCACCAGCTATTTTTCCAAATACAAAAAATTCCTTTGAGCTTATGTTATAAAGTCCTCCAACCCACTCTAGTAAATGCCTTTGACTGGTGTAGAAGCCTTGAATGATACTGATTTATATATTGAAGGCCACAGGACTCATGTGACAGGCACTGCAGAGTTCTGAATATTTTTGAGCAAAAACTGTTGATACATAGACTGCTAGGGATGTGTTGCGGAGTATGTAGGGTATGAAGTATAAATACCATATTTAAGCTTATTATCTCTGCAGGAGGCTTCCAGAAATTAATCTCCATGACAACAAATTAAGGAAGTAATTAAGAAAAATGCATATTGGTTTCTCACTTTTTTAAACTACTTGTTTATTAAATATAAAAATATTGTAATAGGAAGGAAGGTAGTTTCATTGGATGGGAAAGTTAGAACTGGTTTGCTGTCATGAAACCTCCAGGAATAGAATCATAGAATCCCTACAGTGTGGAAACAGGCCCTTTGGCCCACCAAGTCCACACCGAACCTCAGAGCGTCTCACCCAGACCCATCCCCCTATAGCCCACCTAATCGACACTTCCCTGAACACTGTGGGCAATTTAGCATGGCCAATCCACCTAATCTGCACATCTTTGAATATGTCCAAGCAGGTGGGCAATGTGAATTTTATTTGTGCAAAAATATTTAGTGACTTGGAATCCTTGTCCTCGTTACTTTTCCACCACCAAAGTTTCAAATGTGATAGAGTTTGACACTACAATATGCATTATTCCGTCCTCTTCTGAAATTCTTCCTGAATCTGTTGAGCATTTTCTGTGTTTTTTTTTTGTCCCCTTTCAGAGTTGGGGTGACATTTTCTTTCCATCTGTGAATAACCCTCTCTCTATTATTTATTCATATAAAACATATCCAGAAATGAACTGCTAATCTGTATGACAAGTAATGGGTTGCTGAATTCTCTAAATCTCTCCAGAAAGTCATTTTAATTGTAGAATAGTAACTATCTAATGACCCAACTATACTGTGAAAAGTCAGGAAATACTTGCTGTTATATGCAACTGCATCTCATCCCTGACACGTCTCAGAACACATACCTCCGTGAATTAGTTTCACAATGCAGTGCTGTAATTTTTACTTCAGTATCAGCCAAACAAGACTGCAGTTGCACTAACCACTGCTTGTGTTCCTTGACCGGAATCCCTCTGTTGACTAATGTAGGCAAAGTGTTGAAACTGAAAATGCTCAAAAAGTTAAGCACAGTTGCTTTTTTATTTATAGTGAGGCTATCTCTGATGGCATCACTTTTTTTTTTGAGATCTGGTGCAAGCTTGTGACTTCTAGCTGTTTACTTGCCCTGTACCTTTAAGGGACTGTAGTAGTATTGCCCTGTTTGAAAATGGACAAATGGACAATTCCAGGTAACTGTCTATTGTATCGATGTGTGCATCATTAATATCTATGTAATGGAGAACGAGAATGCAGATTCTCGTTCACAAGGGATTCATTCTGTTATGCAAACTGTAATTCAACTGTGAGCATGCTTGCAATTGTCAGGAAACAGCCAAATAATTATATATGGTGCTATGATATATCAGGGTGACTAAACTTACACAGGAACATCACAATTTGGAATGCAAAAGACAGCGAATTAATCAGACCAGCTTAATTTGTTTAATTTGCTCAGTTTTAGTTGAGTTACTTGATAGAACAAAGGGAAAGTTTGGACTGTCCACTTAGTAATCGGCAAGGATAAAAGAGTAAACTTGACCAACTGAAATCACACTCCGTGACTTGGCCTGAAGAGACTTCGTGACATTGTGAAGAGAGCTCTCATTTTGAAAGTAGAAAGATTCAAGTCATAGGCGAGAATGAAAATCCAAGAGCACATAGCAAAAGGTTATGGAGCGCTCTATCACTCACCTTATGTATCATTTTTTATTGTGTGCAAGTCTAAATATTGCATGGTTTGTGTCAATAGAGTTAACATGGAAGACTACCATTGAACTTTTGCATGCTTCTTAGAGCATTCTCTCAATGTTGGCACTTTTGTAGATGGGATGCAAAATTGATCAGTGTAGTGCACCAGGCTTCTTAACATCTGCGTCAGGATATAACAGATTTGTGTTATTCTCGAGCAGGCATTCCAGTGTTCATTCTTCATGTTTTTGCAGATGCAGCGACAGCCAGTACATATAGTTCAAAGAATATCATAGCTTACCTGACTATTGCCATATGACCGTCAGAGGGGGTTTGATCCGCGCAGATGAGCTGCTGTGTGTCCTACATTATAACAGTGATGATGCTTCATAAATAGTGCATTGATTAGAAGCCACCATGGCAGTGAGATTGTGGAAGGTACAATACAAATTCAGGTTTTTCTGTGGTGTTAATGCTTTGATCTTTTGCTGCTAAAGCGATGTTAAATGGGAGAGAGGTGGAAGAAATGCGTCAAATTATTGATGGAGAGGTGTTGTGTCTGATGAACAGAAGATGGATATTGCCTCAAAGCAAGTTTGAAGTAGAATTAAAAACAAAAAGAAGCTGGAAAATTTTAGTGGGTCAGGCAGTATCTGTGGAGAGAAGCAGAGTTAATATTTCAGGCTGAGATTACCATGAGTTTTCAAGTGATTTCTACATTCGGTGTCCTTTAGTGGAGGGGTGGGTGTTGGGTTAGGATCTGAAGAGTGGGTAATGTGGGGAAGTGTAGCTGGGGCGCACGAGAAACAAGTGCGGTGGTTGTTAAATGGTTACTCGGAAGTTAGATTTTCTAAAAATAAAGTCATGTAACCTGAGCAACTATTCTGCTTAATTTTGTCAAACCCTTTGAAGTCCCTGGCTTAAATGGAGAATTTCAGTGGGTTCCAGGTGTAGAGGAATTACCCAGTGGAAAATTCAATCTCCCTGACAATTCCTTTTGTGGTTTGTTATGATGGGGATTTTGCAAGGCCCTCATGCACACCTCTGATCTGCACCAGCACGTTGACTGTCTGATAGAAGAATTTCGCACCTGATTTTTGTGCAACTTTGGCTGATCTGTTACAGCAGAAACTTTTGAGACAATGTGCTGTTGGAAAAAGAAACTGTAACTTAGCAATGTCTGATGACCACTTGCCAATTGACACTGCAGGTTAACATCTCTAGAATCTTAATGGGCTGATAAGTGACAAGTAATTATTCACAGCACACAAATGTCATGGAATGACAATCTCAAACAAGACAGAATGTAACCATCACCTTTTGACATTCAATGGCATTGCCATTGCTGGATCCCCTATTATCAACATCTTGGAGGCCACCAATGACCAGAAACTGGACTTGTCTGGCCATATAAATGCTGTGGCTACAAGGGCAGGTCAGAGGCTAGGAGGTCTGTGGCAAGTAATTTGCCGCCTCCTCCTCCCCAGTCCCTGTCCACCATCTATAATGCACAGATCAGGATTGTGCTGGAGTACTCTCCCCTCCCCTGGATGAGTGTAGCAATTAGGGATTGGCAAGGTCACCATTAATGGCCTGTGATGCACACATCCCATGAAAAGTCCAAAAACGACGTCCTCTTGGGAATATTGAAGATGTGAAACAATCCAGCTAACTGGTAGAACTTTAATTTAGAATGTCGAATTATTTTGTCTTTACACATGACTTTGGTTATGTATCACAGAACTTAGGGATTATATTCGGAAAATGTGCATCTATTTTCATTTAATTGTCAAATTGTTTAATGCCCTGATGCTAAAAGGTCATGTTGTTTTAGCATTTAATTATCAGTAACAGAATAGCACTTAGCAGCTACTTTCAAACCTTGAGACCCACAAACATTAAGAAAAGACAAACTAGTAGATAAAATATAGTATTAGATGATGCCAGGCAAGGGAGTCTGGAGTTACAAAGAAACTAAAATAGATATTGAGATTGGAGCAGAGAAGGCTCAAAGGTAATTTAATCAAAGGTTTTGGATGGGTATTTAACATTCAAGATATTTTCGCTGCCTGGAGAATCACTAGTGAAATGCTATCAATTTAAAATTGGAGTTAAGATGTCATGGCCAGAGGACTTGAAGTCCCAAAGAAACTGTATTCTGTCCTAATATAAAACAAAGGACTATGAATGCTGGAGATCTGAAACAAAAACAGACATTGCTGGAGAAACTCAGCACATATGGCATCATCTGTGGGGCGGAAAGTAAGTATCTCTTCTCCTGGATTTTCATGTTTAAATTTTGTTTCTTTTAAAGTCAGCAACCTTGCTGGGCTTATTCAATGGCTAAGGTTGATAGCACGATTATATTTCCGGAGCTTCGGAATCCCCTGCACTATATGGACGTTCCAGCTACAACACGTAGGGGTTAGAGTTGAGCAGTCTGCCTCCAGTCAACTCTGGACAAAGGAAAATCTCAAAACCCATTATGTTAATGTGGGCACTAATGCTTTGACAATTACCCATTCGCCTCGCAATGAAAGCTCTGATGGAAGAGGTATAGCTACACTGTTGGCTTAACCTTCCAGTTATCCCAGCTCGAAGAGCCTTCCGGACCTGCAATGACTGTCTTGGACATATGACTCAAATTGGAGCTTGTTGAATTGCTTCATGTACATAATTCTGGGGTTCTAAGTTAGTTGCTGTTTGACCGCCTGAGGGAGAGCTGTACTTCAGACCGAGTTGGCAGTCTGTCTGGAACTTCCATCTCATTTTCCAAGATACTGGCTAAAAAAAAATTACATTTTGCCTGCAAGAAGGAAACCTACTGGGCCTATTTCACAGAGGAGGCTATTGTTGGACACTGACCTTCAGGATATAATAACTCTTGTGAACAGGTTTTTAATACCTTTGGATTTACCAGAACCTGTAATTTGTAACCTATCTCCCTTCCTGTCTGTATTTCTTAATTTCCTAAGTGTTTTTATATGTGGATGAAGTAGCAAAGCAATTTGCTGTGTTTTTAATACTTTATTCATTAATTGTGTCTTTGATTTCTTCATCGGAAAAGATTTTTGTTGGATGTTTATTTGAAAAATTGAAATCTGAAAACCAGAGTTTCGAGCGCACTCTTTTTGGTTTACATCAATAAAGGACAAGAAGAGAAAAAGTAGTAAATCAAACAATACCTCACTGCCTGGGGCTTAAAGGGAGCAAAGTGACCATAATTAAAATCCACCTGCATTTTGTTTGTGATGAAATTCACAGAAATAGAGGTTCAGAGAAATATCTGCATGCAAAGGATTGTTGGAGTATGGAAAGCTTGACTATGGAAAATAGATAATGCAATGACCATAAAGACAGTGACCATAACATCTTTGAGGACAGGTGGGTACCTATTTGAATATGATTAAAAATTACATGCTACAGGGTAAGAGCAAGTTGTGGCTTAGTTTTACGTAAGTACATACTTATGAAGACAGTATGGAGCAATCACATTTTCCATAGATTGCTCTTTCAAAGAGCTAACACAGCTGCAATAGGCTGTAAAAATTATTTCTGTGCTGCATTGTTCTTTAATGAAACATAAATGAAAATTGTTGAGTTGCCTTGCACCTGAGGGCTAAATGAAGGAGGTGGGCCATGGTTCACAGGATAGTGATCTCTGTTATAGGAATTAACGATATGTTGATGACCAGATACATTTTTGTGCAGATCGTTCAAGAACAGATTTGCAACCTGCCATGAGTTGTAAAGTGCAGAAAAGAATGCTGACGGCTTGACCATCTTTTCCCATGATGCTACATAATACCTTACCCAGTTTGTTTGCAGTGTATCCTTTAATAGTGAAAATCACTTCATTTCCTGTAGTTCTGCTGTGTACTTAGTGGTTTATGACTCTGTTCTATCAGTTGTTGTTCAAATGTTGTACTTCCATGAAAAGATAAAGTCTAAGTGACTGTGGTTTGTCTTTTAAAGAGAAAACATTTTTGGTTTCCATTGTAAATAAGTCTCTTTTAATCTGACTAAAGGACATGTTGAAATATGTTGTAGGCAATTCTTTTGCATTACGTTAACCTCATGCATGCACCTGATTGTGCAGAGATAAATTCTCTGTTTAATGTTAGAGCAAGTTACCAGCAACAGGAGAAAAATCCCAAACCAGAATAACTACTAATATGTGCCTTGTGGTGGGGCAAGATTCCAGACTGAGATCATGTGCATTGAGAAGGTAATGACAGAAAACAGCAATGAATAAGAGTGGGATTGATGGAAAATAATTGCTGCCTTCTGGGATTTCTCAATACGAGTCACATGTACAGATCTGTCACTAATGAGTACCTTGGCCTTGTCTGATCTCAGTAGAGGGTCTCTTCTAAGTGCGTCAAATTGCTCCAAATTGACCACTATTACAAGTACAGAGTGGCTTTTTATTCAGGACTAAATTGTGAAGCTGTCATTATTGTTAATTTATGTGCTTGTTACCAGGATGAAGTGTGATTTTTCTATTCATTCTGACATTGAAGGATGGAATGGTGACAGAAAGGGAGATTCTTCCCTGGCACTATATAATGTTTAATTCCAGATGTGTAATCTGCAATGTTGGTCTAAAAAATACAGTCATTTTACTGGATTCTTCAATGCCTTCTCTATGTAAGGTGGTCCTTATTAAAATGCTAGATTTTAAAGATGGTAGAATCCTTTAGTTCAGACCCATCCACAAATGTTAGCCTGTTAGTTGGATAACGTTCAAAATGTTGTTTTTAAGCTTTTACCAGACTTGAAATGATTCTCTGTTCCCCAGAAACTCTCTTTTTAATAACATTGCTCACATTGGCTGGGGATTTGCAGTCAATGATGAAGGGACAGTGCTTGCCACCAGCCTCAAAGTAAGCTGTCTGCACAGATGTAGAGATCTCTGTATGGATTTCCTATCGATAATGCTGGTTTCAACCTGAAATCCAGTTTGGACCGTCACTAGAGGTACAGTACAGTGAGACTATTGAAGAGGTATTCAACCAATCAATTTAAAGTACTCTTAGATAACAAACAAGGAAGTAATTTGTACCAATTAGTTATTTAGCTCTTCTAATATTTTACTGAAAGCAAGTATAATGATTAGGACATACACGTGGAATACAGCTGCAATCTGAAATATTATAAACTGTATATTTTTAAAAATATGTGGAATCCTTTTCCATGATGAAATTTGATATTCCACAGATAGTCTTTCTCAACATGTGATTTTTTTTTAGCAGTAATCAGAGCTTAGTATGTCATTTATTCAGCAAGGTGTAACTTTATCAAGGATTTTTACAGCAAGATTAATAGTGCATTAGGATAATTTCTCATTAGTTGATTGCAGTCTGCAGGGAATTCAGCAATGCAGCCTATGGAAAAACATAGAATCGTGGCCTGCATTTAGATTTATGTTTTATCTGCCTTTGTATCAGCTCCAGAGTTGCAGTACATTTCAGTCAAGTGATGACATTGAACACTGATTTCTCATGGCTGTTAGCATGAAAAAGTCTGGACTGTTCTCTGTGTATCAGTGTTTAATGGTTTCTTCTTAAATTCTGATTCTTTGACTCTAAGATGAAAAAAGAAGTAAGATGTGTTCACAATGACCTGACTAAGTTGTTCGTGATCAGGTATAGTGTTTGAAAATTTTCTCTGCAGAATTTTCTCATGTGCTGTATCTATTGAGTGTTTGATGGCTGCTACTGATGTCTAAGTCAAAAATGTTCTTTTCCTAACCATTAACAACTTGACCTTAATGAGCAGAATGTTCTCATATCCTATTGGAAGAGGAAAACTTTGATAAGGATCTGGAGTCAAAAACTGTGGAGCTGGAGAAGCACAACAGGTCAGACAGCAGCTGAGGAGGAGGAAAGTCAACATTTTGGGTCAGAACCCTTTCTCATGACTGGGGAGGGGGAGGGAAGCCCAGAAATAAATACAGGGAGGGAGGTGGGGCTGAGGGAGTGGAGATGAGATGGAGATTGGTGGATGCAGGTGGGGATGATTGTGGTTGCTGCACATTCTGATGGGGAAAGATTGCTGTAAGTGAGAGGTGTGGAGAGATTAAGATGATTGATGTCGTGGCAGCAGTTGGAAATGAAGAGTTTGAGGGAGGGGGTGGGGTGGTAGGAGGCCAGGAGGCCGTAAGGGAGTGTCCAAGAGATGGAGTTTGTTGGAGGCAGGAGAAGGGATTGTCAGAAGGAGGGCTGGTAAAGTAGGCATCGAGGTGGTGGAAAAAGAGTTCAACATCAAGGCATGTGTGGGATTTATTCATATGTCGGTACAAGGGGATGAAGGTGAGTCCTTTGCCGAGGATTGAGGTGTTCTACAGAAAGAGTTACGAGATATCGTCCTACTTCAGGAACTATAGTTTTTCCTCCTCTGATATTAAGGATGCGCTCGACTGCATCTCCTCCACTTCCCATGCTTCTGTCCTCAAACCGTCTTCCCCCCACCCCCACAACAATAAGGATAGAGTTCCCTTAGCCATCACATACCACCCCACCAACCTCCAAATCCAACGCATTTTCGCCCGACATTTCCACCACCCACAATTGACCCACCACCAAAAAGATATTTCCGTGCCACCCCTGTCCGCAGGGACTGTTCACTCCATGAGTCCCTCATCCACTACACACTCCCCACCAACCCCTCCACCACACCCGGTACCTTTCACTGCAGCCACAGGAGGTGCTACACCAGCCCCTACACCTCCTCCTTCACCTCAGTCCGAGACCCCAAACAATCCTCCCAATACAACAGAGATTCACCTGCATTTAACCGCATCTACTGTATCTGTTGCTCATGATGTGGTCTCCTCTATATCGAGGAAACCAAACGCAGACATGGGGACTAGTTTACAGAGTGTCTGTGCTCTGCATGCACCAACTAACCCGTCCTTCTTGTTGCCATACACTTTAACCCACCCCCCCATTTCCCTGGTGACACGTCCATCCTTGGCCTCTTCCACTGTCAGAGTCAGGCCAAATGTAAACTGGAGGAACTACACCTGATATTTTGCCATGGGAACTTACAGTCCAATGGCCTGAACTTTGTCTTCTCCAGCTGCAAAATCTCTCCACCCCCAATTTGTCCATCTTCTGACTCATCTATTTACTCCACCCTTCCCACTGACCAATGACAATAACCCCACTACTTGCATCCACCTATCTCCATCTCACCTCCCCTCCCCCCAGTCCCGCTTCCCTCCCTCTATTTATTTCTGGGCTTCCCTCCAGTCCTGATGATGGATTCCAATCCAAAGTGTTGACTTTCCTGCTCCTCGGGTGCTGTCTGACCTGCTGTGCTTTTCCAGCTTCCACATTTTTTTGACTCTAGCTTCCAGCATCTGTGGTCGTTATTGTCTCCAAATTGGTAAGAATCTACTTGGTGTGCCAGAAGTCATGTCCATTGGACATAGGTAACAGGTCAAATTATTTAAAAGCTGCTCCTGTTGGATGTAGAGTATACAGTCTAGCACAAACTGTGTTCTCAACTGCAGCTTAGTCTCCTAACAAGCCCTTTTGTCTAATCCTCTGTGCCTACTGACATTCAGTTCACCACAGTTTGTATGATAGCAAATATAATTATCTTACCCCAGGATATGAATATAAATGTAATCCTTGCAGAGTTTGCCTTTATGTGTTAAAATCATATGAGTGAGTGGTTTTTCTACTTGACTTCTGATAAACACTTTTTACAAATTCACGGTTAATCGTATGTTACTAGCAATTATTGCCCATCCCTAATTACTTAAGAAAGTGGTATTCTTCTTGAATAACTGAAGTCAATGTAGTGTAGGGGCACCCAGTGTCATTTTGCATCAGTTTTTACTGTAGAGAAAGAAATGGAGTCTGGAGCATGCAGAGAAATAAACTTTGATGTTTTAAAAATATTTCATGTTCCAAAAGAGGAAGTTCAGGAGGTCTTAGAGAATATAAAGGTGGATAAATCTCTGGGACCTGACCTAATGTATCCCAGAATGTTGTGGGACGTAAAGGAGGAAATTACAAGACCCCTTGCAGAAATATTTGCATCATCTGTAACTCTGGTGAGGCGCCTGATGACTAAAGAGTGGGTAATGTTGTACCTTTGTTTAAGAAAGGTTGTAAGGAGAACCAGGAAACTATAGACCTGTGAGTCTGACTTTGATTGTGAATAAATTGTTGGAGGTGATTATAAAAGATAGGATTAATGGACATTTAGAGAGGGGAAAAATGATTAGGGATAGTAAGCATGGTTTTTTGCGAGGAAAATTGTGTATCACAAGCTTGATTGAGTTTTTTTGAGGAAGTTACCTAAAACGTTGATGATGGCAGAGCAGTAAATGTTGGATTTCAGTAAAGTCTTTCACAAGGTTCTGCATGATAGACTAATTAGTAAAGTTATATCACATAGGATGCAGGGTGAACTTGCCAATTGGCTACATAATTGGTTTTATGGCAGGACGCAGTGTAAGGGTAGAGGGTTGCTTTTTGGACTGGTGGCCTGTCACCAGCGGTGTACCACAGGGATCGGTTCTGGGTCCTCTTTTGTTTGTCATTTATATAAATGATATGGATGAGAATATAGAAGGCATGGTTTGTAAGTTTGCAGATGACACTAAAATTGGTGGCATTGTAGCCAGTGAAGAAGGTTGTCTGAGATTGCAAAGGGATCTTGATCAAATGGGTCATTGGCTGAAAAATAGCAGAGGGAGTTCAATCTGGATAAACGTGAGGTATCGCACTTTGGTACAACAAACAAGGGTAAGGCTTACAGTTAATGGTAGGGCCTTGAGTAATGTTGTAGAATTGGGGGGCCTCAGGGTGCAGGTACATAATTATTTAAAGTTTGCATCATGTGCAGGCAGGATGGTTAAAAAGGCATTTGGCATGCTTGCCTTCATTGCTCAGTCCTTTTAAGTAGAGGAGTTGGACCATCATGTTGAGGTTTTACAGGACGTTGTTGAGGCCTCATCTGGAATACTGTGTCCAGTTCTGGTCTCCCTGTTATAGGAAGGATATCATTAAACTGGAGAGGGTTCAGAAGAGATTTACCAGGATGTTGCTGGGTATGGAAGGTTTAAGTTATAAAGAAAGGCTAGGTAGGCTGGGACTACTTTCACTGAAGCGTAGGAGGTTAAGAGGTGACCTGATAGAAGTTTATAAAATAATGAGGGGTATAGATAGAGTTGATGGTGTGGTTGTCTTTTCCCTAAGATGGGGAATTTCAAGACTGGAGACACATTTTAAGGTGAGAGGAGAGAGATTTAAAAAAGACATAGCAGGCAATTTTTTTACACAGAGGGTGGTTCATGTGTGGAATGATCTTCCTGAGGAAGTAGTGGATGCGGATACAATTACAATGTTTAAAAGAAATTTGGAGGGATATATGATTAGGAAAGGTTTGGAGGGAAATGGGCCAGGAGTAGGCAGGTGGGACTAGTTTAGTTTGGGATTATGTTCGGCGTGGACTGGTTGGTCCAAAGGATTTGTTTCTGTGCTGAATGACTTTAGGGTACACCAGAGTTCTGTTAAGCAGAGAGTTCCAATATTTTGACAAGTGGACAATAGGGAACAGTGGTATATTCCCAAGTTAGGGTAGAGTGTTACTTTGAAGAGAATCTACATGTGGCGGTGTACTCTCTGCCCTTGTCCTTCTAGGTGGTACAAGATCACAGGTTTGAAATGTACTGTTGAATCTGCTTTGGTGAGCTGATGTGGTGTATTTTGCTGATTGTACACGCTATTGCAACTGTGCATCACTGGTAGAGGGACTTGGCGTTTGAGGTCCCAGATAAAGAGACTGCTGACATGCTGACAGGCTTTTTCAATGTTATTAGTACTGCATTCATCCTGGCAACATGGAAAGGGGAATTTCAACACACTCCTGACTGATGCCAACCACCTGTACGGCAGGTTTTGAAGAGTCCAGGGCAATGCTACTCACTTCAGAATATCCATATTTCCAGACAACAAGGTGTAGAGCCGGATGAACACAGCAGGCCGAGCAGGAAAGCTGATGTTTCGGGCCTAGACTGAAGAAGGGTCTAGGCCCGAAACAT
>JAHRHZ010000271.1:10979669-10999413 GCA_024137785.1 Ginglymostoma cirratum
GCTCTACACCTTGTTACCTCAGATTCTCCAGCATCTGCAGTTCCTACTATCTCAATCCCTATTTCCAGCTCGCTCTCAAGAACATAGCACTTACGTGGCTGGCCTAGCTAAGCTCTGGTCAGTACTTGCTCTAAGGATGTTCATAACAGTAAGAGTCAGTAACAATTCAATACTGTTGAATGTCAAGCGGAGATCTTTTGTTGCAGATGATTGTTGCCTGGCAAATGTTAATTGATACTTATCAGGTCAACCCTGAATGTGTTGCAAGCCTTGTTGCATGTTGCCATCTGTATCTGAGCAATTACTATTGGAATGAATCCTATGTCATCAATACCCCACTTCTTGCTGAAGCAGTTGAAGGCATAGCACCCTAAGGAGCTCTTCCAGTAAAATCCTTGGTCTGAGATGAATGACCTCCAGTGACCACTGTGCATCACTGACCTGATGACTGAGATGGAAGTTATGGAGTAGTAATAGGTGAGATCAAATTTGTCCTGGTTTTGGTGGGCATTGCCGGACAATTTTCTACAGTTTCGGGTAAAGTGTGGTGTTTAGAGTATATTGGAGCAGCTTGTCTAGAGGCACAGCCAGTTGCAGAATATTTTCACTATTACAATTGTGATGTTGTGAGGCTCCATTGTCTTGCCTTATACAGTATACTGAGCTTGTTCCTTGAGATTAGTCACTTGCGTAGCTTGGCCTGTGCTGCCTTAGAGGGTTCTGTATGAATGAAGACAGAAACCTAAATTTTTGAACCTCGGTACAGCCATTGATGCATTTCTGTTTCACGAATGAACAATTGAAATGAACACTCAGCTTTAAATTTGTACCTGTTACTCAACTATTGACTTGTTTAAATTACTTCACTCTCAGACTAATTTACTGGGCTGCACTGTAGTACCTCTGGTGTAGATAATTAAGGATCCCAAGGGCTTTTTCAACAGTTCTCTATCAATTATGACATATCTGTCTATGCCAGGAATCCATTCCATTTCTAGCTCCTCTCAACAGTTTGGTAGAATTCAGGTGGTTGAATATCATTAATAATTTGACACTATGGTGATTTTAAGATGCAGAAGTTAAAATGCACTGCAGATAACTTTATTTCATGCTTGTCTTGGTATATTGTTAATTTAAATTCAAAGGCGTAACTATTAGATGATTCAAAAAGGTTAAAAATTATTTAACGAGAAAGGAACCTCACATTTGAATCCAGATTCTTTCTTCTTTGTATCTTGGAATCTTTCTTTTCACCTCCTCCATTACACAAGATGGAAAAGATGGCTTTAATCTAGAGGTTTCAAACCTAACGCTGATTGCTGCACTGAAAGTTACCACAGTCATGCATCTCACTTTACAGCACTCCAAAGAGCGAACTGAAATGACAGCCATGTTATCATGAATTTTCAAATCATCTCCTGAAGATCCATTATTTTAGTATCTTAAATGCAAAAGCCTAATTCAGGATAGTGCTATGGTGAAATAACTTGCCTGTTTTGAGACCTGATTTCTGGATATGCCCAACTGTTTGGGGGAGAAATGAGGCAAATAAACAGTTTGTAATAAACAAAGATACCACTGAAATAGCTCCACAAAGGCTGGTATCCTGTCACCAAGTCACCCTTCATATATATGTGCATAGTGCATAACACTGACCCAGCTAGCACAGAGCCAGCTCTCAGAGGGAGCAGAACCCTGACACTCCTGTTCTTATCTTTCAGGCAGGGCTCCCTGATTGGGGATGTTAACCCGGTCCAATCAGGAAACTCGTATTCTATGAGATCCACCAGCTGACCTTGTTCCAATCACTACAACCACATGAATGTAGGAAAGTCAGAACAGAACCAGACCATTCAGTGCTGTGAACCTATTGCACAATAAATGGCTGAACTGTATGTTAACTTTATTATCCTTCACAGGGAGTGCACACTGCTTTCTTGGCCATGGTTTTAGATCCCTGTTGCTTTAAGAGGCAATGCTTTTGCTTTTGTAATTTTGCATTAACAAAAATTTATCAACCTCACTTTTGAAGTTTTCAATTAATCCCCAGCCTCAGTAATTTTCTGAGACAACAGCATTCCAGATTGTCACTCTCTTTTATGTGAAGCAATATTTGCCTTCAGTATACTCTGAACAGAGTAACTCTAATTTTAAGGTTATTCCCTCTTGTTCTGAGCTGTATCACAAGAGGGAATTATTTAGCTAACTATTCTATCAAATACTGAGTTCTGAGAAAGGGTCACCGGACTCGAAATGTTAACTCTGTTTTTTCCTTCACAGATGCTGCCAGACCTGCTGAGCTTTTCCAGTAACTTTGTTTTTGTACTCTATCAAATAATTTATTGAACAAGTCAGTTTGATCATTCCTTATACCTCTATAATCTGTAGAATCATGTCAACAACATGTCCTCATAATTTGAACTCTACAGCCATGCTTATTTGATCTAGACATTGGGTAGTGCAAATTATATGTCATGAACTTTTCCACCATGATAGCTGTACGTAAGTATGGAGTACCAAATGGAGGTCAAGTATACTGACCATTTCCAGAAAGTGCCAGCAGCTTTGTATGAAATGTGACAGAAACAGAGGGATTTATTCTAATATGTGTGTTTACTTAATATAATTTATTGTAAGTTTGGGTTTCTGGTTTTTGCGTGAGTAACCCATGGAATTTCTGGGTGTCAGAAGTAGCTGATTAATGTGCAAATATTTCTGCAGCTGTGGTGATTTTATTTTGTGACAGTTTTTCAGCTTTGAGCTTTTGAGTTTCTGGCTTTGGAGTGAATAGGTTTGTGTGCACTGCTAATAGATTTTGTTTATTTTAGATTGGTTTGTGACCCAGAAAGATAAATAATGGGGCTTCAAGTTCAGTTAGAAATTTCTGTAAGTGGTTTTTCTTTAAGCTTCAAAGAAATGCCCACAGTTGAGAGAGGGGGAATTTTGGTTTCAGTTCTACAAGGAGTTTTGGACTGTTATTTCAACTCCTTGGAATAAGATGGCTGTGTAGGCCAGTGCTCCTGAAAACACAAGGGTATAGGTTACTTTCGAGTAAAGAGTCAGTGTTAGTCCCAGACCAGAAGTAGGGTAAAACTGAAGATGTTCCTTGAAGCTGAGATGTATGATTGAGCCAGGAAGAAGCTACCTGCAGTTCCAGTCTAAATGTTGAAGGCATAAGCGACTTGTACCTACCGAGGAATTAGATACAGACACTTTGGTGTGCGTACTGTACAAATGGCATTTTGAGTTCTGTACAAGGGGTGTGTTTAGGAATACCATACGGAGCATCATTTGTTTCTTTTCAATTTATGCTGGAAATTTTGGGATTAAAATGATTATAATTGACCATCTTTAAACACCTTTAAAGTGATATTATGTTGGTAGATGATTTGGTTTATTCTCTATTGTCTTCATTTCTTTTGGTAATAATGTTCTGCTCTATAGATTCATAGAAGAATCATACAATCCCTACAGTGTGGAAGCAGCTATTTGGCCCATCGAGTCCACACTGATGCCCCAAAGAACACCCAACCCAGACCCACCCCTCTATCCTATCCCGATAACCCTACGTTTCCCATGATTAATCTGCCTAGTTTGCACACCCTTAGATACTATGGACAATTTAGCATGGCTAATCCACCTAACCTGTACATCTTTGGTCTGTGGGTGGAAACCCATGCAGACACCGGGAGAATGTGCAAACGCCATGCAGCCAATCGACCGAAGGTTGAATTAAACCCGTATCCCAGGCGCTGTGAGGCAGCACTAACCACTGAGCCACCATACTGCCCAGTTAAAGCAGAACCTGCAGCATTGTGTGCTTATGTTTTAGCAAGAGACTACTCTGTTAAAACCAAATCAAGCAAAAATATGATCCATCAAGCCAGGTTTCTGACTGTTTGATATTAAAATCAGTTGGGATCATATCAGAGAAAGAGAAGTGATCAGGTTCTTTGGGGATGAAGTGCCATCACTGATGAGCAATAACCTGTAAATTGGGGAATGACATCCAAAACCTGCAAATTATGAACCTGAGCAGTATGTGACAAGTATATGACAGAACCAGTTCCAATAGTTGTCAGTCACTGATGATTTTAATGTCAGTACATAGTATTTTGACTTTGAATTCAGATCAACAATAAACACATTAAAATGAGAATATGGCAGCAGGTTTAATGTGGTATGTATTGTATGTTTAAAATGACCAGTTAATTAAGGGAGTGGAACTGATTGTGGCTTGGAGAAAATAATCTGGACAAAAACTGCTCTTGTCCATGCTGAAAGGTATCAATTTGTTAATAACAGTCAACATTTCATCTGAATACTAGCTACTGAGGTTTAACTGAAGATTTTCTCATATGTTAATCTACCAATCCAACACTTTGGTCCAACAAATGAAATGCTATCATGTGGAGTCTCACTCCATGAGGGTGTAATTGCAATATAAAATTTTGTATAAATTTTCAAATATTTTTAACTTTTCTGCTTTTTTCTGATACTTTCTTAATCCAGGCTTTCTTTCCTTCTCTCTCTGTCTGTGCTGTTGAACTCAACAATTCTAATTCCTCCTCCTGCAGTTCTTCAACTGCTTACTTCTCGAATGCTAAAACCCTGTTTCTGAAAGAGAAACACTGCCTTTCTGATCACTATAACTGTATGCCCTCATGCTCTCGTTACTCATTTATCAGTTTTCATGTCCAGCCTAAATATGAATGAACAATTCTATCCAGATCTGGGCAAATATCTTTCATTGACACCTCCCTGGAGGATCTGTATGTAGTCATATTTTGTTAGCTGTTGTCATTAGATCTACTAACACACAGTTTTAGTATTCCCCCATGTCTTTTAGCAGTATAGCTTTACCATTGAACTTTCAAGCTCCGACAACCATTACATGACAGCGGATTGAGGCAGTCAAATGTGGACAGGTTTTACATTGGGAGCTGAGACACCCCCCCAGTGTAAAATGCAATCCATTGAGATGTTAATAAGGTATTGCATAGCTCTAGGTCTCCAAACCAATGCTATCCAAAGAGCTGTTTGATATTTGATATCACCGGATTCCAGATTATTTTCCTGCAGCTGTTAGTTACACGAAAAGATTTGATGCAGTAAAATGATACTTGCAAAGAATAATTTCATGCCTGTAGATATCTCTGAGAATCAGGGAAGAATGCCAAGCTGTTTTATATTTTGAACCATTGGGGTTTCTCGGAGGAAATAGATAGCAGTGGAGTACCACAGAAGGAGAGATGGTTTATCTTCTGCAAGTATCTGAGTCAAATGATCAACGATAAGTGATTGAAGCCAGGCTTTAGTGGCCAATTCAGTAATGTTGGTCAGAGGGATCATCAATTAAATACAGTATTGTGGGGTTGTTCTGGAAGATATGTTATTAATAAATCAGGCAGTCTTGACTGTGGAAAGTACCTACAAAATAAACAGCTATTTTCTTACGTAAATAGATTATTTTCAAAGCATTCTAGATTTTAATCACCCTGTTCAGAGATATTATTCTGCCCCTGTGGAGCCTAATCCAGAGGTAGGGACAGTAGACTGTGGGAGCCCCTCAAACAATTAAGTTATGTGGTTTCATCTGCGAGGTTTCCCCTTTTGACTTTAAGAGGACTAAGGTGTGAAGGGAGCATGTCTTTAAAGTTTAGGTTAAGAGAGCTCAAAAGATAGAAAAACATGAAATTACTTTGATTCCCTATGATATAGCAGCACATCTGTTTCATCTTTCACAGTGTTAAGTGTCTCATATTTATTTGGGGCATGTCCACATGAGCTTGATCTAGAAACCTTGTGTCCAAGGAAATCTTCCCATCGCCACATGTGGTGCCAGTGCGAAGGCGAACTGCCCTAATAATTACTTTAAATTAATCCAAAGTAAAACCAAAAAATAATGGAAACATGTTCGTAGGTCAAGCAGTATTATCTGGAAAGGAAAGCACATGCAGCGTAAGAGGACTCTATTCCTCATTTTGATAGTTGGCAGAAATTAGTTAACTAGTTCATCATGGAGCTGGGGTGGAGAGGGTTCAGAGAGTCAAATTCCGAGGAGTGACGATAACCAACAATCTGCCCTGGACCTCCCAAGTAGATGCAACAGTCAAGAAAGCACAACAACGCCTCTTCTTCCTCAGATGGCTTAGGAAATTCAGCATGTCCATAAGGACCCTCACTGACTTTTATAGATGTACCATAGAAAGCATTCTATCTGGGTGCATAACAGCCTGGTATGACAACTGCTCTGCCCAGGATGGCAAGAAAATACAGAAAGTCATGTGCACAGCCTAGGCCATCGCGGAAGCCAACCTCCCATCCATGGACTCCATTTACACTTCTCATTGCCACGGAAAGGCTGCCAACATCATCAAATACCTCTCCCACCCGGTAATGCTCTCTTCCATCACTTCTGTCAGGCAGAAGATAGAGAAGCTTGAACACACACACACACACACACCAACGATTTTAAGAATTGCTTCTTCCCGGCTGTTATTAGACTGCCAAATGGACCTCTCTAACTTCAAACCATGTTAATCTTGCTGTGTGTACCTCCTGTGCAGACGTAGTCTTGTATGCCTCACTCTGCCTATGATTTGTATGTCCTTGTTTGCTATCATCTGCCTGTACTGCTCGCAAAACGAGGCTTTTCACTGTGCTTAGGTACATGTAACTACAAGAAATCAAATCAAATCAAAACAGTGGCTTGTGTGGGTCCCAATAGGATGTTACTGCTGATGCAAATATAATTTGAACTGGTTCATACATGTAAACTAGAAGTAAATTTGGGCATCATTCACTCCTCACCATAAACAGACATAAACCCAGATGGTTCTTTGATGTGGACTGAAAGTGAAAGGTTGAAGATTTTTCCCTTTTATTTTTCTTGATGTATATCCCAGACTATGTACACACCGGTGTTGTTGCAAGTTCCTGTTTCCATTAGATACAGAGAGTAACTCCTTTAATTCTTTTGTATCTGGGGGCTCATTTTCCAAAGCAGAATGCTGGGAATTATTTGCTTTTTCAGCATTGGGACCTCAGATCTGTTTTTAATATGAAGCTTTTCAGCTCTGAACCATGGGGATTTTGTTCAAAGATGCTGTCAAAATTTAATTCAGAGATAGTAGGAACTGCAGATGCTGGAGAATCTGAGATAACAAGGTGCCGCGACTGGGAGGTGCAGTTAAACTAAACAACTGCACCTCCCAGTTGTGAACCATTTCAACTCCCCCTCCCATTCCTCAGGCGACATGTCCATCCTGGGCCTCCTGCTGTGCCACGACGATGCCACCTGAAGGTTGCAGGAACATCACCTCATATTTCGCTTGAGAACACTGCAGCCCAATGGTATCAATGTGGACTTCACATGCTTCAATATCTCCCCTCCCCTTATTGCATCCCAAAACCAGCCCAGCTTGTCCCTGCCTCCCTAACCTGTCCTTCCTCCCACCCATCCCCTCCTCCCACCTCAAGCCCCACCCCCATCTCCTACTTACCAGCCTCATCCCGCCCCCTTGACCTATCCGTCCTCCCTAATTCCCCACCTATACTCGCCTTTACTGGCTCCATCCCCGCCTCCTTGACCTGTCTCCTCTCCACCTATCTTCTCCTTTATCCATCTTCTATCTGCCTCCCCCTCTCCCCCTATTTATTTCAGAATCCCCTTCCCCTCCCCCATTTCTGAACAAGGGTCTAGGCCCGAAAAGTCAGCTTTCCTGCTCCTCTGCTGCTTGGCCTGCTGTGTTTATCCAGTTCTATACCTTGTTATGTCAAAATTTAATTGCTGGCTTTGTCCATGATTTTCACTAATCAGTCATCTCTTCAGTTTGGATATTTGTGTTCCCCCACAATGTATGGCCCAGCTAATGCTCTTAAAGTGTGGTGAGCAATGTCCAATATGAATTTGGGATTTTAGTCAGGTAAGGGCCAGGATCTTAAGTCCAAGTCTGAAAGTGACCCATGTTTTTGAATCATCTGCCTTTGCTGGCTGCACAGTGACTATTGAATTTGTTGGCTTTTGCTTGCTGTTCAAAAAATGTCTTATGATAGCTTGAGGCCATAAGGCACTATATGACATGAGGAGGAATGTCTTGAGCCTCTGGAATTCGCTGCCACAAGAAAGCAGTTGAGAAGTGAACATTGAATGTTTTCTAGAAGGAGTTAAGTATAGTTCATAGAGCATGAAAGGGTATAGGGAGAAAGCAGGAATGGGTGCTGAGTTGGTTGATCAGTCTTGATCATATTGAATACTGGAGTAGACTCAAAGGACTGAATAACCTACTTCTGGTCCTATTCACTATGTTTTGATGTTTCTGTATCCATTTGATCTTCTTTCTTTATCCAGTCTGCATCAGTGGGCTGAGTTTTGTGGTGATGTGATTGGGCCAGTCCCTATTCTGAGGACGTAGGTTCAAATCCCGTCACAGCGGCTGGTGGAATTTAAATATAACTAATAAAATCTACATGTGATCTACACAGCAAGGACTCTTAACTGCCCTCCGAAATGGTCAAACAAGCCACTCAGTTCAAAAACAATCGCAGGTGAGCAATAAACACTGCACTTGCCAGCCAGCTCCAAATCCCATGAATAAAATTGTATGTCGAATATTCGAGGCCCATTGGGATCATTTCCTTGGCCATAACTTAGCCATCAGAACAACAAGCCCTGTTGGTCAAATATCTTTGTTTTTTATACACTCACAGAATGCAGGTGTCATTGTCTGGGCAAGTATTTATTGTTCATCCCTAGTTGCCCTTGAGAAGGTGGAGGTGACTGCTGCAGTCTATGTGCTTTAGGTCCATCTACAAAGACAGTACAGTGTGAGTTCCAGGAATTTAACCCTTTGACCCTGAAGGAATGGCCAAAAATTTAAAGTTAGGATGGTGAGTGGCTTGGAGGAAAACTTGCAGATGGTGGTATTCCAATGAATCTGCTGCCCTTGTCTTTCTAATTGGAAGTGGTCAGGGGGTTTGGAGTGGTGCTGTTTGAGGAACTTGGTGAATTTCTGCAGTGAACCTTGTAGATGGTACACACATCAGCAAGAATGGGAGAAAATATTTCTTGATGTGATGTCAATCAAGTGGGCTGCTTTGTTGTGGATAGTATGAAATGTTTGAGTGTTGTTGAAGCTGCAATCATCCAGGCAAGTGGGAAGTATTCTGTCACATTCCTGATTTGAGCCTTAGAGATGGTGGACAGGCTTTGTGGAGTGAGAAAGTGAGTAACTCACTGCAAGATTTCTAGCCTCTGACATGCTCCAGTCGCCACAGTATTTGTTTCTGATCAGTGGTAATCTCCAGGATGTTGAGAGTGAGGGATTCAGTGATGGTAATGCCATTGAATGTAACGGGACTATGATTAGATTGTCTCTTATTAGGGATGGTCAATGCCTGATACATGTATGACATGAATGTTACTTGCCACTTGTCAGCCCAAGCATCACCTGGAATGAGATGAATGAGCAGATTGGTCCTCCCTGTGCCCATACTTTCTAATTAGACTTTGAACCTGGAGGCAATCAGTAAAGAACAGTCTTCAGCGCAGCCAGTGAAATGGCTGGGAGTGAAAGCTGAGGAACCCAATAGCTATCTCTGCTCCATGAGTAATGTCTGGGAGATGTCTCCAAGTGCTGCTCCCGCAATGACAAACATCTCTTTCTGCATCCTCAAATTTGCCACTTTTACTATGAAATTGCATCTTATTTTGACTTTTTCTTGACTTCAAGCTGTGCAAGTGCCTCCCCAGGCTTGTGTGATGCTGCCAAAATTCCAGTGCTCTTGCAAATATGCTGCCGGTTGACCTTATAACATTCTTCAGTGGCTATTACTGCACACTCGTCACCTTTGGGCATGAGAACAAAGTGGAAACTTTTTGGAAAACCAACACAACATCTTTGTCTTTTTCTACATTTTTGATCATTCCTTCAGCTTAAAGCTTACCTCCAACTTGCATACCTAATTTTCTCCAATGCATCCCATCTTTTAGCAGGATAGATTGATAGAACCAATTGAACTTCAAAAGTGAAATGATGCAACTGGAAGTTTTTATACATCAAGCTCATCCTCAGTAATTTTCACTGTTCAGTTTTTAAACCTTGTAGACCGCCAACCATCATTCTTTGAGAAATGAATCACCGGGAAGTGAAAGATGGATTATTTCCTAACTATTAGTAGCCTACCTGTCATTTTGCAAAGTTAATTCAACTTAAGAGCACTAGAATGCTCAAATACATAATTGTCAGACCCGAAAACTTGCTATTTTGCAAGCAGGTAAGAGTATCAATAAAATTAAAGTGCTGGATGATTTCTGGGGCAAATATTCTTTAAATACATAAGCTGCTGAGCTCTAGTCAGAATCTAATCAAGCTTATTGGCAGAGTTTGTAATGTCTGTTAGAGAATTTGTTTTGCTGCAGCGCTAAGGAAATCAAGAAGATGATTATGATTTGACTGGCTCAAAATTCAGCGTTACTAAATCTTGGTTTCGGAAAGATTTAAGTTATTTCTGATGCTGCTCAGGGCAATCACAGGGAAATCTAACCAGTCCTTTATGTAATTCAGACTGATAAACTCCATGTCCAACTGAAGTGGTGACAATGTGGGGTAATGATTGATTGGGACCAATTGCATCTCTCCCCCCTAATAATGAACTAATGAGAAATGGAAATTGAAACATCATAAAGATTAAGAAGTGTGAAATTAAGATTCTTAAACACGTGTTGGTCATGTAAATATGTTCCATACTTGGTACCCGCTCCTTTGCACAAAGATTATTTGAACAGATTCAATAGCATCTTTTCTTAAATCACTGCAGACCTTTACTTGAAGAAGAGATGATCACGGCAATAGTATTTTGTTTTCCCAATTCTGGTGTGTATTTATTGATCATCATTCAGTAAGTACAGTTTTCTTTTTAGAAAACCCAAAATATTATCAAAGGGCTCAGGGGAAGGTCGTATTCTGTCATTTGCTTTCATAATTGTGTTGATGATTTAACCATGTGATGAGGATGATAATCCAATATTGGTAGCAGCTCCAAACTGTGATATCAACTTATAACTATGTTAAAACCTCTCTCAGTATTACACGCAAGATTGAAAATGTTGCTCCTGATTATCCTAGTGTCTCTGGAGTTACCATCCTATTTTAATCACTTTCAGTTTTTATTTCGACCACTTGCTTGTCCTTTTTCTGGCTACTTGCTGTTGCTAAGAGTTTGAAGTGGGTAATATATTTTGTTCAAAGAAAGGATTTCCATGGCTGAATCCAGCTTTAAATGCTGTTTGTTGAACAAATGGAAAAATTTATTTGTGAAGAGTGATAAAATGTTAGATTTAAAGCTTGGATAATCCCTAGGGAGTCCTTTAACGTAGACCAGTATGATACTTGCCCAGACTAATTGATGAGCCAGTAGTCCCATAGTGAATAAGCTCATACACAGTACTTCAAGGGTTAATTCAGCCTATAATTTAAGGCACTTTGCTTCAATACTTCCTGGTCTGTTGAACTATGTGTTTTATTATTCTTGGATCATTAGTGATATATTAGTTGAAATCAAGAAATGTATTCACCATCGATGAATGTAGAACAATGACTGCAGGATTGATTCAGAGAACAAAGGCATCGCTGCTTCAGATATGTGGAGATGCTGGGCCTTTCCCAATGGTTAAAGTGTACAGGAATATGAATATTCAATGTTAGCCCCTCAACAACAAGAAAAATTGAATTCCCATTAAATGCATTATAGATGAGAGAATAATGGTGGAACAGTTGAACAATTTTATTTTCACTGTGTATTGGAAAGCTGACAGAAGGTACCACAAATAAAAAATGCCCACAAAAGCTGAAGTGACACTTGGGGCTGTTTAGTTTGAAGTTTCCATGCTTGAACAGGCAGCTATTTTTAACTGTCAATGAGAGATTCTATTAAGATCGCACTCCATGTCTAAAGCATTTATTCATTTTGTAAGATGAATGTCAAAGCAAATCGTTAATTTAAATAGAACAAAAAAGCAAGACTTCTTAAAAGCATCATGGACAAATAAGGTTGGACTTTATTTTCAAATGTATAGAATGCTGGTGAGAGGTTTGGTAGTTACACTGACATTAATTCACAACGTGATCACGTTTATCTTCTACCAAACTATTTCCCTTTGTAACTGCTTGAAAGGTACAGGACGGATAGTGTTTGAGGATTGATTTAGTCCAGTTGTGCAGTTAGTATGTGTTGAATATCTTCAACATGGTTAGCTGCAGAGAATGATCCCATCTTCCTATCTCGTCTGTGCATTTTGCAAATTTCATTACAGCAGCAGATTGCTTGACAAACAGTTGGAAGACATCATCTTCTGGAATGAGAAACATAATCTAGTTCTTCCCAGTACTGTAACTGCCATGGAATAATATTCCTCATGGCCTTCTCCCGTTCTCCCTTTTCTATTTTTTGTTTTCATGTTGTTATTTTTCCTTTTGCCCATGTCTCTACCCCAGGTTCCATACTGTTGCTAGGGTTGACCAGTTTCCAGCATTTGGAACAAAATCGCCAAATGCAAGATGGGCTGATCATCTTTCTCATGTCTTTTAGAAGTCTCCAATCAAAGCTTTTGTCTTTTGCTGCTTTATCGGGAAGCCAATTCAGTTCACACTTGGCATGAATGCTATTCTTGTGTAAAATACTTGATGCAGAACTGGTGGAAAACAAACCAATTCCTTAATTTTCTTTTGACCAATGAGCAATCCAACGATGTTAATTTATCAGTAAAGAGGCAAATTTGAAGGAAAAGCAATTGTGGAATATTGAAAAGCTTGGAAGGTTTTGTTTTAGTTTAAAATACCTTCATATTATAGGAATATTGTAGTTTAAATGTTATGTTTTGACCAACCGTTTATGAACTATTTGTTGCATTGGAGTTCTATTACTTGGATCCATTAAGCACTTAAATTGAACTACCTTATAAAGTCATGTAAAAGTCAAACGTTTTAGACTATTTTGTAAGGTTAAATTTATGGAGTCGACAATTACATGGATACTACTTTTGAGGGGCTGAAATTCAGTGCCAAAAGGGAACTGAGCTCAGCTGAGCCACACACAAAGGGAAGTTATCACCTGACTCTGACCAGATGCGTCTTAAACTTTCACGCCAAATTCTTCCATTGTCCTCCCATTTTCTCTCGTCTGCTGTTGTTTTATTTTCTTCAAACTAACATTTTGAGCTTTTATTCCTGATAGGAAAAAAAAGTTTATCAAACATTTGACTCTCATGCAGTCTCATAGATCATTGTAGCCGTGAGGAATCATCGACAGCTGCACATGTGATCAAACCCAACATGAATGAAGGAATCAGGGATATGGTAATTATAGCAACATAAATGCATGTAGGCATATCTTCTATAGGAAATAGTGGTGTGCTAAACTTTGTATCACACTAATTACGTTAATTATAGTGCTTTTTTGATATTGAACGTAAGAAACCCGGAGCCTAATGTTGGTGTGAATTGTACATTAAAACACATAATAGCATGAAGAAAAATCACTACGTCATTATAATATTTATATACAGGATAATACCTTGACTCACAAATGTTGATCCGTTATCTGTGAAGAACTAGGGTTGGCTTTTACACGAGATATATGGAAAATTCCAGATTTTTTGGCCAAAAATAGGGGGTGGACTTTTACATGAGGTTGACTTTGACTTTTACTCGAGTATATACAGGACCTGTACTTGATGGATTTTAATGATTTGGGGATAGTGAACTTTTAAACAATTGCTGCCATACTTGGTACATTTTATGGAATAAATGTGTTGGCACATGGTGCACTCCAATCTAATACAGCTGTCTATATTTTCTAGCATTCTGCCACAGAAATTCCAGCAATAGCTATGTGATCCTGAACACCTTCAAAAATGGGTGTTGGTATTAAGTGTTTCAGATTCACAAATATATCATATAGAATTGCCCTATTAATTCCATTTGGCTTTTGAGCAGTTGAAGAGATATGCAACCAAGGAGAAATTAGCAGATCAAGCCATTTTTTTGCAATGTGCAATGCTCCTTTGTTATTATGCTGAGAGAACCTGATGAAATTTGAATCCATCATGATACTCATCTTTATAAGAGAGATTTGGGTTTTGAAATTTTTCTATTAGGAATTATAGATAAGTGTTCATGATATAAATGTCTCCAAGTTAGAAATGATTGGCCAGAACGTTAGTTGATTTTAGGAACTCATTCTCTTGCTTCTGAGTTGAAATTCCACTTTATCAACTGAGTTTATAATTTAGCTGATAATCCAGTGCAGTACTGATGGACTGCCATACGGTTGGAGATGTTGTGTTTTCAATCAGCCATTAAACTGAGCTTCCAAGGACGTAACAGATGGCACTGTTTGAAAAAGTACCAATTATTTGTCTCCTAACACGTAAAAAGTCACTTTACTCTTTGTGAGACCTTGCTGTATGCTGATTGGCTGTTGTGTTTCCTATTTTGCAAAGATGATTACACTTTGCTAATATTTCATTGACTGTCAACTGCTTTGGAACATTTTGAGCTTCTTAAAAATGCTGTAGTCTTTCCAAAATGCTAAAATTTAGTTTTGAAAACTTGGAGAAAAGGAAGTCTAATGAAGGTGAGTTACACTACCCACTGCTATTTTGTATAACATGACCTTGAGATTCAACCATGAAAAACTAAGAAGGCAGTGATTGGCATAGCGTATAAGTATTCTTCCATTGAATTATGGCTAAGGAGTCCTTATGATCTCTGACGTTCTGTTACAGGATATAAGAAGAAATAAGAAAGACTTACATTTTTATTGCACTTGTCACAACTGCCGGATATCTTGAAGCACTTTACAGCTCGTTAAGTATTTTTTTGAAATGCAGTCACTATGGCAGTTGTTGCAATCAAAACTAGAGGAGTGCTTTCCCACTTTAGTCCCACTACAACATGGGTCACAACATAAAATAAAAATTGTTTTTCCTGTTACCAAGACAACTAATTAAATACTTTGTCTATATCAGGTTTTAAACAAAAATATGTATCAATCCAAATTCTTAATACATAAAATCATGGGTTTATTATCAAAACAAAACAACCAATTATTGCATCTTTACTGAATAACATACACAGTGTTTGGAAGTGTAAATGCTTATCCCTATAAATATCTACCCGCACACCCCCAAACCAAAAAAAAAACTCCCTGCAGAGATTGAATCATAGTCAGACAGCATGGAAACAGACCCTTCAGCCCAATGGGTCCATGCTGACAAGGTTTCCTAAACTGAACTTGTTCCATTTGCCTGCATTTGCCCCAAAACCCTCTCAACCCTTCCTATGCATGTACCTTATTAAATATTGTAACTGTACCTGCTTCTACCACTTCCTGTGACAGTTCATTCCATATATACACCACCCTCTGTGGAAAAAATCTGTCCCTTAGGTCCCTTTTAAATCTTCCCCCTCACCATAAACCTATGCCCTCTAATTTTGGACCACCGTACCCTGGAGAAAAGACCAGCATTGAAGAAACCTCTCAGGGTGAGATGGACGCGACAGATGTCGCAGCCTCAATGCCATTGGCACCTAGAGAAGATTATGAATTTCGGCCAAGATGCTCTGGGCACAAGGGGTCCAGTACATGCTGTCCGTATCAGAGGCAGAGTCAGAAGAACCAAACTTGGTGCGAAAACGCACCAGGAGAAAGAACAGGCCTACGTCCCAGCACTTAGAAGGGAGTGATGTAGTGATTGGAAGGAGGTCAGACACGTGGACCTCATAGAATATGAGTTCCCTGATTGGACCAGGTTAACAGCCCCAGTTAGGGAGCCCTGGCTGAAAGACATAAACAGGAGTTTTGCTCATTGTGGCAGACGGCTCTGAGCTAGCTGGGTCAGTGTAATGTACTATGCACATGTAAATGAAGGGTGACTTGGTGAAGAGATACCGGCCTTCGTGCAGTTATTTCAACCAATCAATCTGTTTCTGTGACATTCATTGTGAGAGAACAATTGGCCAGGATACAGAGGATAACTTAGCTACTCCTCTTCAAAATAGTGACATGAAATCTTTTGCATCCACCTGAGCATGTAGATAGGTCTGTGGTTTAATGGTCATCAGAAAGACTGTACCTCCAAGAGTGCAGTCCTCTTGTAGTATTGAATTGTGTGCTGAAGTCTTGAATGTAACACTATCCCCACTGAATGACAAGGTTCTGTCAAGTGAACCATGGTTAAAAAGGAAAGAATGGTCTTGTTTCCTTATCTCTTGTTTCCTCAGATGAATTGTCCTGCATCCACCTTTTGTTTTGTAATTTGTTTGATTGGGAGGAGGCAGAGTAAATCTGGTGAATGGTTACTTGAAATACAGAATTTAAAACTTTGAAGTTATTGATCTGCAAGTTTAAAAAAAAGCAAGAGTTCTGATAAGAATGAATAGCATGATGCATTATTCTGTGGCACAAATGAGTAAAATGATAATTCCTTTTGCTGTGTGTACCTGTAAATTCTGTAAAACCGCTTCCTTTGGTGTCCCCAGTAAATTCCTTCTATTCCTTGTGCTATAATCTTTCCGTTTCCTCTGTGTTTATTAGATTTCTTGATCTTACTTACCCACATCTTTTCTTCTTGTAAATTAATTCAGCTACATCAGATCCAGTGACTTCCATGCGGTTCCCTCACTGCTATCAACAATACGCTCAGCATTCTATCATGCACACTGTATTTTCTTCCTCTTTGTGAAAATCCCTACAGTGTGGAAACAGGCCATTCAGCCCAACAAGTCCACACCACCCCTCCGAAGAGCATACCACCCAGACCCATTCTCCTACCTCTGCATTTCCCATGTCTAACGCACCCAACCTAAACATCCCCGAGCACTATAGGCAATTTAGTGTAGCCAATCCACCTAACCTTCACATCTTTGGACAGTGGGAGGAAACCGGAGCGCCCAGAGGGAACCCATGCAGACACTGGGAGAATGTGCAAACTCCACACAGACAGTCACCCAAGGGTGGAATTGAACCCGGGTCCCTGGTGCTGTGAGGCAGCAGTGCTAATCACTGAACACCGTGCTGCCCTTGTCTGGGAAATGTCTGTGTTTTCTTACCCTCAAAATGATTGTACTAATGGAAATGATTCAGCAGAAAGCCTTTCATGTATTTAACCACAAAGGTATGTATTGTTATAGAGTCGCCTCAGATGTCTCAAAAAAAAGGCATCTTACTCAACTGACATATGTCATCATTCACACAAAGATGAGGAAAAAGAACAATACAATTGCATTGTATAAATGTGTCTGTACCTATCATGGTAAGCCTGTCCTTTTGTTGAGATCATATTTTTTAGTTGTACTGAAAAACCTTGTTAAGGATGCTCAGTAAGCTGCAAGGATTCTTGTAAGCATTTTCAGGGTGTTAGATCAGTCGTGAATTTGAAGTTGAAGCAGGAGACCTTGTGAAAAGCCTTTCTCCCACTGTCAAGGCTTGATAGCTTTCTGGTGGACTCTGTTTCTGCTACTTCCTGCTGCATTTTAAAAGCAAATGGAAAATATGGACATCTCTTGTGACATCTGCATATATTTTTCATAAAGGTGGGTAATTAAGGCATTAAGCATCTTCTGTTGTGGCGTCACACCTTGAAAGTATAAGAGCCAGAACCCATTTTTCTGAACAGCCTATTCAATTTGAAATTATACTTTCTGAATACCTTTCAGGAATAGATATTGAATCAATGTCAGTCTGGTTCCTTTTGCTTCCTCGAGTTAGGGTAGTGTTCCAGTCTACAAAACAAGTCAGATGTAACTCAAATTGGCCATCTTTTTGCAGCATTTTGTGGTTGAGAGTGAATATCCATAATGGCAAGGTAGCCCCTGTGCGTGCACAGACACGGTCCATGGCATTAACTAGCCATGACATGACAGGTCACAGGAAACATCTGCTCATGCAGTGCTGAGGTTACCATGTTCCATACCCAGTGATACCAACATCTGCACCCGTGCCACTGATGAGGAAGTGAAGCTGGGGGCTGATGAAATGGAGCTTCCCTTCCCCAGTAGTAGGAGGGGCTAAGGCCAATGCCTGGAAGTGGGAGAAAGAGAGACCCTACACCAGAATTTGTGGAGGTGGGAGAACTTCAGGAGCCAGCCTCCGTTACTGGGAGTGCGGCGGCAGGCCAGCACTGGGAGATAGTCTCTGTTTTATTTCGCGTTGTGTGCTGTTTTCAGCTAGACAGTCTTGAGTCCAAACCTCGTTTGCCCTGGAGGTGTGTCAATATAACACCTCTATCCCATGTTCTTTAATTTTGCCCATTAAGCTCTTATGAAGGACCTTATCAAGAGCCATCTGAAAATTAAAATACACCACAAACACTTGATCTCCCTTGTCTGTTCTGCTAGTTATGTCCTCAAAAAAAATCTTCCCAGATTTGATAAGCATGATTTGCCTTCGATATATACACGCTGGCTTTGTGAAATCCCATTAGTGCATTCCAAGTATTCTGCTATAACTTCTTTTATGATAGGTGCTAGCATTTTCCCATACTTGGGTTAACTGGTATGTAATTCAATTTAGTGAAACTACCACTGCCTGGAAGGGTTTTGGGATTTAACTTAAGCAAGCTTGCTTCAAAAGGAAATCACTGAGATATATATATTTGATTTTACATAAAAGATATCCAGCATGTATATGAGAATGGTAATTCTGAACAGTTCGAGTAATAAAAAAAATTAAATATGTAATAGTGACTATGAGCAATTATACTGAACTATTTACTAATTATATTATTGGACATCACTTACTAAATAAATAAAAGAAAAGTAAAATCTTCAATCCATCTATTAAATCCATCCAGTTCTGAGGAAGAGTCACTGGAGCTGGAATGTCTGATTTCTCTCCATAGATATTGCTAGACCTGCTGAACTTTTCCAGCAATTTCTCTTTTAATTTCCAGCATCTGCAGCCCTTTCATTCTTTAAACCCATCTATGTCAAAAAGAAGGAACTTAAATTTCGGACCCTCCCTGCAAGCACATGTGAAATTGCTGGAAATACGTCCTGATGGTTATTTTAATTTGAGATTGTGACCAACTCCATGGGGACGAGTTAACCTGTAATTCCATACTTTTTAAATTAGCACAAAAGTGTTGGAAACGTGATTTGCTGTGGAAGTAATTTGCTCTTAAAATTTTATGTTCTTTTGTGCTGGTCTTGCTGATTTTTTTGAAGAACTGCGCTGGAAAGGCTTGCAAAACTGAGCAGATATCTGTGCTGTCATAACATATCTGTTCCCCTGGTTCACGTCCTGTGCATTCCCTGCAGTGATGTGCTGCTCATGGCATGTTTATTATTTCTAGTCTTCTGCTTTCACCCTTGTGGTGAGGGCTGACTGCTGGTAATATATGCTATTAATGCAATCTGAATCCAAGGTTCTGCGCTATCAGGAGGCACAAATAAGAAGCAATTGCCTTCTACCTTCAATTGAAAGCACCTTAAGAGCCTCAAAGCTACTCTTGACCTAAGAAAATACTTTGAAAAATCTGACATTTTGAGAGTCCCTTGTGTGAAGCCCAGTGTAAAAAACCGCAATACTGAATCTTAAACTCAACTGCAAAAGTTCATAATAGCAAAGAATGTACATGACTAGAAGAGACTACTGCAGTCCACCTGAGATAACAAGGTGTAGAGCTGGATGAACACAGCAGGCCAAGCAGCATCAGAGGAGCAGGAAGGCTGACGTTTCG
>JAHRHZ010000271.1:10999813-11037691 GCA_024137785.1 Ginglymostoma cirratum
TGAAAACCATCCTATTCATGTTGACATGAATGTGAAATAACCCCACGGAGGCCAGTGTCCCATCACCAAGTGACCCTTTATTTACATGCGGAGAGCCCTTGACACAGAGCCAGCTCTCACAATGAACAAGATGCCTGACTGTTCTTAACTGTCAGCCAGGGCCCCTGATTGGACCAGATTAATATCCTCAGTTGGGAAACTCGTATTCTGTGAGGTCCACCTGGCTAACCTCATTGCAATTACTACAGAATGTTCCACAACAGTAATGAAAGAACCATTTATGTTGCAATATTCAGTGACATCACCTAGTTTCATGCATTATTAGTAGAGTTAAACTTCTGTCCTTGGTAAGCTGAACGTGTACCTGGAGGTAACGACAGAGCAGATAATGAAAAATAGGCATGAAATATATGTAATATAACTAATATAATTATATTAGTTGCCAAGTTTAGTTTGACATGTTCCAGGGAGATTTAAACCTAATTTTGACCACATGATGTTCATTCATGAGACACCACTTGATGTTTAATCCATGGAATTTGATCAAATGGTGCTTTCTCACTCTTTACAAATAGTATTACATTTACATTACTTGAATGTTTCATATCTGTTAGAATGCCAGAGGAGAGTATGTTACGATTTGGTTAGAGATGAGGAACTTGTTAAGAAGTAGACAAAGTTTGAGATACCAAGTGCTTACTGAGAGAATGAAGTCAAAATGTTCTATAGTCTTTAAACAAACAAAATAAATTATGCAAAGTTAGAAACTTAAAACAATTTATGTACACATTTTGATCTAACGTCTAGACTTAAAATGAGGTAAGTATGGGTTAACAGGCAAACTGTACTTGAGTACCCTGCATTGCACATCAAATACCGTATGCGGTCAAGCAAATTGCCATGGATTGCTCAGCAACTCGTCCAGATGTCAGTAACACTGTAGGTCACTAAATCGCATTAAAACTTCATAAACATTATCCAGTCCTCCCTTCCAAAGATCGTACCCTGAATTTCCGCTGGTCCTAATCTAATTTGACCTGCCTTAATAATTGCTTAACACACAGCAGTTCAATTGCTCCTCTTCCTAAGGCCACCTTCCCTGGGAATCATGAGGCTTCTTGCTCCTGCCTAATTACTGACTCAATTTCACATTTTTATTAAATGAAACAGCTAAGTTTACTGAGTTGGTCCTGCCCCTAAATTTCCCTGAGTGCCTTGGTATTTCTTTTCAGCTAAGCTCACCTACTTCTGAAACTTCTTCCGACTGTTTTAGTAAGGCTATCCTCTAGGTTCTAAACTCAGGCAAGGTGCTGGGTCCACTGCTATCACTAACTGTTCACCTTCTAGTGACTCAGATTCTTCTCCCTGACAATATACCACTGGCTCTTACAAAGCTGCCTTGACCATCTTATCACTAGCACAGTTCTAGTTTCCTCGCCATTCTGAATGTAATCCTGCTGCCCACATGCTGTTCTTTGCCCCAACTGATTCAAGCCAGTCAACACCACTTAAGCAAAATGCAGTCACCTTCTCTAACTCTCTATCATTGATAAATTGATCACTGACCCTTAAACTGTTTTGAGTTTTATTTTTAAATGGATTTTATTAACAAAACTCATACAGCAAACCCCTTGTTATTAGGCAGGATCAGTTGTAAGCAGCAGTTGAACACCCTGTGCCTTGAATGTTGTAATGTTGAAAGATTGCTGACTTACAGTGCACATATTGATGTTAAAAATGATTCATTACACTACAATGTCCAAAGTTAAATATATGACTTTATAGTGGGATGAATAACAATTGGTTAGTCAATGACAGATATCAAACTGAATGGAAAGACCAGGGTAGGTAAAATTTAAAGAAAAGTTCTGCAATATGTCTTCAGTGTCAGCCACAATTAGAAATGCCAAATAAATGCCACTGATGCCACAAAATAATTGATCTAATTAACATTTGACTGAAGTTTTCATACAACCATGATGTTTTGCCACGATCAGCAATTATAAAACAATAAATAAAGCCAAAATTAAACATAGTCCACCTCACTGACTCATACACTGCACATTGATATTCAGCTTCAGGAGGTTGAAACTTGGTTGTCAGTGAGCAATATCCAAGCAGTCTAATGCTCAAAATGTGACATGACAGTATTTGCAGAGTTTTCACTTGATTTGCATTAACCATAATGGTAATACATGGGATTAATCAGTAAATGCTAATAGTGATGTAAGTTTACATGGGACAGGGACCTAATGGAATGAGTTTCTAGTGACGTCCACAAGCAGTACCTGTGTAAATAATGTAAATCATTAATAAATGTGTGATGGCCTGGGCTGTGCACACCACATTCTGTAGCTTCTTACAGTCCTGGGCAGAGCAGTTGCCATACCAGGCTGTTATGCACCCGGACAGTATGCTTTCAGTGGTGCACCTGTAGACATTGGTGAGGGACCTTATGGGCATGCCAAATTTCCTGAGCCGCCTGTGGAAAAAGAAGCATTGTTGTGCCTTCTTGACTGTCACATCTACAGGGGAAGTCCTGGATGGATTGTTGGTTATCGTCACTCCAAGGAACTTGATGCTCTTCACTCTCTCAACCTCAGTTCCATTGATGTAGATGGGGGTGTGTTCCCCTCCTTTCTTTCTGAAGTCGGCGAGCAGCTCTTAATTTTGCTGACATTGAGAGACGGATTGTTATCAATGCACCACGTCACCAATGGGGAAAATAACCCATTGCTGGAAATACTGGAAATAACCCTTTAACAACTACTCACCCTCCCAGCCTGATCATTAGCAACTCCTTTGTCAGTCCAACTGTCTTTCTCTCTCTTTGGGCTCTATCCTATCATTTACTCCCTACCTTACCCACTTACCTATTTTCTGCAAATAAACTGATGTTTTCCCAGCCACCATCAGCTCTGAGGAAGGGTCACCACACCCAAAACTTTAACTCTGTTTTCTCCTTCACAGATGGTGCCAGACCTGCTGAGCTTTTCCAGCAACTTTGTTTTTGTTCCAGGCTATTAATTGACCTATGTTTGTGCTTATCATCACATGGATGACTGGCCGTCCTATGAAAGTACAGAGACCATTGTACCAAGTTTTTGATTGTAATAATCACTAAGGGATTTTGCGAACGTCAACTTTAGTCTGGGCGTAGATTTTTGGGATTACATTGAGAAAGAATAAAAGACTTCAAGTCTATCCAAAGACTGTAATAGGTTACACAGAGAGAAGAACACAGGAGTGGACAATTTGCTCCAACTTTTTTCGAGTTTCGCATGAGCTTCCTGTCAATTAAATTCCATCTGCTGCTTTGATTAAAGTGTTTATACTAAATTCCCTAATGGATCTGTTAGCGATTATGTAACATTTAGAACCTTTAGTCTTGAACCAGTCTACAAATGGAAGCATTTTCTCAAAGTCTACCCTGTCAACCCCTTTCATTATCCTAAGAAGCTGATTATCCCACCCCATAATCTCATCCACCAGGAAAAGGAGACCGAGCCCGTTCAGTCTTTCTGGTTAACTATCTTCTCATTGTGCAGGTGCTATTGTTAGGAATTTTTCTTTCTCTTTTACGTTCACGTGCTCCTATGTACATTTTTCATTTGGAGACCAGCACTGTGTGCATTACTCAAAATGTGACCCAATTCCAAACCAGTTTGACATTTTTGTTTTTCTATCCCCCTCAAAATGAGCTACTTTGTTTGGGTTTTCTTGTGGCCTAATTAATCAAAGTTGCCCCTGGTCATGATTTGTGTATCTATACTCAATTCCTTTGCAGCTGTGCCCTATTCAGACTCCTATTATCTGAAGAGTATGTGACCTCCTTATTCTTTGTTAAAATAAATTTGCCAATTACGTACATACTCTGTAAGCTTAAGTTCTGAGGAAGGGTCACCAGACCCAAAATTTGAACTTTAATTTCTTTTCACAGATGCTGCCAGACCTGCTGAGCTTTTCTAGCAATTTCTGTTTTTGTTGTTGTTAATAAGATCTGTATTTTGCTGCATTATTCCTTTTGCAGTAAGCATGACATCCTCAAATTTTGAAATTGTTGTACCAGATACCCTAATTAGACAACAAAACTCTCGCCGTGGTTGTTGCTTTTGTAAAAGCCATTTGTACAATATTTGGATTAAGCAGTTAATGAGTAAATCTGGCATGTGATATTGGAAAGGTGACCGCACGTCGCAAGCTATCCAGCATATATCCTTCTAATAATGTTAAAGGTTTGTGGTATAGCTGAATGAAGGAACTCTTTGGATTCGAATAAAAGCTGTTCGTGAACATTACTTGGAGACTACATTTAAAAATGTAATGCCCATCCTAGTCAAAGAGTCATACAGCACAGAAATGGCCCTTTGGTCCAACTAGTCCATACTGATCTTAATCCCAAACTAAACTAATTCCACCTGTCTGTGTTTGGCCAGTATCCCTCCAAGCATTTCTTATTCATCCACTTATCTATATGTCTTAAACGTTGTAATGGTACCTGCATCCACCACTTCCTCTGTAAGCTCATTCCATACACAAACCACTCTGTGTTAAAAAAAATTGCCCCTTGTATTTTTTTAAATCCTTTTCCTCTCACCTTAAAAATATGCCCCCTAGTCTGGAAATTCCCCCACCCTAGGGAAAAGAAACCTGTCCTTCACCTTATCTGTACACATGATTGGTGTCTGAGGGTTTAAACAGTTACAGCTCAAGCTCTGCATCTCTCTGTACCAGTGAGTACCAGTCAGTGTACTATGCTGGATGTTTGTTCTGCAGGAAGGATAATGGTAGCAACGCACCCGTATTCGATAATTAGCAATGTTGTTCAGAATGTTACTTTTGAGGAACTACCAGTCCTTTTGAGGAGCCTGCCTAGCAAGGGCTCAGATTTGTACTTGAGACTTATCGACTGACTATCCCATGGCTCCTACTCTAGAAAGGATGGGAGTTGAGGCAAAGTTAACTGAACTGTATTAACCCTTACTGAAGCCCACTTGATTTATGTAAACAAATTGCGTTGTCCTTGATGATTTTTCGGTGTGTTAGATATTTGGTTAACCATAACATCTCTAAAATGGGCAGTTTTGTGATGGACAAATGAATATCACAGAGAGGAGTGGCTTCAATTTGACCACAGCACTTAGGAGGCAACAAGTTTGAACAAACCATGAAGAGCGGAAATAGATTCTTTCTAAACAGTGTTGAGAGAGGCTTTATGTGGAATAAAGTGTAGGTGGTCCCTCGGGGAATACAACCAAAGACAAGTCATTGCCACCAAGGGTATCTCAGCTCTACCAGGGGAAGGAGGAGAAGGGAAAGAGAGAGACAGAGAAGAATGGAAGGGTAATAGGGCATTCTGTAGTCAGGGGATCAAGCAGATGTTTCTGCGGCATGAAATGTGACTCTAGGATGGGTGTCTCTCCTACCTTCCTGGTGCCAGGATCAATGATATAGCAGCAGTGTGTACCATTAACAAGAAATGCTGAAGAAATCCACCAAAGAGCCTTAGTACCTTCCAAACCCACAACCACTTGCATCTAAAAGGACATGGTCAGTAGATACATGGGAACACCCCCACCTGCACGTCCCCACCAAACCACTCACCATCCTGACTTGGGAATATATTGCTGTTTCAATACAGTGGCTGAGAATTTCCTCCCCAACAGCATTGTGGGTCAGAGATAACCAGGAGTAGAGCTGAATGAACACAGCAGGCCAAGCAGCATCAGAGGAGCAGGAAGGCTGATGTTTTGGGCCTAGACCCTTCTTCAGAAATGTGGGTCAACCACTTCATGTTGACTGCAGCAGTTCAATGAAGCAGCTCACCACTACCTCCAGGGCAACTAGGGATGGGTAATAAACGCTGGCCAGCCAGTGACACCCATGTCCCAAGAATGACTACAAAAACTAGGCAAAGTTGACAATTGGAATGAGACTATGAGACTACTTGACTTTGTTCTCTCTTAACAACTGTGCAGAGTGCTTCTGACTTGAAGATGCAGTTGTTGAAAGTAACGAATAGTAGCAATTGAACTCTAGTGGATTGCTAAAGTGATGTCCAGTGTAGCAATCCAATTCCATGGAGAAGAAAGCTGATAGATTGCATTGTGATGCTCGGACAAGGAGAGAGGAGAGAGTGTACAAGCAGTCAGAAGAAGAATGCAGATTTCTGAGAAGTTTATGGGAATGAAGGTGGTTACAAACATGGTGAGGAGCAAGGGCAGTCACGCACGATGACCATTTTAAACAGGAGTCGGTAGAAAACCAAGAGCAACTGTTGTTCAGAAAGATCAGGTGTAATGGTGAGTGAGGGCTTTTGGATTATGGGCCATATCTGGATGATCTATCGTTCATAGTATATGGAAGATGAGCAGTTGATCAGGGAAGCATTGCAGTCTCGTTGAGTCTGGGGGTGGCAGAGACATGATTGAGAGTATCTGCTGCAGATGAATTAAGGTGGATGATGTTCAGAGATGTCCTTAGTGAAATGGAGGATATGAGATTGGAAATCAACTTGGCCTTGGAAAGATGCCAAGATATAGACTGTCTAATTATACCTAAGACACTGACTTAGGAAGGGACTTGGGGTTTGTACTGGAGACCAAAGGCAATGATATTGGTCTTTTCAATAGTTGACTGAAAGAAATTGTATCTCATCCAAGACAGGATGTCCGATAACACAAAGGATATTGCTGAAAGGTGGGGTAGGTCATGACAGTTCAAAGGGAAGCTGAGACCAAGGATGGGTCGCCTCCTCAACCTTCCATCAACCAATCACATCATCTCTCATTCTTCTTTTTAGATAACTTACCCCTTGCAGTTGCCCCAACTCATTTCTGCACCATTGTCATCCTAATACCTCCCTGCCATCCCAGGATTTAATGTTTATTTTCATAGATTAAATCAGCACTTTAACAATACACCAAAGAAAATTATATACTTAGAATAAGAGAAATTACTATAATGACCCAGTCATAACTTGAAATGCTAGGCTGAGGATTCAGTCTATAATTAAATTGTCACAGTACTGATAGCAACCAAAACTCTTTAGAGGGCCAAACCGTATTGTTAAATCTTGCATGAGAAAGAAATTTCAAGCTTTTTATTAATCTCCTCATCCCCAGGATGGTTATAAATAATCTGTAAAAGCGCTCCAACAATTTGGTTCAAGATCCACTCCAGTACATGAGCATGTAAGCTGGAGTGTTTGAACTGCAGTCCTGAGAGAGTTCTACCTTAAAACAATTTTCTTTATTTGAATGTGACTTTTCAGGTTCTCTTCTCAATCTTCAAGCAACAACATCAAACAGAAATGAACTGTGCATTCATCTAATGACTATTTTGAAGACTTTGTCTTCGAATGCAACGCCAATCTTTGAAATGACAATTTTTTAGCAACTTTTCTAAGGCATGCAGTAAGGTGATATGTAAAGCTCAAACTTCTTAGCTTTGAATGTAGTTTGCAGCAGAGTATGTAGGCAGTTCCTTTTTGCATTTTCAAACAACTGGAAAGTCAAGAGATGTTTGTAATATGCTCATTGAACATCTCAGCCTAAAATTTACAATCCTGGAAATGCCGAGATTGTTGGTGCCAGCCGCTATTACTGTGAAGAAATAATGGAAGCCTCTCGCCTCCACACGTGCTCAGTTAAACATGAAAGTTGGGAAAGTGCAGTTAGCGATGCTTAGCTCGTCTGCAAGATGCATTGCTATAGCTATCTCAGGCAGAATTATTAGAAATTGTTAATTTGCCGTGAATTTCAATTTTTTTTACTCTGTGTCCTCACACGAATAAGAATGAAAGTTTTAACTTTTAAAATCAGAACGATGTGTGTTTTTAATGGTATATAAGGTGAAAATCATGCTGCTGAACAAATAGTGGACCTGAAGACTTAATTTAGAAGCGCAGATTCTCATTTCCTGGGAGGAATATATATATATATAATTTGCAGACTTCTGATAAAGTAAGAATATTTTCTAAAAACATTTCACCTTTAGTGCCATATGTATTTCCAAATCTTTACTTTGCTTCCTAGACAAAGATTTAAATGAGATTTATAGTTTTGGCTTTGCTGTCTCTGAAAATTCTTGTATGCAATTTTATGGATAAACCTGCCTGCTTTGTTGCTTGATGCCATCAATCCCTGTTAGACAATGCCTTGAGAATGACTGACTGACTGATGCTAATGTAGGAAATGGACAAGCCCATGATAGAGATCCGACTGAATCCTTGTGAACAACCTTAATTGAATTCAGCAGCGAGCATTGCTTCTTTGTCGCTGTCGGTATTTTTAACCACGTTTAAATTTATCTGAACTATTCCAGAGCTTCAAAAAAAAAAGCAACAAATTTCTGATGTGTAACAAAGACATTCTGTGTGTATTTTAAATGTAACAATCATTGGAATGCTCATAGGAAACAGAAATCAAATGGAATGGGTTGATTGAGATTTATCTGTAACAGATTGCACTGACATTCTAGGTCATCAGTCTTGTTAAACTTATTTTGTGAGAAGTATCCGTTCTTGCCCTTTCTGACTTCTGCTACAAGCAATGATCCTGCTTAAAGCATTGATGTGCCAGGTAGTTTCCAACATACAATGTATGTTTAGAATTAAGTTATGACCTGTGTCCAGCTATAGTCAATCATACAAAAGTGAACATTAAAGATTTGCAGGACAGTACAATGGTAACTCAGCTTGGTATTTGCTCAGCCTTTCCTTTGGGTTTTGCATTAGTCCAAGAAAATGAGTGCTCTTTTATGGTCATGGGTCTGTAGCTCAGAAAAAAGGCCATTCTGCTCATTGCATCTCCACCAAGCAAAAGCAACCTAATTACTCCAATTCCATTTTCTAGCGTTTGGCCCATATCCTTTCAGAGCTTGGCATCGCAGATGCATATCTAACTATATCTTAAATGTTTTAAGGGTTTCTGCCTCTACCACACTTACAGGCAGTGAGTTCCAGATTCCCACCATCCTCCAGGTGAAAAGGTTTTTCCTCATATCTCCTCTAAACGTTCTGCCCCTTACCGTAAGGCTATGCCCCCTGGTCATTGATCCCTTCATCAAGGGGAAATGTTTCTTCCTGTCTATCCTAGCTATGTCCCTCATAATTTTACACATCTCAATCATATCCCCTCTCAATCTCTTCATCTCCAAGGAAAACAACCCCAGTCTATCCAACCTGTCTTCACAACTGAACCTCTTTAGCCCAGGCAAAATCCTGGTTACTCTCTTCCACACTCTCTCCAGTCCTATTGCATCCCTGCTATAATGTGGATTCCAGAACTGCACGCAGTACTCTAGCTGTGGCCTACCTAATGATTTATAAAGCATAACTTCCGTGCTCTTAAACTTTATGCCTCAACTAATAAAGGTAAGTATACCATATGTCTCCTTCACCACTTTATCCACCATCCTGACATCTTAAAGGGCATGGACTAGTTGGACTGAAAGTTCTGTGTCTATGACGTCTGACTCTTTGACCGGTATAATGCTTACCAGAGTCTCTGTGATCCTTGGTGCTATCCAGGGTCCTACTGTTCGACATGTATTCCCCTGTCCTTTTTGTCCAGCCCAAGTACCTACCTCACATTTATCACAATTAAATTGCATTTGCTGCTGATCATCCCATCTGACCAGCCCATGTATATTCTCTTGTAGTCTAAGACTATTTTCCTCACCATTTACCACCTCACCAACTTTTATATCATCTGCAAAGTTATGGTGACTCTCGACCATGCAAATAAAATTCTCTTGACCAGGGAACAATGTAACAGCTGTGATATTGAATGCTTAAGTTGTGTCAAGAGACTGCAGGAATATGCATTGGAAGAAATGCTGGCATTGCAATACTATAGCAAAAAAAGTATGTAATTCTAATTTCCAATAAGCACCACTGCATTTTTGCCTTTGTAAAGCTGGTGTAGAGTATTGTGATGTTGTTGTAGTCGTGTAAATGGCCAATCTTACTAATTGGGTTGCATGGGAGACATACAAGGTTTGGATATCATAGAAAAGCCTTTATTGCCACTGTCTCTGACAATATTGTATGCTCTTCATCAGAAGACTCTGGAATATTGAATTGGCAAGGCTCAGTCATATTTTAATAAGTCCAGTAGTTATGCTGTCAACAAGAATGTGATGAATGCAGTTAGCACCTTGTAGATGCATAGCGGGAACTTCAGAATTCATGAAGACAGATTGAACAAATAAATACACTGTGGCTGTCAATTAATGTCAATTCACTGCCTTTTTCTGCTCTTTTTCCAATTTTATCTGGAGGATCATTACTGTTTGTGTGTGAAAGTGCAGATTCCTTATCATTGGTCCTTTGAATTCTTATCTGTCTTCATTCCATTTTGCATGTATAGATACTTGATGTCAGTAAATGCTGCTATGAAATGGCCTTTAAATCATCACTTCCATTAAACTGCTACACCAACAGTAGTATTTATAGGCTCAACTTGTTTCGTAAGGATTTCATTGGAAAACAGCTTCTTTCAAATTTGTCTCCAAGGAAAGGATGTGTGTAATCTTGGTGATTGCCTCTTTCTGACTCTGACTGTTTATTGTTAAGTTTCCATGCAGGCAGAATGAAAGCAGCAGGAATGCTGACTTTCTGCAAGATGGGAGCTTTGTGCCACTGTTTCACTGCCCAATCAGTAAGTCAGAAGAACGGTGCATCCAGGAGGGACTTCTGCGCGTGAAAAATTCAGACATTTAGCACTGGAGTGTGATAGCTTTGTCTAAATTAAAGTAAAGCTACTTACATGTTACCTCCAATTCCATTTCCTGACTGCAGCAATGGACTGCTTTGTTCCAAAAAATGGTGCACCTTCCTTTTTGCACTGTGGGCTATGGCTCACTCAGCACCTAAAGCACAGCGGTTTAAAGAAGGTAGTCCATTTCAGAAAGTAGTCAATCGTCAGCATGCCCATGCTGGTTCCTTTGCAAGAGCCATTCCATATGTCCCCTCCCTTTGCTGATTCACCAGTAGCCCTGCAGATCTCTCCATTTTGGAGCTATCTCCAATGCTTTTCTGAAAGTTATTATTCTCCTTCCTTCACCTTTCCAGGTCATGCATTCGAGATCCTTAAAAACTCAATGCATGAAGGAAATGCCTGATTTTGCACCCCCTCTCCCTCAAAACAGAGGGATTAGTCATTTTATTTCATTATTGTAAGTGAACTTTGTCAGTGCTGTCTCACCTTACAACAGTGACAATGCTTCAAAAGTGATTCATTGGCAATGAAATGGTTTGGGGCTTCTAGAGGTTGTTAAAAGTGCCATTTGAGGTGACGCGGTAGCTCAGTGGTTAATATGCTGCCTCACAGCATGAGGGACTCGGGTTCGATTCCACCTTCGGGCAACTGTCTGTGTGAAGTTTGCCCATTATTCCCATGGCTGCATGGGTTTCTTCTGGGTGTTCCACTTTCCTTCCACAGTCCAAAGATGTGCAGGTTAGGTGGATTGGCCATGCTAAATTGCCCATAGTGTGCAGTCTAAGTGGGTTAGCAGTGGGAAATGCAGGGCTACAGGGATAGGGTAGGGGGGGTTGGGTCTGGTAGGATGCTCTTCGAAGGGTCAGTGAGGACTCAATTGGCTGAAAGGTTTGCTTCTACACTGTAGGGATTCTACCATTCTATGATCTTGACTAATCCACTTACCCTGCACATCCCTGAACACTATGGGTAATTTAGCATGGCCAATCCACCTAACCTGCACATCTTTGGACTGTGGGAGGAAACCAGAGCACCTAGAGGAAACCCATGCAGACATGAGGAGAATGTGCAAGCTCTACACAGATAGTTACATGATCTAAATACAGCTTTTAAATGTTTGTTTTGCCTTTACATTAATTTCAGCTTTGAGCTGTAACCTGACCTGTCCACGCTATTTGTCTTCTCTTTGCGTATTATGCATCACTTTCCTCTCTTTCTGTGTCAGTCTGTTGCCACTTGTATGGAAAATTATTTTTATTGTTGTAGATAGAGCTTTTCTCCTCAACTGTTGAATGCAAAATTGCAAAAATAATATGGCTAATCAGAACAATTTAGTGTGTACCTGTTGCTAGTTTTGTTAATAAGGTAGGAACCATAAATCATGATTAATCCTTTAGGAATTGTGTGCATAATGTAAATCTAGTTTAATATTTAAAATGCTGTGCCGTTAGAAGCACTGCCTTTTGGTGTTATGCTTGAAACTTAGCTCCTGTTTGACAATGATTTGTATCCTCATTTGATGAGAAGAGAGGTGGGGGTGAAGGTTTGGGATGCTTCTCTCTGGTTCTGTCAGCTTTGCAGAGATACCATATACTTGTCTCCTTGTGATTTGTGAAACTGCTAATTTGAAATGGCTGTCTTGTTTACCCGTACAAATCCCCATTAAACTGGTTTGTTGTGTGAACAGCTTTGAGATGTTTTGCTGCAATACCACAAATGCAATTACTGCTTTTAATACCTGCCATCAGAATGCTGCTTTCAGAACGTTGTGGCCTAATAACACAATCTTTTTAAGGTAACTTTTTCCTGTGGCCTTGGCAGATAATCAATCACTCAACTTTGTGCCACAGGTCAGCAAGGCTGTAAAAAAAAAAATTACAGTCCAAACAATGGGCTTTTTTGTTCAAGGGATCATACAGTGGAAGTTATACTCAAACTGTATGAAGCCTTAGTTAGATCAAGCATACTGTAATGTGTACATTTACTTAACATGTTACCAAAAGAATTTGGAGACACTGGGGTGGGTACAGAGCACTTCTAAGGATGATATCAGATATATGTGGGTATGCATATCAGGGAAGGATGGACAGGCTGGGTCCTCCTGTGGTGAAAAGAAAGTGAGCAGTGTTCTAGGAGATGTCTTTAACATTATGTAAGATTGTGAATGTGTGGAATTGGAGCTATTGGGTTGGTTTTCTCAAGGAGTATTAATCTCCTTTTTCAAAAGAAGGGAGTTCTGTGTTTCTGAGAGATGATTCTGTTCAGCATTCCCTCAGAAAGTCAGAGCTGTGCTTCTGTTCTGACAGTTCTTGCATTGTGTAAAACCTCCTTTTCATAGCAGTTACCTGCCATATTCTGAGATTTAATTGTTCTGATACTCACTTTGACAGCTGCTGTCAAAAGGCAAGTGCAGAAGGTCAGTGTAACGGTAGGGTACTGGGAGGGTAGGGGATAGGGTGCTAGGTCAGTAAGGTACTATGTAAGAAGGGTGTCAGCTTCGGAGGGATGAAGTGTCAGGTAAGTAGGGTATGAGATAGTTATGATACTAAAAGGGACGTGGTGTATGGAATCAGTGTGCAACATGGCAAGATGAATGGAATCTGAGGGGTGGGGTAGTTGTCGTGTGCATGTGCGTGCTCAGTATAAGGCTAATTTAATAGTTAGAATCATAGAATCCCTACGGTGTGAAAGCAGGCCATGCAGCCCATCCAGTCCACACTGACCCTCCAAAGAGGATCCCACTCAGACCAACCACCTACCCTATCCTGCATTTCCTATGGCCAATCCCCCTAGCCTCAACAATTTACCATAACCAATCTACAAACCTGCACACTGTGGAAAAAAAAAAACATGTAGACAGGGATAAAATGTGCAAACACCACACAAAGAGTTGCCCAAGCCTGAACTGGGGTCCTGGGTACTATGAGACAGCAGTTCTATCCACTGAGCCACCAAGCCACCCCTTAGTTACTTAGAAATTAGGCTGCGTTTTCAACAGTCTAACATTTCCTCAGTAACTACTATACTTATTTTCATTGGAGCCCTCCAAAATCTCGAATTGTTTGGAGACTTGCGGAGGGTTCCAGATGGAAAGGAAATGACCAGAATCTTCCATTTTTCCTGAGCAGTTCCTTTGGAGTCTGCTACAATGGGGAGTCTACAGGGTCGTCTTACACACGTCTAGGGTAACAGCTGTTTGGCTATCATAAAATGCAGGCTATTGTTTTCAGTTCTGGGAAGGAGAATAACTCTCATTGAAAAATCATCACCAAGAATGTGGTGGGGAATTGAGAAGAAACTTCTTTCACCCAAATCATTGTAAAAACATGGAACCTGTTACAACAGGGGTTGGTTAAGATGAATACTTCATATGGATTTAAGGGGGAGCTGGGTGGTTATGATAATAGATTTAGATGGAAAGATGGGAGGAGGCTTGAGTGAAGAATGAGCATTGGCAGGGACTGGTTGAATGATGAATGACTAGCTTCTATGCCATTTATCCTGGGTTTGTGGAAGAAGGATAACAATAATAGTCTTGGTTTTTAGAGCCTCCTCACTGAGGCACCCATTACATATCTGAAAATATACATGACTGACAGATGGGGAAACTATTGTTTCAAACTTCAATTAGTTATCAATATAGCAGCCACTGCTCAAAAGCTTTTAAAATGAAACATTATGCTGGGCAAATGTGAGTGGTTTCTCTGTTTTGAAGATTGAAATGACACATTGAACCACTGAGATTGAGAGACAGACAGTAAAAGTGTGACAAATTATGTAAATATTGCAGATGCAGCAATGATATTACCTTGAAAAACACTTTAAATGCCTTTCTTATTTCTTCCTTATATTTCTGATCTGTCTTTTTGTGTATTGCCTTTACTCTTGCAGGTTTTCTTAAAAGAAATATGCATTTTTCATGGGGTTTTCGAATCCAATTTGCATTTTAATTCAAGCAGGTTTGATATTATGGTCATGGTTCAATTATGATCCATGTGACGAACACAAAAACAAATGACAAGGACTACGGTGGTACGATGGTAATATAGTGCTAACTGCTTTTTTATATCTGTGGCTATACAGCCATTCATATATACATTTTCTTCCACCCTTCTTCCTTTCCAGCCTCCAAAAGTCTTTACTTCCGACTCATTGTAATGGTAAATCCATTGAGAACAATTAGAGTGTGATCTTGGCTATAAAGGTGCCAACCCATATTTTTGGGTAAGATTATTGCACAGGGCACTATTGGGGAAAAAAAAAACCCAACCAAGATGAGTGCTTTCCTGAAGAAGTGACAGTAACAGAATACATTTATGCACACTGAAAGCGAACAAAAGGAACATTATGTGATGGAGTTAATTGCTTAAAATGTCTAATTTCTTCAATTCTAGTCTTTAGTTTTGCAGGAGCTAAAAAACCTCAGGAGAAAAAAAAATGCTATGACTGCTCAGTCTGGAATGTACTGCCTGAATGTGGTAGAGGCAGATTCAATCGTGGCTTTGAAAAGGGAACTGTATAAGTAACTGAAGGTTGAAAATTTGAAGTATACAGTGAAAATGCCAAACTGATAAGCTCCCAGAGAACTGTCATGGGCATGATGGGTCCAATCACCTCCTTCTCTGCTATAATGGTTGTATGATTCTATGTGAAAACATGCAGTTCTCAGCCAACTCTAGATCCCAGGAACAAAAACAGAAAAGAACAAAGACAAAAATAAAAACATGCTCAGGCCCATGTGAATGCCCGTGGCCGCCCCTTTGGTTTGTAGGAAGTGGGAGGAATCAAAAGAAAAATTTTTGAGGCTGAGGACCAGTTGTGCCAGGCAAATGAGTGTCAGTAGAGGGGGACAGGGTGGGCCTACGGGACATAAAGAGGCGGAAGGCTGTTAGCCATCCTCATGGGTCCAGGATCTCCCCATCTACATTTGAGACACAACCCACATCCTCCACCTTTTCCAAAACTTTAAATTCCCCAGCCCCCAACACCTCATCTTCACCATGGATGTTCACTCCCTGTACACCTGCACTCCAAACCAGCATGGGCCCAATCTATGCCTGCCTCCTTACAGGATTCGTGGAACAGTCTCTTTTCAACACTGCACTGGCACCATCCCTCACCTTTTCTTCTACTATATTGATGACTGCATCAGTGCTGCCTCGTGCTCCCGCAAGTTGCTCAAAAAGTTCATGAAGATCACCAACGCCTTCCAGCATGCCCTGAAATTCACTTGGACTATTTCTGAAACCTCCCTCTCCTTCCTGGACCTCTCCATCTCCATCTCTGGCAACTGACTCACCAATGACATTCATTTCAAACCCACCGACTCCTGCAATTACCTTGACTATACCTCCTCTCACCCACCCTCCTCAAAGTGCTATCCCATACTCTCAATTCCTCCACCTCTGCCGCATCTGCTCCCAGGATGAGGAGTTCTACTCTAGGACTTCCAAGATATCCTCCTACTTTAGAAACCATAGTTTCCCCTCCTCTGATATTAAGGATGCCTTCAACTGCATCTCCCCCATTTCCTGCACTTCTGCCCTCAAGCCCCCTCCCCCCAACTGCAATAAGGATAGAGTCCCTATAGTCCTCACATACAACCCCACCAACTGCACATCATCCTCCGACATTTCCGCTACCTACAAACAGACACCACCACCAAAAAGATACTCCCCTCCCCAGCCCTGTCCACTTTCCATAGGGACTGTCCATCCTGCGACTCCCTCGTCGGCTCCACACTCCCCACTCCCCACCAACCCCTCCACCACACCCAGTATCGTTCCCTGCAAACGCAGGATGTGCTACATCTGCCCCTTCACCTCCTGCCACACCTCCATCCAAGGCCCCAAACAATCCTTCCAAATCCGAGATTCACCTGCACTTCATCCAACCTTATCTACTGTATCTGTAGCTCCCAATGTGGTCTCCTCTATACTGGGGAGACCAAACACAGACTCAGGAACCAATTTTGTGGAGCATCTGCACTCTGCAGACAACCTTCTGGTTGCCATACCCCACCACCACCACCACCAACTCCCCTGCTGTCATGTACATCCTTGGCCGCCTCCACTGACAGAGTAAAGCCAAACGTAAACTGAAGGAGCTACACCTGATATTTTGCCTTGGGAGCTTACAGCCCAATGGCCTGAATGTTTACTTCATCAGCTTCAAAATCTCTCCTCCCCCAACCTTTCCATCTTCTGACTCATCTATCCAGTCCACTCTTCCAAATGACCCACAACAACAACCCCCTGCCTGCATCACCAGTTTCAAAATCTCTCCACTCCCAATCTGTCCATCTTCTTACTTGCCTATCTGATCCACCCTTCCCACTGACTAACCACAATAAGCCCCTACCTGCATCCACCTGTCTCCACCTCACTTATCCTCCCTCCAGCCTCGCCATTCGCGCCCCCCCCATTTATTTATTTCTCGGATCCCCCTCCCCCTCCCCAGTCCTGACGAAGGTTTTCAGTCCAAAACGTTGACTTTCCTGCTGTTCGGCTGTGCTCCTCCAGCTTCATATTTAACGACTCAGTTGTCTTGTTGTACAGGACTAGTATATGCAATCATGATGGCAACTGATGTGGAGAACTTGTGTAGTATTACAAATTCAAGGTGCTCCGACTTAAGTGGGTTATAAATAGGTTGTCTTTAACAGGAAGCTCATTTGCATCTGTTTTCATGCAATAAAGTACAGAAACAGCAGGCCAGATTTGTCTTGCTTTTTCTTGAGCAAGGGCTAGGGAGAACTCTGATTCTGAGTTTTTCGTGTTTAAAGTGATGTTCACAGAATACAGCTGCCAACTCTGTGTGCTCTGTGCCTGCTGGGAGCGAATCGACCCCAATAGAGTTTGCAGACTCTCCTTTTTCTGCAGATCCCAAGATTAAAGCAGTGAATCGGATGTAGGGAAACTGCAAATTTCTCTGTGGGAATCGAGTTAAAGCTGATAAAGCCACAAACCTGTTGATGAAGAAAGCCATGTCCATCGGTGAAGTTCAGGCACAGAGAAATGATGTTGCTTCCCCCTCATGAGCGCAGCTGCTACATTGGACAGATGTACAGTACACGATAAAGGATTTAGAAAATTAATTACGAAGAAATCAATTATGAATTGGGGTGGAGAGGAACAGAAAGAGCTGAAATACTGAAAGCAGTCGAAAAATGATAAAATTAAGCTTGGAAAAGTAATGTCTGTCTGCAGTGGTTCAGTCGATGAATACATGTTTTATTATAGCACTGAGACATATAGACTGGGAAAATTAAATTGATTGAATTCAGCCAGGGAGAAGTTTGGGGATTCTCATGACTTTTGCTCCTGATCATCATTCAGTTAACCTCCCTGCCCCTCCTCTTGCTGGACAGAGGATGTTAGGAATACATAGCATTGTGCCTTACTTTGTTTATCCTGTTGATCATTCAGTGCTGAGAAGTGAGGGATGGGAATGTGCAGTCAGCATGTTGATCGGGAACCCCCAAGTCAGAAGGCTGTGGTTTCAAGTCCCACTCCAGGACATGGGTGCAAAAAATGAATTCCTAATACTTCTAGAGTATGACATCCTTACTTCTATGTCAGGTTTTGGTGAGAACTCATTGCAAACAATAAGGTAGAATTGGTCTTCTTTTTTTAAAAGAAGGACATAAATAAATTGAAGGCAGTTCAGAGAATGTTTACTGGATTGATAGCTGGAATGATTGTTTGTTTTTTTTTTAAATTCATTCATGGGGTGTGTGCATTGCTGGCTGGGCCATAATTTGTTGCTCATCCCTTGTTACCTTTGGGAAGAGTCATGATGAGCTGCCTTCTTGAACTGCTGCAATGCCCGTGCTCTAGGTAAAGCCACAATGCTGTTAAGGAGGAAATTCCAGAATTTTTGACCCAGTGACACTGAAGGAATGGCGATATATTTCCAAGTCAGGTTGGTGAGTGGCTTGGCTGGGAATTTGCAGGTGGTAGTGTTCCCATGTATCTGTTGCTCCTCTCCTTCTAGATGGTAGTGGCCGTGAGTTGGAAGGTGGTGTCTTAGGAACCTTGGTGAATGAATCTGTTGTGTTAGGATAGTTTGGACAAACTGAGCTTGCTTTCACTGGAGTTTGGGGTGACTTTATTAAAGTGTATAAAATCCTGAATTGTGTTGACAAGGTAGATGTGGAAAGGTTGTTTCCTTTTCTGGGTCAGTCCAGAACTAGGGAGCACAGTTTTCAAATTACAGATTGCCTTTTTGGGACAGAGATGAGCAGAATAGTTTTGTCTGAGGATTGTGCAGTTTTTGAATTCTCAGCCTTAAGAGGTGGAGACAAGCACATTACGTATTTTCAGGCAGAGATGGAAAGATTCTTGTTTGCTATTAACATTTCTGTTGTGAGCCTGAGGAATAAGAATTCCCGACTTAAAGATATTCTGAACACTCCCCTCCCTGTTGTTTGCTTTATGAGGAATAAAGTGCTGTCCTTTACACAGCACTGAGAGATTGCCCATAAATGAGAGAGACCTAGTGCAATTGAGCCTCCTTCATTTTTGTGGTATTTGTACCAATGATAGATGAACAGAATTGCCATGGAACCTCAGAACCAGTGAAAGTGAAGGAATGGCGATATATTTCCAAGTCAGGTTGATGAGTGGGAGAGAGATAATAGGAACTGCAGATGCTGGAGAATCCGAGATAACAAGGTATGGAGCTGGATGAACACAGCAGGTCAAGCAGCATCATAGCAGCAGGAAAGCTTGACGTTTCAGGCCTAGACCCTTCCCGAAACATCAAGCTTTCCTGCTCCTATGATGCTGCTTGGCCTGCTGTGTTCATCTAGCTCTATACCTTGTTAACTCAGATTGGCTTGGCTGGGAAAGTGGAGTTGGTGGCATTCCCATGTATCTGTTGCCCCTGTCCTTCTAGGTGGTAGTGGCCATGAATTTGGAAGGTGTTGTCTAAAGAACCTAAGTGACACTGGCTTGCACGAGATGAACAATTTAAAACCCAAACTCATATTAAGCATTAAATAATAGTTGAGCTCCTGCACCAAGTACAAGGTATATAAAATAATAACAGAAAATACCAGAAATACTAAGCTACTATGGAGAAGGAAATCTTTTGTAATGTTTCAGGTTGATTGCCTTTCATCAGAGTTTTGGCAGGAAGTGAGTTAAGGTGGGGATTAAGGTAGGCGGTATCACCGAGGTGGCTTTAATGACAGCATTGTTATGCAGTCACAAGCTCATCTCAGCGTCAACTGTGACACCGAGGTTATAAAATGTCTGGTTCTAGATGGAAGGAGGTGAAGAGAGCACAGTGTTTATGGTGGGGATCGAAGACAATTGCTTTGATTTCTCCAATATTTAGTTGGATGAAATTTCTGCTCATCCAGTGCAGACGTTGTATGCAGTACCTGATAGTACCAAGATGCTGGTGGGTTCATGTGAAGCAATGATCATCTAGATCTTGGTGTCATCAATGTGGAATTCAACATTGTGTTTTCACATGATGCTGCTGAAGGGCAATGCATAGATGCGAGCAAGGTGAAAACCGAGGATGGATTCTTTTGAAATGTCAGAGCTAGTACTGTGGGAGTAGGAAGAGAAACTATTGCAAGTTATAATTGGACAGATAAGAATGACACCACATGATTGCAGTGGATGAGAGCAGAGAGAAATTGGAGGAGGATGGCATGAAAAATGTCAATCTGCAAAAAAGACGATGAGGAACAATTTACCACTTAAACAAAAGATATCATTTGTGACTTTGGGAGCTGTTCTGGCATGTCTCTAGGCAGAAATATGATTGGATAGATTCCTAACCTCTGACTGTAGGTCCTGGACTTCGCTTGCTGTCCCAACCCTGCTGTTCTGACACACTAGACCTAATGAAGCTGTTCTTGCTCCTCAAAATAGCTGTTGACCCATATGTGTATCCACTGATATCAATCTTTACCATCCATTTCCTTCAAGTATGTGTCTTTTGCTGTTTGTGCTGCTGCTTTCCGATCTCAGTTGCTTTTGCTCTGTTTTGATCCCGACAGTCCATTGACTTGACTATTCACTTCTTCATGAAGGTTCTTTATCAAAAGTACGGCAAATGTTTAATTGTGTTTGATCTTGCGTTCCTGCAATAATTTAAATATATAATTATATCTGTTATTATATACCATGATAAAAATAAATATACTTCAAAGCATTGTAAAAAACATTGCTTTGAGTACAAAGATGAAGTAAACGTATGATGAATATTGAAAGAGAAAAATAATTTAGAAATGCATTGATGTAAGGGAAAGCAACCTAATTCAAATAATTAGGGAATAAATTTATTTTTAATCTATCTAAATTATGTTTATCAGCTGGGAAATTGGCTAGTTAATATTTTAAGTTTACTTGTGTATTTTTGCACTGTCACAGCTACATTTTAGAAGATAAGTATTTGATGTTTTTCTACATGATTACAGCAGATTTTTGAATTTAATTGGTTGGATGTGCCTAAAAGCTCTGTAATCCTTCATGCGATAATTATATTTTAAAATAAGGTCAAAGCCTAATCAAACAGAATGCATTCTGTTTTGTTTACCTGCAGTCAGGCGATTCCAGCTGTTCAAAGAAAGTGAAACATTAAAACTGGGACTATTCGCTATTGTTGCCTTTCACACAAATTGAAAGATTTCAAAAGTTGAATTACTTCAGATCTGAAAAGAATTGAAATGGCTTAGTTAGGAATATCAATTGGTTGTATTGCAACCATTAAATTATCCAGATGTGCAATGCACTTCTATGCTCCAGTAACAAAATGCACTTTATATGGGATTGAGCTCATGGTATCTGTGATTTGTGCATAATGGGGGTTACAAATTTTAAAAAGATATAAACCCTTTTGCAACATGTAATCCATATTAGATCAGTTGAGTTGCTTGAAAAATTTCAAAGTCAGTGTTTGGTCCTTGCTCCATGAATGTGTTGGGGTCAAGTAAGCTGCCCCTTCCACAGACCTCTGTTGTAAAACTTGAAATTATATTCTGGCAGTCTTCACTGATGAAGCATACAAGGTGCAGATGTACACTTGCCTCCTGATGTTGTAACCAGTTTCAACAAGAGGAAGGTGCATACACGTTTATTCATGTGAATGTTGCATTTCATGCTATTAAATGTTTTTTGGATTTAGTATCCATCATCAATTGCTCACTGCTTTTCTCCTTCCTCCCCTCCCTCAAAAGCTGTCTTGTTTTTGTTTGCATCTTCCAGTAGTATATTTCGATGTATTGTGTCATGAGATGAGGGATGTCCGTTATCTTTCTTTAATCTGTGGGCCATAACATAAATTTAAAGCTATTTCACCCCAGTTCCAATATGGACAATCATATGCCTTCTCTCTATTGGACTTAGAATGACACGATTGATTAATCAGCTTTATTCAGTAAGCACAAAAATATTGATTTATTATGAAACGAACCTGTCCAATAAAGATGCAGAATTAGTTAACACACAATGTGATAACGAAATACAAATGTTTATTCTTCTAACTCATCCAACACACATACTTTTCCTTTTCAGATAGAGGAAAAAACCAAATGATTTTGTCTTGGCAGAGATTAACATTAAAAAAAACACTTTCTGGGCAGCGGTGGCTATTTTGAAGGCCAGAGGATAAGGCATAGAATGTTTTAATTGGCATTGATCTGGTGGTCATCTGGTGGCCTTGCAAGTATGGCCAAATCAGTAGTCATGCATAGTTGTCACTGTGCTTTTGGCAGACACAGGCAGGCTCAGGAAATACAACATTCACAAGTTAGCTCAGTCATTCTCTTCCAAAAGAACAAATTCCCAAAATGCAGCTTCAGAAACAGGAGACATGAGCTAGGCAGCTTGTTCTTAACAGGCTTTCTGTTAGCTAACTACAAAAAAACCCCTCCAAATATGCAAGCATTTTTCAAACAGCACAGCCCTAAAACCTAGTTGTAAAAAGGTCAGGCACTTTTCCTGAAGTGAATTCAAGCAACTGAAACTAGCAGTTATCATAATTCACATAATTTCTAAGCAGGCTTGTTTTGACAAATGTTCTGATGCTTTTCATTGACCTTTATCTTAAAGAGAAAGCACCCAGGCATTGCCCCAACCATTCAACCTCAAATTGTCAAAGAAATGTTAAATATGACATGGTTTCATTAAAACTGTTAATTGTGCCTTAATTGTTTAAAGTAAACATCGGGCTGACTCTTACAGTTTTTTCGTCTAAGGGTCAGTTTTGTCGAGTGTCACAGAGGGTTTCTTTCTGCAAAGCTTTGTGAGTTTCCTTCCTGCACCTGATCAAACTAACCTCAATAACTATCACATTAATCACTATGGTGCCCCCTTGCCTGATTCTTGCCCCATTCTGCCACCCACCTTTCCTGGAACAATTCGTTGCTCACCAGATATTGGCCGAAAGAATGGCATCCCTGATGCTTGCGCCAGCTTTAAAATGCTGCTGTGCACCTGGACCAACATTGGTAATCTGGCAACATAATGACAAAAACCAAGTTGCACACATGGCTGACACCCCTTTACCCATACAGCACCATTCTCTCACCTGTTTAACCAGCAGCTGTTAAACACAGTTTACCTGACCTTAGCCATGTCCAACTGGACACTCTCTGTATTTCACCACTACTATCTCCCCAGTGCCTACATGTCATTGTTTAATAAGGAAACGTCACATGCAGGCAAGCAGGCAGTTAGATAATTCCAAAAATGGGCCTTTGTTGGCAGCCAGCAAGTGCAGACAAAACCTATAGAGGCTGTAATTTTCCCCCACAATGCAAACTAAAGGCAAGCATCATGACCAACAACTGTTTCCTATGTTTCCTCTGTTCTGAGGAAGGGTCACCGGACCCGAAATGTTAACTCTATTTTTCCCTTCACAGATGCTGCCAGACCTGCTGAGCTTTTCCAGCGACTTTGTTTTTGTCCCTGTTCTTTCAGTTTTTAACTGTTTCCTATTCCTTGATTGTGCACTACATATAACTCTGGAACCTGGAGTCAGTCTGGCTCATAGTGCTTGATACAGATGAGCTCTCTCAGACACAAGGAGAGGTTTGTTCTTTCTGGTGTCCTCCTTAGACTGTCCCCATTCCTTAGTTCCTCTGGATCCAGCACATCGCATCGTTGTCTGTTACAACTGTGCAGAGCACTGTGTTCCAGGATGTTGTGGCACACTCTAACTGGACTAGACTAGATGCAAAGACTGGAGATTGGAAAGAAAATCCAGAGATACTAGATGTCTGGGAACCAGGTGAGCCAAACAGAAGCACTTCATACACTTCTGAGTGCCAATATGATGATTGTGTTGAATTCTTTTGAATGTCCACTTAAGCTTTTGCCCATTGAGCACAGTTGCCCCCTAGCTTTGGTATGAGTTAAATACTGGGTAGCAGGATTGGTGAAACATTGTCTTTACCTGAAATTTTGCAACATACTGCCAAAGCTGCCCAGTATTCCAGGACCGCTTCCAATATTTCCCCAAGTGTAGCAAGTTGATAGTCACACATTAAAGAACAGTGGCATGGATAAAGGTAAATCATTATGAAATACATTCAACTGAAGGAATTACAACGTGATCAATTATAATGAGTAACTGGAGTCATTCTAATTTCAAAGCTTTGCTCAGTCTACATGTAATAATCCAATTAACATTTAAACTGGATATTCAATGCAACTTGGTTGTACGGTAGTAAAAGATTGCACATGGCTGTTTTCACAAGATGGGATAATATGGGAGGAGTAAGGGTAACTGGATTGTGCAATGTACTGCTTTAAATGTATTATTTACAGAGATGGGATGTAGACTGAACTGAAAAAACTTCTGGCCTTTTCAATTTCACATTTTTATGGGTGCTTTAGTTACAATGAGATTGACTGGTGTACTCTTGATCATTTGATATACTCAATTTAGTTTTAGCACGTGGGATAAAAGGTAATCAACAGAAAGCAGGTAAATATGAAAGTATAGACACTTTTTTGCCTGCATTACGTACATGCATTTCTTAATCACTAATAGTTTCCGCCTTGATAAGGTTTTTGAGATTTATTGGGTAAGAGCTCCAGAGTTTCAAAATTATGGTCAATTACTTTTTAATGTCTCTTGTTTAATCCGCCCCAGAAGGTAGCTGGTACATAAAATCAGCCATCCAAGAAGGAAATTTTGTGAGTCTTGTAGGAGCAGTGACACGTGCTTCCTCATTCAGAATAAGAATGCTAGCAGTACTTGGTGTCAGTATGTAGACTCTAGGTTTGTTTGCTGCTGGATTTGCTGTAGCTGCATGTATTTAATGGGGGGAGGCGATCAAGGTTAATTAAAAACGACAGATGGAAAAGTGTGTAGATTGTTGGCTAAAGGAAAGAAATTTCAACATCTGCCCTGGATAGAGATCTTTGTTTGCCCCAGTTACATTCCAATTACATCTTAATGTTCAATTATAATAGGAAATGCACAGGTAAAGGTGAACTTTTTTAAAAAAATAGATAGCTAACAAAGCAAAGATTTCCTCTGTTCTAGAATGTTTGGGTGATATACCTGATAGTTCAGTCAAACTGACACAATTTCCTTTGTCTTTTGTATACAGTATTTTAACCAGTTACATATTTCAATAGCAGTTGCATAGTTGTAGCTGGGTAGTCATGATAGCTGCTTTGAGATACTGAAGGAACTCCAACTGATGATATGATTTATCTTCTAACATCTTTATTTATAATATTGAACAAAATGTATATTTTGAAAGAATTTATCACACTGAACAAGCTCTTCAAGCATAGATGTTATGAGAGTAATGGCAATGCAATTTGAAATCCTACTGAAATTGGCAGCAACTTCTGAAGTCTCCATTGGAGGAGAATACTGTTGAAATGCAAAAGTTGTATTCAGTGATTCAGTCTTCTTCTGAAGACTGCAATTGCTAAGCAATTGATGAATTGATGAAAATTTCCACTCATGCTATTAGTTTCACTGCAAGTACCCTTGAAACTGTTATGCGTTTCTTATAAAGTATCACTAGGCTTTTCAGCAGGATTGAGTCTATCGTTACTGGTAAATACCATCCTGAATACTCATCACTGTTGGATGTCAAATTGTCCATAATAACAAATCCACAATTTTAAAGTTGACATTTAGATGTTTGTTTATCTGGCTTACTCTCAGTAAGTTCTAACCCATTCCATTCATCACTTATTTTGTTCTTTGAAAATTTAATTTAGAAATGCTTTTAACTTCCTCGCTTGCTGTCTTTGAGAATATTTCAGAGTGATTGGTTGTCTACCCTGCATATTTGACAACACTGCTGCTAGATACCTGGACAATCCCTTTTATTTGACACCAGAATCAAACAGACATTTAGTAAAGAGTAGCCGTGCCTCAAAAATGACTAAATCTTTGTCCACCTTCCCCTAGGGGCAATGCAGTTGCTTCGCTGCCTGACTGCCGAATCCAACCTTTTATTATTTGTGCCATTAAAAGAATGTAGCGGTAATGTTTCACTCTAATTAGTCTGTTTATCTTTAAACAATATATCTCCAAATTTGCACAAGGATTGATTAAGTGAAACTTTCTACGGCAATCAGATATGCCCCATGAAAGAATCAGTTCTGGTGAAGATGTGAATTGAGGCCCAAATCCTGGAAACCTTATTAAGGAAGGTGTAAATACTCAGAAATGGATAGATTAGCTTTTTAGTTAGAATGTTGGGGGTTGTTTCATTTAGGATGTTGCTAATAGTTTTGGAATGTTCTGGATTGTCTCAGCTGCAATAATTTGTTACAGCTGTCAAAATATGAGCAGAGTTTTCCAAGCAGGTTGTTGGACGCAAAGTGGTCTGAGGCCTCCTTGGCGAGATGGAACCGTTTAGTGAAAAGGTTTATTTTTTTCAGCTTTGAAGCTATAGAGTTTCATCAATGCAGAGAAAAACCTCAAAGAAAAGCTGCATTATTATCATAACATTAATTTATCATAATGTGGTAGAGATGTGCAATCTGTTGAGTGTCTTCTTCATTTATGTTATGTATGAAATACAAAAGGTTAGTGTCCAGCCCAGTCAGGCAGAACAGTAAAAGAACCATTCTCTAAGTGAAAAGGAAGATCAATGCATGACTTAGAAAAGTGATCATAAGGTTGAATTTAATTCACATCAGCTGCTGAAATATTCTTTGCACTGTTTGAGCTCATTCAGACAAATTTAAATGTTTCAGTATTTCTTATCATCATCCACACTGAGCATTTGACTAATGGCTTTTACATTGTGTACTTTTGTAAGTAAATGAACTTGATTGTTTTATAAAATATGGTACAGTTATGTATAGCTTAAATTGCCAAATACATCATCTCGTGAGCATTTTTTTTTGCTGACACCTCTAGCCCCACACTTCAATCAGCTGCATTAAAGATGATCTCAGTAATTTATTTATGAAAGTCCACAAACAACACATGGTCTGTGCTCCAATGCGTTAATAATGAGGCATCAATTGTCACAGCATTGCACAATTGAAAAAAGACGAGACTTTCTGGCCAGTTACTATCACAGCATGAATATCCAATCATAGAATTCCTATAGTGTGGAAGCAGGCCATTCAGCCCATCAAGTTTACACCAAAGATCATCCCACCCAGACCCATGCCCCTACCCTATTCCTGTAACCTTGCATTTCCCTTGGCTAATCCATGTAGTCTGCAAATCCCTGGACACTATCAGCAATTTAGCATGGCCAATCCACCTAGCCTGTCCATCTTTAGATGGTGGGTGGAAGCCAGAGCACCCAGAAGAAACCCACGCAGCCACAGGGAGAAAGTGCAAACTCCACACAGTCACTTTAGAATGGGATCAAACCTGGGTCCTTGGCTCTGTGAGGCAGCAATGCTATCACTGAGCCACTGTGCTGCCCATGATGATGCTTCAAATCTAAAACTAGTGGATCGTCTGCTTATGTCTATGATTTTATTTCAAGAAGCCTAGATTATTTTTTATATAGCTTTGAGCATGGGAAGTAAATTACAGACACTATCCTCACTTTACTATCAACGGTATTTTTTGATATTTCACAAAAATAATAAAAAAAACCTGGAACCATATAAGAGCTGCTAACATATGATTTAAAAAGAAAGAAAGGCCAGTTTATGTTTAGTGAGATTGGTCACACCTAAATGTTAATCTACCCGTCTCTTTAAAATCCTGATCAATTTGCCATACATTTCTCACCTTTTCGGTACTTTTCCTGTTTGTATTTGTGTTCCGTACTTAAGAATCAACCACAGCCAACAAGGTAAATGAATTCTATCTGACACTTGCTTTGCTGCTGAGAAGCAGCTCCTGAAGTAGCAAGCATAGAAAAACCATAGTTAATGTGATCTCATTATAACAGACTAATTTAATGGGAAGGTAAGATAAGAGAATTATCTTTGTGGTGCTAATGCAGGATTATAACAGAATTATGGTTCTCCTGTAATAATAAAGCAGTAATTATTTTTTGATACATTTGTATTTGGTTGAATCTTGTCTTGCTTTCAATAAGGCAGTGCAGTCGCTGCGTAGTTTCCATTGTTTTGAAAGATGCATGTGAAATTGTGTTTGGCTTCTTCAAGTCACAAAAAAGAGGCCCCAGCGATATATTTGGGCGGCATGATGGCTCAGTGGTTAGCACTGCTGCCTCAGCGCTGGGGACCTGGGTTCGATTCCACCCTTGGGCGCCTGTCTGTGTGGAGTTTGCACATTCTCCCCGTGTCTGCGTGAGTTTCCTCCCACAGTCCAAAGATGTGCAGGCTAGGTGGATTAGCCATGCTAAATTGCCCATAGTGTTCAGCGATGTGTAGCTTAGATGGGTTATTGGGGGATGGGTCTGGGTGGGATGCTTCAAGCATTGGTATGGACTTGCTGGGCTGAAGGGTCTGTTTCCACACTGTAGGGATTCTATGATTCTATGTTTAAAACCACCATTGCATTTAATATAAGTGTGAAGTTAAACTAACAATTTAAATACTGATGTGAATTCCAACATTAGAAGCTTACTGTGTTTTCAGTCTCTTTCTTAATTTAAGGTAAAATGAAGGAATGAAAGCAGTCATACTGAATTCTGCTTGACAACAAGCTTGGATTACTTGGTTATTAAAGGGGATCTCAGAATGCCTTATTGCCAAGAATTGTTGGATGTTCACACCTGTAAACAAATGTAAGAGAAGTTTTGAGGACTGATATGCTGTTAGTGTTCACACTTCACAGAGAGTTATTAGGAATACTAGGTATTTTAAATTGTTATTCTTGGAGACTATCTGTGTAATTCGAAGATAGAATGGATTTCTGGAAATGTCTGTAGAGCTTAACTGACCTAGCATTTCTCGCTGGAAACAAGGCCCATGTAATTCATGAACAAAAACAAAGTTGCTGGAAAAGCTCAGCAGGTCTGTCAGCATCTGTGGAGGAGAAAACAGAGTTAATGTTTCGGGTCCGGTGACCCTTCCTCAGAACTCCTGTGTAATTGGAGATGGATGCTGTGGAGATGGATGAAAAGTCCATAGTTAGACATTTTAGTGTCAGATAACAGGGATTCTTAAGATTTTATTGAACCTTCTAGACCTGTGTCAGTCTGCAAGAATCTGGGAGAGAGAACAGGAGCCAGGCAGCCAATGCTGCATCTAAAGCAGAGAAATATTGACCCTGTTGTTCAATACTTGGAATGTAGGCGGAGCTCACATTTCGATTGAATTCATGATGATTTAAAGGAGACAAGAACATTGGCCTAGCCTGGGCTGGAGAAAAGAAATCTTCAGTGTCAGCATCATAGTGAAATTCATTTCTAAAATTAAAAATTACTCTGCAAGAGAAGGAAGAAATGAGCAGGCAATGGGGAATGGACAATGATCCGGGATGCTTTTAAGAAAATCAAGTGTCAATTTAAGGGACATCATAAACTATAACTATGGTGTGCATTTTTAGTTGTGGCAAAAGTTAAATTGAGATTTTTTTTCTGCAATACAGGGTATAAATTCATGGTGGGTAATATGTTGCACTAACTTTTTTGTTACAGTAAAAGTCTTGAAAATTTGTTCTCATCCTTCTAGCCATTAATTGGATATTTAAGCATCTATTTTTAAAAGCTGTTAGTCCCTACAGGGATTGTAATACATTTAGAAATATTGCAATCAGTGTAAAGCTTCTTGTGACTTTTTGATAGTCTTCTCAAGTTGATGGGCTTGAGTTTCTGCCATACTGTATACTTTTTTTCATTCTCAAATCCACTAACTCACTTCCAGTTTTGTTCTGCAACTCCCATTCAATTTTCAGTAAATGTTTCAGCACATTTAAAGTGCATGTTCTCTTGTATAAACACAGGAAAAGGCAGAGAATATTGTTCTGTAGCCTTGTAGAAAGGCTCTTCATGCCTGCAAAAGAGTACAGTAAGGTGTTGCCATCTAATGACATCTGAAGAGAAGCTTGAGATCCAGCGAAAGGAGAGAACAGGTCTCAGATATGTTGATTAGATGTTAATTGCATATGAAACAGTTGTATGAGTATGAGGAGCTAATAATCAGTGGGGTGTGAATTCCATAGAGTGTGAATAAAAGAAATAAATCTTCTCTAATAGTGTGAATGAGGAGTCAACTTAAAAACAGGTATCTTCTATGGTAAGTAGCTTTTTAAAGCCGTAATTGTTAGTGCATTGGCCAAGAAGTTAATCTGAATGTTGCTTAATCGGAAACCATGGATGAACTGGGAGATCCATTGCCCAATGAAGTCCGGGTGTGTGGCATTGAAGTCAGACTTTACAGGAAATCTAGATACGACCTGCGTAAGGCCATCAAAGATGTCAAGAGGCAATACCTGACTAAGCTAGAGTCCCAAACTAACTACACAGACACCCACCATTTGTAGCAAGGCCTACATGCCATAATGGGCTACAAGCAAAGCAGAGCAGAATAGTGGACAAAAATACATCCCACCCCATTGCATTTAATGCTCACTTCGAACAGAAGGGCAGTGAGACAGTATCACCTGCCCAGACAGCCTCAGATATATCTGTTCCCTCTGTCACTGCTGCAGACATCAGATTGGCATTCTTGAGAGTGAACCACGGAGAGCAATTGGCCCAAATGGAATCCCCAGTCATGCACTCAGATCCTATGCAGACCAGCTGGTGGGAGTATTAACTGACATCTTTAACCTCTCCTTACTGCGATCTGAAGCCCCCACCTGTTTCAAGAAGACCACCATCATCCCCATACCAAAGAAAACACATGGAGCATGCGCAATGACTACTGCCCAGTGGCTCTGACTTCCATAGTTATGAATTGCTTTGAGAAGTCGATCATGGCTCGTATCAACTCTAGCCTCCCTTCCTTGATCCCTTACAATTTGTCTATTGTCGCAACAGGCCCACGGCAGACACCATCCACCTGGCCCTGCACTCAGCCCTGGAATATCTAGACAGCAGGGATACCTATGTCAGGCCCTTACCCGTTGACTACAGCTCCATCTTCAACATTATAATTCCAAAAAACTATTCTCCAAACTCCGGACCTCAGTCTCTGCTCCACCTTCTGCAACTGGATCCTTGACCTCCTGACCCAGCGCCCCGCAAGTGTGCACACTCAGCCCCTTACTATACTCACTGCACACTCATGACGTGAGGCCAAATTTTGTCCTAACTCCACCTATAAGTTTGCTTCCAACACCACCATGTAGGCCCGATCTCAAACAATGACGAGTCAGAATACAGGAAAAAAAAATAGAAAGCTTGGTGGCATGGTGTAAAAACAATAATCTTTCCCTCAATGTCAGCAAAATGAAAGAGCTAGTCATTGGCTTCAGGAAGCAAGGTGGAGGGCATGCCCCTCTCTACATCAGTGGAGCTGAGGTGGAGATGGTCGAGAATGTCAAGTTCCCAGGAGTGATGATCATCAACAATCTGCCCTGGACCGTCCATGCTGATGCGACGGTCAAGAAAACACATCAACGCCTCTACTTCCTCAGGAGCCTAAGGAAATTCAGCATGCCCATAAAGATGGTTACAAATTTTTATAGATGCGCCATAGAAGGCATTCTATCTGGATGCATCACAGCTTGGTATGGCAACTGCTCTGCCCAGGACCAGAAGAAACTACAGAGAACTGTGAACACAGACCAGTCCATCATGCAAACTAGCCCTCCATTGTCTCCATCTGTATTTTTTGCTGCCTCAGAAAGGCAGCCAACATAATCAACAACCCCTGCCACCCTGATTTATATTCTCTTCCAATTTCTTCAATCGGGCAGAAGATACAAAAGCTTAAACACAGGGACCAACAGATTCAAGAGCAGCTTCTTTCCCACTGTTATCAGACTTCTGAATGGATCTTTCAAATTTCAAATTTAATGTTGATCTCACTCTCTTTATGCACCTTCTCTGCAGCCGTAATATTGTATTCCTTGCTCTGTGCTAATGTCCTAATGCACTTTGTGTGGTATGCTCTGCCTGTACTGCACACAAAACAAAATGTTTCACTGTACCTTGGTACATGTGACCATAATAAATCAAATCAAATAAATCAATTCAATTTCTCTTATCCAGATTGAGAACAATTCAATGTATTGAACCTCATTCATTGCAATTTCTGGACATATTTTTAAAAGCCAGATTTAAAAAAGAAGAGTTATTCCTATTTCTTCATTTTTCTCTTTCCAATAAATTGTTCGTTCTCTTTCTATTTTGATCCTAATTAGTCAATACAAGTCCATGCTTCTTGTTTGCCACTTTAATCCTAATGGTTGAGGTGTTTTGCGGTTTGTCATCCCATTCCCTGAGCATTCAGTGCTCTAGTCGGCACTATGCTATTGGTTTGCATTCCAGGAAATTACAACACAATGATGTTGAACTGAGAGTCACAAGAAAACGTTTAACAAATGGAGCAATCTGTTACGTGTCCTGATTTATAATGATCTGGGCAATTGTTATTTCCTGTTGTAAAATGTCTCATTTGAGTTCATACTTGACCGTAAACAGTGGCGTGGTGGCTCAGTGTTTAACACTGCGGTCTCGCAGAACCAGGGACCCGGGTTTGATTCCACCCTCTGGATGACTATCTATGTGGAGTTTGCACATTCTCCCCATGCCTGCATAGATTTCCTGTGGGTGCTCTGGTTTTTTCCCACAGTCCAAAGATGTGCAGGCTAGGTAGATTGGCCATGCTAAATTGCCTGTAGTGTTCAGGGATGTGTATGTTGGATGGGTTATAGGGGGCTGGGTCTAGGCGGGGTGTTCTGAGGGTCAATGTGGACTTGTTGGGCTGAAGGACCTGTTTCCACACTGTAGGGATTCTATGACATGTAACTCTATGATTCTATGATATGTGCTTGTATTCCAGCTCCTCCTTCTGCCCCACAGGCATGGGAGACTTAAACTAATCCTAAACTAATCCCAACTGGACGAATGTCATTTCTGCTAGGTTGTTAGATGTGTGCATAGTGTGGAGTTTCAGTGTGGAAGTCAGGATCTGTATTTATCTATTTATTTCTAAACTTCAATGTTTACAGATTAAAAAAAATATTTTATTCTTTTTGTACATTATATTGATGGGAACATCAGGGTGCAAAGAGTCAGAAAAATATTCGATTTAATGGTGACTGTGTGACTTTGTTGATGAAATGTCCTTAGTTTGACATCACAGAATCATCGAATCCCTACAGTGCAGAAAGAGGCCATTCAGCCCATCAAGTTGGCACCAACCCTCTGAAGAGCATCCCACTCAGATCCATCCCCATCTTGATTGCATAAACTTGAGGAAAACAAGCAATGACTAACTAGACATACAGAGCAGATGACATGATGTAAAGACAGTGTCTTTTTACTTTTCTGTATTTAGAATGGTTGACTAAAATGGGAAACGTGTGGTTTTAGAAACCATGGATTGTTGAAAGATTGCTGCACTTTTTTGAAGTCTTAGACCTGACATGTATTATATGTCCTGTTTATGCAGCTGCTTGCTATTTTTCCTAATCAACCTGTTCAGAGATATTATCACACACCTCTGGGGCAGGTGGGACTTGAACCCAGGCCTCTCTGTGTTGGGGTAGGGAACACTACCACCGTGCCACAAGAGGGCCCTTTAATGAGACCAGGTGTTTTCAGACTAGTATGGGCATAGGCCAAGCTGTCGTAGAAGCTTAGATTACAGACAAGCTGAAGCTGAGGTTGATCTACAAATGTAGATTCAGCCAGCAACAAGTAGCTGATAGCAACGTGGCGTGGATTAGTAACCAGTCATCATTGACAAAGGCCTTTTAACTGCCAACAATTATATGATTAGCTTCCAATTAGCACAGCAGCTTGGGGTTGTGAGCAAGGTAGGGAGAAGCCATCCGATAACTGAAGGCTATGAGCTTTCTTTCCTCTCTATAGTAAAAAGCATTTCAAGTCTGAATTTAGCCAGTTTATTTTTTTTTTCCTCATCGGTTGCTGGAAGCTGTGGCTGTTGACTTTTTAATAAGTCAGAGACTTTACGAATGTCACCTTATAACTCCTACAAGCACACAGAAAAAGGAGAGGGAAGATCATGGAGCAGTGTGTCCTGACAAACCAAAACGAACATTTCAGTGCACCCTGTGAACAGAGACCATTGAACCACCTTCCAAGCCTTTCCCTCCCCATAATATACCCATGTTTTCCTTCCTCTATGTGTCTGTCTGAATGAGTGTGTAAAGGGGAGTTTATAAAGTTTAGTAGAGTTATCTGCCGATGGCTCATAATTGTTAATCTGTAGTTAAAATCTATTTATTTATAATAAATAGTAATTCTTAAATAGAGAAACCTGATCCATGCTTTCTGACGATCTGAGACCAGTAAATTAGTAAATTGTGCATAATTTTCAAGAAGTTTAATGTTTGTGATCACTCTGGAAATAGTGTGACCTGATTTCCAGCGAGGTACCCCAATGCAGCAAAACAATAATGATTCTATATGTACAAAAACCACAATAACATTGCAGATTATCATGAGGTAAATGAGTTAACAGGCAAAATGCGGTCAAATACTCCACAAACTATTGTATAAATTTGCTGATATGTCTGGAGCTCTCACCCAGACTTTAGTGACACAGTGGGTTACTAAATCTTATTGAAACTTTGCTTCCTTTCCAAGGGATTACAACCCACCACGTTTTAAGATCTGACTTTGGAACATCCTCAAAAGCCTCTCTGGCTTGGACTGCTTCAACAACTGCAGTTCAATGTCTTCCAAGACTGAGATCTCCAGGACTCCCGAGACTGCTCCAAAATGTCTAATTGTGAGCACAATTTCAGCTCTATTCAAACAGCTGGCTTCGCGGAATTGCAGTTGAACTTCTCCAAGCGCCAATTTTTCTCAGCTGCATCGTGCAACTATTGCTTGTGGGCTTCTGTCACCCGCTCTCAGCTGTACTTAATGACCAGTGACAAACCTGGCTTCTTTCCAGCCCTCATCTTTTTTCTGTGGCAACGAGAACCACCATTCCCTGGGATTTGGCCTCAGCCTTAACTGCTTGGAGTCCACCAATGTTAGCATTTCTTCTGCTTCAGCATTTTTCCATCTTCAAACTGCAATGGATTTCTTACAAAAGCTCACTTCTAGATGAATTGAAACATGAGCATATTCCTAGATCCTGCCATCTCCATGACAACCTAGCCTGCTCTACTGTTCCTTAGCCTTTAGATCTACTGAATGTTTCCAAGTTAATTTATCTTTAACTCTCCCTGGACTGCCAATTACTGCAGGCTTTTGCAAATATCACATCTCCACTTAAGTAAGCCATCAACTGTTTACAAAGCCCTGTCTCCTTTATTCTAATTCTATGAAACAAACATAACTAACCTTCTGAACTACCAGGCTGTGCTGGCAATCACTAAAGCTCAGCATTTTAACATCAAGGCATCCCGACTTATGAACTTCTGACTTACAAATGCTTGTACTTACACAATCCAATGCATGGTTTTAAATTTTAAAGAGCTGAAATGTAACCATTTCTTGTATAGCTTTATAAATGGTTGCTTTCTACTGTCCTGCATTGTATTCCAACTTGCAAATCGATCATGCAACCCAGGGACTACTTTATTCCTAATTGTTAGCTTCTTCAAGCAACTCAACTCCAATCTTTCAAGTCTGCTAGACTTTGAGGTATCTCTGTTGTATTTATCCCATTTTCTATTTTTAGACTTGTATTTCTAAAACCAAAATTTATACACTAGAACAGATGAACCAGCAAACAGATATTCACAACAAGTTGTATCCTAGTCTGACTCGGGTAATTTTGAATTTTGATGTTCTCCTTGTCTTCAAACTCATCTTTCTTCCCTTCATCATTGTTAAATGACCATTTTATTTCATCTCTGTAAAATTTCCCATCCTCCATTTTCCCCTCCCTTGCCCTGGCTGCTGAAATCCTCATCTTGGGTTTCATTTGTCATAACCCATTCTAAATTGCTTCTCTTGCAGCAATCTGCTTTAACTTGTTTAATTAAAAAAAAAAACCCAAAGAACTGTGGATGCTGGAAAGCAGAAACAAAATCAAAGAAGGGTCACTTGACTTGAAACATTAACTCTGCTTTTTCTCCACACAGATGCTGCCAGACCTGCGGAGTTTTTCAGCAATTTCTGATTTTGTTTAATTTTAGTAGCCCATGACACAAATTCCCACATATCCATCACCCTAGTTATTTCCAGTTGTCTATTTCCTCAATTGCCCCAGCGATACACTTTCAAATCCCATTCTGCCTCATAACCTTCCTGTCAGGTATGATTTTTTCCAGCTTTATTTTAGTTTGCTTCCCTAATGATGACTGTCCTCTTCTTGGGAGGTTCACTACACTGACTCCTGAGATCAGCAGATTATTCTACGGGAAATGATTGAGCAGACTAGCCCTACGTTTCATGAATTTAGATGAATTTGTAATTATCCCATTTAACACACATGCAGTTCTTAAGATGCATCATATTTCAAATGTTGGAAGGGTGGTTCCCTTGCCTGTGGATAAGTCCAAAATTAAGGGGCACTATCTTAAAATAAGGGGTGAGCCATTTTAAGATGAGGAGAAATTTCTTCTCTTGGTAAGTTATGAATCTTTAGACCTCATTACCCCAGAAGGCTGCAGTATTCAAGTGAGACATAGTTAGGTGTTTTGATGCTGGGGAATCAAAGGACATGGACGTACCTCAGGAGCTTTGGCTGACACAGAAGATCAGCCATAATCTAATAGAATGGTATGGCAGACCCAAGGGGCCATACAGCCTCTTCCTGTTACTGTTTCTTAATGCTCGCATGTCCTGACCATACTTAATACACCTGAACTGAAGAACAGTCTTTATCTCCTGTTCTACGATTGGTGATTGCTTGCTCAGGCCTTGCCATCAGGCATGTATTGTTTTTGTTTTCCCACTCTATACTACTTTGTCTAATCATCATCTTTTTTTTCTCTTCCTGTCTGTACATTTTATCTTCATGCTATCGACATGGATACATCCTGTTGCATTGAAGAGCACTAGAAAAATAAGAGCTTCAATGCTATTGGGCAAGCTTTATGATAATGAAGATGAAATTTGAATAATCATCAATGTAGATAAATGTAGTTACTGAGACTGTTATAGGAAGCATAATTTTAAATTGGTCATGGGGAGAGTACAGTTGACATGTCTTTATTTCATTATTCTGTATTGTTAACATGTGCAAAATGAGTAGTTGAAATATTTCTTTAAATTGAGTTTCAGTTAAATTTCTTTATTCCTAGAACTTGCAGAATACTTCAACCACTTAATTGTACTGCAGTTTGTGTTGGTACAGGATGAATTCTGCAAAGCCTTTTTTCCTTGACAATGATGTCAACGATTATCATAAAACGTGTTCAGTTTATTCATTCTGGGAACGTTACCTGAAGTGAATATCCTTTTTGTTCAGTCAGAAGTTTTCAATGTCTCGCCATGGTGCATAAACTGATGTCAAGCCACTGAGCACGTTGTACATTAAAGATGTTGGGAGCATGTTAACCCTAGGGTGATTCATGGGGCTTCAGAACCTGACGAGAAAATGTGCTGGGAAATGTAATATTTTCGCTTCAGAGATAGCAAGAACTGCAGATGCTGGAGAATCTGAGATAACAAGATGTAGAGCCGGATGAACAAAGCAGGCCAAGCAGCATCAGAGGAGCAGGAAGGCTGACG
>JAHRHZ010000271.1:11047691-11089979 GCA_024137785.1 Ginglymostoma cirratum
CCTAGACCCTTCATCAGAAATGAAGGGTCTAGGCCCAAAACGTCAAGGTTTCCTGCTCCGATGATGCTGCTTGGCCTGCTGTGTTCATCCAGCCCCACGCCTTGTTATCTTAGAGTGATATAGCTTTGGCAAGAAGATGGAATCTTGGGATAAACTTTACGCGGTTTTTATGTTCAAATTATCTTCATCGGTCTTTGTCAATAATCTTATGAAGACAGTTGTAGGTTGTGGTACTTTTTGTCCTTGAGGATTGGAGTGAAACTTCTTCCTCCCCCGCCCCGCCCCACCCCCACCAGAAGTCTCTCTCAGTTTTATTGCAGTCCAGTACTCAGTTCAACCTATTTTTACAGTAAGAGCGTGCTTTTCCTTTTAGACAAAGGGAGAAAGCATATATGAGAAAATATAAAACCTTTCATCCAGAGCAATGTAGCAACTTGAGTTTTGCATTGACAGTTGGATATGGAGGGATATTCTGTTCTTGTGGAGTTTATTGCAAGCTATTTTCCAATGTTTTAGTGGAGAGCCCCACTGTGATAGAGATGCTGTAACAATGATTGAAATTCTATACCCAAAAGTAAAACTTGTTTTCAGTGGTAACCTGTTTCAAAATAGTTCAAGCAATTGCTTAACAAGGACTACTTGAAATTTAGAAAATAAGTGATCTTCCATTGCAAGGAATGAAGAAATTTTCCACAGGAGAGGTGAATTCATGTGATTTGCATGGAGATATTTTTCAATATGTTCAAACCACATTAAATTTTAAACTAGAACGTGGCTCACAATTCTGACATAACAAGCATGGGGCTGGATGAACGCAGCAGGTCAAATCTGACTATTTGCTCGGTTTTGTTTGGATCTGACATAATGCCATATGTATCCATTTGTACTCCCTTCCTCAACCAATAGGTGTTTCCAGCCAACAGTATTAATTTTCTGAATCCACATTGTGGAAGAAAACAAACCGCAGAGCAGACCCAGCAGCCTCCCAAGGAGCAGGAGTGGCATGTTCAGGATGATATCCTTATACATAAATGGTGAAGTAAAGCAGGAAAACTCTCTGGTTGATAGAGCGTTACAGAAAAGGGAGAGAATGAGAGGCAAAAGTTAAGAGTACAGATGAACTAACTGCCCTCAAAAAAAAATTAATACTGTTGGCTGGAGATACTGATTGGTTGAGGAAGGGAGTACAAATTGATACATGTGTATAAAGATTGCCTAGGATGAGTGTTTGACGTAGCATGGCATCAAATCGTGCTCCAACATGCAAAGGTAAAACTGTGCAATAATGGCCAGCCTCACTGAAAATTTACGATAATTTCACTTATTTGTCTCACAATTATTAAACACGGAACAATCTGCTCTGATAATGTCTTTTGTTGCGACAGGAGAATCCAAATTCTTCATAGCCAATGAGGTAATTTAGAAGTGCAGTCAAACATTTGGAAATGAGGCTGTCAATTAAGTCTACAACAGGATTTCACCCATTCAGGTGTTACACATGTCTTTCTCAAGCCATATGCAATAATAATTTAGACCAACGGGATTGATGGTTAAATTGTAAAGTTGAAGTCCAGAGAACTGCAGAATATTAAAGAGTAAGAAGAGGACATTTTCTGTGTTGGACTTCATTGGAGCACTGAAGGAAATCAGTGGCAGAATGTTTGAAATGAAAATAAAGAGGAGCAGAAGAAACCAGCCAATGGAAAGTCCAAATAATTCGGATGGAGTGTATGGTGAATATGCATTTGCTGTACCTAGTACAGCATAGTGGTGGTTGGGAGGGAGAAATAGAAATAAATGCATTTATTCCATAAATTATAAAATTCCTTTATGGACTAAATGAAGATTGCTGTCCATAATGTTACTAAGTAGAACATACTCAGATTGCAAGTAAGCAGGGAGCTGATAAAAGATCCCATTAGCTCGCAAACTATTAATGAAAATGGCTTGACAAGAGTGGAATACACCCATTGCATGCACATTACTTTGATTTCTGTAAGTGCTATTAATTAAACATTACCATAGTAAGTTAGAATTAGCATCATTGTCATGGAGTATCCTATTAGTTGCATGATAGTTCAAACAAAGCGACCATCCTCCACTGTAAGATTATTCATCAAACAAAATGCCCTTTATGATCAATTTTGTATGCTTATATCTTTGACATAGCTCAACTAACAGAAATCAAGCACATTTATTTAGTGTAGAGCTAGTGTAGAACAACGTGTAGAGCTGGATGAACACAGCAGGCCAAGCAGCATCAGAGGAGCAGGAAAGCTGACGTTTCGGGTCGAGACCCTTCTTCAGAAATGGGAGAGGGAAGGGGATCCTGAAATAAATAGGGAGAGACGGGGAGGCTGATAGAAGATGGATAAAGGAGAAGATAGGTGGAGAGGAGACAGACAGGTCAAAGAGGCGGGGATGGAGCCAGTAAAGGTGAATGTAGGTGGGGAGTTAGGGAGGGGATAGTTTGGTCCAGGGAGGATGGACAGGTCAAGGAGGTGGGATGAGGTTAGTGGGTAGGAGATGGGGGTGGGGCTTGAGGTGGGAGGAATGGTTAGGGAGGCGGGGAAGAGCTGGGCTGGTTTTGGGATGCGGTCAGGGAAGGGGAGATTTTGAAGCTTGTGAAGTCCACATTGATACCCTTGGGCTGCAGGGTTTCCAAGCGAAATATGATTTGCTGTTCCTGCAGCGTTCGGGTGGCATCATTGTGGCAATGCAGGAAGCCCAGGATGGACATGTCGTCCAAGGATCTCCAGCAGTTCCTACTATCTCTGTAACATTTATTTAGGTGTTTTGTTAATATGTATTTTTGTGTGTTCTTTTGTTTCAAAATGTTCAGTGTTATATGAGATCAAAACCACTCTGGCCAGAAATGAGATGAATAAAGGTAGAAGCTAGGATGAAGGAATTGGAGTCAGTGTGGCTTGATGGAACTTGTTCGCGATGTTACATTGAAACACTAAAACCTCTGCCAAAATGTGCCTATTGTAGTATGAAGAGCATTCCCTTGCCAAACATTCTTGCATTTTTTTTCCATATACTGCTTTCAAATCTTCTGTCCAGTGAAGTGTTTCCCTGTAAATGAAATAAAAGAAGTCAGTTTGATGTAGTTGTCAGGTTGGCATGTATCTGGAATTGCAGAACACTGCCCCTTCTATGCACTCTGTGCCCTCATGAACAGAGGCCTTTGTGGAACCCCAGCTCTGTGCTATTACAGAAGGTTGTGTTGGTGAGGCTGACTGAAGTCTGGACTCTGAAGAGAATGTTAAATACTTTTAGTTGCACCTTGCCCAGAGCCATGTCTGCCAGCCTGCAAGTTGACGAAATTCAAATATACAGTGTGGGATAGTGAGCACTTTATTACAGATAGCAAAGCAAAAAAAAAAAAAAAATCCGATTCAGTTTCTAACTTGAACATTCACCTGATGAATCAATTTGAATTAATTTGCTGTTGTTGGTGCCCTTTTGTCTGAAGTATTTTTCATAAAAATTGGAAAGTAACTTACAATAATATGTTAAAGGCCACATAGTGATACTACAGTATCTCCTGTAAAGTTTACTTTAGCAGTTTGACGTATGGATCTCTAGTTTTATTGAACAGAGTTTGGCTCTACAGAAGTTTCTCTTTCTCATGAAGCCAGTGCAGCATGTTGAAGGTATGGAACTTTGTGCTTTGGGATTGCTTGCCCTGAAGCAGTGAAGCGTTATTTTGTTTTTTCCCTCATCAGAGGTGCAGAGAAGAGTTTATCAAATGGTCCTCACCAATTACTAGCCAACATGCCTCTGTTTTGCCTGCTGAATGTCTTTGGCTTTCGGCCAGATCAGTATCCTGATCTTGTGGTTGAGAAGATGCAAAGCATCTGGAAAGTACAAGCAAGAAACATTCTTAAATGTCATTAATTGTTCTTTCAAACAGAACATTAAACACTAAACAAAAAACTCAGTTGGAAACTTAATTTAATATCCATGTGAAAGTCAAGTGGGAGCCTCTTAGTTTTGGTGTGATGGAAGCTTTGTCTGTCTATTGTTGGGAATCCTCGGGTAGTCATAATCTAATTCTTCATGTATTACCTCTGCAACCTCGAAAGTATAACCTGAGCTGAGAATGCTTGCTATTGGCACTTAGAGTACTTACCCGTTTAAGCTACAGTTATTCAGCGTAGCTATTCCATATGTTGACTATGAAAATAAAGGGAATGACCGCCCCAAAAATGACAGTACTATTTGTAGTGTGTTTCCTGGAATGTGATAATCCTTCTCATGAAATGACTTAGTATTGACAATAACTTCTGTAAAGTTAATCCTAGTCAAGGCAAAGCAAGATTAGGTTTTTATCTGCAATTATTTTTTTTCCCCTACAAAAAGATCTATCACATCTTATTCAATTAGTGGCTATGTCCCAAATGTCTGTAGGAGTAAATCGGAACTTGCAAGTCATATCCCACTGCAGCATTGTCATACAGAGCCAGTTTAATGTGATTTCTCCATCTCATGACATTCATCAATAGAGGTATGTAGAGCAGACTCTTAACAAGTGAAGTTATGTACTCTGATGCACAGTCCTTTAAGAACAGTTAAAAGTATATCTACTTGTAAATAGACTTGAAGGAATTAAGATGTGCATTATTGGAAATTGTAAGTTTCTTCCTAGTAGGGGAGGATGGTTGTTGGGCAGGGAACGTGGGTGTAAATGGAACTATTTTCCTTCAGAGAAGCCAGTCTAAGGTGAGGAAGGCATCCACTGTAACTTTGAATACTTCTGTTAAATGAATTCAAAGATGTCAAGATCATTAATGTAGATATCAGTCGGTTGAACAGATTCTATATTAAGAGGGAAAAGGGGCTATTAATAAATATATTTTATAAATCATTTTGCCAATCACTAAGATTGTGTTTTAGATGCTAAAATTGAAGAGTGCAATTAAAATTGTTGATTTGGTACACTAACAACTACTGTATAGTCCTGACGGAGGGTTTTGGCCCAAAACATTGACTTTCCTGCTCCTTGGACACTGTCTGACCTGCTGTGCTTTTCCAGCCTCACAACTATAGACACTGGTTTCCAGCATTTGCAGTCCTTATTGTCTCCAAGGCTGAACAGATTGGGTGTATTATAAATGCCTTGTGAAAAAAGAGCATCAACTAGGTTAAATTATCTTTGTTCCATTCTTAAAATTTTAAAATCAATTTGGGAGCATTTGCCCTCATTGCTTTGATAACCATTCAAGTCTTAAGCAAAATCCTCACATGGAAACAATCTGCGAAAAATACAATCCATCCAAGTGATAGGCTAAGATGTTGCAGAGGTGAACTATATTGCTGCACACATGTTGAAAAATATGTAGTTAGTACTTATTTTAACAAAAGGATTGTACTGATTTCATTGACAGTAACTACTGCAATAATATAATCATTATTTTGATCATGCAACATCTTAAATTTCTGAAGTTTTTACCAGCAATAATACTGCAATACATAGAAACCATTCATGCTCTGGGAAGCCAGTCAATATTTCCTGGAAGATTCAGTTTAGCCAGGTCCCCCTCTTCCTTACTCCTCCTGAGACCACCAGCAGCAATATGATGGAAGAAGAATATTTTTGTAACATTGGTTGAGGTCAGATCCCAATGTAATCTTCCAAATCTACTTGAGAAGGATAGGGCCTCAGTTCAATGCCTTGCTCGAAAGATGAAATAAATAGATAGAAAAGTAACATTGAAGGAGAGAGGGCAAAATGAAATTAAAAGGGGAAAGGAGCTATTAATAAATATATTTTGTAAATCAATTTGCCAATAATTAAAGTTGTGTTTTGGATGCCAAATTGAAGAGTGCATTTAAAATTGTTGATTTGGTACACTATCAGCTTTGACCCAGTATTCACTGTTCATAAAGTTGTTCTTTGACACTTTTTTTGAATGTGTACCTGAATAAAACAAGTTGTATTACACACCCAATCAAATGCCTTGTAGTTGTGCACAACGGGTGGGAATGATTTCAGTTCAGACGCAATCTGAAATTTCTACTAAAATTCAAAAAAATCAAACCAATATATGGGGAATAAAATAACTTCAGTTGTATTGTAAAATCATTCAAGCACCTCCCATAGTAATAGTGTATTTTCTACCCAAAGACAACTCACCTATTTGTTCCTTCTATGGCATACTGGTATCATCATTGAACTAGTAATCGAGAGACCCAAACTCATGCTCTGGGGTACATGAGGCTTGATCCTACTATGGCAGATAGTGGAATTTGGATTGAAATAATAAGCCTGCAGTTAAAAGCTAGTCTCATAGTGACCATGAAACCATTGTTGATTGTTGTAAAATTAACATCTGGTTCACTAATGTCTTTGAAGGAAGGAAAATATGCCACCCTTGCTTCTTTTGGCCTTTACATTCTCCAGATCCATTGCAATCTGTTTGATTCTTAAATGACCTCAAAAATAGCCTGGCAAGCCAATCACTTGGATCAAACCCATGCAAAGTCTGAACCAGATGTAACACTTCAGGTGAATACAGTCGTGAGGGAGTTGCTCTGGGACTCCCAACCCCATGCATAACAATGCATGGCTTCAGGACAAACATGATTACCATCTGTACTCCTCAGCTGCTGAACCAGTTCTCCTTCATATTGAATGCTCCTTCGAGGAAACGCCGAGAGTGGAAAACACATACATTGTAGTCTAGATAAGATGTCAACCTGATGAAGTTACAACACAGGACTACTTACATGCAAAGTAAGCTGCATGCAGTTGTCAGAGCTAAGAGCAGATATAAACCTGGAGATTTGTGGTGAGTAATTCAGGTACTGACCCTTCAAAGCCTGTCCATCTACAAACTACAAGTCAAGGATGACTTCCCTAGATGGATGCAGCTCCAAGAGCACTCAAAGCTTGACATTATTCGGAAAAAGCAGTCTGCTCAATTGGCACTCCTTCCACCACTGATGCACCGTGGAACCATCATCTGTCTGTAACAGGGTGTGTAATATCTACAAGATGCACTGCAGCAACTCATCCCAATACTCTTTATGTAGTACCTTCTAAACTAATGACCTCTACCACTTAGAAAGCCAAGGGGAGCAGACACATGGGAACAACACTACCTATACATGCCCCTCCAAGTCTCTCACAATCCTGACTTGGAACCATATTGCCATTTGATCATTGTCACTGGGTCAAAATTATTTAACTCCTCCCCAACAGCATTCTGGATGTACCCACAGCACATGGACTGCAATGGTTCAAGAAGGAAGCCTCCACCACCTTGTGCCAAGGGAATTTAGGGATAGGTAATAAATGTAGGCACAGCCGATGATGCCTAAATTCTATGAATGAATAAAAAAAATAAAATTAGTTATCCCGATGATGATAATACACTGTTCACACTTTGATGTGATATTATTTGATTTGTTTCTCAGTGGGACATGACTAAAATTGATTGTGCATTTTTTTTCCCTCTGCTTAATGTGTCTGCTAATTTTCCATTGAATTATATGGCCATCAATTTCACTCTTTCTCTAATGTTTAAATGCGTAACCTCTAATCAGAGGTTATGAGAAAACTGTATAATGAACAGTTAACTTTGGCAATGACATTTTTTATCAGTTCTAATGCTTGAGATAGAGGTTTGAGAAATACCGAAGGATGTGGACTGGTCCAAACAGTGAAGTGAAGATAAATGTCCATCAACCGTAGGATTTAAAATGTTGCAATAGTTGTCTGAGTCAAGTGCCAGCTGCAGTGGGCAAGTGATATATTTGATGTAAATATAATCATTCGAGAAGAAGTGTGTTTTTTGAACATATTAGGTTGAATATGCTGACATTATTTGTGCTTCCAGTATTCCATTTATTCATATTTAATAGGAAAAGCTGGTCACCCAGTAGAGTATGGACCTCTACGACATTAGATCTATTTCATGGTGGTGAAGAATTGATTGTCAGTGTATGTCAGCGAAACATTGTGCAAAAAGTTTTCTTCCTGGCTATCTCTGGGGATAATTTATCCGCAAGAAGGGCAATAAATAAACTTTAGTTCTGTCTCCATTTCTAACAATCACACCGTATGGGCAAACCATTAGGATGTAATTTACCTTTAGAGAAGCATTTGGAAAAGCATTTTCTATTGCATCTTTGCTATGCACCAGATGGGAAAAAATTTACATTGGTGTGTCACAGAAAAGCAATTTTTGTGTATTGAAATTGGTGTGTTAAAATATTCTGCATTTCAAGATGATGATGCATCAGAACAGTGTTTTCCTAAAACAAGCTTTATGATTTTTATCCTTTTTGTTTTAAAGTGAAGGCATGTTGAAATATTAAGTTACAATAAAACTGAAATACGCAGTTATTGTTAAACAAACGGACATACTACTCCTCGTTTGATGGGGTCACAAGTGCTGGCTGCATCACCCAAGTCTTTCTCCTTATGGATGAAAGTTGGGTAACACAGAAAAATTGCTCTTTGTATTGGATATTAAAAATTGGCAGAGGAATGTTTGCCAAGGTACATGGCATAACAAATGTTAACCATATTACCTTGATTTGTTTCCTTTTGAATGAGTTTTGTGAAATAGAGGGGTGCTATTAGCATCAAATGTTAAAAGGCAGTAAGGGACAAGCCCTTAACAGTCAAACTATAAACACCATATGCTTTATGAACATTGCCTTTTTATTTTTCATGAAGAATGACTTTTGATAAAAAAATTCTTTTTAATGTAACATGATTTTTAGATTGAGGCGACAGATTGGTGAACATCTGTACTGCTTTATTGGGCTCTAATGTGTAGTCAGGAATTTTTAAGTCCTGATTTTCAATATTTATATGATGAAAGATCAAAAAGAATAATGTACTGGCTGGAAGCCATTGTCATCTTGTACCACATTTGTTTAGCACAAAAATAAGGTTGTATCTTTACACAGGACCATTCACACTGGCCCTTCATTGATCTACAAGTGTGTTGATGTCAGATAGTCTACATTAGGAGTGGATGTATTCTAATGTATTCCTGCTTAGGAAGTCCATTCTACAGGTTAATTTGATCTGGTAAAATACCAATTTGGTTTCTACCTGATGAGATGTGAATAATAACATTTTCTTGACTTGCTCGCTGTTACAGTTAGAGGTACTGCTTCTGCTGCTGCTTTGCTGCGTAATGTGCTTTATATTTTTGTATAATTTTGCACACCATTAATTACCAAAAAATGGTCCAGGTCTTCTGATAGAAACAACAATAAGGTGATCACCTTCTCTATCTCCTGATTTGCTTTGTCTACAATTTTAATCATGCTCTGTTTAATGCATGTTGGCATGCCAGATTTCTGCGTGAAAAGATATATTTCAATTTGCTTCTGGTGGGAGCCCCTGAGAGCTGCAGACGAAGACTCAAAATTTGGACTTGAGCAGCTTGAAAGTTGGATACAAAATGAACTCAAGAGAACACCAGGAAATACACTTTTGTCCCCCAACTCTGGTTGTCACCAATATTTTCAAGATCTTTTTGTGTGTAGGGCGAAAGGAGGAAAGGGGCATTCCCTCAGGCAGTCTGCTACATGAGATTACAGATACTATTATTTATGTTACCACCAGGCAAGGAGTGGTGGCATGGAACCCTCCTGTCCCGCTCCTTGTTTGATTGTAAGGGAGCTTTTGGATTTTTTAAACAATTAGTTGCCAATTCAGTTTGTACTGATTGGTTTATGTTTAGAACTAGCCAGGTGGGGTTATCTTTTGACTGAAACCAGTCTAGTACCACTTTGTTGTGCTCAAATCCATACGGGCAGATAAAATGTTAAAAATGTACAAATTATGTCCCGACTTTCGTAACTCATGCACAAACACACATGCTTGAACAAAACATGCAAAAGTACTAATTAGAGTAGAGAAAGTTAACTTTGTCCAAGTTACAGTTCAATACATTTCAAAATGAGCAGTAAGAGTTTGCCTGGTTGGTGGAGGCTGTCCAATCCTTTGGTCCTCAACTGCTAGTTTAATGTTGCAGCTAACGTGTTCTATTTCCTCCAGAAATGTAATTGCAGAACTGAAGTGTTCTTTTGAAAGTTTTTCTTTTAGTGTGTTTCAGAGGGATGCAGGCATAAATCTAGCCAACAGTGTGCACCCTTAGATGGAGAGGGGGAGAGAGAGAGAGAGAGAGAGATCTGGGGGTGGGGGAGCAGTTTTTCCTCACTGCTACTGGAGCATTCTGGTAGCCTAAGACTGCATATGCCCACACAAAGCTTAGTTTGTCTCATGATTTCACTCCAATTGTCAAGAAAAGTTCAAACATTCATTTCATGCTCCAAAAGCTAGCTTTGATTAACTCCCATCTGCACATTCACCCTAAAAGAAATCAGAAGTTTTTTTTTGTCCAAGAACTTAACTTCCACATGGTTTAGACTTCCATGACCTTTGCATGTTGGGGTATTTTTGATAAGGGAGGAAAGAAACTGCTTGCTTAAAGGAAAAAAACAAAAGGACTGCGGATGCTGGAATTCAAGAACAAAACAGAAATTGCTAGAAATGCTCAGCTGGTCTGGTGGCATCTATGGAGAGAAATCAGAGGTAATCTTTTTGGTTCAGTGACCCTTTCACTCTCTGGTATGGTCTATGTAACTCATGCATTCCAGTCCCAGTGCAATGCGATGCAGTTTATGTAGTGATACAAATTGGTGGCTATATTTCTAATTTCAATTAATGTCCTTGTTTAGGTTCAAATTTTTTTTTAAAAGTCCAATCACTGCCTCTGACCGATGAATTAAAACCATGAATTTGAAATGAGCATTTTTTCATTAATGATAAAGACGTTGGAGGACATTTGTTTAGTTTTCAGAAATTTGAAAAGAATCCTTTAAAATATGGAAGAAGTAATGTGAATCCTTGCTGGAATAGAATTTCTGAATCTTTTGGGCAAGTGTACTGCGAGGACCAGTAGAGACTGTTCGAATGTGTTTGTTCCTTCCTGGTATTCTACTACTTAAAGATAACTAAAACTAAGTGCAGTGTTAAAGATGGTTTTTGTTCCTTATCATGTTGAAAAGTTTTGGTGAAACTTCCCATTTTGTGCACCTATCAGCAGTAGGAAACCAGAGATATCATGATATGACTAAGACGCAACAATTTTCAAAAAAGGGTTTGACATAGTGATAAATCCTTTAATTCTGTCATTCCATACAAGGATTAAATAAAATGAAAGATATTATATTTGAGCTTAATTGATACCTTGGTTAGAGATCTTAATTTAACCTTATGTCTGATGTTTGTGTTCAAGGCATTCAGCCTTAACACAGATGTTATAAATGACGTATTTGAAGGTATTCCCGGAAGTGCTAAAAGACTATTTTGACCCTTCTTGATCTTGATTATTTTGTGAAACAATATTGAACCTTGTGTGTTGTTAGCATCCTTCTCTGAGTCACAGTGTTCCATTGTGTCAAACTGATTCCATTATGCTATCTCAAAGACAAGCAGAGGAGTTACCTCTGCCTGATACATATCCTTCAGATAACATCATGAAAAAAGCTATATTTCGTCCTTATTAGATTGCTACATATGGGATGTTGCTATGGACAAATTGGCTGCCATGTTTCCTACGTTACAACAGCGATTACACTTCAAAGGTCCAGATGGACTTCATCCTCGGGTCTTAAAAGAGTTGGTTAATGAGTCAGAGGTAGTGTAGGTAAAGGGCATTTGAGTGTTTATTTCAGGCAGTATCATATTAAATGGTAAAGCAAGCTCAAAAGACTGAGTTGCCAAATACTGTTTCCTATACCTGATGCGTTAACATTAATTTTCCCAAATTTATTAGTTTCTGGAAATGTTATATCGAACCGAGAAATAGCAAATAACAAACTTCTCTGTTCAAGAAGCGAAGGAGATAGGAAATAACAAGGCAGTTAGCATGATGGCTGTTTTGGGGAATGTGTTAGAATGAGCATTAAAGAGTTTTTAGCTGGGCACTTGGAAACTCAAGGTAATCAGAAGAGTCAGGCAAAATGTGACTAGTGCAAGGGTCTGAGTTGGGCTGGTAACCATTTTCAGTTCACATCAATGTCTTAGATGAGGGGACTAAAATTTACAGATGACACAAAGTAAGAAAGGATGTTTCGTGTTGCAGCTGTACAAAACTCTGGTGCGGCCGCACTTGGAGTATTGCAGACAGTTCTGGTCGCCGCATTATAGGAAGGATGTGGAAGCATTGGAAAGGGTGCAGAGGAAATTTACCAGGATGTTGCCTGGTATGGAGGGAAGGTCTTACGAGGAAAGGCTAAGGGACTTGAGGCTGTTTTTGTTAGAAAGAAGAAGGTTAAGAGGTGACTTAATAGAGACATACAAGATGATCAGAGGATTAGATAGGGTGGACAGTGAGAGCCTTTTTCCTCGGATGGTGATGGCTAGCACGAGGGGGCATAGCTTTAAATTGAGGGGTGATAGATATAGGACAGATGTCAAAGGTAGATTCTTTACTCAGAGTAGTAAGGGCATGGAATGCCTTGCCTGCAGCAGTTGTAGACTCGCCAACTTTAAGGGCATTTAAGTTGTCGTTGGATAAACGTATGGATGATAATAGAATAGTGTAGGTTAGATGGGCTTCAGATTGGTTTCACAGGTCGGCGCAACATCGAGGGCCGAAGGGCCTGTACTGCGCTGTAATGTTCTATGTTCTCAGTTCTATGTTGTGAAGAAGGCAAAAGGCCATTATTGACAGATATAGATAGGTTAAGTGAATAGACTGAAATCTGGCAGATGGAGTTTAATGCGGGAACATCTGAAGTGGTTCACTTTGGTAAGATGAATACAAAGGAGTATTATTTAAACAGAATGACTGCAGAATTCTGAGATTCAGAGGGAGCTAGGTCGAGTGCACGAAGCACAAAAAGTTACAATGTGGTACAGCAACAGTTTGAGAAAGCTAATGGAATGCTACTATTTATAATGAGAGGAATTAAGCATAAAAGTAAAGATGTTAGTTTCATAAATACAGGGAATTGATAAAAACAGATCTCAAATACTGTGTGCAGTTTCGGCCTTCTTATTTAAGGAAGGATGTAAGTACATTGGAGGCAGATCAGACGAGATTTACTGGACTGATATGAGGAATAAGCGTGTTGTCTTATGAGGTTAGCTTGGACAGGCTGGGATTGTTTCCGCTGGAGTTTAGAAGAACAAGGAGTGACTTAATTGAAGAGCATAATATCGTGAATGGTATTGGCAGGTAGATGTGGACAGGATGTTTCCGTTTGCGTGAATCTAGAACCAGGGGAGCACAGTTTATAAATGAAAGATCATCCCTCTAGGGCAGTGATGAGGGGATTTTTTTTCTCTGAGGATTGTCCGATTTTGAAACCTCCACTTCAGAATGCAAGGGAGGTGGAGCCATTGAAAATTTTTAAAGTGGAAGTAGACAAATCCTTATTTGGAAAGGGAATCAAACGTTATCGGTGGTAGATGAGAATTTGGAACACCAAACAGATCAACCATTGAGCAGACTTGAAGGGCTAAATGTTCTACTTCTACTCCTAATTCATATATTTGTGTAATTGCAAAACATTTCGAGACATCTTATTTGTTAGGGACCTTTAATGTTTAAAGAAGAACCCTGAACACCCAGCACCCCACAAGACTTTACATTTTTAAACAAAAAGAAACGAGCTTTGTTGAGGGTAACAAGAAATGAATGAAAGAAGCACTATTAACAGGGTAGTTATAAGTACTAATGTTGTGAACTCAGTTCTACTTCTTACTTGCCCCCAAGAATTACTTTATATTATTGAAATAACCTTAATATTCATTCAGTCTTTTAGGAGTCAGCCTAGTGGCATGCCACATAGCCTTCTGGAATTTGTTTTAATTCTCCTCCATATTCCAGCTTTCTTCAGGTACATGATTTAAGGGGATCTGTTTATTATCTTTGATTAAATAATCCTGCACAAATTCACACCTCATGACTGTGGATGTTTCATGGATTCATCGATTCACATGGTGTAGAAAAGGCCCTTTACCCTATGGCGTCTGTACTGCCAAAAATACGCTACTACCTAGACAAGCCCCACTTTCCTTGCTAATGGATATCCAACTGCCTTTACAGTTTTCCAAATGAAATTTGCTGATGGGTTGCTGCCCTGAGGCTCTGGGAGAACTACTGTAGATTTCTTCCACTGTCTGTAAGCTAGAAAAGTTCCAGCTGCTTTACACTCTTTAAATGTAAGTTGAGCTCAAGCCCCAGCTGAAGTCCATGTGGTAAATGATGATGTGAATATTATCTTATTCAAAATCAACAATTGCCTCTATCTGTTCCCGGGCTGAACTACCTGTACTTGCTTCTCTCAGCAAACCTATATGGATAAATGAAAGAACTTTTAAACAAAGCTCCATCCTGAATCATTCTCTCTCTGGCATACTTTTGGACACGTCCTCAATATAAATGTAAATTAATTATTTGACCTCCAACCTGACTGTTTAATTCAGGACTCCAAATGAATAATGTTGATTTTGCTTGGCTATACTTGCCCCTGCTTCGGATTCCATGGTTCTGTCACAAACTTAGCAATGAATCATATATTGTTCATTTTTTTTTTCATCATTAGCTCTTATCTTGCAAAAAAAAGGCTACAATTTAAATGTAATAAACACAGGATTATTTAGTTGTATTTAGATCGCAACTTTTTTAACCAGTTTCTTAGCAAGATATCTACTTGCCTCACTTTTAACACTTTGACCTCCAACCTAGAAGTCCTATTGCTGAAACTATAAATTATACCCTAAAACACAAACCACAAACTAGATTTTTGCAACAAAATGCTTGTTTTTCATTTTCTCTGACCAAAACCGTTTAAATTGAGATGGTCAGACTAGCTTGGGAGGTGACGGTTAAATTAAAATAGCTGCTAAAGAACATTACTTACATCATGGATTAGCATAGTATTTGTGAACTGGAATTTTTTGGTACCTGAGAAACAGCTAATTAATCTTGTTGTACTGTAGCAGTTTGATTCTAATGCCCGATATCATTTCGTATCTGTGTTTATAATCATATCTTAGCTTCCCTTATTCATGTTTCTTGAATTGCATTGGATCCCAACTCGAGGAGCACAAAGAATGCACTGATGCAAAATGTCTCCTTTGGTGCATCCTCTCCAGGTGCCTGCACGCATGAAAATTTATGATTTGGTCTGTTCTTAGATCACAGTGAAGGATTTTCTCCCCATACTATTTGCTATACTTTTTCCAAAGAGGAATGTCATCTATTTATGATTCAACCAAACCATGTTAATGTCAATTTGCAAAATATGACCTATCTAAGTGTCAGAAATTGCTTCGTGTGTTGAGGGAATTTCTACTAACCTAATAATTCAAGATTGATTGTAGTTAGTGTAAAACTAATCAATCTTATCGATTCTGAACAGTACAATAACCTGAGTAGTTACTAGTATCTGACAGATTGCAAACTTGAAATCATGTTACATACTTGATGTTTCTAATATGTGCTGCAGAGTTCCCTGTTCATTTTTATTTCCCAATTTAAGGCTGTTCATTTTGTTGCTGTTACGATTGGTCCTATTTCCGCTGTGCTATAATGTACTGAATATCTGATAATATCCTTGCAATGTCTACCCTCAGACTGGAATTGACTTTTCTTCACATAAACCTACCTTCAAAATCTAGTTCACTGTGGGTAATCTTTCTAAAAGGCACTTTTCACTGTATACATTGCAGTCAAAGAGAGAAAATGAAGCACAAGTTTCTCTTTAATTTGTCTTCAACTTTAAGTAAACTGAACCATCTGGGACTTTCAGTCATTTGGCTGTTTTGTGAATTATCAGATGTACTTCTAATGGGTCTTCATTCTTCTCAGGCCAGTGTATGTCCAAGTTTATCAAATGGGAATCTTTATATCGGGTAAATGCTGGGACTGTTCCAAACATGTCCTTAGGCGTAATCCTTTGTAGTCAACAAAGAGCAGCTCAGTGCAGAAATACTCTTCATAGAACATAGAACCTATGATGTGGAAGTGCTAGTGTAGGACTGGGGTGGACAAGGTCAAAAATCACACGACACCAGGTTATAGTCCTGGTTATAAACCTGTTGGACTGTAACCTGGTGTCACGTGAGTTCTGACCTACAACTGTACAGGACAAGAATGAGCTTTTCAGCCCACGATGTTGTCCCAGACATGACGCCAAATTAAACTACTCCCTTCTGGCTACCCTTGGTCCATATCCCTCCATTCCTTGCATATTCATTTGCTTATACGTTTCCAGTTTTTGTTCGTTGAGCAACAAGAATTTGAGAAGTGCTAGAGAGACAGAGTATAAGGTTTTGTGCACAGAAACAACAACATTTTTCATAGAGCATTTGGCTTAACATTGGTAGCACTTTTCTACTTGTCCTTGTAATCGTCTCACAATCACTCAGACTTAGTCTGAGTAGCAAGTTTTGGATCCAATTTCCACTCTGGAGGCTTGAATGTTCGATCTAAACTGATGGTCTAGTACAATATTGGGAGAGTACTGTCATTTAATTGAAATGTTAAACTGAGATCCAATCTAATCAAGGCAAAAACACTCTAATGGCATTATGTTGAAGAATACCAGAAGAATTGTAGCCCAATATTTAGAACCGTGCTCATCTTGAAGCCAAAATCACAATGAAAGAGATTATTGTGATCTCATTGCTCTTTGAAACTGTGTGAAGGGCAAATGGCAGTGATGTTTCCAAATTACAAATGACTATGCTTCAAAAGTACATCATTGGCTATAAAGTATACTGGGACCACCTGAGGTAGTGTAAGAGGCTATATGACATTATTGATGTGTGAAATTTACAAGAGAATCTGGCCTTTGGAGTTTTTCCTTCTCCTCAATTTGCTTCTCGGCTGCTTAAAATTTTTCAACTTTCTTGAAGATAGAGAGGTTCTCAAAGTTTTCATTAGTCAGCAGATCTATTTCATTACCTGAATCTACCCCTTTGAAATTTTAAACCCAACCATTGTCCTGTTCAGCTGGATGTGAGTTCAAAGCCAGAATGAATTAAGCAGCTTTACTGTGATCATGGTACAAGTAGGTTGCTTTGATGTTGTCTGTCGTGATTTTCCGTGGAGGATTGCTGCTGATTAAATCCATTCTTTTTATGTTCAGAGTCCTCTTCAGAAAAATTATACTTTATTTTCTTTGATTTTAATGCTGTTTAATAATGAAATGCAGTATAGTCATTGCTCCAAAGATTCTCTGCTCCATTTTATTGTTTGTGACCAAAACTCAAGTGTTTATGCTACTGGTTGAAAATACATCAGGGAATGACATACTGTCACTATCTTCATAAAACATATCTCTGAAGTACATATAAGAGTCAAGATGTTGTCCTCCGTGTATTGGAGTAATTCCAAAAGAGGCAACCTACAAGCTGTTGGCTTCAAGCAGTTTGAAGATATGCCAGGAGCAATGTAACTGCTGGCTGAGATCTCTGAACAGCTTTTGTGCCACAGTTAACTTTTATGTTTACAGACTCCAGCGAGACACTTTTTTGAAAGCTGAAATTACCAGTGGAATACCCAAGATATGACGACACAAAGCACTGTTTGCTGAAGGATATGAGTATCCTTATCGTATCCATGTCAGCAGCTGGTGTCATTGGCCTGACTCGGGAAGATGCACGTGAGTAAGACTGGAGCTTGGAGCTGGTGTGAAATGTGCTTTATGCAATAGAGATAAGGGTCCAATTCGATGGTTGAAGGGGAGCTCATAGATGCTTTCAAAGTAGAGTGTAGTCTTCATGTATTCCATGTTTAAAAATAAACGTTGCTCTCATTCAACAAACAAGCACTCTGGAATAATATTTTTATTTTATTTAATGTGTGAGTAGTCATGGGACTTTCCAATGTCAGTGGCTAGGTATAGCTGCCATTCATGGACACTTCTTAACAGTGAGAGTCGTTTGGATCATACTACAGCTGCAGCCTCAACCTAGCGACTCCACTGATGCAGGCTGGGAGCTGCAGTGACCCTTTGACTCGTGCAGATGTGGTATAATAAGACATCCCATGAGATTTCAAAACCAGCTAGGGAAGCAGTGTCGTCTATGATGAGGGAGTGATTGTTGGTGAATACTGTATCCTGCGAATCACCCTGCCTTAGGTCTTCAGCTGCTAACTTTTGGTGTATTGGGTTTAATGGTATGAGGTGGTATGAAGGAAAGGTGTTTTCCTGTTAGTTTAAATATGAACAGGTTTGGGGTGGAGTGGACCTTCCTAGTGATAATTACCTTCCAGCTGTGTGGGGTGGGCAGGAAGAAAGTGCGGTAGTGCAGCAATGTTGCTCTGGACTGGGAGTCGGAAGAAATTTGTTGTTGGTTGAATGCCTCTGATATTGCGCACTGTTGTATTGAGTTGAACATCAGTAGATGGTATGGGCCGATTTACTATTTTAGTGGACGGCATCCCATAATTGGGGATGTAATCACAAGAGCACTTGTCTTGAGGTTTTGGTTTGTAATCCCAATGAGGTATCGATGTGTTTATTGAGGCAGTGGTGAAATTTTTTAATGTTTTGTGCAGTCTTGATGATGTGAGAGTGATGTCAAGGGTGACACCTAGATAAACAAGGTGGGGATTGGGCTTCAGTTTCTGGCATTCCAACATGATGTTCGGTTGCCTCTTCAAGCTGGCATTGTGAAGGTGGAATGTGCTGTTTTACTGGCACCATGCCTTGGTAGTCGTTTTCCAGATTTGCAATTATTATGTTTACTACATCTTCCAGGTCAGAGAAAGTCTCTGTCTGTATTCTAAAAACAGATGTTTTCTGCATGAATAAACTTTGGATACTAGGTTGAGGCAAGTCGTTGGTATACAGGTTGAACTGAGTTGCAGCTAAGACAGACCCCGACACAGCCAATCCATCTGTTTACTCCAGGCACTAAGTTTGTTACCCAGATGCACTCAGAACAATCTGTCTCCGAGTCACGGTTCATTAGCGTCCATAACCCAGGGAGGGAAAACATGTGATATTTTGACAAATTGGCTGATGTGCCATACATTGAGGTTAAAATTGCCCCTATTCTGAGATTTATTTAAAAGCCATTTTCAATGAAAGTGGACAATATGAGGATCTGATCACATGAGATTCTTCCTCATCAAAAACCACTAAGTCTTCACTTGAATTGTTGATGAGATCAACAATTTCCATCTTCATTCCAGGCTCCACATTAGAAGAACTCAAGAAGAATGTCCAGTACATTTTCAAGTTTGGTTTGCATCAGCCAAAGTTTGCAAATGGAGTGTAACCGACCTGTGTTCAATACGTAACTATTTTCCTCTATAGATATTTCTGGCAGATGGTCAGTGGCTTGTCTTGGTGTTGTAAGGCAAATCACCAAGATTTCCTGTATTAAGATGTCACAGAGGTTAGCAGAAGCTGCAAAAGGCCCTTCAACACAACAAGACTGTGACCGTCAGAAACAAGCGCCTAACTATCCTAATCCCATTTTCTATCACTTGGCCCAGTGGCTACCGGTAAACTTTCAAGTTTGTGGCCAGCAAGCAATGTTTGATTACTCACTGATATAACAAGGTGTAGAGCTGGATGAACACAGCAGGCCAAGCAACATCAGAGGAGCAGGAAGGCTGATGTTAGGGTCTAGGCCCGTAACTTCAGCCTTCCTGCTCCTCTAATGCTGCTTGGCCTGCTGTGTTCATCCAGCTCTACACCTTGTTATCTCTTTAATTACTCACTCATCATTCACTTTACAGGAGAGATTGGTGAATCCATTTTTGTAGGGGCGCATACAGCAAGTCAACTAAATAGCTTAATTCGTAATAAACCTGGATAATAGGTCTGATTTAAAAATAATGAACCAGTCAGTTTGTCATTTCTTGTCCTTCTACCATTCCTGTACAACTTTTTTTTTGCATTGTCTAAAGTATTTCAGTGTTTTCTAAATCTGATCTGGCAATTATGAACTGGCAGTGCTTAGTAGTTTACAATTAATGTGTTCTTTTCTTGTGAGGAATTTTAGTTGAATTTTTGAGAGGAAATAAAAGCTTAATTGAACATTATACTAAAATTCATCTTCACTTAAAGATATCTCCACCTGAAGATATTGAGTTTTTACTACTTCTTATAATAATGAGACTTAAAATTTAGTGCCTGATTAAGTGGGATAATCTGTAGATGACCATGATAGTTATTTTAATTTTATGGTAAGTGGGTATTTATTTTGATAGTCATTTTGGGGCTAATTCATCTGTCATATATCATTTGCTGAGCAGAAGTGTCACTAATACAAATAAAATCTAGAAGATCTTGATCCACAGCTGTCACAATGAACACGAAGGCCCACAGATTGGCGCACACGATTCTGCTGGGATGTCCCAGCCTGGAAAGAACAGGAACCCGGGTGTGCTATCTGTGTATCTGGAACATCCCAACTGGCCAGATTATGACATTAAACAGCCAGTCTGGTTAACCTGATGCATATTCTTGTGCTTAAATCTAAATGGTATTAAACCAGCTTGGATGGTCTTCAGTACTGAAGTGATTTCAGCCAAAGTTTTGGCAAATTGAGATGTACTCAAAACTGGTTGAATATCAACTTGTAAATCCTTCTTGCTAATGTTGACGGAGGTAGTAAAAGTGGAAAGATTCCTGGTCAGCCACATGATAGAAAGAAAATGGAGCTTCTACTATCCATGACTCCAGGATTAACCCTAACCCTAACAGTTTGTATGTTGCTACAGCATTCCTTGGTAGGGTTGAAGGAGGATAGGTTTCTGGATGCTGGTGGGCTCAGTTTGCTGCATGACTGATGCGTTTCAGATTGAATGGATTTTGGTTGATGGCGGGTTCAGCTGCATGGCTGATTTGTTTTCGATTGGTCTGAACAATGTGGGGTTTGATTCCCATTCCAGCAGGGATGGATTTAGGATCTGACTTCATGACCTATCTGTGGTAGATCATATGCTGTGGATCAGGCCTGCCTTTAAGCAGAGAATTCAAGAAGGAGAGTTTCTTAAAAGTTAGATTTTAGTATTTATTTCAGTGCTGCTTTATGTTTTCACTGAAATTTCAATCTAGTTGGTGAATAAAACTGTGTTAAGGAGCTACCTGGCTCAATTTTGTGCTGAACAATGTTGAAATGCCATTGCTGTTTTAAATGGAGATGGGGAAAACGGTCAATTTTGATCTGTTAATTTGAAATACTTAGTCTTAAAACTGTGTATTTCAAATCATTGTCCCATGTGTAAGAATACAATTATTTTAGTGGGGATTTCTGAATGATTTGAGGGAAATGAATGGAGCCATATTTCCTGAGCTGAGAAGACAAAAATAGCTCTCCATTGTAAATACAGAACAGTACAGTGCAGGAACAGGACCTTCATTCCATCATATCTGTGCCGACCATGATGCCATTCTTAAATAATCGCCTGGTTATATTGAAATTTTTGGAAGTCTTAACAGAATTTTAGTGATTTCAACTCCAGCAGGGGCTACATTCTTTTAGAGAGAGAGTAGTCTGAAGAATGGACTAATTCTCTTAGAAACTGCATTACATTTGCCCATGGATTTTCACAGCCATTTGAAATTATGGGTCATTACTCAGGTATAGTATTATATGACAGAGATTTAAGTGAAATTGCATTTTTTCAAAACAAATTCCATTTTTTGTACTTTTCATGATCTAAGATTTCCAAAGCAGAGTATTTTTATAAAGTATAGTAATATTATGAGACGAGGCAGTGGAAACCAAATTGCCCACACAAAGCTCCCACCAACAGTGATGAGGTAAGAAGGGGTCAAAAGGCACCTCTCTTCGCCCATACCTGATTTGACCTCAACAGGATTTGTTTTAAAGGATGTGCATGTTCACTCAATCAGTGTTTAACCATTTGTGTTGTGACTGTAAAGGGCACGTACACAGGTTTTCTTGTGTTTTTCAAAAGAAATTAGTGTTTGTTGTACTTAAACTGGTTTAAGTAAAAATTCTCATTCTCACATTTCATATGCACAGACCAATAGGTTACAGGTATGGAGAATGTGATAAGTGTTACATTAAAGTCTAAGTAAGATTCCAATGTATAGTTTTCGTATACTGATGAGTCAATCAAGGTTTAGTTGTCCTTCTGCTTTGGCATTGAGGAGGCTCAAAAATATAAATGGATGATTTATCTGTTTTTCTGGATACAGCAGCTTCTACTCAATAAACTGAGCCAACAATTTGCAACTTACATGGAGAGGGAAAGAAGGAACCCACTCAGGAACTTGCTTCTTTAGCATCTCTTTTGCTGGCCTGCATTAAAAAGAAAACTGGCTTAACCAGAAAAAGAGCTAGCTTTGTTTGTCACGTGTCTCTCTCCCTCTCTCTCTCTCTCTACAACTGCCCAGTGATCCAATTGTGGTGATTGCCAGTACTCCCTAGATATGAGTGGATTATATCTGAGTAGATTTCTTTCATATCTAGGGTTCTCCTATCAAAATACCTTCACCTAATGCCTTTTCCCCACCCTGCTGTGTATCTAGGCGATTGTCAAGGAGCTTTCTTAATGGGGTAGGAATGCCCCAATTATCCTGCTTGAAGTGAATTGTTCCTAATGGGGCTTTTCAGACAGACTGTCCCCATTTCAGTGACATTGGATGGTGGAAGGTAATGATGTGCATGGTCAGTCACTTTTGACACTTAAATTTCAAATTAATGGAATCCAACCTCCATTTTTACATAATAATCAATTTGCCATTTCAGCTAGTAAACTGTGTCTTTTTTTGATGCATCGCTTCGTAACAGGAATGTTAATGATCCATTTTTCTGTCTTAGTGATTTTGTTCGAAGAATGAATATTGGTCAGAAGATCAGGGATAAATTAGGAACCTAACAGGGATACGCCATTCAGCCCATCAACCCTACCCCATCATGGCTCAACATCTCGTGTTGTCATTTTCCTGTACTGTCTCCATACCTTTTAACCTCATTCATCTTGAAACCTGTCCTTTTCTGTCTTAAAGCTGCTCAGTGATTGAACTTCTTCTGTCCTCTGGGATTGAGAATTCGAAAGGTTTTATCACTCAGTATGTGAAGGAATTCCTCTATCTCAGTCTTAGACGGTCTATCCCTTATCATATAGTTATGTCGTTCTTGGTTTTAGAATTACCATCCAGCAAAAGCATCTTTCATTTCCACACTGTTATGCCATGTTTAAAAAAAAAGTTTTCTTTTCAAACTCTGAAGAATGGGGCCCCAGTTTCCTCAGTCTCTCCTCAAGTGATATTCCCACCATTCCAGGACCTAATCTGATGAATCTCCATTACACTGTAACTCTGCAGCCTCTTTTCAAAATAATGCAGAGGGACACATTTCTACATTCCTGAGGGATCAGGCAAAGCTTCTTCTGTTTAAAACATCATCTAAAAGACAGTACAGCACTGCCTCAGTACTGTGCTGGTGGTGGTAGTCTGAACTTCTATGCTCCAGTGCCTGGACAGGGAAAAGGATAGAGTGAGGGGCTAAGAAACAAAGTTTGTTGTTATGAGTGAAAACAATAGCTTCTGTCTTCCCTACAATTAATTGAGGGAATCTTCTGAGATATACATACTGGAATAACAATCTGGTAGAGTCTGAATGCAACTCTTTCTCATGGGCTCTCTGGTTCATTCTATCTGTTTGGTTCTCTGTCTGATTTGACTCCTCTAGAGAACTGATCTATCTTAGTCAATTATACAAAGTTGGAAGAGGTCATCTGTTGCACATGTTGTTAAATGAGATATTGGTAATACGGCAGTACAACAGCCTCAACTCATGGAATAACTGATGTTGCCCAAGGTATTCTGTGAACTTTGAGCTTGCAAACATTATTTGGGATGACCTGCTTGAAGATAAGTCAGGCTGTCTATAGCGATTGGGAATAAAAGGATGAGCACTGGAGCTGTACGACAGCTCAGCGAATGCCTAAAAGGGTAAGAGTTGTTAATATTCTGACTATGCACTCTTTTGAAGAAGTCCAATCTATTTGAACCCTTTAGAATCAAAAAGAGGCAAAAATGCTGCAACAGCAAAAAACTTGCAAAAACATATGTCTCCCTTGACATAAAATGTCTCAAGGCACTTCACAGGAACATTATGGAGCTAAAAGGAGCAATGGGCCACATGAGGAAATATTGAGTCAGATAATCAAAAACCTAGTTGAAGACAGAGAGTGAGAGATAGAGATTTTAAGGAGCAACTTGGAAGAGAAGAGGAGAAGGAAGTGGTCCCAATGAACTGAATTCCAGAGCTTTGGGGCTTTGCAGCTGAAAGGAAATAGTAGAGTGATGAACATCAGACATGCTTCAGTCTTTGCAGTATGCAAATCTTGAGGTCAAGTGTGGGTGGGGGAAGGAAAAATGGGATTATCGTGCTTTAGAACCAAAGGAAATGTGAGATGGTGGTGATGATGCCATGAAGCGATTTGAAAACAAGAATGAAAATTTCAAAATCAATATGTTACTTCATCAGGAGCCAATGTAACTTAGTGAACATGGGATAGGGGCGTGCAGGACTTGGTGGGAATTAGGACACGGGCAGCAAAATGTTTCAATGATTGCGAGTTTGTGAAGGGTGGATATGAGAGGCCAGCCAAAATTCTCTGGAATAATGAAATTGACAGGTAAGAGTGGCATGGTTAGCATGGTTACCATGGTTTCCTTTGAAACTGAAGTTTTCAGGAGTAGATGAGCTAGGGCAAATTCGAAGCGGTACAATATAACAGAGGTGAAAGTAGGTAATTTTAATGTGGATTTTTGGTAGAAATCACACCTTGAGATCAAATGTAATGCCTAGGTTATGAATAGTCTTGATTAGCCTCATCAGCTGACAGGGAAAAGGATAGAGTGAGGGGCTAAGAAACAAAGTTTGTTGTTATGAGTGAAAACAATAGCTTCTGCCAACCCTGCAATTAATTGAGGAAATCTTCTGAGGTTTACATACTGGAATTACAATCTGGTAGAGTCTGAATGCAAATCTTTCTCATGGGCTCTCTGGTTCATTCTGTCTGTTTAGTTCTCTGTTGATTTGACTCCTATAGAGAACTGATCTATTTTAGTACATTATACAAAGTTGGAAGAGGTTGAGCTGTACAACAGCTCAGCAAATGCCCAAAACATAGAACATAGAACATAGAACAGTACAGCACAGTACAGGCCCTTTGGCCCACGATGTTGTGCCGAACTTTTACCCTAAACCTAATTGTTAATATTCTGATTATGGACTCTTTTGAAGAAGTCCAATCTATTTGAACTCTTTAGTATCGAAAAGAGGAGGAGATCAAAGCGGTGTAAAAGTCTTCATGCGTGCTTCGGGTCGTGTAACCCATTGAGACACCTTTCTCCTTTTCACGTCTGCAGCTAAAGACAGTGAATGCACACTTAACTTAGTGATCACTATCTAATAGGTCCCTGGTCTAGCCAAGTCAGCCATGTATCTTCCACACATTCAGTTCAGGCAGAAGCAAGTTTATATCATCAGTGATGTACCTTGGTGGAATGCACAAAATAATCAGTGTCATTCGACCGCATAATTTGCAGCAGGAAGAGCAAGGGACCTATGCCACTCAGCATCAAAGATAAATTAACTACCATATGATACAGATGCAAACTTATTGATTAGATTTAGAAGAAGCTGGTCATGGTTACGTTGGTAATTAATTCAATCATGTCGGAAGTACATGCTCAGTCAATAAAAAAGGATGGCGCACCGTTCTACGTTTTAACTTTGTATTCCATTGAATTGAATCTGTATTCATGAAAAACATTTCCAACAACTTAATTTAATATTGTTTCCGATTCATAAGTGTCATCATTAGTGTCTATATGTTTTTCTCAGTGTTAAAGTTGCATCACAAGTTCATTCCACTTCCTTCAGTGTATCATTGTAAAAATGTTAACATTTTTAAATTACTCATGCCACCTTGACGCCAAGCTTTTCATATTTTTAGCATTTGTTTTAATGGTTGTTGATGAAACACAGTTTACTTTAATAAACCATGAAACTGTCACTTCCCAAAATATGTTCTTTCTTGTAAAAGACCTTTAGGTCACAGAAATGCTGTTCCTCTCGGTCACTGATCCAATCGTTTTTCCTTGACATTGTTGTTAAGTTAATCTGTTTTTTTTCATCTTGGATATAAGAACATAATAACCAGGAGCAGGACTGGGCAATTCAGCCCCTTGAGCCTGCTTTACCATTTGATATGATCGTGGCTGATCTCATGTCAGCCTCAACCCCACTTCCATGCCCACTCTCCATAACCCTTCAACCCAATCAACACATTACCAAAAATCTGCCTCTCCTCTTTAAATTTATTCAATTTACTGCACTCTACTGCCCACTGAATTCCTCAGATTCATGACCCTTTCAGAGTAGTAATTTCTCCTCGTCTCTGTTTTAGGTTTGTTAGCCCTTATCCTAAAACTGTGACCTCTCCTTCAAGATTGCCTCATAAATGGAAACATCATTTTTATGTCTATTTAGCCAATCCCCTTTAGCATCTTATATACCTCAATGAAATCTCATCTCATTCTTCTAAACTCCAGTGAGTATAAGCTAAACCGCTCAATTTCTCTTCATAAGACAAGCCCTTATCTCTTGAATCATCTAGTAAACCACCACTGAATTGCCTCCAATATAACTCACCCCTTCTCCAGTAAGGGGATCAAAATTCTACTCAGTACTCCAGACGTGCCCTCATTAATGTTTTGTACAGCTGCAGCAGCAATTCTCTACTTATATAGTCTATTCCATTTGCCCTCCTCATTACCTACTGTACCTGCATATTTGTTATCTGTGATTTGCATACGAGGATACCCAAACCCCTCCAGACCGAAGTATTCCAAAGTTTCTCTCCATTCACATAATAAATTGCCTTTCTGTTCCTCTGACGAAAATGGTTAATGTCACAGTTAAACTTCATCTGCCAAATTTTGGCCCATTCATCTAACCAATTCAATGCATTTATAAATTTCTTATTTCTTCATTGCAACTTACTTTCTATCCCTACATCCAAGTCATTGTACATAGTTTAGCCTGAGGACTAAATCCTGTGGCATGCCACTGGTTATGTCTTGTCAACCAGAAAAAGGCCTATTTATCCTGACTGTCTGCTTTCTGTTGGTTAGCCAATCCTCTACCCAAGCTAAATTACTCCTAACCCCATTTGCTGTACCTTGTATATTAACATTTTGCATATCACCTTATTAAAGGCCTTCGGGAAATCTAGATATACTACATCTACAAGATCACCATTATCCATATTGCTTGTTACATCTTCAAAGAAACCCAGCATGATTTACCCTTCAAAAAAACCATACTAATTCTGATGGATTGTATTTTGACTTTCCAAATGTCCTGGAATTAGTTTCTTAATAATGGATTCCAAAATAAATTAAACTAACCATTCTGCAGTTTTCTGCTTTTTGACTCCTTCCCTTATGAATAAGGGAGTTATATTAGTATGTTTCCAATCCACCAGGACATTTCCTATATCCAGAGAAGTTTGGAATGTTATAACCAATGGATCTACTAATTCTGCTGCCACTTCCTTTAAAATCCTACAAAGTAGACCATCAGGCCCAGGGGCTTGTCTGCATGCAATCCCAATAGCTTGCTCAGCACATTTTCTCCAGTGATGATGATTGTGCTAAGTTCCTCGCTTTCCTTAACCGCTGCAGTAGCTGTTACTCTTGGGATGGTACTCATGTCTTTCACTGTGAAAGCTGAAGGAAATTATTGATTTAGTGACACCACCACTACTAACTCGCCAGTCCCATCCTCCAAGAGACCAGCATTCACTCGAGCTACTCTGTTCTGTTTTATATACTTATTGCTGTCTGTGTTATATTTTGCGATAGTTTTCTTTCATAATTTACCTTTGCTCTTTTTATAACTTAGTTCTTGAAAAGCTTCCCAATCTTCCAGCCTGCCACTTGCTTTTGCAATATGGTATGCCTTAGTTTTTTCTTAATATTATCTTTAACTTCCTTGCTTAGCCATGGATTTTTGTTTTCCCCCCTCACGATCTGTCTTCCTTCATAGGATATATTTTAGTTGGGAGCAATTAAGTATCTCCTTGAACATCTGTCACTGCTCATCAACTGTCCTACTTTTTTAGTTTTCCTGTGCAGTCCACCAGAGCAAGATCTGTCCTCGTGTCTATGTAATTACCTTAGTTTAACTCCAGACTGTGACTGTGGAACTGCAGTTCCTTGTCCTCAAATGGAATTTGAAATTCTACCGTGCTATGCATTCTTCCCTAGAAGATCCTTTAAATATTTTCAATTCAGCCAGTTCAGAGATGTTATGACCCACCTTTGGAGCAGGTGGAACTTGAACCCAGGCCTCTGGTTCAGAGGTAGGGACATTATCACTGTGCCACAAGAACCCTTAGAAGATCCTTTACTTTGAAATTAATTATTAATCCCACTTCATTACACAATATCACATTCAGAGTAGCTTGGTCGGTTCCTCAAAATATGGCTCCAAGAAACATTCTCTAAAATACCAATGAACTGTCCTTTGAGGCTACCCTTGCCAACTTGATTATTCCAATCAATATGCGTATTAAAATCAAATATGATTATTGCTGTATCTTTCTTACAAGCCGCTAGTATTGTGCCCACTGCGTATCTACTGTTTTGGGACCGATAGATTACTCAACCCAGGGAAGGCTTCAACTTGCTGTTTCTTACTTCCATTGGACTGATTCTATGTCTTATTCGCCTGTGCTGATGTCATTTCTCACTAGAAAACCAATCCTCCTTGACTAACAAAGCTACACCCCCTCCTTTTCCTTCCTAGAGATAAAAGGTACTGCAGATGCTGGAGAATCTGAGATAACAAGCATGGGGCTGGATGAACACAGCAGGTCAAGCAGCATCATAGGAGCAGGAAAACTTGACGTTTCGGGCCTAGACCCTTCATCAGAAATGGGGGAGGGGAAGAGGCTTCTGAAATAAATAGGGAGAGAGGAGGAGGCGGATAGAGGATGGATAGAGGAGAAGATAGGTGGAGAGGGGGCAGACAAGTCGAAGAGGCGGGGATGGAGCCAGTAAAGGTGAGTGTAGGTGGGGGAGTAGGGAGGAGATAGGTTAGTCCAGGGAGGACGGACAGGTCAAGGGGGCGGGATGATGTTAGTAAATAGGAAATGGGGGTGGGGCTTGATGTGGGAGGAGGGGATAGGTGAGAGGAAAAACAGGTTTAGGAGGTGGAGATGAGCTGGGCTGGTTTTGGGATGCGGTTGGGGGAGGGGAGATTTTGAAGCTTGTGAAATCCACATTGATACCATTGGGCTGCAGGGTTCCCAGGCTGAATATGATTTGCTGTTCCTGCAGCCTTCGGGTGGCATCACAGTGGCATTGCAGGAGGCCCAGGATGGACATGTCATCTGAGGAATGGGAGGGGGAGTTGAAATGGTTCGCGACTGGGAGGTGCAGTTGTTTGTTGCGAACTGAGCGCAGACGTTCTGCAAAAGCGGAAATGTCCTCATTCTTCAAGGACCACAACTTCCCCCCCCCCACAGCAGTCGAGAACGCCCTCGACCGTGTCTCCCGCATTTCCCGGAACACATCCCTCACGCCCCGTCCCCGCAATATAACAAAAAAAGAATCCCCCTCATCCTCACATACCACCCCACCAACCTCCGGATCCAACGCATCATCCTCCGACACTTCCGCCATCTGCAGTCAGACCCCACCACCAAAGACATTGTTCCCTCCCCACCCTTATCTGTCTTCCGGAGGGACCACTCCCTCCGCGACTCCCTTGTCCGCTCCACACTCCCCTCCAGCCCCACCACACCCGGCACTTTTCCTTGTAACTGCAGGAAGTGCCACACCTGCCCCCACACCTCCTCCCTCACCCTAATCCCAGGCCCCAAGAAGACTTTCCACATCAGGCAGATGTTCACCTGCACATCTGCCAATGTGGTATACTGCATCCGCTGTACCTGTTGTGGCTTCCTCTACATCGGGGAAACCAAGCGGAGGCTTGGGGACCGCTTTGCAGAACACCTGCGCTCAGTTCGCAACAAACAACTGCACCTCCCAGTCGCGAACCATTTCAACTCCCCTTCCCATTCCTCAGATGACATGTCCATCCTGGGCCTCCTGCAATGCCACAGTGATGCCACCCGAAGGCCGCAGGAACAGCAAATCATATTCAGCCTGGGAACCCTGCAGTCCAATGGGATCAATGTGGATTTCACAAGCTTCAAAATCTCCCCTCCCCCAACCGCATCCCAAAACCAGCCCAGCTCATCTCCACCTCCCTAACCTGTTTTTCCTCTCACCTATCCCCTCCTCCCACATCAAGCCCCCCCCCCAAGTCCGTCCAATAAACTCCTCCCCCCCCCCGTGACCTGTCCGTGCTCCCTGGACTGACCTATCTCCTCCCTACCCCCCTACCTACACTCACCTTTACTGGCTCCATCCCCGCCTCTTCAACTTGTCTGCCTCCTTTCCACCTATCTTCTCCTCTATCCATCCTCTATCCGCCTCCCCCTCTCTCCCTATTTATTTCAGAACCCTCTTCCCCTCCCCCATTTCTGATGAAGAGTTTAGGCCCACATTGATGCCATTGGGCTGCAGGGTTCCCAGGCTGAATATGATTTGCTGTTCCTGCAGCCTTCGGGTGGCATTGCAGGAGGCCCAGGATGGACATGTCATCTGAGGAATGGGAGGGGGAGTTGAAACGTCAAGTTTTCCTGCTCCTATGATGCTGCTTGACCTGCTGTGTTCATCCAGCCCCATGCTTGTTATCTCCTTTTCCTTCCTGCCTATCTTCCAAAAATCAGTTCCCAAACTTAGTCTCCCTGCAACCACGTCACAGTAACCACCACCAGATCAGATCCATTCATTTCTATTCGTACTGTTGACTCATTAATCTTATTCTGAATGTTGCATGTAATCAGATACAAAGCCATTTGAATTTGTTCTGTAATGAAATTTCCCTACTTTTGTACAATTCCTTGGTGGTAGTTAATTTGCATATTGTGTACATTTGCTTTTCTAGTAATAATCAGACTCATCACTAACCTGCATTCCTGCTTTCTCCCTTAAATTTGATTTTCTATTTTTCCATGCAACTGAACCTTCTTCCCTCCACCCCTGTTTAGTTTAAAGCCCTAAATACAGGCCTACTTATGTGATTTGCCAGGATTCTGGACCTAGCATGATTCAGGTGGAACCCATCCTATTGGAAGAACTCTCTCCTTTCCCAGTACTGGTTCCAATACCTCATGAGTTTGATCCCATTTCTCCCACAGCAATCTTTCAATGACACAGTTATCTTTTTGATTTAATTGACTCTTTGTCAATTAGCTCATTGTTTAAGTAGTAATGTGAAAATTATTATCTCTTGGTTTCACTTCACAGTTTAGCACTTAGCTGTTCATATTCCCTCAGCACAACATCTTTCCATGTTCCACCCATATTGTTGATACCTACATGGGCAATGACAACTAGATCTTTCCTCTCCCACTCCAAGTTCCTCTGCAGCCCAGATGAGATATCCTGAACCTGGGCACCAGACACACAACACAGCCTTCAGGATTCTCAATCTGGCCACAGAGAAAAGTGTCTATTCTCCTGACTACACTATCTCCCATTGCAAGTCAATTTCTCTTTTCTCCCACCTCTTGAAGAGCTCCCCATATCATGGTGCTGTGGTCAATTTGCTTATTCTCTGTATAGTCCTGCTCTTGTCTACACAGAGAGCAAGGGCAGAGGCTGCTTCAGTGCAATCTCCTGGATCCATCCACCTGCCTTGCTCAAAGTCACACTCTCCTGTCCCAGACCACTGACCAAATTCAAGGTTAGTTAATCTAAGGAGTGTGACTGCCTCCTGAAATACAGTGCCCAGGTAATTCTTCCCTTCTCCCTTTTGTACTGCAGTGTTCGGAGCTCAGATTCCAACTCGTCAACTCTAAGCCAGAGTTCTCTAAGTAACCAACACTTGCTACAGATATAGTCAATATGAACCACAAAGGGGTCCACCAGCTCCCACATCATGCAGTTATTACCTAGCCCTAACACAATTCTATTTCTAACTTAAGTCTTCTGCTTGTGTGTTCTTGTGGATGAATAATTAAGAAAGTGAATAGCTGCCTGGATGCAGGTCTTTTTTTTTTGGTTCAATAGATCTATTTCAGTGTTTATGCTTCACATGTACCTCACAGCCTGTTTTTCATTTCATGCAAACATACTGCTCCATGAACCCTCTAGCTTCTGCTTAAAAGCTTATATTTAACATCCTCAAACAGTCGTGGTGGTAGCAAGTTCAACTTTCTGACTATTCTCTAGCTAAAGAAGCTGAAAGAGATTTCAGATCTTGGTGAGATTTTTAAACCATATAGCCACCACAGCCATTATTAGGCGAGAATGCACCAGAGAAAATTTAGATGGTTTCACAAACCAAGTATTTGAGCAAATTGTTCACCCAACTGAAGATTGTATTGCTCAGAGCTACCAAACTTGTTATTGCATTATAGGAGAAATAGTTGATGAGGCTTTTAACTCCAATAATGCTTTTATACTTGCAGCAGAATGGCACAGCTGAAACAGAACAAAGTACCTAGTATTAATTATCTTCCCTTTATGGTTCAATATTATTTTGCCGGTGTTCTATTTCCTCGTGTGTGTGTGTGTGTGTGTGTGTGTTTCTGAATGCATTGTATGGGCCTGAAGTGACACTGGTAACTAAAATTATTATGCCACAGTGAAGTGGAAGCAATACATTGTTATCAGACTGCATTCCCACTCACTACCAACAATTGAATGCACCGACCCTTCAAAAGCATCAAGAAAATTGTCACTTTGGCTGAAAGGCTACAATTTTGCTCTATGCTTGAATCACCGAAGGTGCTATAATTCAGTGTTGTTTTTAGAAATTGAACCTTCAGTTTGGTTCTCATCCACAGAAGCCCCAGCTGCTGAAGTTGTAAAAGTTGTATGACTACTGCCCGCACGTTCAAGTCAATGCTAGCCATGGGATTCTATCCTGCATCTTACTAGGTCTTTTATTATTCATTCATGGGATTGAGGCCTCACTAGCCGGGCCAGCATTTATTGCCCATCCCTAATTTCTCAAAGGGAAGTTAAAGGTCAACCACGTTGCTGTGGGTCTGGAGTCACGTGTAGGTCAAACCAGGTAAGGATAGACATTAGTGAACAACAATCAATGATGGTTTCATGGTCATCATTCGACAGTAATTCCAAAATTTGTTTTGTATTGAATTCAAATTCTACAACCTGCCATGATGGGATTCGAACCTGGTTCCCCAGAACATTATCTGGTCTCTGAATTTATGTGTCCAGCGATAATACCATTAGGTCAGTGCCTCCCCTTAATTGAGTTTAGCTGTGACATTTTAAGATGAGCACACGACTTGCAAAAAGTTGCTTTTTCAAATTGCTATTTCTAGTTTGGATGCTGAGAATAAAGTGAGCTGAGAGCGCTGTGATTCCCCTGCTAACCAATCCCCTACTCCCACTACTCTCCCCACCTCTTCCTTTAGACACTATCAGCTTTGTTTTACTCTCAATAGGTTAGACGCAATAAGTTGCATGATGGAGATATTTTTATTACCAGCATTTAATCGGCCTTGCTATCGTTTTTGGTGCACTCAATCCAGCCTTTAGCGCATTAATTTCAGATTTTAAGTTCATTGGTGTCCTACAAGCAATGATTGATAGCCACATTAGGCATGAGAAATGGAGCACACAACCACCATTAAATAAGTAAAAGTAAAGTCTTAAGGCATTGAAAACTCATTCTGCAGCATGTGTGTCACAGAGAATGACTGCTATGCTATAAAAACTGAGCCACTAAACAAATATTGCCCAGTAATTTTCTAAATGGTTTGATAGGAGCCAGGTTTTTACTCCCTCTTGTGATGAACAGTTACAATATTAAACTGTTCACTTTAGCTAATCTCACTGACTGCCTGCAGTTACTTTATGTCAAATTGGTTTTTAAGTTGTCTGATGGTAATGTTTTTGTGGGCAGCAGTTTCCAATGTTTGATCTCCAAGGGCAACAACCAAAATTGTTAAGGCTTCAGCCCTGCTATTATGTCTCACTTGAAATGTTGCTTTTGTAGGTCGGGTGAAGTATAATGCCAGAAACATCTGAGGGTTTGAGATCCTTATGTCACAGTTCACCATTTCCAGTAAAAAGCCTCTTGCTTTTAGCTGAAGTTTAGGATGTATAAGTAGCTCCTGAATGCCATCAGAACATTGGACACTGAAACTAAATGTTCAGTCCGATTGGACTTCTGCTTTCAGCACCTCTGATGCAGCCAGCTGTTGACAGGGCAACCTGCTTCAACCTCACCATTTCAATGTAAATGGATGATTGGGAGAATCTTGGTGAACAAAAATATAACTACCCTCAATCTGGTATTACCAAGGAGCACCATTGAAGGCAGCTGAAGAAAAAAAAATTGGCATCAAGCTTTCCAATGGCCCAGGACAGAGATGTTGAAATTGAACCCCTAGAAATTGCTGGGAGTGGGATGTTGAGCATAGCAATGATTGAGAGGACATGAACCATTCCCATCTTTCTGAGGAAGGGTCACCAGACCTGAAACGTTAACCCTTTTTTCATTCACAGAGGCTGCCAGGCCTGCTGAGCTTTTCCAGCAACTTCTGTTTTTGTTCCCAAGTGTAACACGTTGGCTTTGAATGTTCCTGAAACCAAGGGTACACCATACACCCAGCTGAGCTAATACTGGTTTTATTTAATACTTTACTGACCATAATGGAGAAATAGCAAATTGCAGACTTTCCATATCGCTACCATTGGACCACTGTGCTGCAATAGTGCACAACTATCTGAGCACACTTTGGACAGGTCCTATAACAAATGTCCCCAAAAAACAGGAATACAGCGTCCAATAAAAATAAAAATAAAAAATGGTGACAATACTCAGCTGCTTAGGCAACAGTTGTGAAGAGAGAAACACTCGTTTCAGGCAGTGATCATTCATCAGAACTGGAAAAATTTAGAGATGGAACAGATTTTAAGTCTGTGCAGAGGCAGCGAAATGAGGGACAATTAAAAAGAACGAACAAGAAGATCTTAAGGTTGATTGACACTACAAATTAAATGACAAAGGGGATAATGGTACTAGGTGAAAGAAGATGCACATGACTAAAGAAACAAAGGATGGGCCCAGAGGAGATGTGAATAGTGTTCATGGAATCGCTACCAACAACTGCTATCTGGATTAAAGAGAAACTGGACCAGTACTTGTGATCTGAAATTGTTAATCTCTGTGTTGAGTGATGTCTGTAAAGTTGTATTTGTTGAACTTTAATGGAACACAGCTGAATGCCAAAGACAGAGTTTAGAGTGAGAATGGGGGACAGAATTAAAAGGACCAGCTCAAGGTCACACTTGTAGACCGAACAGAGATACTTTGAAAAGTGCATATGGTCTTCCTAGTGTGAATAGCAAATGCAAGATGCAAAATTAATATGAGTAATAGCAAGACATTACTTCACTTGAATTGGAGTATTTAGTTTTTAGGCTGATGAGCAGGGAGGGGGTAAAAAGGCATGTGTGATGACATTTCTGTTGAAAGTATAGAAAAATAAGACTGGGAGTAGGCTATTTATTATGATTATGGCTGAATGGGAAATTATGTGGGGAAGCAGGGATGTTTTGGCACCAGTTTAAGAGTGGACTTCGGTGTTTATGGAGGGGGGTTGGTGGGAATGGTTCATATGGAATGGTCAAGGGAGATGGGAAGGAGTGATGATTTGGTTTGGGCTCACACTGGAGGTTGACAGAAATGGAGCAGCGTAAACCATTGAACAAAGAGATTTATACAGCGAAAGTTAAGGACAAGGGCGATGGTCTCATGGTTTTGAAAGGGAGAGAGAGTGGGTGTGAGTGAGATGCGTAACTGATGTGGCTGAAAATGCTATCAACCATGTAGGAGGAATATACTTGATTGGTGAAAAACAAAGGCACTCTGAAAGCTGCGTGGACAGAATGGATGAGAGAGAAAGTGCAGAAACTGGGAGAATAGAAATTTTACACCAAGGGTGGTAGAGCTATCTTTGAGACTCTCTGGGTTTTAAAGTAGATTATAATTAAAAAGTTAACCCCAAGAAGAAAGTTAAAAAGGTAGAGGAAGGGAAGTATTGAAAATGATACCGTTCAGCCTATTATTATACTACTGTTATGAATCATCAAACAGTGTCCTGGTAATTTTGCATTTGCTCATGCTTCTGAAGCCTGTATTCTACTGCAAAAGGTTGTTTAACCCCTCATTTACATGATATAATGCAGGAATAACAAAGGGGTCGAGAACAAGGGGACATAATTTTGATGTGAAAAGCAGGGGGATTTGAGGAATGTGTTTTTTGCCCAGACAGTGGTGAGAAGCTGGAAAGCACTGCCTGGAAAGGTAGTCGAGGCGGGTAACTTCACAACCTTTTAAAAAGTACCTGGAGGAGCACTTGGAAAGTCATAACATTCAAGGCTATGAGCCAGGTGCCGGGAAGTGGGACTAGTATAGACTTAGAATAGTTTATTTTTTGTCAGTACATACTTGATGGGCTGAAAGGCCTCTTCTGTACTGACTGATTCTATAAATATGCAGCTAAGCATTTTATCGTAGCTAAAGATGTTTTGCTGTTAGAAATGCTTATGTACTGGTAGTATAAATTATGAATTGTGATCTGAAATATAATTTCTGTTGCATAGCGCAGACTTTGAATATGATTTGCAACATAAATGCTCCCTGACGTTAGAGTGAGTTCAGTATATAATGATAGAGGCTGGAAAAGGTTAAATGCTGAGGACAGGATGCATTGATGAGGCTTGCATTTCAGGTGTTTTTGAGTGTTGAAGGTGTTTAAAGGATTTGGTAGTTGGAATAGAACTCTTTCCTTTGGTGTGTGTCCAGAGCAAGGTAATCTTAAAATTAGTTGTGTTCTGATGAAGGGTCTAGGCCCGAAACGTCAAGTTTTCCTGCTCCTATGATGCTGCTTGACCTGCTGTGTTCATCCAGCCCCACGCCTTGTTATCTCGGATTCTCCAGCATCTGCAGTACCTTTTATCTCTGTGTTCTCAGAAAGCTGCTCTTGACATTGTAAAGAATTAACATAAGGGAAAGTAATTAACAAAAACGATATGGTTAGAATTTAGGAATGAGAGGTCTCAAAAACTGCAATGGAAGTTGTTCTCAGATTTCAAGACAGCAGCCATACAGTGCCAGGGTACATTAATTTAGAGGTTAGAGAACCTTGTGGCAAAATTAGTGTTGTTTTACTGGGAGATTTTAATTGCATGCAATTACAAAACATTTTTCAGATGCAATATGTTTGTTCTTTAAGAACCCTTAAACAGGCTGACTTGGAATTATATTGTCATTCCTTCATTGTTACTGGGTCAATGTCCTGGAAGTCCTGTCCTAACAATGTGCGTGTACTTACATCACAGTCAGTGGTGGTACAAGAAAGTTGCTCATTTTCGATTTCTCCAGGGCAGTGGGGGAAGGGTGATAAATGTTAGCCTAGCTTGCAATCATATCTCAAGAACAAACAACCCTAACAAAAAAGCAGGCAGATTTAGTGATGAGAAATTACTCGTGTTTGGTTAATCTAACAGGGAAATATTTATTTATTCGTGATCATAGAATGATTGCTTTAAAAGTAAGCAACATAAAACAGTTTCTAAGATTCTAGATATTAATAAGGTTACTTTGAATGACATAGACTGATCAAAATTGTGTTTATTTGAAACTAGGAATGAAGAGTGCGAGATATTCAAAAGAGGATCTAATTTGAAAAGAAGTGAGGAGACTCAAAAGAGGATCCAAAATTGCAAAGAATAGTTTAAATCCATGGAACTTGGAGAGAGAGAAAGAACATCAAGTGAAGATTTTTTTTAAAAAAGTCTGCAAAAAGGAATCCCAAAATAAACTTGCAAAGGATATTCAGATTTGTAACCAAGGTTGGCGTGATTATGTTAGATGCAAGAGCAGTTGATTGTAATTTGGTCCTTTTAAAAATAGGTAAAGGCATCATTGTAAATGAAAACTGGGAAGTGACAGACATTTTGAATAATTGCATTGTCAGTCTTCACAGCAGATGATATACTCACCATTCCAAGGAAACCAGTAATAAATCAATCAGTCAAGTGCTGGAACCGACTGAAGTTAATGATAGCTTAAAACAATATGAGTGAAAATGATGACACTAATGACTAAATTCCCAAAGTGCCCTGATTCAGCAAATGACCCCTTCAATTGCAAAATATAAATGTAACTCCATTATTTAAGAACAGTGAGAGAGGGAAACAAGGAAATTACAGACTTGTTAGTCTAACATCAGTTGATGTGAAGTTTTTGGAAACTTTAATTAAAGACACTGTGACTGATCATTTGGAGAAATTTGAGTTGATTTGGGAGAGTCAACATCAATCTGTAAAGGGTAGGTCATGTCTATCAGACCTAATGGATTATTTTCTTGGGAAAGGAGCTGTAGCAATCATGAAATATCTTTGGATATAGTTGATGTGAACTTTCAGATGCTATTCAAAGACATAAGAGAATTTTAGCAAAGCTTCAATCTCATAGAATGAAAGGTAAATTATTTACCTGGTTAGATTATTGATTAGACAGTGGAAGATTGAGTGCAGGAATAATGATAATGTATCCAATGGTGCAAAGAATTTATTATGGTACCACACTAGTTGGGCTTCAACTATATACAATTAAAAATCAGATATACGACTCTTTCTTGTACTGTCTAATTTTGCAAATGACTCAATGATCTGTACCAGACAAGAACATAAAATTGGAAAGGTACATCGAAGAACTAAATGATGTAAAAAGCAACTGGAATGTTGGCTTTCATGTTTAGAAAGCTAGAAAATAAAGGTGAAAAAGTGTTGCTGCAGTTACGCAAAGCCCTGGTTAAGACGATATCTGGGGTATATTTCTGAGTACTGTATCTTAGAGAAGGATGTGTTGGCCTTGGAAGGAGGGCAGTGTGGGTTCACCATGTGAATCTGGGGCTGCCAGGATAAGTTACATGGAGAGATTATGCAAATGTAGCTTGTGTTCTGTGGAATACAGAAAGTTTAGTCATGATGTGATTGGGAGGTTCGCTATTTTGAAAGGAATTGATAAGGTAGGCAAACCTCTGTTGTTGAGCTAATTGGGTAAGACAAGTCAGAACCTTAAAATCAGAGGCAGACCATTCCAGAAGAGAATTAGAAGAAGCAGTTCTTTGCACAGTGCATGGAGTAAATGAATGCAACACTCCTACCATAAAAAGCACTGTCTTCTAGTTTAGTAAATAATCTTTAAATCTAACATCATTAGATTTTTGTCATCGCGGGATATTAACATACATGGAGGCAGTGAGATACAGATCAGTCATGATCTTACACAAGTTTGAGGATTTCAATGGCCTCCTACTGTTCCCGAATTGATTTTCAGTGCCGTATTTGTCACTCCCAGATTAATTGTGTGCCTGTGCGTCTCAGGGAGAAGTAAATTATGAAACTGGCTGCAGCTTCATGTAGAGAGATGAAGAACTGAGGAAGCTCAACACAAATGAATAAGTATTGCATCTTCAGGCAATTTTGAACAAGGAAGAGTAGAGATAGAAATGTGTTTGGTGCTTTGTTAAATCATATTGAATAATTCCAGAAATATGAATAGTTGTAGCTGTAAGTTACTATGTTTATTTGTGGCAGTTTAGTTTAATACCAAATCCAACTTTGTCTTTAGCATATTTTAGACACTAAATTGACAGGCTATATACTTACAACAAAATTACGTTCACAATTGTGTAGTTGATATCTCACTCAGAGTTAATAAGAACTGCCAATGCTGGAGTTTATATATGTGATGAATAGATTATTTAACTGTTAATATATGTTGTTTACTTATTTTAGGATCACATCAATCTACCTATCTGTATCACATTAGTACTTCAACCTATCTATCCATTTGTCTTTACCTTCTTAACATCAGCAAGCTGGGTTTTTCATTTCCTAAAGGCCATCCATACTGTAATAACATTTGGAAGAATTGACATCAAACTTATATAATTTACTGTAGGAAAGAACTGTGTCTGTTTCAAAGGTTGTATTTCAATAATTCTTTGTATGTTCATATATGCCCCTTTTTGAATCAAAAGTATAGTCTTGACTAATGAAGATTACATGTACTAGAATTCTACTCATGAGATCATAATAACAGAAGATCACAGGGAATTTGAACAAAACTATAAAGGATTTTAATATACTGGGTCGATTCGAATGCAGATTTAAGATGATTATGAAAAGAATCAGATAAGAAATAAGAATTTTGCCCTACAGTGCAATAATTTTGGAATGCACTGTGTGAAAGGGTGCTGAAGTCTTCAAAAGGTGATAATATATATATCTAAACATGGAAAATTTACAGGACAGTTTGGAAAACCTAGAGACTGGGACAAATTGAATATTCTTCACAGAGTTAGAACTGACATGATTAGTTGAATGAGCTCATCCTATCCTTGACAATTCCATGATTCTAAGCTCCTGGTGTTAGGTTCGTTTTCGGAGACCCTCACGGACTTGATGTAATAACAAGACACTGACCTGTTTAGAAAAACACAAATCCTTTATTACAAAGCAAGTACAAGCTGTGGAGGATCATCGTACTCAACCCGGCACAGAGTGCAGAGTCTCGTAAGTGATTCTCCCCGAGCAGCGGTCTGTCCTCGTTTTTTATACCTTATTGAGTGCATAATACATAAAGCAATTTTACATCCCACAATGGCATGTTACATGAAACAATCACTACATCAGACAATGACATGATACACAAACAATTACTACATCGAAAACATAAAGCAAGCAGGATACAGTATCGATTGTTCGCAAAGTGACTGCTAACGGCAGGAGGTGATTTCAAGTTGCCGAAGTGACAGAATGTAATTTCAAGCTGCCGAAGTGTAAGGCTTGAACAAAGGTCAGTGTCCTGGCCCCTTTAGCAGAAACAGAAGTTACATTCTTTACAGGATTTCAGAAGTCTCACACCTTTACAAACGTTGCCACCTAATCTTATTTGAGACAGCTTCCACATACCCCTGTGCAGGAAAATAAAGATTTACAAAGTTTATACCCAATTCTATTCTGGCAGGAAGCTTAAGGCAGTGTCTTTTCTACTTATGTACAGGAAGATAAGGATTTACAGAGTTTTATACCTAATTCTAGTTGGGCAGGAAGTTTTAAGGCAGTGCCTGCATACCTCTCTGTAAACAGATAAAGAGCATTAATTTATAGAGAATATAGAAATCAATGGGATGTTATCCCAATAACATCTCACTGGGACCTATGTAAACATTGGTGGAGTATCACCTGGTAGTTACAATTGTTAAGTGGATTCCAAAAGCTTATTCTAATAATAATTGCACTGATGACATAATTATTGCAGTTATTACTCTTGGTGGTTTGTAATGTTTTGTATCTGGCATGTTCCTGATAGAATTTAATACCCTCTATGTTGTAAAGCAGTTCAGTATCTATTGTCAGCGCTAATACAATTTTGTTGGTGTGCGAAGTGAAACGATGTTGGACAACCCTTCAGTTGCATGGTCGGATGATTCAGTTTATTTCATGCAAAGCAATACTAGCCCCGCAGTTCCACCACTGATTTGAGCTTTGGCAGTATTGTCCATTGCAGTCCTGCTTCTCCATTTAAACAAAAGAGAAACCTCAATACAGACAAAACTTCTCTGCCATGAGTGAAATATGTTTTTAAACATTGTGTGCTGGTGTCAATGTGCACTTAAAGTAAAAGATAGTGCCTTCATATTTTTAATTCATTCCTGTGCATGTTGCAGTGTGTAATTGTCGAGCGTGATGATAGTTTTAGTTGGAATTCAAGGCTGTTTAATTAATCAAGTCCACAATTATTAGCAAAACGTCAGTTTTTAATATGTTCTTATTTATGGCAATGTGAAGGCCATGTAGTACATAGTTAGCATTTAATAACAGCCTTAATTTGAATATGAGAGAGAGGATTGTTCAGAGAAGCCTGAAGGATTCTTCAGAGACATTTTGAAAATATATTTTAGCCGCCTGTCATTCACAAGGAAAGAGAACATTATTGCAATAAATGATATACAGTATATTTATGCTTTTCAGCTGGAGCCCAAAAACTCATCATTTTTGTAAACTTCAAATATCTAATTTTAAGTCCAAAATGGTATTGTAGAATAAAAACCAAAAAAACTGCGGATGTTGTAAATCAGTAACAAA